>OY755197.1:6078645-7278645 GCA_963576735.1 Bedellia somnulentella
GATGCCATCACAAAATTTATTCCCGTTGATACTCGTAGTAAAAGCCACAACCATCCTGTCTGGTATAGTCCCCCACTTAAACGCTGTTTAAAAGAGAAATTTAAAGCTCACTCACGCTGGAAACGAACCAATAACCCACTAGATTATGACCAATTTTCATTATTACGAAAACGATGCAAGGATTTACAACGCATTTGCTATGGGGATTACATAACTACTATCCAAAATAACATAAAAGTTAACCCTAAAGCTCTTTGGTCTTTTATTAAATCACGTCGCGGTGGCTCATCGTATCCTAAAATATTCCAACACAACAACAAATCATTCGACTCTGGTCAATCAATCTGTGATGCATTTAATGACTTTTTCTGCTCTGTGTTTACCAAACCTGCTGACAACTACCCCGATATACCCTTATCTTCTCCACAGTGTGATACTGGTAATACTATAAGTAATATAAGTACTAATGAGGAAGAGATTTACAAGTTGCTTCTTTCTCTGGACATCAACGGTGGTGCAGGCACTGATAATATTCCTCCCTTCTTTATTAAGAACTGCGCTAAGCCTCTTTCCACCCCTCTTTGTATAATTTATAATCGTTCTTTTCATGCAGGTATTTTCCCTAAAATCTGGAAGGACGCTTTGATAGTACCAGTTCACAAAAATGGTCCAAAATACAAAATTGCTAACTATAGACCCATTTCTATCCTAAACATTTTTGCTAAAATCTTAGAGAAAATTGCTTATAAACGTATCTATCCCGTTGTTAAACATAGTATTCCGTCTCAACAGCATGGTTTTCTTAAAGGTAGATCTGTACTTTCTAACCTCATTGAATTCATTGATTTTGTCCTTGGTTGTATGGATAGAGGTATACAAGTTGACGTAGTCTATACTGATTTTCAAAAGCTTTCGACCGAGGAGACCACGTGATTATTCTTCGCAAGCTTTTTGCTTTAGGGGTGCAAGGTGATTTCTTTAGATGGATAAAATCTTATATATCTAACCGTCATCAAGCTGTTGTTTTGGGTGGTTTTCGATCAGGTTTTGTTGACATACCATCAGGAGTACCCCAAGGATCCCATTTGGGTCCCCTTTTATATAATATTTATTTGTACGATATTTTTACAGCCATATGTGAGACCAATTTTATAATGTATGCAGATGACAAAAAGGTTTATTGTGGTATCCGACAAGCTGACGACTGTTATAAGCTACAAAGGGATTTGGATCGCCTCACCGATTACTATAACGAGAACAGAATAGACATAAATGTGTCAAAATGCGTGCAAATTACATTTTCACGAAGTAATAAACCCATCATTAATACTTACTATATTAATAAACAGCCTATCCGGAGAGTTAATGCAGTAAAAGACCTCGGCGTTATTTTAGATTCAAAGCTTACTTTTGAACAACACATTGTTGATATCACTAATCGTGCATACAAAAATCTGGGCTTTGTAATGAGGACTTGTGAAACGTTTAAAGACCCTAAATGTGTACAGACGGTTTATTATGCCTATGTTCGCAGTATTCTGGAGTTCGCTTCAAGTGTTTGGTCCCCTCAGTACATTAAGTACAAGCATATGATTGAAAGAATACAACATATTTTTGTACGACACTTAAATTTTAAAACTAAGAACTTCCATAAGTGTTACGAAATGAGTTGTGAATTTCATAAAATGTTAAGATTAGAGGATCGCCCTAATTTAACTGACCTAACCGTTCTACATGATATAATACATGGTCGTTTGGATAACCCAAACTTACTTGCACAGGTTGGACTTAACACGCCATCATATAGGACTCGCCATACCATAAATAGTTTGTTCTCCGTACCAATTTCCAGAACTAACTACTCACAGAACGCTCCTTTTAGTCGTATTTTATCCGAATATAATAAAAACTTCCATGATATAGATCTTTTTAATCTAAGTAGATGCGCATTCAGGAAAGCTGTAATGGACGTACTTTTTAATTCTTAAAATACAAATTATAATTTATAAAAATAAATTATAATTATAATTTATAAATACAAATTATATTATGAGTATAATTTTAATAACACATACATTTTTATATGCCTTTATGTATGTCACAGATTTTATTTGTTTTACACAGACACACACACACACGCACACACATATACACACACATGCACATACACACACCCTTGAGATATCGTGGATCAAAACAATTTTGCTTTAAATATTGTTGTTAATATATATTTTATTTCCTCTTAAAATTGTATGTATTTGTTAGAGTTACTAGCTATAAAAAAAAAAAACATGTGTTGAAAACCAAATGTAACGTAAAAACAAGATTATTGTTAGATATGTTTTCTGTACATCTGTGAACATCTGTTATTGGCCTTACTTGATTTCTATTATTAACTGTGTATTATTACTTATGTCGCTGTTGATGTTCCTAATAAAAATAAATAAATAAATAAATTGTAAAAAAATATTCTTTATAACATTTTCAAATTGGATACCTCCAAATTAGGCACATATAAATGCAATAGAGACATACATACCATACATACACGCACATTAGTAAAATTTGCTGTGTAGTGTCGGCTTAGAATAACACTACCCCATTTCTACCCGTGGGTGATCGTAAGAGGCGACTAAGGGTATAAGGGCTTTTCAAGTGATTTTTGGGCGATGTGGTTGGAGACCCGTCACCAAAAACATTTATTATTACCATCTTTTCCCCACTCAACTTTCAAAAGTGGTTGAGGAATTTCTTATTCCAAAGCTCTGGCTACCCCGTTTAGGGAATTATAGCCGTGAGTATATGTACGTATGTATTAGTAAATCCTAAAACCGGGTACCTAGAGATTCAGAATCAAAAATTCCTCAGCCCCTTTTGGAAGTTGAGTGGGAAAAAGTTTGTATAATGAAATTTGTTAGTGATGGGTCTCCAACCAAATAAAATAAATAAACTTATTAAAAACTAGTTCTGAGTACTAGTTACTTTCTATACTTTCCTTAAAAATGTATGAGTTTTTATCATTATTACCTGGTCCCGAATTGCCGTTAGTATGTTTCGGCGGATATTCGTGCACGTCTTGTGTCTCGGAGGGCGCGGATGGCAGTTCACCTCCGAACACTATGGGGCTGCTTGGAAGACATTTCATGAATTTGCCGAAGCCTGCAAAGAAAATGAAGACATATCTACTTACTCGCGCGATTAAAGTAAAACAACTATTATCTTATTATATATATTATATTAATCTATACTTATAATAAATCTGTAGAGAGGTCAATTCTGTACATGAAATATATTTTCAAAATAACTATCAGGTTGTTTTTAGGGATCGATACTGATGCCAAAAATGCAATTAGTAAAATTTTTGTCTGTCTGTCTGTCTGTCTGTCTGTCTGTCGGTTTGTATGTTCCTTATGGAAACAAAAACTACTCGACGGATTTTAACGAAACTTGGTGCAATTATTCTTCATACTCCTGGGCAGGTTTTTGTATACTTTTCAATCGAGTAGTAAAGGGGAAATTTGGGAAATTTTGGGAAACGGGAGAAGTTACTCCATTTTTTAAGCTTCCGTCGCGTGTGCAGCCTTAATGGTTAAACTTACATAGAAATCATGTATGACGGAAATATTCTTCATAAAATTATCTAAAAAAAAATCCCCAACAGTTTATGTCTATCTTTTACGGTTGACTCACAATAACACGTGTAATTCCTGATAGCTTAGCAATTCGGAACATTCTGATTATATTTGTTTACTCTTACGTTTGTAAACCTCTCACTCATCCTTAATTTAAAAAAGGTAACATTATTACCTATTTAATAAAAAAGAATCATAGAAATCGGTAGAGAAACACCGAAATTATACATAAAATAAGCCATCGCGCCCGTGACTCAAACCAAATCTTTACTAATTTACATATAATATACTAGGTGGCGCCAGTAGTTGCATCCTACATCACGTAATGATTTATTTTTTAGATTGTTATAAATACTTCATAGTGTTTATTCCAAAATTTGCTATTAAACGGAAATACTGAACCGTTCATTAAAGCGCATTCAAAATCACCAAACTACACTGTTTAGGGAGTGCTATAAATTTAGTAAATTGAAAACATTGCGCTGAATTTCACTATGCTTGAGCAGTGACTGAAGAAAGAAACCTCAGATATTTAAAAAAACAACGCTACCCGTGCGAAGCTGGGACGATCCACTAGTATATAATAATAGGGTATATGATGTTCTTGTTTGAATTTACGAATAAAAATTTCACTTTTATTTGAACGTTTAAAAGAAGAGTTATGAATGTGAAGAAAGCAAGAGTGGTTTGCCAGGATCCTGCAAATTGAGGATCTATAGTATCTGCCTACTCTAATGGGAATTGTGACGTGAATATAAATAATTAACTTACATAAGAAAATAGTCGTCTGCTTTAAATTTTCGTCTTTTATTTTTAAGGAACGAAATGAAAGATGTTTGTTTATTGCAATATGCCAAAAGACTAAAAAAACAATGAGTTGGATTTACATTCACACTCGCAGCTGTAACATTCAATAAAGGGAGCCAGAACTCAAGAATAGGCTATTTGATTGTAATAAAAATATACATTTCTTTTATTTCATTAGTCTTAATATTTCTTTTTTGGAGCAATATGTAATAATGCGAGATAAAAATATTGCATTATTTTACTAAAATCCATCTTCTAAAATAAGTTTTTTTGATGCAACTGTCACGTGACTAAAGACGACCGTGATTGGCTATTTCTATAATGACGTAGATTACACATAAACAGACTGTGTATCGCTTCGCTCATTGGTGTTTAATGCGGAATTGACGTCATTGGTGCTACAGCCGCCATATTACTTAAAGTCGCGTTTTCGCGGCACATTTGAATATTGCATTTTCTTTTTCGATTTTTTAATAAAATAGCTAAAATGAAGACAGAAAAATATTTTTTTAAAGCTACTTATAAACAAATTAACACCGTAAGATAGTTTCAAAACTTAGTCAAATACCCTATCGTGTGATCCTCAGATACTTTTGAAAGTTGAGGGTAAAATAAAGGATGATGTTAAAAAAGAATCATTGGTCTCAAGCCACATCGCCCAAAATTCACTAAAGCACCAATACCCCAAGTAACCTTACAAAACCCGTGGGAAAAAATGGTTTTATGCTTTGCCAAGCGAAGCGCACTGGCACGAAGAGTTTCGTCGTTTTTTTGAACCCTCATAACTTGGGTTTGGATTATGCTAGATCAACAAAATTTTCGGGATATATTGTCAATGCTGTGTAGTGCCGGCTTAGAATAGCACTACCCCATTTCTTCCGGTGGGTGTACGTAAGAGGCGACTAACGGTATGGGGGGCTTTTAAGGGATTTTTGGGCGATGCGGTTGGAGACCCATCACCAAAAACCTTTATTTTACCATCTTTTCCCCACACATGTTTCCAAAAGTGGCTGAGGAATTAATAATTCCTTAGCTCTGGCTACCCCTTCTAGGGAAATATAGCCGTGAGTATATGTATGTATGTATGTATGTATATACTCACGGCTATAAATCCATAGAAGGGGTAGCCAGAGCCAAGGAATAAGAAATTTCTCAGCCACTTTTGGAAACATGTGTTCAGTAAGGAAAAAGATGGTAAAAATAATGGTTTTTGGTGATGGGTATCCAACCGCAACGCCCAAAAATCCAATAAAAAGCCTCAATACCCTTAATCGCCTCTTACGACACCCGTGGGTAGAAAGGGGTAGCGACATTCTAAGCCGGCACTACACGGCCGTGAGTATATGTATGTATGTATTGTCAATAGCGTATTTATTGAACATATAATGCCAAGCTTCTAACACTACACGCTCTAACTCTACAAGGCCTAACTTCACAAACTCTACACCTTAGTCAAAATATGTGGCTTAGCCGTTCGTTACTACAAGAACTATTCTATAACAAAAAAGTAATGAACAGTGAATTAATTTTTCACCTTCCGACGATGTGAATGTAGCGAAATGGCCAAGCCACAGATTTTGACTAAGGTGTAGAGTTTGTGAAGTTAGGCCTTGTAGAGTTAGGGCGTGTAGTGTTAGAAGCTTGGCTCTACATGAGATCTCATAACTTTTTGACAGTGCGAGTTATATGGGCTCGTCTTGGCAATATTTTACGTGAAAATGTTTTTGGTGGGATATAATTATTTCAAAAAAGGCTTACCTTCAACAACTCTCAAAGCCCCATCGTCCAAACAGACTCGTCCGTTGACGATCACGTATTGAGGACCACCTACTACGCGTTGACCCTGAAAATATATTTAGATAAAAATTTGCAGTAAATATGTAGAAAACGAAAGATCCTTAGTTCTAAGCTTGAGGGTAACCTGTGTAGAATTAATACATAGCTTTATTTAATTTATACATGTATATTTCAGTAGAACCTGACGATAATCCGGTTTTAGAACAGCTTATGAGAGTAATAAATACTTATAAAAATAGAATGTAATATCTATAAAATTAAGTTAAGTACCATTTTTTTTTAAATTTAAATAAGACAAAGAAATTCTTAGTCACTTTTGGAAGTTGATTGGAGAAAAGATTGTTAAATAAAGGTTTTTGGTGATGATAAATCAGTTAAAAAGCCCCAATACCCTTAGCCGCCTTTTACAAATATCCACGAGAAGAAATGGGGTAGTGATATCCTAAGCCGACGCTGAGTATCTGCTAAAAATAAAACCTACCTCAAAAATATTAAATAGAATCAACAGATGGTGATTCGCAACAGATATAATTTTCTCTTAGGTCGATTAGATAGTATCGATATCGATATCGATAGTAATATAGATACCAAGTATGTTTTTAGTTAAGTAAGGTGGCTATTTTGATGTCTGTTAAAATACAAACAAAATACCTCACAAATATTAAAATCAACCGCCTGGTGGTGAGTAGCGGCGGATATAGTTTTCTCCATCCCCCGTAGGATCCCATACCGCGATGTCAGCGTCACTATTCACAGCTACGCGACCTTTTTGTGGCCAGATTATTATGTCTGCTTTCTTAATATCTATACTTATAATAAATCTGTAGAGAGGTCAATTCTGTACATTAAATATATTTTCAAAATAACTATCAGGAGGTGGTTAGTGATCGATACTGATGCCAAAAATGCAATCAGTAAAATTTTTGTCTGTCTGTCTGTCTGTCTGTCTGTCTTTCTGTCTGTCTGTCTGTCTGTCTGTCTGTCGGTTTATATGTTCCTTATGGAAACAAAAACTACTCGACGGATTTTAACGAAACTTGGCACAATTATTCTTCATACTCCTGGGCAGGTTTTTGTATACTTTCCAGCAGAGTAGTAAAGGGGGATTTTGGGAAATTTTGGGAAAACGGGAGAAGTTACTCCATTTTTTAAGCTTCCGTTGCGTGTGCAGCCTTAATGGTTAAGATTACATAGAAATCATGTATGACGAAAATATTCTTCATAAAATTGTCTAAAAAATTTTCCTCAACAGTATATGTCTATCTTTTATGGTTGACTCACAATAACACGTGTAACTCCTGATAGCTTAGCAGTTCGAAGTATTCTGATTATATTTGTTTACTCTTACGTTTATAATACTCTCATTCATCCCTAATTTAAAAAAGGTAACATTATAACCTATTCAATAAAAAAAGTTTCGTAGAAATCGGTAGAGAAACACCGAAATTATACATGAAATAGGCCATCGCGCCCGTGACCAAAACCAAATCGTTAATAATTTACATATTACATACTAGATGGCGCCAGTAATTGCATTCTACATCACGTAATTATTTATTTTTTAGATTGTTATAAATACTTCATAGCTTTTTATTCCAAAATTTTCTAATAAACGGAAATACTGAACCGTTCATAAAAGCGCATTCAAAATCACCAAACTACACTGTTCAGGGAGTGCTATATAAATTTAATAAATTGAAAACATTACGCTAAATTTCACAATGCTTGAGCAGTGACTGAAGAAAGAAACCTCAGATATTTAAAAAAACATCGCTACCCGTGCGAAGCAGGGCCGATCCACTAGTACAAAATTAAAAACATACCTGGCAACAGACGTGATAGCTCAATGATTAGAAGCCCGCATTTCATGCAGAGATGGGTTCAAATCCTGTGTCGGGCCTAACCCAATATGTTTTAACTAAAGTTTAACAGATATGTGATTAATTTATCATGGTTGTTAACGGTGAGGGAATAAACGTGAGGAAACATGACTAAGCCATGTTACAGTGAATTCGTACACAACGGCGACGGCTGCCCGCTTATTAAGAAGTAGTATTATCTTAGCTTAGGGTTTCCTTTATAAATAATAATAAAAAATTACCTCAAAAATATTAAAATCAACCGCCTGGTGGTGAGTAGCGGCGGATATAGTTTTCTCCATCCTGGGATCCCATACCACGATGTCAGCGTCACTATTCACAGCCACACGACCTTTCTGTGGCCAGATGTTAAAGATTTTTGCCGCTGTAGAACTTGTTACTGATACGAAACGACACGGATCCATTATGCCTGGAAATAGAATTATATTTTTTAGTTCAGAATGAGACTTACGCCGATGAGACCAGCGTATAAGAGTTCGTTTTAATTTCTTTACCTCATGTTCGTAGCACTGTACTGATTTACCGCGCGAAATTTGAATGGAATATGTCTTATACTTTGTTTAAAACTGCACTTTTTGTTGGTCATAGTTTTGAGTTCTCGGCGATTTTTACAAAGGATAATATTGTTGAACAAAGAGTGTATTTTAGATTTTGTGTTTCGAATGATATTTCATGTGGGGAATCCCTCAAAATGTTGCAAAAAACCTACAGTAAATCTTGTATATAAAAAACAAGGGCATATGAACAAGGCTTTTAAAGTAGACGTAGACACACGACGTACATAGTAGGAGATTTGCCTCGTTCTGCTAGACCTTCAACCGCCACGATCAAAAAAAACATCGTCAGAATCAAGAAGCTAGTGCTCGAAAATCGATGAATGAGTTTGAGAGAGTTACCTAGTGAGGTGAACATATCTTTTAAGTCCGTCCACAACATTCTCATTGAAATTTTAGACATGAAACGATTAGTTCTAAAGGAGCTCAATTTTTTTGTTCATCGCAGCGAAAACATTTTGCTGAAGACATGGTTTCCCGGGCTTCTTCGGATTCTACCTTTATGAAACGTATAATAACTGGCGAAGAGACATTGGTTTATGAGAACGACATGCTAACAAGCCAACAGTCTTGAGAATGGTGTTTCGAAAATGAGCCGAAACCCAAAAAACCGCGGCTAAGTCGCTCGAAAATCAAGGTGATGCTGACAGTTTTTTTTACTTCGGTGGTGTGGTTCACTCCGAATTCCTTCCAGAGTGTTTGCGTGAGAGTATCCGCTAAAAACGTCCAGATTTGTGGCAACGCAACTCATGGATGCTGCACCATGATAATGCACCATCACGCACAGCCATTATTGTGAAAGAGTTTTTAGCGAAAATTTCAATAAAAGAGTAACGTATTCACCTGATGTGGCTATGTCTGACTTTTTTCTATTTCCCAAGTTAAAATTACCACTTCGAGGAAAACGTTTTGAGTCGATAGAAGGCATAAAAGAAAATTCGCTGAATGAGCTGAAGGCTACACCGCAAGTAGCTTAATGAAAAATGTATGGAGGACTGGGTGAAGCGGTGGAGATGTTGTATTGCAAGCAATAGTGCTTACTTTGAAGGCGATAAATTAAATTTAGATGAATTATTTCTTTTGGCCAACCCTTTTGTCTCATTATTTAAATTCGTAATTTATGTATCACGAATTTTAATAGAGGCAGAAATGAAATTAATTAATAACAGACGGCATTTACCATAGGAATCGAACTGTACTTTATCCGGGGCGCGGCGCCAGATATAGATTCAATCATTTGAAATTTTATGTGAATACTTAGTGTGGTTACGTTCTTTGAATATGCATGCTAACCAATTTGTTTAATTATTCAGTTTCATATAAGTAGTTAAGGCTTTTTTTGGCGCTGCTGGCTTTCGTCAACTCAAAGTGACAATGTATGCGTAAAGTGACGATATGGCCTCCCTTCTATTACATCAGTACACTATTTAGTATTCTAAACACACGGCGACTAAAATATCAATATTAGAAGAATTTGAAAGAAAACGAAAAGAGTGAAAGGTCATGCTGAAGATGGGCATATAAAATGAGCACACTTTCTTTTTTTTCGAATGGATTGGATGCTGCTGGCCTTGTGGCCTGTGCGGCATCACCATGGCTTTATGTGTGCCGGGCAGCTGAGGGCCGCAGGACAAAGATGTGTACCTAAGCTAAATCGGATAGAGGGAGAAAGGAGCCCTAACAAGGTGACCAAGCGGGAGGCTTTATGACATACAGTGCGAACTCTCGCGTCCGTCGGGTGGTCTGTGCCAGTGGCACGCGAAGAGAGGTTCTAATTTGGGGTTCTTCTGGTCGGTGTCTGGAGTGGTATGATTTTGATTTGATCCGCGAGTGCTGGTGGCCTCTGAGGCCTTAAAAGCTCGCGGGTAATCGGGTCGTCGGGATCCAATAAGCTACGAGGGCGTCTCCCTCGAGTTCCGGCGTCCGGAGAACGCCCTCTATGTGTTGTACGCCACTTGAACTAAAAGACTAAGTTTTAGCGCTATCTATTGGAAGTTAGTGAAACTACCATGAGAAAAATGTTATTTCTTATTTCATGGATAGATGTCGCTACAGGGCAACCTGAGCTATTTTATAGTATAGTAGATTTAATTTACAATGACATGACTGACTGAAAACGATCATAATGCGATTAAATCATTTAGAGATTATCGTAAAATATATCTTGTACTCTGTAGACGAGCCGAAGGATTTATACATCGCATCAATTATAAAGATGGGCTAAAAAACTTTCGATTAGAATAATAATTAAACTTATTAATGATTAAAATAAGTGTATTTTCCACTTTATGAGTGTAGCTGATTGATCATAAATTGAAGACGGTAACGGAATATTTTCTAAGGAAACACACATGGCTGAAATGTACTTACTCATGTGACAGTGTATAGTTACAAAACGGCGATAGGCCTACCCCCATCAGGTGAATGCATTGTGTAAGCAAAACGAAAGTGTTCTGAACACCATGTGAAAAAGTCTGTTAGTAGTATCACGCCTTCGGGGATATAGTACATGAACTGTTTTGAAAGGGAGAGTTTAAAGAAGTTTTTCTACAAATCTCTGATGGTTATAGTTAAAAGATTTTTTAGGGTAATGAATTGAAAGAATTTATTCGTGTGTTTGGGTAAAATCCCAAATGTATAGCCATAAACAGAGCGGAAGCCATCAAAATTATAAAGATCTACTCCCACTTTTGGAAGATTATTATCACCCAACCACCACCTAAATAACTATAAAACCCTAAGTCACCCCACTGTTAAAAGAAATTCGTTAAAGTCGCATCAAAATAAATTAAAGTAAGAAGTAAATGAATTATAAATACTTTATTACCAGTATTAACAGCCTTCTGCCACAAAATAGCCATTCGGTCTTCCACGCCATTCACTCCGTTCGGGATCTTGGTGAAATCGTTCTTTCCCAGTTCTTTGTCTTTCTCATTGAACGTGCAGTTGTCTGAACCGATTAATTGGAGTCGGTCACTGAAAATTTATGAATAAAGTTGATTGATAACTAGTTTAGCTTTGCAGACAATACCTTTTTAAAAGTATAACTTAGATTTCTCAGCCTCATTCATTCAGGCTCGAGCCTACCCTATATAGGGTGATTTGGCCATAGTCCACCACGCTGGCCATTTGCGGGTTGGCAGACTAACGACTACTACCGTGATAGTAGCCGGGACCGACGGCTTAACGTGCCCTCCGAAGCACGGAATCATCTTAATTTTCGGATAATCAGGTGATTCAAGCCTGCAATATCCTTCCTAACTGGGTTTAATCTTACAAATTAAATTTGTAAGGTTATCACCTCCCGGGGATCGAACCCGAGACCTTCGTACTTGAAACCAAGCGCTTAACCGCTAGACTACGGAGGCAGTCCTTAGATTTCTAATGGATATTATTTGTCGAGATCGATTAAGAAAATGTTTGATAAAGATAATATACTATACAATAAGATGAATGAAGGCTTTTATTTCTCCCATAATTTCTTTTAAAATAATGTCCATTAATTTTAAAACGTATAGACTGTTGCTGATTCTAACATAACTTAATTATTGCAAGGGTTCGTATAAATATTGTTTCTTTTCAAGTTCAAGTCTTTCAAAATTTACTTACTTAGCATACACACAGTTCCTTATATATACAGGTGTGAAGTTATATGTCTAGGTTGCTAACAGAGATGAGAGTATGTATGTATGTAATAGTATACTCACTCTGCCAACGCCTGTACGACATATTGAGGCGTGGTAGGGTCAGGTCGTAGTGGCGGCGATAACACGTGACCAGCCGCGTGGCGGAAACACGCATTGCGGTAGTGGCTGCCTGTAAATGTGATAATTCGAGTTAGAAAATAGAAATTACTTATAAATAGAGTTAGAAAATATAAATTACTTATTATGTACAACGAAAAGTTTGGTAATTTGAACAATAGGTGTCAAATTCACATACAATACATACATCTTATATTCATGGATAATAATCATAGTGTAGTATAGGTATAATATAGTAGTATAGTAGTAAGTATAGTTTCGGCATAAGAAATTGCTCAGCCACTTTTGTTACGTGATATTCAAAATTATTAATACTCTTGCCACCTCTTTAAAGTTTTATACGTAAGTATCCGATACTTACGCATATAACTTTGAGTTTTAGGATGCTGAGCATAGCGAGGTAAATGAGGCGATACTCTTGTTTATTTGAATACATAATCCTCGCACATCTCTGGTGTAATCGCAGGCTAATGTTCCAAAGCGGCGATTTGCTTATTGTCTTTCATTTGAATGGACTGTTCAAGTGGAACATGGATATCTAGATAGACAAAAATGATACGTGATGTTCAGACAAATTACCATGGAATCACCCTAAGAAGAATAGTGTGGACGTTGAGTTAGAGAGAGTCAATATTTGGTCATTTTGCGGAATTTGATAAGTTATTGATTGAAACGCCACAATAGAATCAGATATTAATGAACCAACTAGCTTTTTGCCCGAGACTTCGTCCGCGTGGACTAAATTTTTTGCATCCGGTTTACATCCAAAAAACTAAAACACTATCTTAACTTCTGTTTTTTTATATTTATATTCCCGTGGGCGTTGTAATATAATACTAAAAGCTGTGACTGACACATTTGCGCGCGCTTTCACTCCAGCAAAGTCATGGGCCAATTTTGATAATTTATAAATCGCTAACATTTTAACTAATCCAGTTATGGAAAATGAATGAGTTTTCGGTAAAACTTCAGATGGAGACCTTCAATTTGATACCTGAACCTATTTTCTAGCTCTTAGCATCGCGACACGGGCTGATTCACAAAATCCACCCTCTCTCGTTTAATATATAAGGATGTATATAATCTTACCATCAGTTCCAATAGTAGCAGCCAGAGTTTCTCCAAACACGGGGTGTCTCTGGCCACGCTTACGAACTTCCTCCAACGCTCTCACTGCTGACTTCGACATTATGTGCACTATGTATAGTGGGGAGTCGGCCTGGAAAATTAGTAGATGTATATATACCATATACAATGATATACAAATATAATTACGGCTCTAAATCGTTACAGAGCCTTGGAGAATAGAAATATTTCTTGAGGGCATAGAAGATAGTTAAACATAGGAAGGTTCAAAAATCCCTTCAATTAACTAAGTCACCTTATAAATGTGTCTGTCACTTTCGAAATAGAATCAAAAATGTGTAGTGCCAAAAATCTTTGTTGGTACAAAACACAAAGTGTGAAACTTTTAGTCTACTCTTCATGTAAACGAAATTTTGTTTCGCAGATCTTTTAACTCTATAAAATATTTTCTATAATATTTTCGTGTCGCCCTCGTCGTCTCGAAGAGTTCTTATTATTATTAGAAAATTTTTGGTAATAGTTCAATAATAAATTATGTCATCAACTAGTGGATGAAACTCACGACACCTGGTTCGTCGGATATCGTACGTTAAAAATTGTAGAAATTTGCATCCTCGTTTCTTGCGAGTGAGAGAGAAATATATATTAATAGAGGTTAGAAGAGATGAAAACGAAACTATAATTGTTAGTTTGAAAAGTAGTAATGTATGAGTTTCTTATATACCTGGTTAGCAATAACACAAGCTCTGTTGACAGCTTCAGCCTCTACCTCTTCATCACGAGATAGCTGATGCCCCTCAGGCCCCTTCACTCCACTGCTTAATAACTTCTCACTGTTACGGGCTATGATGTGCCCATTTTCTGCATGCACCTGTAATAAAATAAGTTGAGTCAAGTACGGGTCAGATAAAAAAATCATAAAAAGGTATTGTGGGTGCAGCAAAGTGTACTGATTTTAGTTCAACCAATTTACATTACATCACACCACACTTAGATAGTTTAACGATCTGATCCCACCAATTCACTTATTAAATTTTCCTGTAGATAGGGTAAACCATATTATTATTCTTTAAAGTCCACACCGAAAGCCCTATCACACCCTTAATAGGGTGATTAGTCCGAAGAGTGTCAAGTGAGCATAGCGTCATAGCATGTTGACAGTCTTTATCTAATACGACCGCAAATGTAGCCGGTACCTTACAGAATCTTAAACTTTAGAAAATAAGTTGATTTAGCCTGCAAAGTTGAATCAAACTGTGATGAACATCACTAATTGAATTTTTGTAACTCTACCTGCCATCTTGAAATCGAACATCTTGAGCGAGTTGATGCGGAATTGCTCTGACGCTAGTTGCTGCATCTCTTTCTATCTTTCTTTCTTAAAGACAGCGAAAAATAATATTATATATATTAATATTATCTATCAACAAAGAAAAACCCTAGCATACCCTGAATGGGGCGATGAGGCCATAGTCTATAACGCTGAGGAAATGCAGACTTTCACTAATACGAACGCAAAACTTGCCGAGATCCTGATGAATCCTAATTTTCAGAAAGTTAATTGATTTAGCCCGCAAAGTTCTGGAATCGAAGCCGAAATACCTGCGATATTGTGCCATGGAAACCTATGCTCAAGAACCTCAATTATAAAAAAAACTAACCTGAGGCAAAGCATTCAGCTCCCGGCAAGTCTCGATAGCGCAATACAAGTCATAGTCGTTCAGCATCCACGAGTCTTTGTACGCCATGAACATCTTGAACGAGTTGACGCCGAACTGCTCAGACGCTAGTTGTTGCATCTCTTTCTTGACGCTGGGAGACCACCAGGTCACGCCAACGTGGAGAGCGTAGTCGCAGCACACCTGGGAAAAGAAAAGGTTTGTTAGTAGATTGGTCTTTACATACATACTCACGACTTGGTCAAGATCGCGGGAAGCCGATGGATGAGGGCAGCACAGGACCAGTTGTGGAGATCTTTGGGGGAGACCTACGTACAGTACAGTACAGTCGACGTCTATAGGCTGTTTATGATTACGATGATGACTCATGGCTATAAATCACTAGAAGGGGTAGCCAGAGCTGAGGAATTGAAAATATCTTGGCCACTTTTGGAAATTGAGTGGGCGAAAGATGGTGTAATAAATGCTGTTGGTGATGGGTCAATCGCATTGCCCAAAATCCATTAAAAAGCCCCAATACCCTTAGTCGACTCTTACGTACACACACGGGTAGAAATGGGGTAGTGCTATTCTAACTCGAAACTACAAAGTATTGGATTTTAATGTAAGATATTTGATCGGAAACTTACGGATGTAAATCCAGACAATGGGTATTTTCCACAACACAGCAGCAAGTAGGAAACTTTGTTTTACATTTTCCATGGGCCAAACAGCAAGTGAATTTCAAAAGGCTTTTATAAAATTTATAGATGCACCCCATTTGCTGGCTTTACTATTACTTAGGGACCCGTTTCAAAGGAGAGCTTAGTTACTGTTTATTATAGTAATGAGAAGACTTTTCTTTCAAAACAAGTAGGACCCGTCCCTTTGTCCCGTCCCCCCAAAAGTGAATGTCTATTAGTTGGGGTGGTGTGGCTATAAATAACAACAAAAGGCTTGCGCCTTATCACGTCGATAAATATTTAAAAAACACTGAGTAAATTAGTTTCCAGAGAAGGTACCCACGTTTTGCTTAGACAGTGTACTCACGTGATAGGGGGCAGGCCTATCGCCGTTTTGTACGAATACACTGTCACATGACTAAGTACAACTCAGCTATGTGGGTTTCCTCACGATGTTTTCCCTCACCTTTAGCAACCATGATAAATTAACCACACATATGACTTTAGAAAAGACAAATTGGTGTAGGCCCGTCCCAGGATTGGAACTCACGCCCTTCTGTTTTTCGGGCGGGTGTTCTACCCACTGGACTATCATGTCGCTTCGTTTAGAAAAGACAAATTGGTGTAGGCCCGTTCCAGGATTGGAACTCTGTTTTTCGGGCGGGTGTTTTACCCATTGGACTATCATGTGGAAACTAGATGGCGCTTGCCATGTGAGTTCAGGAGTATTGGTACCTCTGCCAACCCCTTCGGGGATAAACGGCGTGAACGTTTATGTTTTATGTTATGTTACTGAGTAAATTACCTTACTGTCAGCCTTCTCCCTCCAATTTGAGTAGGCCTCTAGAAGTGATTGGCCTTTTTCAGGTAGAACGAAGTCAACTGAAAAAAAATAATGATTGTGTTAATTTTACTGTACTATAAACAACAACTTCATTTCACCATTCAAGGAATGCATGCCTCCTTTCTTTGCACTATAATAAAAATAATTATATTATAGAGTGAAAAGTAACTGACTATTCATTTGCCTACCGGAAGTGGGAAGTTATAATCGTGATTAGGGATCTTACCTCGCAAACGCGGGACCTACATTCATTGCCAAATTAAATGTACTAATAATGATCAATAAGTATAAGTATAACATATATATGTATATTGCCGTGTAGTGTCGGTTTAGAATAGCACTACCCCATTTCTTCCGGTGGGTGTACGTAAGAGGCGACTAACGGTATGGGGCTATTAAGGGATTTTTGGGCGATGTTGTTGGAGACCCATCACCAACAACCTTTATTTTTACTATCTTTTCCCCACTCTAATTTTCAAAAGTGGTTGAGGAATTTCTAATTCTTTAGCTCTGGCTACCCCTTCCTGGGATTTATAGCCGTGAGTATATGTATGTATGTATGTATGTATAAGTATAACAACCGTGATAGCTCAGTGAGCTCACGACTACAAATCCCTAGAAGGGGTCACCCGAGCTTCAGAGCAAGCAATTCCTCAGCCTCTTTTGCAAGTTGAGTAGAGAAAGATTGTGATAAAAAAGTTATTGGGTAAATTGGGTTTTCAACTGCTTCGCCCAACAACAACACTACACAGTTTTATTTTGCAAAAAATTAAGATTGAATACTTACTGACAGTAGTAGTACCACCAGCCACGGCCGCCTTAGTACCCTTATAAAAGTCATCAGCAGTCTTGGCCCCCATCATCTCCAGCTCAAAGTGGGTGTGAGGATCGACCCCACCAGGCATCACGAGCTTGCCGGTCGCGTCTATGGTGCGGGTGCCGCCAGGAATGATTAGGTTGCGGCCTACTTGTCTGGAAAATAATATTTATATTTGAGTAAAATATAGAATATATTTGAGCCGTGTAGTGTGTGTGCCGGCTTTGAATGTCACTACCCTTTTCTACCCACGGGTGTCTAAGAGGCGACTAATGGTATGGGGATTATAAAGTGGTTTTAAAGAGATGCGGTTTGAGACCCATCACCAACGATACTTTATTTCTACTATCTTCTCACCTATCAACTTCTAAATGTGGCTGAGGAGTTTCTTGCTCTAAAGCTCTGGCTAGCCCTTTTGGAATTTATGGCCATGAGTATATGTATGTATGTAAAATATAGAAACAGGAAGTTTAAGATGGTTTAGGTATACAGAGAGATTGATGATGGTAAACTGGTCAAAGAGATTTATAGAGCCACCATGGATAGTAATGCCAGTAGAGGACGACCACGAAGGACAAATTTGAATCAAATAGAGAATATGATCAAAAAGGCAGGCGTCTGACGTATAATAATTAAGAGGGCATGTATGAAAAGATTGATGGATGTTAACGAAGCTACAGAGGTTTGCCAGGGTCTTACAAAGTGGCGACCGATACATCTCTGCCTACCCCAATGGGAATAATGTGCGTGCTTATAAGTTAACCTTTCATACATTCGTAAACTCACGTCTATAAACCCCATAAGAGGGTAACCAGAGCTACGGAATTAAGAAACCCTCAGCCACTTTTGGAAGTTGAGTGGGGAAAAGATTGTAAAATAAACGTGACGGGTCCGCATCACCCAAACACCCTTAAAAATTCTAATTATTATTACTCAAAGTTGCTTTTATGACATTTGCGGTAAAAAATGGGGTAGAGCTATTCTAAGCCGGCACTACAGAGCTAGGTCAAAGAATAATGTAATTTTTATATAATTATATATGTAATCAATCATGGTTCTTAAAAGTGAGGGAAAACATCGTGAGGAAACCCACATGGCTATATTGTACTTAGTGATGTGACAGTGTATTCCTACAATGCGAGACCTGCCCCCGATCACGTGAGTTCTCTGACCAAGCAAAAATTGGGTACTTCTGAATCTGAACACCACATGGCAATGTCATGTGATTTTGAGAAGTAATAGTAACACTGTGTGTTAGTAAATTAGTGAACGTTTAAGTCTTTGAGAAGAAATAGTGAAAATGAAGTTCACAGTAATATTTTAATGAGAACTACATTATCAGCTAATTCGAATTGTTGCTTAAGTTCTCTAGAGCTAGAGAATGAAGTCTCTATAATGTAAGTTAGGGTTAAGTAAGACGGCTTCGGCTTCTAAACTTTAACAATACATACAGTTTAGTTAGAGTAGCTTCGGTCAAATCCGAATTATTCCGAATACAGCATAATGGACAGTAAAATACGGTACTGTTAGTTAGGTTATGAAGACACTAGAGAAATGACAAATTAGAATATTCTAAAAGAACACAACTGTTTTCCAATTGTGCCCCTTTCTTGAAAAATCTTAGTTTCTAATGACGTTGCTTATTAATTTTTAAAAATTGGTATATATACCAGGCTTGCGAAGAATTCATACCGCGATGTAGAATTTACCAACAGCGCCATCTCTTAACAAACGTAAAAACTAAATTGTGTTTTTTTTATATCGTATAGTGGCGAAATACCATATTCGCGGTAAAGAGCCACAACTACAGTAGTATTATTCTTATATTAGGCTATTAACAAAAACCAATTGAAATTATAGAGGTTTTAAGGACAAAGTTTATGTCGCATATTTTTTAACAATACAGCAATAGTAGCATGGGGCTTTTGAGAGCGCGTATATCACATGAGAAGTGAGAAACTGACAGATTGCTTATACAAAATCTGCCCCCGGAGCTTGGCAGTTTTAGATGGACAAACGGTTTATGGAGTTCAAATAAACCTAGACGTACAATACATACATATACTCACAGCTATAAATCCCTTGAAGGGATAGCCAGAGCTACAGAATTAGAAATTTGCAACTTTTGAAATTTGCTAGGGGAAAAGATGACGAAATAAAGGTTGTTAGTAATGGGTCTCCAACCGTATCGCCCAAAAATCCCTTAAAACCCCAAACCGTTAGCCGCATCTTACGTACACCCCCTGAAGAAATGGGGTAATGCTATTCTAAGCCGACACTACACAGCTATGTCATACAAAGAATATTAAATTCAATTTAAAACTTGAAATGCTGACAAGTGCATGCAACAATGTTTTATTGGTACTTAATTTGTCTAATTTCGTAAGCGACAACGGGTTAAGGTCCCATTGACCTTTTAACAGGATCGTATGCGGGACAGCAGATTTAGTTAAATAGCCTAGCGTTTTATTATCGAAAAGCTTTAGATGTTACTGTTACTTTTGTTTATTACTGTGGTTTACTTATTATTTTTTCGTCACTTACAAGCATCAAAGTTTTTAATAAAAACTTACGCCCTTACTTATATAGTTATTTTTGTCCATACTACTCTTCTCTAGTCTCTGCCTTCCCCTATATGACCTTATAACGAGACTACATTTTCGTAAGTATGTACTTATTCTAACGAATGCTTTTTCCAGTTTTTGAAAAAGTTTGTTTATCTAAGCAACCGTGATAGCCCAGTGGGTAGAAGACTCGGTTACCGTGCAAACGACTAGTGTTCGAATCCTGGGTCGTCCTGGTCTTTTCTAAAGACATATGTGTGGTTAATTTATCATGGTTGTTAACGGTGAGGGAAAACATCGTGAGGAAACCCACATGGCTGAGTTGTACTTAGTCATGTGACAGTGTATTCGTACAAAACGGCGATAGGACTGCCTCCTATCACGTGAGTACACTGTCACGGACAAAGTCACGTGATGTTCAGAAGTATTAGTACCTCTGCCAACCCCTTCGGGGATATTTGGCGTAAACGTTTATGTTATGTTATGTTTGTTTATCTATAAGATGCAAGGACTGTCATATTAACACCCTATTTTTTATAAATACAATTCTGTATATCCGACAGTCAACAATTTGTGAAATATAACACACTACACTATCTGATAAAAAGTTTGGCAATCTTGATGTTAATCATTTAGTGCTGCCTGGATCGAAACTTGACTGCAAAAGATAGATTAGGACTTGCATTATAAATTATAAGCCATAAGAAATCGAACAAATTACGTATCATATTTCCCGATATTAAAAATGAATTTCTGAATTGATAAAAACAGCCACTTATGTTCAAGCCTTATATTCTTGGAAAGGGACAAAAAAAATACCCATCCCTAACATTTAAATAATCTTGTTGCATCATTGGGTTTTTTGTCAGCGTTTTCAATGGTCATGATCTTAATTATTTATATTTATGTCCTGACTACGGGACCTATGTCTCTCTTGCACGTCTTACGTTTCAAAAGTAAGAAGTGTTAGTTGCTCTGCCACGCCTTTAACGGAATACGGTATAAAATTTTAAGTTTACTTTTACACTAGCTTTTTGCCCGCAACTACGTCCGCGTGGACTAAATTTTTTTGCATCCGGTTTAAATCCAAAATTGAAAATTGCTCGCGAGCGAATCAATTCAATCTCGTGACTGACACATTTGCGCGCGCTTTTACTCCAGCAAAGTCTATGGGCCAATTTTAAAAATTAATAAATCGCTAACAATTTAACTAATCCAGTTATGGAAAATATATGAGTTTTCGCTAAAACTTCAGATGGAGACCTTCAATTTGATACCTGAACCAATTTCCTAGCTCTTAGCATCGCGACACAGGCTGGTTCACAAAATCCACCCTCTCTCGTTTAATATATAAGGATTTGCTTTAGTTCCCTCGCAGAGCTGTATAGAAACATATTAGCTGGAATTAAAATGGTTTTACTCAATGCAATGTGTATGATAGCATTATCAATGTCATAACATTCGATTGATAGTATCTTATCAATATAGATAAGCCAAATGCAGGTTGATGATATAGGAATTAGTTTTATAGAGTGAAAGGGCTAGCATAAAGAATATGACAGTGAGGTATAATAAATATATGGATATATTATACACAGATTTAGTTAGTCCCAAACTAAGTAAAACTTTTGTTATGAGATACTAACGCAACGATATATTTAATATTATATAAATCATATATAAATAATATCCAAGTATAAGAAACAATCAATTATACTCATTACATGAATGTTGCTCTCAGCGGGGATCGAACCCGCGACCTCCGGACCGAGAAGCTAGTCACCTATCCACTCGGCCACCAACGTCGACAAATCTGACAAAGAGGGTTAATTTGCTCAAAGTTGTGTATCATCTTAAGTCAATTAAGAAAAAAAAATCTTTAAGTTCCACTATTATTCATTCTATAATAGCACATAAAAATTAAGGATGAAAGCCGTTTAAAAATACTAATGGACGAAATAAACAATATAAGTTATTAAAGTCAAAAGTCATAATTCACGGTTCAATCCCAAACGATGTAGGCAGATTTAACTAACTATGAAATTGCGTTCTTTTACTAAAATCGCAAGTCACATTTGGGTTCCGAACTAAATAATGATTTTATAAGAATTCTAGTGAAAGTATTGTAAAGTAACAATGGCTCATAAATTCTATTTGAATGGAACATTTTCGTGTGTTATCTGCATTCAGATCTAGATGAAGTGGAACTAATTTTAATTATCTTTTTAATATATTATAAACTTTCTTAGTTTACGCAGTTTTTTAGGTATATGGTTTGTTTTCATTGGTATCTGGCATGAGATGGCAATTATATATTTTTTCATGTTTCTTGGTTGTATGAGAAGATTAATGGATATTGAAGATTGATGCTGAGTTAGAAATTTATTAGTTACAATGTTAGGCAGGGAGTAAAATAAAGGTTAAGTAGCCTCCTACGACGACACCCGTGGAAAAAAATGGGTTCGTACAGTTTTAAGCCGACACACTACACAGCATACAGATTACATGAATACGTTTGTCAAATAAAAAGTTCTATCTTTATACTTTTACTTTACTCAACAGTTTGTTCCAATTTAAAGGTTGTTGATTATACAGAGGACGTACCTGGATTGTTGACAGAAAGCAGAAGCAGAAAGCAGAAGAAACCGAATTTTGATGAATTGGTAATTAATTTAAGTATATAAAGTGTTCGTATATTTAAACCTTATTTTTCCATTTTATATGTCTCGATTAACACAATTTTTGTGACTGCCTAGTTGTATTATAAAATTTCGTACTAATACGTTCTAATATTCAAACAAGACAATAATATAAAATCAATTGCGAAACACTTTCTCAAAGGAACATTCTATGGGTGATGATTTTTCAGAACAGATGTTCCTTATCATTACTAAAAATCAAGCTATAACATTTCTAGGAACACAAAAACCATCAAATTAACACGCAAACAACGAAGCCCGCTTTATGGAGTTGTTGGATTCAAATTTGTCTACACAGGAAGCACTTAATACCGTCCTCCTGCCATCCGCTTCAATATGAGACGAGGACATTTGTAAGCGAAAATAGTTCTTATTACTTAGACATAAGGATGTAATAGCTTTCGATGTGTAGAGGTTGATTAGTTCGCGTGTGTTCATTAGATTTGAGAAGTCAAAATTTTACTATAATAAATATGGTCTAAGCGGTACGAGTATGCTTATAAATAACAGCATATTTCGTTAGCGAATAGCATAATTTGGTCTGGGATTTTGAGATTCCCTAAGGATTCTAGGGATGAATCTGCGATTTTCGTATCGACCCGTTAATCTATATTTTTTAATCTTTTTCTGTGGCTCTACAAATATAATGATTTAGTATATGTATATGAAATTAAATTTGTTTGATAGTGAGTCTAAGCTGCCGTGTTATATGAATTTAGATTAACCTTACTCAACAAGCTCTCTCTCAATCTCTTTACGTAACATAACATAAACGTTCACGTCGAATATCCCCGAAGGGGTTGGCAGAGGTACTAATACTTCTGAACATCACGTGACTTTGTCACCTGGTGTTCAGAGTACCCACGTTTTGCATGGACAGTGTACTCACGTGATAGGGGGCAGGCCTATCGCCGTTTTTTGTACGAATACACTGTCACATGACTAAGTACAACTCAGCCATGTGGGTTTCCTCACGATGTTTTCCCTCACCGTTTCCTCACCTCACCGTCTCTTTACGTGTGTGTCTTAAATCAGAAATTAGCGAGGCGATGTAGCTAAACCTATCGTTACCGGAGAGTAGAAGTGGGATAGTGCAATTCTAACTCTACAATACATAGATACATCAAAGGAACATTATAAAGTGCCCATATAAAGTCATGTTTTCGTCACGCACATAATCCATTGTATACCATAAATGCGAGATAAAGAACGCCAAATCGACTAGCCGGTATGATGTCATCGCGGCTTTTGAGTTGAAATTAAACGAACCGATACATCAACACGATTGTGCTGTATGAATTACATACATACATATTATGACTGCCAATATTTTTAAAGTCATTTGGGGTAGAGTTTTAGAATTATGTAAGTAAGATACATAATGCGACAGAAATACTGAATGATGGCACATATGATGGTTATAATTGTATGGAATACATTATAATCACGAAATACCTTTAGATGACTAATATGGGTTATATTAGTCATCTAAAATGGGTAATACACGACACGGTACAAAAAGTTCGGTGTCAAGTGAACTTAAGTTAAGTAAGTCTAACGTCCGATTTCTGAATTGAATATTCCAGCTGAGAAACAACTAAAGTATCGTTCTGTCGCATTGAAATCTTAACAACTGAATGAGACAAAACTTGAATACTCAATTCAGAAATCGGGCGTAAGTGAGCTTATCACACTACAAGTTCATTTGCTACCGTAGTCTTCGAGTCATTTCGTGTAATAGCCTCATCATCCTAAAGAAAGAAACGTGGTTACATGTTTTGTACGAAACTACACAGTAAAATATTAAATACACGGACGAGCAATCAAAAAGTTCCTCCCACAAAACGACTACAAACACATTTATATCTCCTGAGGCATAGAAACTAGCTTAATAAATTAAAAATATAATTTAATATATTAAATTATGCTTGCATAAATATAATTTTTGAAAGCATGGATAATAAATAGGAAAAGGGATAGCTCCAGAATTGATTTAAACAGTATACATTTGGAATTAGGTTCATGAATAACTAACAGTCCCAAGCTATCTTCAACGACATACAATAGTAATGCAATTTGAAGAGAAGAGATGGTGTTGTGCTTTGTGCTACTATAAGGGATCACCAATTATTATGATTCAATAACGATTAAGATAGTTTCATATGCTTGTCTCGTTTAGTACGGCCTCGAATTTACGCCTGCGTTCGAAGCATAAAATGCAACTGCAAAGCATAAAAATGATTATTTTCTCTCACATATGTTTAAGATATTAAAAAAACGTGAATATTGTTTTGTTAAAAATAAGTAAAGTTTTATTTATTTATACCCAACTACCTATACTCCTGGCTTTTATCCAAAAATATGGGTAGCCAGAGCTTCAGAGTTTAGGGAAAGAATTACATACATACATACATATTCTCACACCGTTAGTTCCCATTGGGGTAGGCAGAGACCATCGATCGCCATAAAAGAATAAAGAAAGAATAATACTAGGGAAAGAATTGTAATATAAAAGTTGGTCGGTGATATGGAAATCACATAAATAGTCATTCTAAACAGTCTCTTACAACAATCGTGGGGAGAAATGGGTTAATGCTATTCTAATCCGAACCCACAGAGCTATTCACGTTTCATTTCCTATGTCAAATTCAAAATAGGATATCGCTAGATGACAGATACGTAAAGTAAGAGGTACCCCTGCCAAACTATTACGGTTTATAGGAGATGAAACAAGACACCCAAGCTGGTAATGAAGATCTTCATGGTGAGAATGAAAAACGTTTTCAAACCAATGTGATACTTTTTATTTCAAAACCAATGAGATTGTCGAGGATGTAAAATAAACATTGAGTCAAGCAAGATTTACTCGACATCAAAAATAGCGAATTGCCCTGGAACAAAGGCAGGGCAAGTTAGAGTAGCTACACACATTCGGCTATCCGATTTCGGCTCATTCGGCTCTTAAAAACTTACGGTTTACTCGTCAAACATTTTTATATATGTGTTTTTCTGGTTGAAGAGCTATTTAATATTCGTTCTTAAATATGATGTGGCAATTATCTTTAAAAACAGAACACATCATAGCCAAAATTGAAAACAACATTACAATTCCTAAAAAATAAATAAATAATTATCTAATCTGTAGTGAGCACAAAAGTTTTGTAAAGATAATAGTAATAGTATGCCCTAATAAAAAAATGTTTTAAGGGATTTTTATATTTGTATAACGGTATTTAGTAAAGACATAGTTGCTTTTTTTTTTTATAATAGTATAGTTTATAGACTAGACAAAGTGCGTTCACACTGTATATTCCCCATTTTGTTCAGAAGATCCACCTTTTGATCAATCATTATAAAGAGCATAAACGAAACATTTTGTTTCGCTAACTTAGAACATCTGAAATTGAATCAAAACCAGACAGAAATGCCGCCCGACAGATAAAACGACAAATCTCCCTGATGTTTGTAGAAGGTCATACAAAGATTTAAAAATGTTTTTTGTTAAAGTTGTGTATTCGGTATCATTCGGCTCGACCATTTGCCACATCCCTAGTAATGAGCGCAGAGTGCACGCAATGTCGTGAACAGTCACGCACTGGGACACAAATGAGGTTTCATTTGTAACTACAGTAACTTTGAGATATAACATGAACTATATTCGGTAGCGACATGATAGTCCAGTGGGTAGAACACCCGCCCGAAAAACAGAAGGGCGTGAGTTCCAATCCTGGGACGGGCCTACACCAATTTGTTTTTTCTAAAGTCATATGTGTGGTTAATTTATCATGGTTGCTAACGGTGAGGGAAAACATCGTGAGGAAACCCACATGGCTGAGTTGTACTTAGTCATGTGACAGTGTATTCGTACAAAACGGCGATAGGCCTGCCCCCTATCACGTGAGTACACTGTCTAAGCAAAACGTGGGTACCTTCTCTGGAAACTAGATGGCGCTTGCCATGTGAGTTCAGGAGTATTGGTACCTCTGCCAACCCCTTCGGGGATAAACGGCGTGAACGTTTATGTAACGTTTATGTTATGTTATATTCGGTACGCATTCGTGAATTACTTGTTCGCTTAAAGTCTGTTCAAAGTCAAAGAAATGAGTTAGTTTTCGTTTTAGGTACAAGTCTGTGACACGAAGATTTTATATGTAACGGCTCTAGCTACGCCCGGTAGTGCTATTTTTGAAATATCCATCACTGGTCACCTCTTATGAAGTTTAGTGTTATGATATATACTTATCTTTCTTCTGAAGGTTGTAAGGTTGTAAGTTTTTAAAGACGAAATCATTTTTAATTCTGTTAAGTGATCTCGGAGCCTTTTCAGTTAGTCAAAAAAAATACAAACAGATATCTCCTCTTAATGAGAAGTGTAGAAGATAGAAGGTTTCCCACGAAGAGTTCGTTAGTTTAGGAAGCCCTTATTACAGTGAAATAAGCGGATAATGTACTTTAAAAAGGGCCAAAGTAAAAATAAGAAAACAAAGCAATCGTCAACGAAACCGCAATGGCCCTTTCCCTAATTACCTTAAAATTTGAGTTCACTTTCTAACTATTCGAAGAACATAATACTATTGAATTGTAAGTATCAAGTTTATGAGCCGGTAACTATGTCAGTGATTTCGAAGACAGACATAAATATAACATGACTTTAACCCGATAAAGGGCTAGGCGAAAGAAAGGACGAAATATAAGATTGTTGGTAATTTGCTTATGTATTCCCAAATAAAATTGTAAGGTTCAGACAAGATTACTTGGTACAATAAAATGACACACCCGAGGAGATACGATTAATTAGTGATATTCTAGTTTCACAGTTTTCTTACAATTTATGCAAAACAAACTTAATATGTCAAATAGTTCTGCATAAAATAATGTAAGTATCTCAATATAATAATAGGGTTGGCGCAGTTCAATCGTTAAATTATACGTCTTTGATTTTTTAGCTTTTTTAGAGTATATCTTATACCACATATTTTACTATCCTATTCTTTAATTAGTGATTATAAGGATGATCCGGTTGGTAACTCACAACCAATGGTTTTATTTTTCACCCTTACCTTTATTATCAAAAATTGCTGTAATCACAAACTATTCCATGGCTGTAATGTTTTATACTGTTGTCATTTTTAAAATTATTTTTATGAGTATGGGTAGGCAGATAGGTACACTGTTTAAGCTTGATTCATAGGTAATAGATAAAAAACTGAGTGAATATATACGATCTATATTAATATTAGGTGGTAAAATAAAGGAAAATACCGACGGAATTAAAGTAAGGTAGGTAATAATTATGATAAGTTTTTCTTCTAAAACTTCCCATATTATATTTGTAATTGCACTGCAACATCCTAAGACTTATTATAGAAAATATACACAATTAACTATATGACTCATACATACATTACTGTTTAATGTCAGAAATATTACCAAACAGAGCTGAGCCTAAGAATTTGAAATTTTTAAGCCCCTATTGTAAGTTGAAAGGGGAAAAGATTGTAAACTAAGGATGGTCCGTGAAGTCTTCAGCCACATCTCATAAAAAGCCCTATTACCCTAAATCTCTCTCACCCGTTGGAATCAATATGATAGTATTATTCTTAGCCGACACTACACAGCTACACAAGTCTCATTCCTATAAAATCAAAAAGAGGCAACCCTACCGTCTGTCTAGTTCCCGGGAAACAATGACGTTTTAATTGGAGCGTCAGGTGAATGACCTCGAGGCTATTGTGGGACCTAACTCGTTAGTAAAAGTGTTTTCATATTAGCATGATGGGAGAATACTTCATTTTGGCAGCTTTATTTGTATGAATGGAATTTTGCAGGTCATTAGAACGATAGACATAACTTTCAGTGATTATGGAATATTTTGCGCAATTTTAATATTGGAAACCGTGATAGCCCAGTGGGTAGAACACTCGGTTATCGTACAAACGATTAGTGTTCAAAGCCTGGGTCGGGCCTACACCAATTTGTCTTTTCTAAAGACATATGTGTGGTTAATTTATCATGGTTGTTAACGGGAGGGAAAACATCGTGAGGAAACCCACATGGCTGAGTTGTACTTAGTCATGTGACAGTGTATTCGTACAAAACGGCGATAGGCGTGCCCCCTATCAGGTGAGTACACTGTCCATGCAAAACGTGGGTACTCTGAACACCAGGTGACAAAGTCACGTGATGTTCAGAAGTATTAGTACCTCTGCTAACCCCTTCGGGGATATTCAGCGTGAACGTTTATGTTTGTGTTATGTTTAATATTTGCTATGTAAAGTTCTCCTGTAATCGTAGAGTAATGGCATGGCATGATGGCACCATATAATAGCACAGAAAAAAATAGCTTCTACGAGGGTACTGGTAGAAGCACAAAAAATAACATAAACAACTTAATCATCAATTAATGGCATTCCTATAAAAATAGAATTGCTGTGTAGTGTCGGCTTAGAATAGCAATACCAAATTTCATCTCATTGGTGATTGGAAGAGGCGACTAAATTATCGGGGCTTTTAAATGATTATAGGGCGATGCGATTGGAGACCTATTACCAAAAATATTTATATTACAATCCTTTCCCTACTTACTTACTTTCGGCGATAGGCCTGCCCCCTATCACGTGAGTACACTGTCCATGCAAAACGTGGGTACTCTGAACACCAGGTGACAGTCACGTGATGTTCAGAAGTATTAGTACCTCTGCCAACCCCTTCGGGGATATTCGGCGTGAACGTTTATGTTTATGTTTATGTATGTTTATGTCCCTACTTAACTTCCAAAAGTGGCTGAAGCATTTTCTGGTTCTGAAGTTCTGGCTACGCCTTTTAGGTATTTATAGCCTTGAGTATATGTATTTATGTATGTTATGCATTACACTACACAGCATATGTCTTTTAGAAAAGAAAAATTGGTATAGGCCTGACACGGGATACGAACCCTCAACTTCTGCGCGACCAGCGGTGTTCTATCTGAGCTATCACGGTTGCTATATACTCGTATACTGAAGGCAAGCACGAGCGCTATTTTATCGACACGATAACGGTTAGAATGAGATGGCAGTATACGATACTAACTAAGTGCGTAAGAGATGGCTGCTTTAACCCACGCGATAACTAGTTAAAACACCGCTCGTGGTTGCCCTTATGGTAACCATTATAGCTCAGTGAGAACCCCATCGCTTTTAATGCAGGCTATGTGAATTCAAATCTTGAATCAGGCCAACTTTGTCGTATTGTTATCAATTTTGTCAAGGGTGGGGGAGAAAATCGTAAGGAAGACTACATGGCTGAGTTGTACCTAGTATAGTATTATATTATCTGTGGTTGTACTTAGTCATGTGACAGTTTATTTGTTAAAAACGGCAATATCCCGTGAATGTACTCTGAACACCAGGTTGAAAAAATAAAGTGATGTTCAGAAGTATTAGTACCTAATTATTATTATTCTGGCGTAAACATTGACTTGAGTAGCTGAGTATATAGTACATACATACATACATATACTCATGGCTATAAATCCCTAGAAGGGGTAGCCAGAGCTAAGGAATTAGAAATTCCTCAGCCACTTTTGGGAATGTGAGTAGGGAAAAGATGGTAAAAATAAAGGTTGTTGGTGATGGGTCTCCAACCGCATCGCCCAACAATCCCTTAAAGGCCCCAATACCGTTAGTCGCCTCTTACGTACACCCACCGGAAGAAATGGGCTAGTGTTATTCTAAGCCGACACTACACAGCATATAATAATATAGTGTTATCTTAAGCCTACATATAAGTGTTTTATAATAACAATAATTTGCTGCCCTTTCCACCATAAAACCGCAAGTAATATCAGCTAGCCGTAAAGTATGGAACATTCACAAGTGTACTATGTATATATAGCAATTTAAACAGAACGGCTAAGAATTCTGTGTAGTGTTGGTTTAGAATAGCACTACTCCATTTCTTCACGTAGTGTACGTAAAGGCGACTAAGGGTATTGTGGCTTTTTAAGTGATTTTTCGGCGATGCGCTTGGTAACCCATCACTTTATTTTACAATCTTTTCCTCACTCAAGTTCCAAAACTGGCCGAGTTATTTCTTCTTTTGAAGCTCTGGCCACCCCTTCTAGAGATCTATGGAGCTGTGAGTGTGTATATATGTTTCTAATATCAGCTAGCAGTGTTATTTTTAATATAGTCTTAAGTATATTTAATTTATGTATGTGTCGTAGGATGATTTGATGTTGACGAACCAATCAGAATAAGTGTAGGCGAGCAATCAGAAATCAGCCAATCAGCATTAAAGAAGTACAATCTTACTAAACCAACTAGTTTATTTGCAAAAATCCTAGTAAGATTAGAAAATATTATGACCGTTGTCTACTATCCGGATTTTTGCAAAATCCCTAGGTTTTTTGCAAAAAACCTAAACATCAAATCATCCTACGACATATGTATGAATTTTAATGCCCTTTCCACCATAACCGCAAGTAATATCAGCTTGCAGTGAAGTATGGAACATTCACAAGTGTACCGCATAGCAATTGAAACGGAACGGCAAGACCTTAGTGCTGGGGACTCGTGCAGGAAAACTACTGTTATTTTGTCGTCACACATACTTTTGTGCTAACTATAGATCACGTTTTATGGTGTATGAAGAGCATGTTGTGTAGTGTCGGCTTAGAATAGCACTACCCCATTTATTCCGGCGGGTGTACGTGAGAGGCGACTAACGGTATTGGGGCTTTTAAGGGATTATTGGGCGATGCGGTTGGAGACCCATCACCAACAACCTTTACTTTACTATCTTTACCCCACACAACTTCCAAAAGTGGTTGAGGAATTTCTAATTCCTTAGCTCTGGCTACCCCATCTAGGGATTTATAGCCGTGAGTATATGTATGTATGTATGTATGAAGAGTATATTTTTAGATACTATTGTATAGAAATAAAGTTTGTGAGTTTGTTTGTTTGTAAGGGCTAATCTACGGAACCAATCATTAATATTATTTCATAATCAGAAAGTTACAGGAGAGGAGTGCTCTAGGCTGTCGTCACGAAAAATTTCAATTGTTGTTAAATCCCTAAATATTTGATAGGTAATTTTAATATAGATTTCTTCTTTTTTGCCGTGTACTGCGGGCTTAGAATATCGCTGCTCCTTTCTATCTAGGGTGTCGTAAGAGGCGACTAACGGTATGGGTTTTGTGATAGGTTTTTGGGCGATGCGGTTGGAGTCCAATCACCAACGATTCTTTATTTCTACCATCTTGTCCCCTATCAACTTCCAAGTTTGGTTGAAGAGTTTCTAGCTCTGAAGCTCTGGCTACCCCTTTTTGGGATTTATAGCCGTGAGTTTATGTATGTATTCATAATTAAATTAATAAAAGTTAGGGTTATGTCCAGTGGTAACGAAACGAAACACGAAGGTCTCCGGTTCTGTTAAACTTGTTTCATCATTTACCTGAGGAGCAGAATACTGTTGGCTAAGCATAGTGCTATCCCATCTCTTCCCGTAGGTGTATTAAGATGATTATTTACACTTATTTTGACACATTAATAAGCATAATTATATGAATGTCTTAGTAAAGAAGAAGCAAGAAATGTTTAAGACATGTGACAGATACGGAAATGGTTTTAATTTTATTAGAATAAAAAATCAAAAATTCTTTAGTTTAATAATTATTCTATCAAACTATAATCAAAATAACAGTTAGTGTAGCGGTAAAGAACAGTATATTTTATAAACAATGAACGATTTTTCTTACAACTCGACTCTCTTACTTCCCACTACTCGCGACTGTATTATTAAATAACTTCGTCAAAATGGCAACAACTTACTGAGTAGGTACTGCAAACATTCGCGTGTTGGAATGTATGACAAAACTATCTTTAATCAAATAAAATGCATGGGATTTATGCTTAAATTGTCTAAAGGACAGTTCACACACTTTAAGCATTACGCAGATAATCAAAATTAATGTAAACACGGCTACAAATCCAGAAAAAGGGGTAGTAGTTCATCAGAAAAAAATCTCAAACACTTTTGCATGTTTTAGAAATAAAGAAACCAACGTAACTTGGGTAGATAGATTCTAGAAATAAAGATGGGTGGATCCAAAAGTGGTAGTAAAATTTCTAGGTCTGAATCTCTGGCTACCTTTGTATTTATGTGTGTGATACATTATGGCCAAGGCATACATTTACACTGCCACTAATGGTGCTGTCGTGATCAAAATCTTTACTTTTCAACTACAAATTAGGTAAACAAAACCAGCAAAAGCCAAGCAACCTTGATCGAATGTATCAATTTAGTTAGAGAAATGGTTTAGCTATCGCGTGACGACTTAAAACTTCCTTTTGAATACATCGTAGAACGCTAACATTTCGCGATTAAACGCTCTTATCATTTCATTGCTTTTGTTCCGTGTTCAAAATAATATATTACCTGGTTCGTGAATGGTACGTGGCCGCCACTCTAACACCGTATTTATCTGAAGGTCGCGAGAAATTCATGTATGATGGGGTTGGGAGCGGATAAATAGCCCACATAATAAATTGCGACCGTCGTCGATTGTATCGCAAGCATATCGCAAGTAACAATGTAGTCGCTGTCAAAACAGACTAATGTATGACATTAACAGCGACAATTTTACCAATTTGACCATCCAACGCGGTTCAAAGTAACGTATTTCGAGGGAAAGCCTTGCCATTTTTTTGGGGATTACTTATATTAAAATGGCGGATAATGTATTGTTTATAGTTTGTTTGGTTGAACCCGCTAATCTCCAGGACTAATAGTTCTTTAATTGAAAAAATCGATTGGTGTAAGGTAGCTTGGCAGCGTATTAAAAAAACCCTATACAATAACACTCTATGACCAAAATAAGAACGGAGCAGCTATGAAAAATTGTCTACAAAACGGGAAAAAATTATGAGACACCACCGAAACTCGGCAGGATAGCTTATTTCAAAACTATTTGAAAGTTCTTTGATAACTGGCATAATTAGAGGGTACTTACTTGATGATTCCATCCTCGATGTAAACATCGGCATCTTCCATGCCATCGTCATTCACCACTTTCCCATTCTTGATCAGCAATCTGTTCTGGGAACTCTGGAAAAATAAAGAACTGTTGTTACTCACAGAATAAATGCCTAGTTATAGATATATCATATAGGCTGTATATCTCTGCAGTCTAAGAACAATAAAAAACCGTATGACAGAGACAGTCAACACACTTTTTGCCTGGACTGTGAATTTAAATGCTAGGGGGAAAGCCTTTCGCTGCTTTATATGAACACACCTACATTATACATTATTATACATATTGTATTTTACATAATTCTGTGACTTTTCTTTGTGATTTAACAACCTTGACAAATAAACTACACAAATAACTTAAGTCAAGACAAAGAGGCATAATATTAATATATCTGTAACATGTTTTAATTAGCTGTGTAGTGTCGGCTTAGAATAGCACTACCCCATCTCTTCCGGTGGGTGTACGTAAGAGGCGACTAACGGTATTGGGGCTTTAAAGGGATTTTTGGGTGATGCGGTTGGAGACCCATCACCAACAACCTTTGTTTTACCATCTTTGTCCCTCTCAACTTTCCAAAGGTGGCTGAAGAATTTCCCATTCCTTAGCTCTGGCTACCCCATCTAGGGATTTATAGCCGTGAGTATATGTATGTATGTATGTTTTAATTCTGATGTGCAATAAAGAGTTTTCTATTTTATTCTATAAGCCTGGTCAGGACTCGAACCCATTTCAGCAGGTGCTTTGACCACTTAGTCAGCTATCAAGGTTGAAATAAATTAATAGAACAAGGGTCGTTGGTCATACAGCCATCACCTGATAGGACAAGCAGGTAGATAATTAAAATAATTATTCAGGTGGTTATTATGAATGTGTTTTGTGTATGAGTGTGTTTTTACAATTGAATAGTAACAGGCTTTTAATTATAATTTTATTGTAATTGTTAAATGTATTCATAATGAATATTATTCTATTACACGACACATTTTATATGTTTTGTAAAGTGTTTTTTTTATGCTTTTATTAATTTGTATATACAAGAAAGTGGTGTTAGTTACACTATTTATAACTTAAGTTCCAAGAAGTAAGTAATTATATTTCAAGTATAATATAATGAACTGGTTTAGCTGAAAATTGGTAAAGAGGTAGCTTAGAACCAGGAAAAAGGCAAAAATAATTTTTTTATTTATCATTTATCATGGTTGCTAACGGTGAGGGAAAACATCGTGAGGAAACCCACATGGCTGAGTTGTACTTAGTCATGTGACAGTGTATTCGTACAAAACGGCGATAGGCCTGCCCCCTATCACGTGAGTACACTGTCTAAGCAAAACGTGGGTACCTTCTCTGGAAACTAGATGGCGCTTGCCATGTGAGTTCAGGAGTATTGGTACCTCTGCCAACCCCTTCGGGGAAAAAACGGCGTGAACGTTTATGTTATGTTATGTTATGTTATATTTTTTTATAATATTAAAAGAAGGAAGGTTTGTTTGTATGTCAGTAAGAAAGAACTTCGCAACAACTTAACAATAAGTTTATTGGTACTAACAAACTATGGACCGTACAAAATAGCCTGATTTTTTTTTATTTTTTTTAACCGATTTTTAAAGATATGTTCACTGTATCCACTTTCTGCACTTTTGAGCAAAATATGGTAGAATGAAGGATGGTGGGTGATCGGTCTTCAGCTGAGGTCTCCAGCCTCATCGCCGGTCAATCAATTAAAACCCCAATACCTTCAGTCGCTTTTAACGACATCCACGGGAAGAAATCAGTTAGTGCTAATCTAAGTATAGTTTTCGTAACCTCAAGTTATTAATTAATTATTATATTATTAGTTAGTTATTAATTTGTCAAGATCGTACTAAGTGGCGATCGATAGTCTCTGCCTACCCCAATGGGAATAATGGGCGTGAGTATAAGTAAGTAAGTTATTAATTAAGAATCACTTAAACTAAAAATACTCGTAATTTATCTTAAAGAACTCCAAAACTTAATATTGTCTGCATCGTCCTCTGTTAATAAACTGACATGTAGGGTACCTTGTTTATTTGAAGTCGGATAGTCTAAATAAGCACACAATGAATGTAGTGATTGATTAATAATACAACCGACGAGGTTTAAAAGAGGCAAAATACAATTTAGTTTACAGAAAGACTAGTAAATGTTTATTCTACATCATTATGAAGGTATTAGTGAGTATATATATGTATGTATGTATTATGAAGGTATAGGTACAACGATTTTTCCGGCGGTTAATGTGAAATTGATGATTTGAACACCATTAATCCGAAGTCTATGTAATGAAAATAAACTATGATTCCTTAATTCAAACATTCATACATATACTCACGGCTATAAATCCCAGAAAGGGGTAGCCAGAGTTACAGAATTAAAATTCCTCAGTCTCTTTCGGAAGTTAGGTGGAGAAAGGTTTGTAAATAAAGATTGTGGGTGATGGGCCTCCAACCGCATCGGCCAAGTCAGTCACTTAAATAAGCCTCAATACCCTAAGTCGCCTCTTACGATACCCGTGGGAAGAAATGGGTTAGTGCTATTCTCAGCCAACAGTACACGGCTAAATAAAAACTGTACGCCTTATATTAAGATTTAGGTTGAGTTTTAAATCTATACGTATATCACAAAAGTACACCGTTGGTATTTAGTTATAGAAAGACTTATCCAACACTCACAAATCAATGAGCTATCCTTTATATGTTCACATTCTTAGTTATCCAAGGTCGTGAATATAGACCTATCTTGGTATAGATTATTTTAAAATGAGATAAAAGTAATAACGAAAATATTTGAATACTAACTTTAATATTAATTCCGGAAACCGAGCAAGCGGTAGCGTCTGCAACCATTATAATACACTTCGAAAAAACTCACAGAAAATTCGCAATTTTAACACAATCACAGTAATGGCCGAGCGACTTCAAACTAAGTTGGACTGAAACTGAAAATGCGACTCCGAAAATAGTAAAGTATTTACGCTCCCCTCGCATGCGCTTGCAAGGAAAGCGACGGTTTAACACAGTGAAGATAAAAAAAGATATCTACCTACAGTAAATTAAATCGGTTATTCGTCCGCGCCGTTTTATCGATGAAGAGTTTGTTGTAAATTGTTATTATTGTGTTTATTGAGTTGTGGTATTGAAGTATGAAACTATTGTATAAGTAGTGTGGCTATATATAAGTTTGTTTTGTTTTCAGGTGAATTATCAATGTTGTTGTTGTAAGTAAGATGGCGGCTTAGAATTTGAATACTGTCTTTTTTGCCTTGTGGGTAGACTATGAGGTGACTAACGGACTATACTATACAATTTTGCGATGTCATTATGATCAGTTATTTAATATTTCCTTCTGATAATTTTACCTTCATTAAGCTATACGTATAATTAAATAATGCAGGAGCTGCTCATTTAAAATGTTATCATTCTACGTAAAATATTGTTAAGATCTAATTTATGTTTCAAAATCATGTAAATAGCTAAGATTGTAAAGATCTATATTAAACTATTGTTACTACTATTGTTGTTACTTTAATAGTAGATACATAATTTAAAAAAATATCTTCTATTTAATTATTCCTTGTGAGCGAAAGTTTATTACTTCGGACGAAACCAGTTAATAATTGCAAATCACTATCGATATCATCAGTCATTATCATACATACTGCTGAGTAATAAAAAGCACAAACAAGAATCTAAAACAGAATAATTATCTTCAGACAGTTACATTAAGTAGTCTGTCAATGGGCTCAAAAAACTGGCTGAATAGAAAAGTCCCATCGCCATATTTTACGATCGAGAAAAACGAGTAGAGAAAAGCGCGCGAAAGAAAACCATCCAAGCTGACATAAGTCAACTTTCTATCGGTAATATGTCATTGACATTGAACGGTTGCGATTCTGCTAAATAAACGGATTATCTTAGCTAATTATGTTAATTTCAGCCTTGCAATTTCTGACACCCATCTAATAGGAGATGGTGATTTCACTTTTTATAACAAGAGTCAAGAACCATTAAATGAATAAGAAAGAACATCATTCCTACATGAAATTTATCTTTGTTTTTGAGGTCTCTATAAACGGTAAAAGTCTTTAGTTTGTATACGTTATAATTATAATATACCAACATTAGAAATTTTCTTGTAGACATAGATTTTGTATTGCATATTTATTATAGCGGTATTTATCAGTTATTCCCATAACTATCACAGTGCCTGTAATTCTATAAGAAATATGATACTTACTTTGAGTAAACACTAAATAAATACCCCTTGTATTCATTTTTAAAAAAATATTATTAATAAAAAATAGTTTTTCCTGAGTAAATATTTTCACGGATTGATAAAATGAAACAACCCTTAAAGGAGTGTATGTATTCTAGACTATTAAGCAGAATGTGCCTCGTTGAAACCCCATAACAGTTTCCACGACAATAGACAAACACCGCAAAGCAAACCGATGCATGTTATTGTTTATGAAATTGAAATGCAATGGCGTAACGCAACGTGGAATCAATCGGCGAGAACAAATTAAGTACAGTTATGATTGCAACTACGTCTGATACTTTAGACCTATTAGAGTATGGAGGTATTCGCTGGCGAACATCTTTTTTTTGTTTATAGTCTCATTTCATGCTTCGTTGTTCAAAGTAACCAAGCAAATGGAATAGAAGAGCAAACTCTGTATTGCACAACACATCTAACAAGGCATAAATTGGGACAAGAGACTTTTCGGTGGTGATTTGGAAATGTGGTTTGATTGAGTTGAACATTCATACATACATACATAAACTCACGGCTATAAATCCCTTAACGGGGTAGCCAGAGCTTTGGAATGAGAAATTCCTCAGCCACTTTTGGAAGTTAATTGGAGAAAAGATGGTAATAATAAATGTTTTTGGTGACGGGTCTCCAACCACATCGCCCAAAAATCACTTAAAAAGCCCCTATACCTCTACGTACGTACGTATGTACGTAGTCGCCTCTTACGATCACCCACGGGTAGAAATGGGGTAGTGTTATTCTAAGCCGACACTACACAGCAAAAATTTGAGTTGAAAAATGAACACAATCTAGCGCTTGGGAATACAGTAATGATTTTATAGACATATAGAAAGCGTTGGTAGTAATAAATATGTTTTAGTTGGTTGGTTTGGTTGTGGAGTGGCGGCCACGTACCGGAAGACGCAGTGTGGGTTGGATTTCACAAGGTGGACCGACGACTTGGTCAAGGTCGCAGGAAGCTGTTTGATGCCGGCAGCACAGGACCGGTGGGTGTAGAGATCTTTGGGAGAAGCCTATGTCTAGCAGTGGTCGTCTAACTGATGATGATGATGAATATATTTTGGCTGTAGTCAAGAGACAAGCTATGCCCATGCCCAAGTCACAGTGCTTACTCACATCGTTTTCAATCACCATTATTGATCCGCATAATTTACATACATACATACTTACATACATATACTCACGGCTATATTTCCCTAGAAGGGGTAGCCAGAGCTAAGAAATTATAAATTCTACAGCCACTTCTGAAAGTTGAGTGGGGAAAAGATTGAGAAATAAAGGATTTTGGTGATGGGTCGTCAACCACATCGCCCAAAAATCCAATAAAAAGCCCCTATACCCTTAGTCGCCTCTTACGACACCCGTGGGTAGAAAGGGGTAGCGACATTCTAAGCCGGCACTACTCGGCAAACTATAACTATGCATTTCTCTTAAGAAGAAGAAGATATACATATCCGACACGATGCAGGGTTTGAATCCAAGCCTCTCGCATCGTTATTTTATAAGTGTCCAAAGAAACAATAATATCCTAAACGCCATATTCACCACGTTTTAAGCTCATATTTATATATTCTGATAATAAAAGGGCTATGCAGCTGTCTTTCGGCAACCACAAATAAACTTAAGATTTATTTATAAGTTAACTGCTCTTGCTTCTACATAAATAACAGATATCGTATTTTCACACTTCCTCTTTCAGGCTTACTATGAACGGTTAGATAAATTTTAGTCAAACGAATTTATAAGAGTGACTGTAACTTTTTATTCAAAAAAAAAACTAAAATATATACGGACATATTATACACGGATCAAGTTAGCCCCAAACTAAGTAAGTCTTTTATTATAGGATACTAACTCAACGATGTATTTAATATGATATAATACACATATAAATTACACCCAACACGTAAAAACAATCATTCATGCTCATCACATAAATGTTGCTGTCAGCGGGGATCGAACCCGCAACCTCCGGACGGAGAAGCTAGTCACCTACCCACTCGGTCACACGGCTGTCGTCGAATGTATTAAAATGCTTTATTATTCAAGCTGTGTATTGCTGTGTAGTGTCGGCTTAGAATAGCACTACCCCATTTCTTCCGGTGGGTGTACGTAAGAGGCGTCTAACGGTATTGGGGCTATTAAGGGATTTTTGGGCGATGCGGTTGGAGACCCATCACCAACAACCTTTATTTTTACCATCTTTTCCCCACTCTACTTTCCAAAAGTGGCCGAGGAACTTTTAGTTCCTCAGCTCTGGCTACCCCTTGTAGGGATTTACAGCCGTGAGTATATGTATGTATGTATGTATTATTCAAGAAAAAATATAATAATAACAAAGAGTTTCGGCTGAGCCTAACCATGTAAGGTCAGTTTAGAATACCATTACTCAAGCCAGACTTCTGCTTTATGAAATGGTTTACTATTTTAAATTACAAACGACCTTAAACATTCATGCCGTTACTTTAAGTTTATCTCAATCCGACGATAAATTTATGAAATTAACCTTTTCGCTTTTTGCCGTGTAGTGTCGGCTTAGAATAGCACTACCCCATTTCTTCCGGTGGGTGTACGTAAGAGGCGACTAACGGTATTAGGGCTTTAAAGGGATTTTTGGGCGATGCGGTTGGAGACCCATCACCAACAACCTTTATTTTACCATCTTTTCCCCACTTAACTTTCCAAAAGTGGCTGAGGAATTTCTTATTCCTTAGCTCTGGCTACCCCTTCTAGGGATTTATAGTCGTGAGTATATGTATGTATGTATGCCGAAGAATGTCACTACCTCTTTCTACCCCCGGTTGTCCTAGGCGGCGACAAAGGGTATGGAGTTTTTTTAAGTGGTTTATTTCTACTACTTGTCCCCTATCAACTTCCAAATGTGGCTGAGAAGTTCCTAGCTCTAAAGCTCTGGCTCCCCCTTTTTGGGAATCATGGTCCTAAGTATATGAATGAATGTATGCACTTAGCATTAGTAGTATCGCTTTTTAAGCGAACAATAGATAGTAAATTTAAAAACTTTTTTTTTATTAGTCTTGTTGTTGGCTCCTGCCTTCATAAGGGTTTATGAATACAAAATACGCGTACGTTTAATTTCAGTAATTGAGAAAAATTTAAAATGAGTTATAGCCATTTTGTACTTCAACTGAATTTACAATTGGCTACTACTATAGCTTCTTTTTTCTTTGAATTTTTATGATGCGTCCGTCTTTAATTTTCTGTCCTATAGTTTTTATTTATTTTCCTTTGTTTATAAATGTTTTTTTATTCATAATTATAAAATTATTCTATACCCATGTCGTGCCGGCTTAGAATGTCACTACCCCTACGATTGTTTAAGTATATGGAGTACCGAGATAATCTTCGACGGACAATAAAATATTCTTTACAAATAATTTCCAAACAAAAAAACAATTAAATTTTTAAAATCTCTTTAGTCAGTCACAAATTTACTATATAAATTAAGCGTGATCAACAACATACCACGATGATAAATATTTACTTAGTGTATTTCCTTTATACATTTTTGTTGAATGTCATCAATCAACGACAATGAATAAAGATATTTATTAAATAACGGAACTATAATGATCGTCTAAGAAAGCTATGATGTGTCAGTGGGTGTGGATTGTTCAACAAAATAAATAGATCTTAAAACTCACCGTTTCGTCACACACAGTCCACCCACATACACTTTCTATGTGCTTACTTTATGGGATTTTAATGATACTCTTTTGATTGGTGAAATTTTATACGGTTTGGAGAATAAAAGATGGATTTGTGGTATTTAATAGACACATCGTTTGAAAAGCAAAAAAAAGTTTATGTATAAAACGACTAACGACTATAAAAGTGAATGACAATATCGTCATTCTTCTATCTAGACAAAGAAAGTACTCTTATTCAGTAAGTAGTAGTAAAAACATATTCAGTTTTAATCTTACACTTACTACAGAAGAGAAAAGCATATTGCCACAACAAATACACTTATTTATCAATATATACGGGTATTTCTCACTGCATAATTAAGTAAGCCCCTAGAAAATTACAACGTGAAAATTTGTGGTAAGCATTCTGTCTAATTCGACGCGATGGTATTATCAATAATATAAAATATATTAAAGAATATATTATTATTAGGCATCAGGCTTGTGAGCGCGTATGACACGTGATAAGTGAGAAACTGACAAACTGCTCATACAAAATCTGTCAGCATTTCACTTCTTACATGGCATAATCGATCTCACACGCCTCATGCTACGGGGGCAGGAATCGATCCCGCGACGCAGAATCTAGAAGCGAGTCTCCTAACCACTAGACCAAGGACGGTGTCAAGACTTTTAACTTTTAAAAATTCTGCTTTATGAATTTCTTTTTTTTTCATTCAGCGTCAACAACGGCTGAATGAACTACATATACCTATTATATTAGAAACTAGTGGATCGGCCCAGCTTCGCACGGGTAGCGTTGTTTTTTAAATATCTGAGGTTTCTTTCTTCAGTCACTGCTCAAGCATTGTAAAATTTTGCGCAATGTTTTCAATTTATTAAATTTATAGCACTCCCTAAACAGTGTAGTTTGGTGATTGTGAATGCGCTTTTATGAACGGTTCAGTATTTTAATAGCAAATTTAGGAATAAAACGCTATGAAGTATTTATAACAATCTAAAAATCATTACGTGATGTAGGATGCAACTACTGGCGCCATCTAGTATGTTATATGTAAATTAGTAAAGATTTGGTTTTGGTCACGGGCGCGATGGCTTATTTTATGTATAATTTCGGTGTTTCTCTACCGATTTCTATGATTCTTTTTTTATTGAATAGGTAATAATGTTACCTTTTTTAAATTAGGGATGAGTGAGAGGTTTACAAACGTAAGCTATAAAATAAAAGCTATCAGGAATTACACGTGTTATTGTGAGTCAACCGTAAAAGATAGACATAAACTGTTGGGGATTTTTTTTTAGATAATTTTATGAAGAATATTTCCGTCATACATGATTTCTATGTAAGTTTAACCATTACGGCTGCACACGCGGCGGAAGCTTAAAAAATGGAGTAACTTCTCCCGTTTTCCCAAAATTTCCCAAAATTCCCCTTTACTACTCTGCTGGAAAGTATACAAAAACCTGCCCAGGAGTATGAAAAATAATTCTACCAAGTTTCGTTAAAATCCGTCGAGTAGTTTTTGTTTCCATAAGGCACATACAAACCGACAGACAGACAGACAGACAGACAGACAAAAATTTTACTGATTGCATTTTTGGCATCAGTATCGATCCCTAATCACCCCCTGATAGTTATTTTGAAAATATATTTCATGTACAGAATTGACCTCTCTACAGATTTATTATAAGTATAGATGACAAAGAAACGCAGGGTATGAACCCATACCTCTTGCCTTTGAGGGTGACTGTTTCACCACTAAGCTAACAAGGTTAAAGAAAACACAAAGAAAATAATAATAAATATCAAACAAACAAACTTCCTAGACATATGGTAGAAAATGCTATGAATTCTACGCTCGGACAGTTGACTGAACTTTTTATTAATATATTTATTTCGGTCGGCTCTCAACTGAAAGTTGAAGATCCAGTTTTAGAATAATCTGTAATAAATTACAAATTATTGTTCGAGGTGGACTACTGAAGTCCCAATCAAAGATTCTATAAATGAATTAGTAAGGAAGTGACATTAGACAAACTTGCCGCCCTCACTATACTCACGGCTTTAAATCCCAAATAACGTACCCAGAGCTTTAGAATTAGAAAATCCTCAACCACTTTTGAAAGTTGCTGTGTAGTGCCGGCTTAGAATAGCACTACCCCATTTCTTCCGGTGGGTGTACGTAAGAGGCGACTAACGGTTTTAGGGCTTTAAAGGGATTTTTGGGCGATGCGGTTGGAGACCCATCACCAACAACCTTTATTTTACCATCTTTTCCCCACTTAACTTTCCAAAAGTGGCTGAGGAATTTCTGATTCCTTAGCTCTGGCTACCCCATCTAGGGATTTATAGCCGTGAGTATATGTATGTATGTATGTATGTACTTTTGGAAGTTGGATGGGAAAAGATTGTGATGGGTTTCAAGTCACCTTGCCTAACTATTAAGAAAGACCCAATACCCTAACTTCTTAAACGATGCCCGCAGGAAGAAATAGATTAGTGCTATTCTAATCCGACACTTCACAGCAACTTTTTCAATAAAATTGATATTATAGTATTTAAACAAAAATTAAGAAAAGTTATACAAGTACTACGTCACACGAAACGCTAATTAAACGCAATGATGAAGAAACGTAGGTAGGTTATACTGTTAGTCACTGTCATGTCATCACCTCACTAGTTAAGAGTAAACATTCTATTGTAGCTAGAAACTGGCTATTGTTGCCGTGTAGTGTCGGTTTAGAATAGCACTACCCCATTTCTTCCTTTGGGTGTACGTAAGAGGCGACTAACGTTATGGGGCTATTAAGGGATTTTTGGGCGATGCGGTTGGAGACCCATCACCAAAAACCTTTATTTTTACTATCTTTTCCCAACTCAAATTTTCAAAAGTGGCCGAGGAACTTCTAGTTCCTTAGCTCTGGCTACCCCTTGTAGGGATTTACAGCCGTGAGTATATGTATGTATGTATGTATCTTTGGCATCGGTTCTATGTGACAAGGTAGGCAAAGGTTAACTGTGAATATACGCGATCCTTATGTACAATACAAGACATTAATTACGAAGTCGAATTTAAACAATTCAAGAAGAATATAAAATGTTTGAATAATATATGATATTTTGGATGCAATGATGACATTTGTCAACTTAATATTTCAACAAAATTATCAGTTTTGGCCATAAAAAGTACAACACACGTACAATATATTTTTGAACAGAAATGGAACCACCTTCACAGCCATAGGACGGAAACTCTAATTTTCATACAAAATTCGATAAAAAACATAGTATCAAAGTATCGCCCACGTATGCTTGGTATTTTTTAAATATTTAAACCCTATAATACTGAATAATAACTTTAGAAATCGATTGCCTAATAACTCAGTAATCACGTAACATATACAAAAAAAAACATTCAATCCAATTGACATACATACATATATATACTCACAGCTATAAATCCCTAAAAGTGGTAGCCAGAGCTATAGAATCAGAATATTCTTCAGCCACTTTTGGAAGTATTGTAATCAAATTGAGTACCACCTTTTTTGGATTCGTTCGAATCGGGCTTGATTAGAGTAACGTTACACTAACGCCCGATTTCTGAATTGAGTATTCCAGCTGAGAACAACTTAAGTATCGTTCTGTCGCATTGAAATCTTAACAACTGAATGAGACAAAACGATACTTTAGTCGTACTCAGCTTGAATACTCAATTCAGAAATCGGGCGTAAAAGCATTTATTGTTATAGAAAAACAGGGTTTTCTTTTCTTCATGTTATTACAGAAATATACTCCAGCAAAAGGTCATTTGATACTGTCGTAGGAACGTTACCCTAAAGCTTTTAGTAAGACAAATAAATTAAGTTTGGTTTCCACATACTTTCATTTCGCTGTGTTTGTGTAACTAGTTAGAATTATGTAACTACTCGTATTGGTTACTGAAATACTAGCGTCTAGTGTAATACTTACTCATAATGAAGTAAGGACTAAAGTTAGCTTTACTCATTAATCTAACGCCCGATTTCTGAATTGAATATTCAAGCTGAGAAAGACTTAAGTATCGTTTTGTCTCATTCAGTTGTTAGGATTTCAATGCGACATAACGATACTTTATTCATAAACCAAAGTAAGGAAAATATATAGTAAAATAATATAGAGAAAAGTCATTAACATTCCCCAAGAACCCATGCTTCGAAATCCCTGAGAGGAAATGAGTAAAACTAATTTAAACTATTTTTAACCGACACTGCACAGTAAAATGATCGTCTCCTTTTAAAAGTACTGCAGAAAAGTAGGACACAAACAACTATGGATACAATCAAAATATTTTAAGGCTTTTTAAATGTTTTTCCGGCGATATGGCTGGAGGGGTAATGAGCGTTTTCCCCACTCAACTTCATAAAGAGAGGGATGAATTTCTAGTTTTGAACCACTGCCTACTCTTTTTATAACTTAGAGCTGTAAGTCAAATCTTTTTGTTCATGTAAACCTCATTATTAAAAAATTCGGAGGTAGGAAACGCAAACACTACTAAAACGTGTAAACGAAATAAAGGATAGAAGAATTTCGCATTGGCAGCCAACTGACACGGTAGCTCAGTTGGCAGAGCGTCCGGGGCGTTTACCCGAGGTCGCGGGTTCGATCCCCGCCTGTGTCGAAATTTTTCTTTCCTTTATTTATTCTTTATTTATTAGTAATAATCCCCACATGAGGTTTACATGAACAAAAAGATTTGAATTATGTGATAGTTAGGCGTTTTCAACATTTGCATTCTATCTGAAAAGGTAGACAAGTGGCCTTCCGAATTATTAAAAATTCGGAGGTAGGAAACGCAAACACTACTAAAACGTGTAAACGAAATAAAGGATAGAAGAATTTCGCATTGGCAGCCAACTGACACGGTAGCTCAGTTGGCAGAGCGTCCGGGGCGTTTACCCGAGGTCGCGGGTTCGATCCCCGCCTGTGTCGAAATTTTTCTTTCCTTTATTTATTCTTTATTTATTAGTAATAATCCCCACATGAGGTTTACATGAACAAAAAGATTTGAATTATGTGATAGTTAGGCGTTTTCAACATTTGCATTCTATCTGAAAAGGTAGACAAGTGGCCTTCCGAATTATTAAAAAATTCGGAGGTAGGAAACGCAAACACTACTAAAACGTGTAAACGAAATAAAGGATAGAAGAATTTCGCATTGGCAGCCAACTGACACGGTAGCTCAGTTGGCAGAGCGTCCGGGGCGTTTACCCGAGGTCGCGGGTTCGATCCCCGCCTGTGTCGAAATTTTTCTTTCCTTTATTTATTCTTTATTTATTAGAGCTGTAAGTTTTTTTTTCTCGGTCTGTTATTTGAATTTACTTATAGTCTGTAAGTTGTTGTTTTTAGTTAAATTGTTATAGGTGGAGATTTTTAATTGGCTTTGCATTGTTTACATTATTGTTTAGTTAATGTATACGCTGTAAATCTTCCGAATAAAATAAAATAAATAATAAATAAATAAATATAAGTAAAGGTAGGTTCCATAAAAAATCAAAAAGCATTTAACATGGATCAAAGTAGATATCATAATTACACTGTCAAAGTCGAACTATAAATATACAGTAGAGTACACAGACCAGTTGCTGTGTAGTGTCGGCATAGAATAACACTACCCCATTTCTTCCGGTGGGTGTACGTAAGAGGCGACTAACGGATTTGGAGCTTTTAAGGGATTTTTGGGCGATGTGGTTGGAGACCCATCACCGAAAACCTTTATTTTACCATCTTTTCCCCACTAAAATTTCCAACCGTGGCTGAGGAATTTTCAATTCGTTAGCTCTGGCTACCCCTTCTAGGGATTTATAGCCGTGAGCATATGTATGTATGTATGTACACAGACCAAGTTAGCCGGAATATATGAACAATTAAGACTTGTATTACAAGCCTTGCCTATTACAATGTTAATGATTACATTAATGATGAAGTGGCTTGGTGTCATCAGGGCTCTGTGCAGGATGTTTCCGGGCTAACACCAAAATTGTAATGGACGTAAAAAAAGATGTGTGTTGACGAGTTTCTTACGGGTTCTTGTCTCAACAAAACACCTTCCGAATCCGAAGTAAACTTAGTATTAAGTTGAAATTTGTCGTTCATAAAACAAAGATTTATCTTTTTACTTTGAAATAAATGATTATTTTATTTTTTATTTATTTTTTATTTTATTATAATATTGTACATATAACAACCATATTTTATATAATTCTGTTATCAGAGCGCACTTTAAGGCATGGTCTACTTATTATACTTGCATCCAAGTAAATGGTAAAAGTAATGTAAACTTAGTTCGCTTTGACTGTGTCAATTCTGTTCAATGCAATAAAATGGCTAAAGAATAGGTCAGTGGTTTTAGCAGAAGCAAACCATGACTTTTCTCATTACTGGTTAAGCAATTAAACGCAATCACGCTGGTCGTAAAAAAGTAACTCTTTTGTGAATACCACGAACGGAACGCATAAAATTCTGTTTGATACCTGATGCATCCTTGCTTTGCTTGTCTGTCTGACTTTGTCGGCATTCAATAGTCTTTTAAAACTTAAAGGTTTTTACTCATTTAGTTGTCTGTATTTGAAATGGACCTACCTTGTTATGTTACTTATATATATTTGGGTCAAATGGGTGAAAAGTAATTGACAATGAATGATGAGCTGAGTGATGTTAAGCTAGATCCGAAATGGTGAGTGATATGATAAAAATACAAGATTGTGTAGGGATTTAATAACTTTTCCCACCTCCTTCCCTTGTCTTTAGTACTGAAGCTACCAAATTTTATTTATTTATTAAGGAGAAAGAACAGAAATAGCAAAAATAATATAAGATAACAACACATAGAACATATGTAAATAAATTTTGGTATATCCTTAACTTTTCTCAAAAATAGGTAACAAAAACAATCAATACAAAAAAGTTATCTTTACAGAAATACAACAAGAAAAACAGAAATAAAATATGAAAAAGGATAACAACCACAACGAACATAAATAGACAAAAGTAAATACACAACATTCTTCAGATAAATTTAAACAATAATTATAATAATTAATAATATACACACACATAGCCCAAGGTAGCATACAGCTATCTCACATGGTTTTGACATTTATTTTTGTGACTAACTCACTCTCACATATGTTACGCTACGCGGACTTAACATCTACTACTATGAGATGTAATTCATTCAAAAAATTATTGTTGTTGAGCATTGTTCTGGCGCCTCCAGACAATAGCCCATGAAGAACTATAATAAAAATTGCCTGAGAGCAAAACTGTGTGTGACAGTTACTGAGGTAGTTATTGTGGACTGTAAATGGTAAGTGGGCAGTTTGAAGAATACATCAAAGAAGTCAGTAGCGGTGAGTCTGTGAGCGCGTGTTTACTACATGGCTAACATTGTCAATTATTAGAGAAAGGGCGAATAAATAGTACATACATATTCTCACAGCCATAAATCCCAAAAAGGGGTAGCTAAAGCTTCAGAGCTAGAAACTCCTCAGCCACGTTAGAAGTTAATAGGGGACATACATATACATACATACGATAGGGCACAAGATGGCAGAAATAACGAAACGTAGGTGAAATCTCCAACCGAATCTCCCAAAAACCACCGAAAAAGCCCCATACCCTTAGCCTTAGTAGAAAGGGGTAGTGTCATTCTAAGCCGGCACTGCACGGTACATACATACTAAAAATAACATACATACATACATCCGGTATCCACATAGGCCGAAAATCCCAAAAAGGGGTAGCCAGAGCTTCAGAGCTAGAAACTCCTCAGCCGCATTTGGAAGTTAATAGGGGAGAAGATGGAAAAAATAAAGTATCGTTGGTGATAGGTCTCCAACCGCATCGCCAAAACCCAATTAAAAAGCCCGCTTAAAAGGCTTAGTCGCCTCATACGACACCCTCGGGTAGAAAGGGGTAGTGATATTATAAGCCGGCACTACACGGCAAAATAACAAAATAACAATCCAGACTAAAAATCAAAAGAAAAATTCCCCATTTCTAGAAAACATAGTCACTCGTAAACACAGAGGAATAAATGGTAAAACAAAGGATCATAAAAGCGCATTAATAAAAGAACTTATCGGTCTAGTTTTTGATGTAATTTAATGAACACAGATTTGCAGATAACCTACACGGTTCACGGTTTGAGTACTAATAAGTGCCGATAATGTTGACATTGAATTACTGATACCGATAACTAAATGCATCACGCGATAGTCCGGTAGGCTACTGTGAGAATCTATACTAATAATATATATATATATATATATTTGCAGTGTAGTGCCGGCTGAGGAATTTCTCGCTCTGAAGCTCTGGCTACCCAATTCTGGGATTTATGGCCGTGACCGTGAGTATATGTAAAGTTTGTAACTTCGATTCTTTGTTTGTAAGGTTTACGCCCGATTTCTGAATTGAGTATTCAAGCTGAGAACGACTTAAGTATCGTTTTGTCTCATTCAGTTGTTAAGATTTCAATGCGATAGACCGATACTTAAGTTGTTATCAGCTGGAATACTCAATTAAGAAATCGGGTGTTAGTTTTGCTTATCTTCGGAAATACTAAATAATTATGAAAAATATTTTACCGGCTAATTAGAATTATACTTATCAAGCTTAATTTCATAAGGGGTGAGCAGTCTTTCAAGAAACCTGAGGACTTTGAAATGCTTACTCGTTCAAAGCTGGGAAAGTTGGCTAGCAAAATATATCTACACTCGCGATCTGACCCACCTCTGATAGCAAGAAGGAAAACACCACGGCTTTGAGGAAGGAACAACCCTGATAGCTTATTCGAGAGTAACAAAGCCTACACAAATGTGACGTAAAACAACGATAGGAAACCGACATGGTTGAGTTGGCGTTAGTAATATTACATACATACATACATACATATACTCACGGCTATAAATCCCTTAACGGGGTAGCCAGAGCTTTGGAATGAGAAATTCCTCAGCCACTTTTGGAAGTTGATTAAGGAAAAGATGGTAATAATAAATGTTTTTGGTGACGGGTCTCCAACCGCATCGCCCAAAAATCACTTAAAAAGCCTCTATACCCTTAGTCGCCTCTTACGTTCACCCACGGGTAGAAATGGGGTAGTGTTATTCTAAGCCGACACTACACGGCGATATTCATATACGGTATTTGTATATAAACAACTTTAGGCCTGCCCCTAATTACTTGAGTGCTTAGTTATTTTAGCAACTCTTAATATGTATGTGAATTACCTTCATTAATCTTCTGATTGTTTATCGACGCATACAAAATAAGAATCAATCAATCCAAAAAACTTATATCAATCAATTTTTACTTTTAACTGTTTGAATACTTGACTCACGCTTATCTATCAAACATTTTTATTTCATTGTTTTATCACTATCATTAATATCGATAAACATTTGTTAATGACTTTATATATTAACCCGCTGTTTATATTATTTTAATTGAGAATTTATTTTGCTCACCTTTTTACAAATATCATATAAAATATATGTGATTTGATAGCTGTGACAAACCAGTCATCGAAATATGGTTATAATTAGTGTTCCGGAGCAAAAATAATTTAAGTGTTTTCTATTACTGAGTCTCTGATGTTATATGTCTATCCATCCGCATGTCTGTCATCCATCATAAACCATAATAATTGAAACCATAACAGTTGAAATTTTTACTGATGATATATTTTTCGCTTATTTCACTCGATGTTGAAAACGATTACAGCGAGACTCGTATAATATCCTCGATGAATATTACGACAAAATATTTGATCGAGCTCCCAGCAAAGTTATTTGTTTATATAAAAATTAATTTGCCGTGTAGTGCCGGCTTAGAATGTCGCTACCCCTTTCTACTCACGGGTGTCGTAAAAGGCGACTAAGGGTATTGGGACTTTTTATTGGATTTTTGGGCGATGCGGTTTGAGTCCCATCACCAAAAAACTTTATTTTACCGCCTTTTCCCCACTCAACTTCCAAAAGTGGCTGAGGAATTTATAATTCCTTGGCTCTGGCTACCCCTTCTAGGGAATTATAGCCGTGAGTATATCTATGTATGTACAAAAACGAACATGTTTTTTTGTGTTTTATGGTGCAAAACCCTTCGTACGCAAGCCCAACTCTCTTGAATATTTGTATTAAAGTATGCAAGTTTGCCAGCATCATACAAAGGATCAATCGATAGTCCAAGCCCACCCCAATGGAAACTAATACATACATACATACATATACTCACGCCATTAGTTTCCATTGGAGTAGGCAGAGACTATTGATCGCCACTTCGTACGATCCTGACTAACCTCTCTAGCTTCGTTTACATCCATCAATCTTTTCATACATGCTCTTTTATTCTTCATACTTCGGACGCTAGCTCAAAAAGGCTAGCGTCCGAAGTATGGAAACTAATAGTGTGAGTATAAACTAAGAAAACCTATAATTTTCACTTAAATCTTGCAGTAGAAGCACTACAGTTAATTGGTCTTAAACCCACGTGCGTACCAGTCTGATACTGCGATAGTAATCCAAAGCAAAAACGTTTTATCGTCACTTAGACAGTGAATTAAGTAGCTGAGCTGCTACTAATGAAGTGCAATTAAGATATAGAATGTAGATATTGAGATATAGACACTCATTGCTGAAATCCAGTTGTGAGTCCGAGAAATGAATCGATTGCTTTTAATTGTTTTAAATAGCTTTGATTTTCTCTTCCTTAGAACGTATAGCATGGGCGATTTTATAGGAAATAAAGTACCATTCCTCACAGCCCAAGTGATTCGACCATAGTCCACCACGCTAGTCAATTACGGGTTGGCAGACTAACACCGACTAGCACCGTAAAGGCCACGACTGGGGATCGACTGCTTAACGTGCACTCCGAAATCGAGAATAATCAAAATTTCCCGAAAATCAGTGTATCAAGCGTGCAATATCCCTACAAACTGGGTTAAAACTAAGAGCTCCTCTATGGGGACATACCATGAGCTGTGACAAATAGCCGGTTTTTATGATGCTACGAAGTGATAGGTAATTAAAAAACCTATCTTTTTAGGTTAAATATGATTCTGTGTCTGTCTGTCTGAGGAAAAAACCTCATAAATCAAAATGTTTCAAAAAAGTACAATTTGCAGTTTTATCATTAAATCGCGATCACTTCTAGACGACCTTTAGTTGGTAAGGTCAGTTAGGTAAGTACATTTAAAATAAATAAGACGTTGAATCCGACAATCCTTCTCTAAACCACTTTCTACTCAATTTAAAGAATTTCAATCAAACAATTACAACTGAATTTATACGTTTTCGGTATACTAGGAAGAGATTATAGCGTAATGACATAAAGTTGCAACTTTTACTTCACTTACCGGTTTGGAATTGATGTATGAAATATTAACCTTTCGATGGTTGTTCTTCAAAAGCTTTCGCTTCCTCTCAATAAATATGTTATAGAGAGGATAACCACGCAAGTACCACAAAACAGGTATTTTAATCTCTATTACCTTTAACATCAGATACATAGAATAATAATAGCACTTAGATCAAATAGAGAATAAAAGAGCAAACAAAGATTGAATGAATTAGACGAAGCTTAACAGGTTTGCCAGGATCGTACAAAATGGCGAATTGGCGATCGATTGTCTTTGCATACCGCAATAGGAACTAATATCTAGTGTATACTCGTATGCATGTAATCTTGTATGGTAGATATCCATTATAGATAAAAAATATATAAAACAAAACCATTGCAAATTGCAAAATCTTTGAATATTGCCGGTTTACGCCAGAAAAATGGCAATATTTGTCTACTATCTTAAAAAAAAAACTAAAATAAGAGTTAATTTGTTCATATTGCTTCACTTCCGCCGACAAATGACCCGCTTTTTATATGCATTCTAGTTAAGGAAGAAATTCTTAACACGAATCCCAGTTTATTTTTAACTCTACCGACTTACTTCTATGATACATTTGCCATAATGGACATGCATTAATATTGTATAAGTATCAATTAGATATGATATACGACGAGTATTGGTAGTAACGGGGCCATCTTTGAAATGAATAAATTATGGTCAGGTGCACTGTAGGTGGACTGTAATTATACTAGTAATAGCGCAGATAATAGTACTTTCGAATGAAGTATTATGTAAGTGACCATGTATTAATTTTTATTTCATTATTAAGAATGGATTATTAACAGAAATAAATTTCTGCAAAAGTACCAACTTCAAAAAGGCTGGCGTCCGAAGTATGAAGAATAAAAGAGCATGTATGAAAAGATTGATGGATCTAAACGAAGCTAGAGAGGTTTGTCAGGATCGTACGAAGTGGCGATCAATAGTCTCTGCCTACTCCAATGGGAACTAATGGCGTGAGTATATGTATGTATGTATGTACCAACCCTCCTCATTTTGTTGAGATGGACTCCTAGTTTCAAAATATAATATTGAAATAATACAAATGATTTATTTGTTTATCTCGATTTCGGATTTTCCAGACTATTTTTATTGAGTTTAAAGTTGAAATCAAATGAATACCGCAAGTAATTAAAGTTTATTAGAGAGCAAGTCTATCTTGTGAGACATTTCTCACTAGATACCGACAGATTTTGTATGAGTAATTTGTAGGAACAGCAAAGATATACTGGCCAGTACACCCTGCTGTGTACCAACTTAGAATTTGTATTTATGTTTAGCTAGAGAAACATCTCGATACCGCGATGTACGATTTTTTATGACGCTGCGAGTATGCGAGTGAGTTCGCCGTCTAGCGGTCGCCACAAATCTGTTAGTTTCTCAATTCTCACGTGACTTACGGCAGGACGGAAGAAAAACAGTGTGCAATAACCCTAAACCAGTAACCCCCAATTTAAACAGTATTGTACAACCTAAAATACGTACATGAAATAGTACAAAGAAGCGGTACAACTAAATGGTCAAGCTAACAGTACTCACGTAACATCCGTAATCCATAACAAATGCACACATATGCAAATGAGCGCTAACTAAATTACATAAAAGGTGTCGCGGTCGCTCGCAAATACTTTCCAGCCTACTAATTTGAATGTTTTACGCTCTGACTAAGTAAGACCTAGACTAGTAGTGTTTAGAGAACTTAACTATATAGAGAACATACATACATACATATACTCACGCCTATAAATCCCTAGAAGGGGTAGACAGAGCTAAGGAATTAGAAATTCCTCAGCCACTTTTGGAAGTTGTGTGGGGAAAAGATGGTAAAATAAAGGTTGTCGGTGATGGGTCTTTAACCGCACCGCCCAAAAATCCCTTAAAGAGCCCCAATACCGTTAGTCGTCCCTTACGTACACCCACCGGAAGAAACGGGGTAGTGCTGTTCTAAGCAGACACTACACAGCATATATATAGAGAAGAAACGAAGAATGTCAATTTTCGTAAATGATTCAGTGCACTAAACTAACTGACTAACAGACTTCAGTGCACTAGACTAACTAATCTGACTTAAGCGTAGACATGGAGGTACTAATAATACTATAGTATTTAATAGTACTTCCATGAGCGAAGCAAATGTATGAACAAAAAAAATACAGAACATTGCATCAACCAATCAGGGTGTAAGGATAACCTATTTTGATAATTAGTTTTTAGCGGATTTTTTCAAGTAATTTTTGTACTGTGAAGTCCTTTTGGTGTCCGCTCTATTTATTTAAATCCTCTATGAGTGCGTAACTAAGTCAAACTTAGCATATAAGTAAACTTTAAAACAAACACATAGGTCTAGAAAGTCAACCATGGATTGACAGTTGGAGAAGTCTACCGGAAAGATATCAGGATTCAGCCTTTTAAAGGCCGAGCACGAGCGCTTTTTTATCGTCAATATATCGGTTAGAATGTGATGACAGTATCAGTATACGATACTAATTCAGTGTGAAAGAGTTTCTCTGTTCATAGTTCAATCACTGTTTTATACCACGCGATATCTAGTTAAAAGGTCGCTCGTTTATTGTGCCGTGTAGTGCTGGCTTAGAATGTCGCTACCCCTTTCTACCCACACGGGTGTCGTAAGAGGCGACTAAGGGTATTGGGGCTTTTTATTGGATTTTTGGGCGATGCGGTTGGAGACCCATCACCAAAAACCTTTATTTTACCGCCTTTTCCCGACTCAACTTTCAAAAGTGGCTGAGGAATTTCTAATTCCTTAGCTCTGGCTGCCCCTTCTAGGGATTTACAGCCGTGAGTATAAGTAAGTAAGTTTCTTTATTAAACATCCAAAATTTGCTGACGAATACCAATTCTAAATCTCTGCCTATCCTTTTTGGGAGTAATAGCCGTGATTATATATGGTTAAAATTATACATGTTGGGATATTTGCAAACTTAAGTCGGTTATCTTGCATGTCTGCAGTTTATAGGGGGTGAGTCGATTATGAGTCAGCGTAGAAACATCCCTATAGCATAAATGTATAATAGCACTAGCTACCCCTACTTCCCATTTGCAATACGACACGATGCGACGTCTCTGATAAATCATTTTTAACGACCCTCTGTCTCGAAGGGTAAAGGGGAATAAGAATCAGACCGCACTTTTTCGATATTAAATGTTTAAAAGGATTAAGCCCGATTTCTGAATTGAGTATTCAAGCTGAGAACAACTTAAGTATCTTTTTGTCTCATTCAGTTGTTAAGATTTCAATGCGATAGACGATACTTAAGTTGTTCTCAGCTGGAATATTCAATTCAGAAATCCAGCGTTAGAGTGGTTAAATAAAATGACATTTGAAGAGGATGGATGATAGAAAATTGGTAAAAGGGATCTATAGAGCTAGTGTGGATGGTAATGTTAGTAGAGGACGACCACGGAGAACACACTTAGACCAAATTGAGAGTGTGCTCAAAAAGGCTGGCGTCCGAAGTATGAAGAATAAAAGAGCATGTATGAAAAGATTGATGGATGTAAACGAAGCTAGAGAGGTTTGTCAGGATCGTACGAAGTGGCGATGAATTTATCTGCCTACCCCAATTGGAACTAATGGCGTGAGTATATGTATGTATGTATGTATATTTTGAAAGCTTAGGACACTAGTGAAGTGTAGGAATATTCAGAGAAAAAAGTGAAGAAATGTTATTTTCTTATCCAGTTTTTTATAATTTTTAGACAGGAATAGGTATGCTCTTTACTTTGAAAAAATGCTGGATATGATATGGTTTTGGAACAAATATCATACTAAATATGATACGTTCCTACAATAATCATATTTAAAGTTATGAAAGCAGAGCAAAAGACAACAGTATTTAATCTGAAAGAAAGAGTTAAATCATAATATCAAGTTATCATAAAAAAATACCATCCGAATAAATTACAAAACGAAACCGCAAAGTCCAATTCAATGATTATGTTAACTAGATAGAGTAATTTGAATTTCTAATTGACTGATCTAATAATCATCTAACCATCAGCAATTACTGATATTACGTCATCGTATGATGTTATATGCTGTGTAGTGTCGGCTTAGAATAGCACTACCCCATTTCTTCCGGTGGGTGTACGTAAAAGGCGACTAACGGTATTGGGGCTTTTAAGGGATTTTTGGGCGATGAGGTTGGACCTTTATTTTAATTCCTTAGCTCTGGCTACCCCATCTAGGGATTTATAGCCGTGAGTATATGTATGTATGATGTTATGTTGGTCATTTCTCCTTGATTATCATCATCATCAGGATCCCTAGTATTATTATACTTATGTCGTATAATTTATGTCTCCATAGAAATTTCTAGTATTTCACTATAACATTCAAACAGCGACTATTTTCTCAATTGTTTAACTTGTAAGTTAATTTAAGCACATGTTCATAACCAATATGTGGAAACTTTTCTGGCTCTGTCTCACATTATTTGTTTTTTGTTCAATGTTAAGTTGAAGCTGTATTTTTACTTGAATAAATAAATCTCTGATCAAAATTCTAGGAGCGCTAACCTTAGCTTTGAATGGTCATAAATTTAATACTCACGGCGTTTATTACCATCGAGGTAGGCAGAGACAATTGATCACCATCTAGTTCGATGCTTAAAACCATTTCGTTTTGTTTCTTATTTATCTTAAACCCTCCATAGTAAAGCTCAACATTACTTTTGCTTTTATTGTTCTATATTAGTAATATTCATAGTGATAGGTAACTATTTCCTCATGTCATGAGCCTAGTAATAGTTTTACCTGGTAATTTCATCATACTTTAAAGCTACCCATGAAATAACGTGCATTCTTTTACATGACTGCTTAGCAAAAAAAATATATATAATATAATAATATAATCATATAATAACCTATGCTATTGTTAGCAATTCAGATTTTCTTTATATGGGCGTGCACATTCTCTTTATATAGTTTCTTTTCTCACAACTTTACTTTCTACACGAACCTAATGGATTTTCACTGTTGCTTGTATATAGAGCTTGACGGAATCAGCTAGTACTAAAGTACAGTGTTCTAACGATACCCAATGTGCATAATTTCGGTATAACATAGCATAATACCTTATTTTCAGCAAGGGTCTTTCGAACAGAACTGTAAAGGGATTGGGGCTTGAAGGGCAAAGGAAAGTGGCTGAAGAATTGTTCTTTCTGAAGCCTTGGATACCTTATTCTTGGATATCATCCGTGTTAGTTTAACTTCACACAGAAATATCTATTGTATATTTAATAATATTAATATTATAAAAAATATCGAGTGGGTTGGTAATCGTATCATATAATTGGATTTGTCTATTAACATTAAGCTCCCACTACTCAATTATTTTCGCATTATAACACCTACATTCGGGAATGGAAGGCAGAGACTATCTCTTTCCTCATGCTCAATCTTTTTATACAAAATCTTTTTGGTTTTTATTCGACTTGATGTCATGAAAATGTATTCATATTTCCTAAATGCTTCAGTGACTTTAAAAATAAAGATTCTCAAATCGAGTAGACTCCAAAATGCTAACAAGACTCTTAAGATACCCGCGGAGATAAATGGGTAGTGCTATTTTAATCCGACACTACACCGCTAAAGTAAATTCATAAGAAGCAAAAGAGTTCATAAACGTGGTAATCGATAAATCTACCACGCAGTACGAAGACGAAAGTTTTAGAAGAACTCAGAATTCATAAATAGAAATTTAATTCATTTTAACTTCGTTAGGGTGGCACGAGTTAAACCCAAATTCACCCTAATTTAATAAAAAACTCTATGGTAATACCCATGAATCATTCATGGTTTTTTTATCAGTAGACGGCATAAGTACATCGCTGGCCATTTTAGTGTGGTAATGTCTAAAGACGAAACGCAATGCGCATGTCACGTACATACCACCTACATACGTATATTTACAATAAGTTCTACTCGTCTATTGAGGGTCAACCACCCGAGATGAAAACCTGGGGTGAGACTGACCTAAATAATAAAATTTGCACATGATATGCAATGGAGGGTTACACTTGACGTATGTCAACTAAAACGGTTAATTTATTTAAATTTAAACTGTATGTCAAAGCAGGTGAGTATGTTATCTATTAATAAAACGTTTTCGCAAGCAACCCGGCAACCTAAATCTGCGAGTTGGGTCACCCAGTGATCCCACGCGGCGAAATTTTGCAACAGTTACCAGTTCACAGATTTTCCGTCCAATTCTTAAAAAGTTATAATTTCCGTCGTTAACGTGAGCTACCAAAACAACAGGTGATACTTTACCTGCAGATGTATTGGCACTTTCTTTACAGGTGCCGAAGTCATTTTGAACGATATCCAAATAATCTATCACAAGTCACTCAATGCTGTATGGCGTTATCGGAACGCCGGTAATAAACACCTTTGGAGATTAAAATGAACACACGAAAAATTCTGATACGCGAACGTCTATACCACTGGCAAACGCCTACTGTCTGTTGATATATTTCGTTCGTTTCATTGAGTTTACTACTATGCCCCTTCCATTGCGCGTGCGTAGTGTTTTGCTTTTGAACTTGGCGCCAAAAGGTCATAAGTGACTTTGAGTTTTGGAGCATTCATACGAGAATTATAGATGGCGTTGGCGTTCTGATGCTAAACCCACTATTGTTACACATTTATGCGATCATAGGCTTGTGTAACTGTGTGTTTGATTTAAATGAAAATACCAGCATTTTTTTATTTAAATTAAAAAAACGCGCAGGTTAAAACAAAAACTGTAAACATTTGATATTATTGTGCTGCAAACAAATGATGTTCAAATTCTAACAGTTCTTAGTTTTTTGGATAGATGGCGGCAAGTCTGCGTCAGAATGCGATCATTAGAATAGAACAGCACTTCAACCAAAACATTTTGGACCATGCGTCGAAAGCTACCGATATTTGGCGCCCGTTTTTCTAGTAGCTTTTAATAATTTAAACATTATACAGTAATATTTTTACTAATGTGAAGTGCTGTAAATGTGCTACTGGAAAATACAACACTGATGCCAACATTACACCTTAAACCTGGAATCACGGTAAATAGTTTTTCTGGATTTAGAACAAATTTTGACAATTGATTTTCCTATCTTTAAGGTTAAATTATAGGAACAATAAAATAAAATTACATTTTAGAACGCAGTTACAGTTAATTAAATTAACTTATTACAGCTTGTCGAGACATTATGATTTGATAAGTTCGTACTTGCAATCGGTTTTTCTGGATATTTGCCTATAAAACATATTTATTTCAATACTAACAATTTATGAGTAATTTATCAGTAACATAAGAGAAATTTATGGTTTTTAAATGAATATGTATATTGTTAAATTAATTATTTTAGGAACAAAATATTAAGGTTAAATTTATAAGAAAATATACACCTAAAAATCCTCAAGTATACAATTCAAAAATGTTTCACTGTTAAATTCGCGGTTCAAAAACCATAGCAAGTAAATTAAAAGAAAAGACAAAACATAGAAAAAAAGACCAAAATGAACGCGTCATTTTTCGTAGGCTTTCTCTTGTTCGTCAGCCTTGACCTTGCTGATAACTAGATATTATCTTGTATCTATTTGATGACTATTATCTCCATCAAATATTTTTCTCATATCAAAATAGTATTTACTTGAATATTAATTAAAGTAAGAGTACTAGTACTTGGCCGCATAGTATGTATTTTGTTCGTAGTCTCACTATGAATATTTCTACGCGATAGTATCGATCCGTCTGTCTCAGATAGCGGGTAACATCACACCATATCACATTATTGGCGAAAGCTTTTATGCTTTATTGAAATCGCAATATTTAATGAATGTACGAGTAAAGTAATTTTACTGATGTTTTTAGTATGATAACACATTTGGGCGGAGTGAATTGGATTTTATGTTGTTTTTGATGATTTTACTTATAATACGTTGATACCTTGTTGATACAGTTTTACTAATCCATTCTGATCTATTTCAGTCATATCATATTATCGTATATATTAGAGATGCGCCGAGTAACTGAGTACCGAGTTTTCTATATATTCATCTGTAATAAATAAATAAAATATTTTTAAGATAACATTAACATAAGATAAGATTTCACTAAATACATATTTCATTCAAATTCCAATCCGATATTATTAAGTAGGGACTTCCTTCTTAACTTTAACATAAGGGTGCTCCCTCACCGGGAGCATTAACGTATACTGTAACATTATAGATACGTCTTTGAGCATTTCATTTCAATTATACCTCTCTGACTGACGAGCATTCGCATGTAATTCATACAATCATTCATATAATCAGTACAAGGTGAGAAAGAAAGAAAGAGAGACATTATTAGGTGCGCATTGTAATGCTCGGTACTCCTCCTTCACTGATGTAAATCTCAAATCTGTAAGAGTACGCTTCCCAAAAAAAAAAACTTTGTTTTTGCTTATATGCTCTTTTATTACTCATTCTTCGTACGCCTGTCATTTTGAGCACACTCTCTATTTGGTCCAAATGGGTTCTCCGAGATCTCTCTGTTGATAGATTGAAGACTTGTACCGTTTGAAGTCCGGGTCCGTGAAGATACGAATGAGTTCCCGTAAATGTTGATTCCGAGTCATTCCCAACTCCAAAGCTTAAATATATATTCCAAAGCAATTATTATCTAAGAGCAAATAAATAAAAATAATACGGCTCTACACCGTTGCACAGAAATATTGTATGTTTTCATCTTTTTAGGGTTCCGTAGCCAAATGGCAAAAACGGGACCCTTATAGATTCGTCATGTCTGTCTGTCCGTCCGTCCGTCCGTATGTCACAGCCAGTTTATTCCGAAACTATAAGAACTACATTATTGGAAATTGGTGCGTAGATGTATTCTGGAAACCGCATTAAGATTTTAAAATAAAATCTGAAAAAAAAACCAAAATTTTTAGGGTTCCCCATACATAGAACTGAAACTCAAAATTTTTTTTTTCATCAAACCTATACGTGTGGGGTATCTATCAAAAGGTATTTGAAAATGATGTTGAGGTTTCTTATATCATTTTTTTCAAAACTGAATAGTTTGCGCGAGAGACTTTTTCAAAGTGCTAAAATGTGTGTCCCCCCCCCCGTAACTTCTAAAATATGGGCATGATAATACTGAAAAAAATATATGATGTGTATTACTATACAAACTACTAACGAAAATTGGTTTGAATGAGATCTAGCCCGTAGTTCTATTTTTAAACGTCATAAATCAAAATACTTACCTAATTTGGCTCCCATGATTTTCACACAAACGGGATTTTCTATATATATGATAGTACGGAACCCTTAGTGCGCGATCCGACTCGCACTTGGCCGGTTTTTTACGCTTTTAACCGGAAATCTGCCGAATCAAAAGTTCATCTCAATTGTAGCGTTTGAACAACTTTGTAGATTATACAAATACATACAAGTATATTCTTGTTGAATAAAATTTAATTAAATATAAAATTATAAACAAATATACAAACATATGATACACAGATTCAGTTAGCCCCAAACTAAGTATGACTTGTATCATGGGATAGTAAATCAACCATATATATGCAATATCATGTAAAACACATATAAATTGCTGTGTAGTGTCGGCTTAGAATAACACTACCCCATTTCTTCCGGTGGGTGTACGTAAGAGGCGACTAACGTTATTTGGGCTTTAAAGGGATTTTTGGGCGATGTGGTTGGAGACCCATCACCAACAACCTTTATTTTACTATCTTTTCCCGACGCAACTTCCAAAAGTGGCTGAGGAACTTCAAGTTCCTTAGCTCTGGCTACCCCCTCTAGGGATTTATAGCTGTGAGTATATGTATGTATGTGTGTACATATAAATATCATCCAAGGCTAATAAACAATAATTTATGCTCATCACATAAATGTTGCTCTCAGCGGGTATCGAACCCTCAACCCCGGGACCGAGGAGCTAGTCGCGTATCCACTCAACCACGGACGTCGTCTAATATAACATGTCCTAATAAATAAAGAATAAATAAAGGAAAGAAACATTTCGACACAGGCGGGATTCGAACCCGCGACCTCGGGAATACGCCCTCGTCGCTCTTTTTCTTTCCTTTATTTATTCTTTATTTATTAGTAATAATCCCCACATGAGGTTTTCATGAACAAAAAGATTTATATAACATGTCCTTGCCAATTTCTTCATGACATAAAACAAATGAACCTCCCGCTGTTCCCAGCATATGAGTAATTTAGTGTCAAACGTTTTCATTACAACGATAGCCAATGAGCACACTTTAATTTAGCAATTTACTGCTGGATACAATTTTAATCTTAATTGGCTTTAGGCTGTATTTCTGTTTTTTATTGCATCCTACTCTTTGCATCTTTTACATATATTATGTTTGGGTTCCTAATCTTTATTATATATTATTTCTGTAAGCCTCTTTCTTGCCCGGAAGCCTGTGACGCGATGAGTTAAGCTAGAAATTTGGTTCAGGTATCGTTTTGTACAGTTCGCGGCCGTGGTGTGCACAAAATTCAGACATCTAATGTAACTGGATTAAGTTAATTGTTACAGAATTTCAAAGTTTCGATTTTGGCCCATAGTTTTGCTTGAGTGTCATAAGCGCGCGCAAACTTTAGTCGATCAGAGATGCGCTGTGATTGGTCGGATTTTTTTCAAACCGGCCAATCAGAAAAATTCACTAGAAATTCAAAAGAGCTGCGCTGTGATTGGTCGGAAAATTTCAAAATAAACTCTTTTTATTGGACGCGACGTAGTCGCGCCAGGGTTACCCACTATATTCCATTTTAAATAGAATCCACCTCGGCTGTAATAAAATAAGTAACTTTACTCACTTGCATATATATATTCTCGCGGCCATAAATCCCAAAAAGCCAGAGCTTCAGAGCTAGAAACTCCTCAGCCACATTTGGAAGTTGATAGGGGAGATGATGGTAGAAACAAAGTATCGTTGGTGATGGCGGGTTTCCAAACACATCGCCCAAAAAACATTTAAAAAGCTCCAATCCCCTATTTATTGCATCTTTTAATCGCATCGAATGAAGAAGTCAGCTAAAAACTCAAGCTAATTTCCATTTTGAAAATTTCATGACAGAATCGAATACCTACTTGCTAAAAATAACTTTGTATAATATCCGTTGTTTTAATTGTCCAGTGATTTCTTTATAAATCTAAATCTAAGTGCAATTAATAATAAAAGGCAATGTACAAAACTGCGCTAGCATCGGCCAAGAAATGAAGGGGTTGGGGAAGGGGGCATTTGCCTAAAAATTGGGAGTTTTCCCCTTAAAACTCGAGCATACTCTTGCTCGATAATAAGTAATACATGTATACATATACTCACCAGGTAAGTTGCCATTTGTGGTAGGCAGAGACTATCGATTGCAACTTTGTACGATCCTGGCAAGCCATAATAAGTGATAGTTTTTTTTATTGATTTTTTTATTATTACTAATTAATTGTAAGAATTGTTAATTTGACCATTTTGAAGTGATGAGAGTATCAAACATTACATATCATTATGGAGATCCTTGGGGGAATTGTTATGATCCTGCCTATCTGGTTAATACAGAAATGCAAGAGACCTAACGCGAACGCCATTTTATCGTTACGATATCGGTTATAATGAGACGATAGAATACGATACTAAGTAAGTGCGTAAGAGATGGCTGTATAATACCACGCGATACATAAAGGTAGTATTGCCGTGTAGTGTCGGCTTAGAATAACACTTCCCCATTGCTACCCGTGGGTGATCGACGAGACGACTAACGGTATTGGGGCTTTTAAGGGATTTTTGGGCGATGCGGTTGGAGACCCATCACCAAAAACCTTTATTTCACCATCTTTCCCCACGCAACTTCCAAAAGTGGCTGGAAGGAGGAATTTATAATTCCTTGGCTCTGGCTACCCCTTCTAGGGAATTACAGCCGTGAGTATATGTATGTATGTATGCACATAAAGGTTGCTCTTACTAGCTATGCCGGAAACGCTAAATATTACATTATTAATCTACCTATCCAACAGAATAGCAAAATATGGACAAGTATATTTCGCTATCATCAATGATAATACTGTAATTTAATATTTATTTTATCACAATGTAGAATGAACGTGTTCAAATTGATTCAGTTTTGATCGGTCTAAAAGCTGTTATAGTACACAAAATCTAGTAATGTGAATGAAGTGTTTAAATAACTACAAGTAAAATAATTTGTAAACCTATCTAAGAAGCTTGGATACTAGGAATGGATAGTGTGAGTGTGAGAAAGACATCGAAAAGAGAGGAAAAACGTAAAGCGGTAAATAAAGTGTTGTAATTTACAACTTGTAAATAATAAAATATAAACTCAGTGGGTGACAGAAAATGCCTGAATGATAGTGCATGATGCTGATTTAAGCACATTCTCTGTTTGGTCTAAATGAGTCCTCCAGGGTCCTCTACTAACGTAACCGTTCACATTGTGTCTCTAAATATATTTTACCAATTTTCTACCATTCATCCTCTCTATGTGCCCTTACCATCTTAACATTAGTTTTTCTATCTTTTTTACAATATCATTTTTCACGCCGAATCTCTCACGAATCACGCTATTTCTCACTCTATCTCATACTTTTCTGAGGGACCTCATCTGACTTAAGAATGATAACGAAGATTGGGTATGGCGATATACGCATAAGAGCGGAGTGAGTGCAGTAGTAATGAGGTTCTAGTTAGTTAGTTTTTTTTATAGGGTGTTTTAACCTATGGAAGGTTATGACCGGCCTCCGTGATCTTGGGTCAAATTCCCGTAGAGTATCCTCTCAAATTCAATTTGTAGGATTTAAAAACAATTTGTAAGCATATTGCAGACTTTCGAAAGTTCACCTTATTTCATTCTTTAGGTGCCATTTTAAGCCCTCGGTTCTAGCTACAATCTCGGTAGTAGTCATGAGTCTGCTCTGGTATATCACCATATTCAGGGTAGGCTGAAGCCCATTACTGACGTATAAAAATGTATGAATGGAAACTCGAAACAAATATCAAAATAAAATTACAAACATACATATACTCACGCCGTTAGTTCCCATTGAAGCAGGCAGATACTATCGATCACCACCTTGTACGATCCTGGCAAACCTCTCTAGCTTCGTTCACATCCATCAATCTTTTTAAACATGCTCTTTTATTCTTCATACTTCAGACACCTGCCTTTTTGAAAGTAAAAATAAAAATAGCATATTTCAATTTACCTGATAACATCTCCCTAAGAAAGATTTAACTTCAGTATTCCTCTTGTATAAAGCTAAATTTAACCGATAACCTTATTAATCGACACTGTAATGTTCCACGGATTACTAGTAATATATAGTAATTATGCATTCCGGCTTATAATATACCTACCTGTCAGTAATGGATTAACTTCTTGCGTAACTAATTGCTAATCTGAGCTTAAAATTAACTCTAGCTTTTCTTCTATATCGATTTGCTATTCGCTTTTTATATTTGCTTCACACTGTCTGTACGATAGGGGCAACATATTAGACGCAGTGGGTTGGAGAATAAATTTATTTGCGTAAATTTAATTTATTTAATTATAAGGGTTTCTAAGCTTTATGATGACCTATATAGTTAAAAAATAATGTATTTATAAACTATCGGACACTATGGAATCACAGCTTTAACAGCCCCCGTATAACGTATCTTTGCTACTGCCGATTGTTTTCCAAGTTGCAATATTCTCGCTGTCAAAACCTAGTTGGTCTGAGTGTCAAAATGCATACATTATTCTTCAGACAAACTAAATTCTTGCAATTTGAGGCACAATCGACGGGCTTTTTTAAGTGGAAGTTGGATACCCATCACCAACGATACTTTATTTCTACCATCTTGTCCCCTATCGACTCCAAATGTGGTTTCGGAGTTACTAGCTCTAAAGCTCTGGCTACCCCTTTTTGAGATATATGGCCGTGAGTATGCACGGTATCTCACGGCCATATGTATGTATACTCACGGTATATATGTAATCCACGCGACCGGGCGCAATAGACACGTAATCAGGGGGCCGCTGTGAATCCTGGATATCAGGGCATAGCAAAGGTAAAGGCGTGAGACTCTTCTGTAAAAAAATACATAAGTTTCCAATTTCAGTCTATCAGTCAGAAGTTGTCTATCTTCACTTCTTGTTGCGAACCTTACAACCCTCTCAAACTTTTATGGCCAGAAAAAAACTATAAAGATAAAAAAAATATCTATAAACGTTCCTGCAAAGTCAGCCCCTAGGTACTTATATAATACTACAGGTGTTCCTCTTTATACTATAAATATCTTAAAGGAAGGCAATGTGATTAACATATCACGCCGATTCGTTACAATTGAGAATAATAGCGTAAGAGGAAAATTGAAATTCCATGTGGACTATTTTGATAATAGAAGCATAGCCATTTAAATAAAGGTTACTTACTACAGAGCCCCGCTTGACTAGGTAAGGTATTAAGACAATTTAGTTTAATTATGTCAAACTAGCGTTTGGTTTGGTCGCATAGAAAATCTTTTATAAAGTAAAAATATGACCCAAAATTGTACAAACCATATTTTGAAAAAATGAAAAAATGTGAATGTAAAGAGTGTCTTTGTTGCTTCTTCTCTTTACAAACACCTTCCAAAGCAAGAGACTAATGATAAATTTAAAAAAATTGACTTTCAAAAAATGATAGTTTTTAACTTAATTTTGAAAAATAAACTTTTTGACTTTTTTGATTATGCTATGTTGGCAATTACCACCTGCTCGGAACTCGGTCATAAGAACAACCAAGCGAGGGAAGAACACTAGCAAGACTCCAGATAACATTAGCTCTTTTTGTACTTAGCAAATGTTAAACGCGTTGGGGCTTAAATTTTGTGAAGGTAGTTAGTATTAATAATTTTATAGTACTGTAAAATAACAAATAACTTTTCGGAACGTCGTGCTTTTAAAAACCATGTAATGACACGTGATTAAATATCCGAAAATTAATTGTTGTTTTAATTGTTTTGTGCAATCGTGAAAGGCTTAGAAAATACTAAAATGCCAGCTAACCTAAATTTGCAGAAACAGCCCAAAGTTGAAAATTGACACTAACGCCCGATTTCTGAATTGAGTATTCCAGCTGAGAACAACTTAAGTATCGTTCTGTCGCATTGAAATTTTAACTACTGAATGAGACAAAACGATACTTAAGTCGTTCTCAGCATGAATACTCAATTCAGAAATCGGGCGTAAGCATCTTCCTTTAATATGCATGCGTAAAACGCGTAACGTTTTCTAATTGATTGGATGCACTTGTTTGTACCATCATTTTTGTGTAAAATTTTTAATACGTACAACTGCACACTCTAAGTATGCAAAATTTCATAGTTTTCCGGAGACGGAGATTCATAAATTTTAAGAAATGGGTTATGCTAATCCGACATTACATAGTAAATAATTATACCGTTTATAAAAACTTACCTCCATTTAAAAAAATGCCGAGTTGAAATTATTTAAAAGCTGCCAAGTAAACGAAACATGAAGCGAAAGTTACGAAACTTAAGTGGCAATGGGCAGGGCACATTGCTCGCAGAACTGATGGTCGTTGGGGCTTAAAAGTTCTGGAGCGGCGGGCATGCACCGGATGCAAGGTGTGGAAAGACCTCCCTCCAAATTGAACCGATAATATGGTGTAGGTAACTGAAAATAGTTGGATTAGTGCAGCTCAAGACAGATCATTAGGGGTGGCCTATGTCCTGCAGAAAACTTTCATTGACTGAATGATAAAACTTATATTTTATAATCTCGTGAGGTCGGTCACTTTGTTACTATAACTTCATGTATAAATAGTTTTTAATCTTTATCTGACATTAATCTGGATCCTTTGGAACTTCGTCACTCCTACTTTGCAATATCAACTAACTAATTTATATGGTCTAATAAATTAAGAAAAGAGAAGATTCGACACGAGCGGGACTCGAACCCACGACATCCGCGTATACGCTACATGAGGTTTTCGTGCACAAACAAGTCTAATTGTAATAATTTTTATGATTTTTTTAATGGCGCTTTTCTCTTATAACAAAATAATATATTTTTAAAGATGGCGCGATACAAAAAGACCGGTTTCATGGACGAAGATGCTGGGAGCGTCAGCTCGATACAATTAAACGAGGGTGTGCGATCTGGCGGGACACACATACGGTACCATATGGTAAGTAACTTATAACTTACATACATACATTTACTCATGCCGTTAAATCCCATTGGATTCGACTTCGAACGAAAGTAAAAAAAAAAGTTTATTTTTCAAAATTAAGTTAAAAACTAACATTTTTTGAACGTCAAATTTTTTAAATTTATCATTAGTCCGTTGCTTCGGAAGGTGTTCGTAAAGAGAAGAAGCAACAAAGAAACTCTTTACATTCACATTTTTTCATATATATATTTTTTTACGATCCTGGCAAACCTCTCTGGCTTCGTTTATATCCACCAATCTTTTCATCCATGCTCTTTTTTTCTTCATACTTCTGACGCCGAACTAATAACTTGTGTTTCAGAGATTCAAGATATTATAAGCATATATTCCTAGCGATTGATTATCATTTTTTAAACTGACATTTTCGGTGATGTTCATATTTCCGTCATAAAAAAGAGAGGTAGGTAAATTCATAAAAGAAGGATTGTGTTTCCAGTGTATTTATCTATTTTAGTTTGTCTCGTTCTGAGGCGTAAAAGGATTGATAGAGTTAAAAACATCAGGCATCGTTAGTTACTAAAAAGTAAAGTTGCCATCAAATATAAATAATTAAATCAAAGTGAAATAATGGCACTTTTAGAAAAGACAAAAAGAAAATCTTCTTTAATTAATATTTTTTCAGTTTAACTGTTAAACTAAAGATACAAAATTCATATTTAAAATTCATAAACAACCAACTGCCCTCAAAAAGGAATGATCCTTATTTACACGGAACGATTAATGCCACCTTTATCCCTTTTCATCCAGTACCCTACCTTTATCCCTTTTCAGCTAGTACTTTCGTCAAGTGCTTTTGATATTATATCTGAACAGATTTTCATTTGCTACTTCACTTCACATGCAAATACTCACGCCTTTATTTCTTATTGGGCTAGGCAGATGCCATCGAGTGCCGATTTTTAAAAACAAGCAAAATCTGTGCGATTTCTTTTTTGTTAACTTTTTTGATACACAGCCCCAAGTATGAGATTTATGAGAGAAATCTAAAGCTAGCAGTACACATTGGGCCAATCATTGGGCCAACATTGGGCCAGTGTCTGGCCGTTTAAATTGTGAAGCATTTACACATTGGCGAGTTGCCCAGTCTGCATTGGCGTTTCAACAAAGATGGACGTGGAAACGGTCGCAGCCGCGGCAGTCTATCTGAACAGCACATTTAATTACTTCCTACATGTTGAAAATTTATTAAAAATATAATTAATAATGGGTTCTTATTATTAATAATGGGTTCACTTTGATAACATTCAATAAATTTCAATGTTGTTTTTATAGCTGTATAGTGCCAGCTTAGAATAGCACTACCCCATTTCTTCCGGTGGGTGTACGTAAGAGGCGACTAACGGTATTGGGGCTTTTAAGCGATTGTTGGGCGATTTGGTTGGAGATCCATCAACAACAACCTTTATTTCACCATCTTTCCCCCACGAAAATTCCAAAAGTGGCTGAGGAATTTTTAATTCCCTAGCTCTGTCTACCCCTACAAGGGATGTACAGCCGTGAGTATATTTATGTATGTAAATTTTAATGTCTCGTCGCTTGTCCACGCCATCGAAGCCGCCATCTTTAATAAAAAGGTTCACGCGCTGCACTACCGCATCCACTGACAGTTGATATCGAACTGAATAAACCGCCAACGTGTGAACACTGTTGGCGGGACGCGCCAAGATCCTTTGATGTGTGGTAAAAAACCGACACTGCTCCGGATAGCTGGCCAACGTTGGCCACCAATCACCAACACCACCAATGTAGCGCCAAGTAGCCCTCTACACGCTGGCCCAGTGCTTGGCCCAATGCTTGGCCCAATGATTGGCCCAATGTGTACTGCTACCATTAGTTACCTTAAACATCAAATAGATGATTGATGATTTTGGGTAAAGCCGGATTTTCTTTATTCCAATACATTTACCCCAAGTAACATTGTCATTTCACTGTAAGGGTGCTTTGATACGTATATTAAGGGTTTTATAAGGGCTGTACGATATTGAAATAGACTTAGGCTAATACATTAAGGGCCAGTTTCACCACTTACAGATAGTTATCTGACACATCACGTTATCTGATAAATAAAAGTGGCTGATATATTTTGTAGGTTTCACCGCCTATCTATTAGATAAATTACCCGTTAGTTAAATTTACCTGCCAGATAACAATAAACAAGACGGCAACGTTGCTTTTATGCGTTTAGGTTTAACATTTGTGAATTAAGTCTTATTAAAAACATTTTGAATTGTCATAAAACCAACAGTTTTATTAAAAATACAATCATAAACAATGTTTTTTATTTAGAGAAATGCTTTCAAATGTTTGTTACCGTGTATATGTCACAAATTATGAATTACGATTTAAGAGCTTTCGTGAGAAATGGAATCTCGAAACGCAACGCAAATGCTGTTGGGCAACCGAGTGAAGTGTTTGGTTATTCAACTTTGTTTTGCTTTTTTGCTGTGTTGAGTTTCGTTTTTCTAGTATTTATTAATATTTTTGATTATTACCCGGAAGCCACAGAATACATCGCAATTTGCCCGATAATCGTAATAATTATTTACATACAGTTGCGTTTAAATTAGGTTCTCGAATTTAAATGCATGCTCAAAATTGAAAATATAAAATTTAATACTTACTAGTCCGTAGTAGTTTTTATTTCACTTTCTACTAACGTGAGAATATTAATAACAGCACTTTTACTGAGTCGAAATCGTGTCCTAAAGTCAGTCTCATCAATGATTTCAAAATAATTTGCGCGAGGACAAATTACACGGGGCTTCGAGGACGCATAATATGTTCATAATATTCGTCAATGTCGTCTTCTAAAAATTTAAAAAGGTCCATGTTAGAGCACTTCTTATTACAATTTGAACATTGGTAAAACAGTTTCATAATTTACCGTCTACAAGTGATATTATAAAAAATATGTGAAAAAAGTTTCTTATCTGCCGGATAAGAATTTAACAGTCACTTGATGTGACTGATAAGATACCAGGGAGTTTATCTGCAAGATATCACTATCTGAGACCTGTGGAACCGAAACTTGTTGTTTATCCGACAGATAAGTGCCGAATAGACTATCAGAGAGTTTATCTGTGAGTGGTGAAACTGGCCCTAAGTAAAGTGGTTTGGTCTAACTTCGACGCTCAAGCATAATTCTCTCATGCTTCATGTTACGACCAAATGACAGTATTAACTTCATATTTCTGCGGTCTTCCGCCAATTTCAAAAAATATTTGATATTAGAACAACCAACGTTCCTTTTTACCATTTTCATGATAATTTTCTTCTTTTGCCGTGTAGTGTCGGTTTAGAATAGCACTACCCCATTTCTTCCGGTGGGTGTACGTAAGAGGCGACTAACGGTATGGGGCTATTAAGGGATTTTTGGGCGATGCGGTTGGAGACCCATCACTAACAACCTTTATTTTTACTATCTTTTCCCCACTCAAATTTCCAAAAGTGGCTGAGGAATTTCTAATTATTTAGCTCTGGCTACCCCTTCCTGGGATTTATAGCCGTGAGTATATGTATGTATGTATGTTCCTTCTTTTGAATATCGTTTGTTAAGTTAATATCAGTTTGTTTTTTTAATCTTGGTTTTACCTTAAGGGTAACTTTTTTATTAGCTGTTAATAAATTCCCATTGGACGGAAATGTTGAATACATCTACCGAGGTATGAAGAATAAAAGAGCATGTATGAAAATATTGATAGATGTAAACCAATCTAGAGGGGTTTCACAGGATCGTACAAAAAGGCGATTGATAGTCTCTGCCTAACCCAATGGGAACTAACGGCGCGAGAATATGTACATTGCGTACACACTTCAGCAGAAAACAAAGTATGAGCGTGCGCCGCGTCTACCACTTAGGGCTTAGTGAGCCCCCATCTCATAAATTGTAGGTATATGAGTCACTACACAGAACTTCAGGTTCTGGCCATACACATACAGGTAGCTTTTCACAGGCTTTTACACTATTATTTATATAAAAAACTGTTCTGGTATATTGATAAAAGAACGCCTTATTTTCACCAAAAAAATCCTGTGTATCTGAATCTTGAGCTTGCTGTCGAATCATCATCATCATACATTTGGGCTTGTTAGTGTCACTGCTAACAATCAAATAAAAATGTGCATTATTTACCTCAGCAGTATATTATTTATTATTCTCTTAATACGCCTAGGCATCTTGTGTAGGCAGCATATCATTTAACGCCTTCACTGAATTGTATTCTCATGTCACTAAAGGATTATACTCAACGAACGCCTGACGTAAACCGATAAGCAAATTCTCATATAGCGGTTTTGTTACAGTCATATATGGTGCAGAATAGGTTTCAAATAGGTGTCCTTCACTAATTTATTACATAAATACATACTTAAGGCTATAAATCTCAAAAAGGGGTAGCCAGAGCTTCAGAGCTAGAAACTCCTCAGCCACGTTTGGAAGTGGGTAGGGGAGAAGATGGTAGAAGTAAAGTCCACTTAAATCCTGAGATCCTAGCGTTCAAACAAACAAACAAACTCTTCAGCTTTATAATATTAATATAGATTATATTTAATGGATATAACCAAAGCCCAAAGTACAATTTGCGTAAGACACTATTTATTGTTTAAAGTGAATAAGCAAACATACATACATACATATACTCACGGCTATAGATCCCTAGAAGGGTTAGCCAGAGCTTAGGAATTAAAAAATCCTCAGCCATTTTGGAAATTTTAGTGAGGAAAAGATGGTAATATAAAGGTTGTTGGTAATGGGTCTCCAACCGCATTGCCCAAAAATCCTTTAAAAGCCCCAATACCGTTAGTCGCCTCTTATGTACACCCACCGGAAGAAATGGGGTAGTGATATTCTAAGCCGACACTACACGGCACACTAAAAGTAAAAATAACATATTTTTGGTTCAATCATTGCATTTGTCTCAAGTTTTTTTTATTTACGTTCTAAACGATATGGTTGAAAACTTAGTGAGGAAACCCTGGGTCATGTGTTAGTTCATTCATACAGCAATGGTTAGGTTCGTCCTGTAGCAAGTGAATGCGACTGTTTTAGCAAAAACTGGGTTCTGTTAGTATATATAGTGGATGTGGATGGGTTTTCCACCTAAGCTATGAACCCCCAATTTTAATCAATACTGACAAACAAAAATAAATTTCTTCAGATCAGTAGTTCATATGAAAGGAGTACCTACTTTTTGGGCTGAATAAACAGAAAAAGTTATTAGTTAAATAGCTATTATTCTAACACAGACATATTCATAATGAGTTTCCTTCGTTCAATTTCTTTCAAGTTCAAATAAAGTGGGCTGGAAGATGTGCATCTGGATCGAGGGCCCCATATTTTTTTTTTGTAAAACAAATTGAGACTTACAGGGAATTTAGTTGAAACTCATAAAACAGCCCCATAAATTTCTTAAATATGAATTAGAGATACTACGGGCGAATTGATTGGGCCCTCAGTTCAGACGCGCGCATAAAGTGGCATCATCAAATCTCAGAAAGTACTCTGTCCGAGTTAATAATTTTTATTTTAAAATTTACTTAAGAATTTCTTAAATTATTTAAGAAATTTACAATCCGCTAGAATATGGCTCTACAGATTTATGATCGTTTTATTTGGGCCCTCAATCCAGACGTTACTGTACTGAGAGCCCTAGTTTACAATGGGTTCACATAAGATAACACATAAATTGACTTTTATACCTTATAGTTGAACACCCCTAAAAATTAGTTAAAAAGAAATAATGACATAAAAGAGATAATTGAATAGTATATAACAGTCGTTTTGTCGTAAAAACATTTGAACTGAGGGCCCAAATACTTTCGATTTTATTGTCTAGGAACAACGTCCTTGGATCACCTGTTTTAAGTAATTCTTAACTAAAGTTTTTCATACAGTATTTTATTCTAAATGCCACACTTTAAAAGAAAACTTATTTGCATTTTTTTAGTAGGAGCAAATTTATAGGGTAACCATGGTTTTGTTTATTTTTCTACTACCCTCATCAAGGCGGTATTTTTAAGCGACTAAGATTTTTTTTATTACTTGAGAGCTGGTGTACATTCTGTGTACTAAGTATCGGGAATTTGTCAATAAAACAAAAAATACAAATTATTCATCTAAATTTATTTTATCGCCTTCGGTATGGCCTTTAGCTCATTCAGTGAATTTTATTTTATGGCTTCTATCGACTCAAAACGTTTTCCTCGAAGTGGTAATTTTAACTTGGGAAATAAAAAGAAGTCAGACGGAGCCATATCAGGTGAATACGGTGCTTGGTCGAGAACTTTTGTTGAAGTTTTCGCTTAAAACTATTTCACTATAATGGCTGTGTGTGATGGTGCATTATCATGGTGCAACATCCATGAGTTGTGTTGCCACAAATCTGGACGTTTTTGGCGGATACTCTCACGCAAACGCTTCATAACGCCTAAATAATATTCTTTATTCACTGTAGCCTTATACCATTCGTAAGCCCTTGTTTTCATAATACACGATTCGCCGTAGGTATTTCACAACATTCTTAGTGATTCACCACATGAAATATCATTCGAAACACAAAATTTAAGGCACACTCTTTGTTCAAAAATATTTTCCATTATAAAAATCACTGAGGACTCAAATTATGACCAACAAAAAATGTAGTTTAAAACAAATTAAATGACAGATCCTGCTCAAATTTTGCGCGCTAAATCAGTACAGTGCTACCAACAGGCAGTGAAAAATTTTGAACGACCTCTTTGATGTGATTAACATTTTTGGTATTTCCAGCCTAAAAGACGCTATTTGTATTTTCAATGAAAAAAATGAAACCTGTATCTCTTGTAACTATCAAGCAATTACTAATTACGAGGTCTCGAATTGGATCTCGTTTGATTTAAACGGGACAAATAAAGTCAATTTACAATTTACTACACTAATGTTAGTTATAATTATATAAGTAAAACATTTGTTTATAAAGAATTAACTAAAATAAAGTTTGTTTAGTAGTGTTTGTTTTTGTGTCCAACGTGTCCAAAGAACATCATGGTAACCCTAACCCTTTGCTTCTACTTAAAAAATGCAAATTAGTTTTCATTTAAAGTATGGCATTTAGAATAAAATACTGTAAGAAAAACTTTAGTTAAGAATTAATTAAAATAGGTGATCTATTTTGTTTTAATAAGGACGTTGTTCCTAGACAATAAAATCGAAAGTATTTGGGCCCTCAGTTCAAATGTTTTAAAGACAAAACGACTGTTATATACTATTCAATTATCTCTTTTATGTCATTATTTCTTTTTAACTATTTTTTAGGGGTGTTCAACTATAAGGTATAAAAGTCAATTTATGTGTTATCTTATGTGAACCAATAAAATCGAAAGTATTTGGGCCCTCAGTTCAAATGTTTTTACGACAAAACGACTGTTATATACTATTCAATTATCTCTTTTATGTCATTATTCCTTTTTAACTAATTTTTAGGGGTGTTCAACTATAAGGTATAAAAGTCAATTTATGTGTTATCTTATGTGAACCCATTGTAAACTAGGGCTCTCAGTACAGTAACGTCTGGATTGAGGGCCCAAATAAAACGATCATAAATCTGTAAAGCCATATTCTAGCGGATTGTAAATTTCTTAAATAATTTAAGAAATTCTTAAGTAAATTTTAAAATAAAAATTATTAACTCGGACAGAGTACTTTCTGAGATTTGATGATGCCACTTTATGCGCGCGTCTGAACTGAGGGCCCAATCAATTCGCCCGTAGTATCTCTAATTCTAAGAAATTTATGGGGCTGTTCTATGAGTTTTAACTAATTTTAACTAAATTCCCTGTAAGTCTCAATTTGTTTTACTAAGAAAAAAAATTGGGCCCTCGATCCAGATGCACATGCTGGAAGAGACAACTTTTAGAGAAAACCAATCGTACCAATTTGTAAATTAGTTTTTTATATTCCTAATGTTAATACGAGTATATTTATGAGTGATAAAGAGTATGTGGGAACAGCAAAGATTTACTGGCCAGTACACCCTGCTGTGTACCAACTTAGAATTTGTATTTATGTTTAGCTAGAGAAACATTTCGATACCGCGATGTACGATTTTTTATGACGCTGCTAGTATGCGAGTGAGTTCGCCGTCTAGCGGTCGCCACAGTACTCCCCTCCTAGTCGATAGACGATATCGAAGAGCTAGGAGGTACCTGTTACCAATAGTAGAGAGGGACTAGTGTGCGAGCGAGTTCGCCGTCTAGTAGTAGAGTTTCGTGTGAGCAGTGAGGCAGAGTAGCGTGCCAGTAGATGCTCGGTAGGATGAGTCGAGTAGTTTGGTAAGGTAAGCGAGGAGTATAAGATGTGGGTAGATTGAGAAATGTAGTTGAAAGATTCGTCATGTTGTTGTCGGGGGTCACCACTGTGGAAACAGCAAAGATATACTGGCCAGTACACTCTGCTGTGTACCAACTTTGAATTTGTATTTATGCTTAGCTAGAGAAAGAAACATTTCGATACCACGATGTACGATTTTTTATGACGCTGCTAGTATGCGAGTGAGTTCGCCGTCTAGCGGTCGCCGCAAGTATTTCTATTTTGTGGTATTCTAAATATGCTTTTCAGTCTCGGCTCGGAATAGTACTCAACCTTTTTTCCTATGTTGTGTCACGACATTATCTGGTATTAGGGCTTTTCGGGACCCACCACCAACCAAACTTTATTTTACAATGTTATACGTAAAAACCTCATGTGGGGATTATTACTAATAAATAAAGAATAAATAAAGGAAAGAAAAACTTCGACACAGGCGGGGATCGAACCTGCGACCTCGGGTAAACGCCCGCCTGTGTCGAAGTTTTTCTTTCCTTTATTTATTCTTTATTTATTAATGTTAAACGTAATTGACAGCGTTAAAAAAATGGTTTCTAAAGCCGCAGCAACCCCTTTCTTGGGTTTGTAGATATTAATATAGGAATTTATTCTACTAAAACATGTGTGTATATTCTAAGAAAGGAAAAACACAATGATACGAGTAGCTCTGTGGTTGTAGTTCCGCTACTCACTAAAACGACGCCTGTTTAAACCCTGAGTTGGGCCCTTGTTTTTTTTTATAAAGATTATAAATGTTTACATATTCTTTGTACCTGTACGTCACCTTTGTCCCTTTTTTTTTGCTTTTAGAAGTTACGTTGGGAAAAGATTGTAAAAAAATGTTTTTGGTTATGGATCTCCAACCACATCGCCCAAAAATCACTTTAACACCCCCAATACCCTTAGTCACTCTTATGATTACCCATAGGAAGAAATGGGGTAGTGCAATTCTAAGCCTACACAAAACAGCATGAATGAATGTATATTTTACAAAATGAGGGTCAAAATTATAAATTTTCCAAACAGAGGTTAATAATTCGAAATCCTCTTCCCCCAAATCGCCAAAGTTGCAAGTCTAACAGAAAGTAAGTACACGTTTTATTCAAGTGCCCGTTTCAAACAAGCGCACTTAATTTCACAAGGAGATGGAATTTTAATGAAGTTATAGACCCATTTTCCGGACTAAGCGATTTTCTGATCTCAAAGATTGAACGATCCAATTAGTTCCTACGTTCTAGTATAGCCCTGTCTTACGATTCATGTCTTTACCAGACTTTGCACGAGTTGAGAGTAAATTGGTTAAAGAATCTTCGTCATTGGTTTAAAATTCAATATGGAAAAAGGAATTTTGAGATGGTTTGGACACATAGAAAGGATGGATGATAGTAAATTGGTAAAAGAGATTTATAGAGCCAATGCTGGTTATGTTAGTAGAGGACGACCTCGGACGAAACATTTTGACCAAATTCGCTACTTGGTGTGCTCGAAAAAGGCAGGCGTCCGAAGTGTGAGGAATAAAAGAGCATGTATGAGAAGATTGATGGACGTAAACCAAGCTAGAGCTAGGTTTGTCAGGATCGCCTACCCCAATGGAAACTAACGAGTGAGTATATATATGCATTTTTAAAATTCACTTGTGAAACTTACCTTTATTAACCTACTTTTATAAAAATACGACCGCGACCTCGGAGGACACATTTGGATCAAATAGAAAATGTGCTCAAAAAGGTAGGTGTCCGAAGTACGAAGAATAAAAGCGCATTTATGATAAGATTGATGGATGTGAATGAAGCTAGAGAGGTTTGCCAGGATGGTACAAAGTGGCGATCGATAGTCTCTGCCTACCCCAAAGGAAACTAACGGCGTGAGAATATGTATGTATGTATTCATGTTTTATAAAAATGAACCGTGAAATAACATTATTGTCCTACTTTTGAAACAATCGGGAATGAAAACTTCAAATGAACTGGAATCAAAAGAAAAGTGTTAAAAGATAAATTGCCAAAATAAATGATGGTACTTAATAAAAAGAATAAACGAATGTGTGAAAGGATTTATGAATTTTAGCATATGTAAATAAATTGATATACTTTATGCAGATTTATAGATTTCAATCTACTGAAATCATCTTGAGATAACCTGCCACCCAGGAAGCCTAGCACGAACGTTATTTTATCGTTACTCTGTCGGTTAGAATGAGATAAAAGTATACGATACTTTGCAAGTGCGAGAGAGATGTCTGTTTTAAACCACGCGTTATCTAGTTAAAACTTCGTCGTGCTAGCTGGGCTGACCAGACTTTGCACGGGTGGCAAACCTATTGTTTTATTACCTATTTATAATACATAAAATACTTTAACTATCAATTAATTAAATAATTTTAATAATCGGTTTAAAATTCAGTAATGAAACATTTTACTACGTATATACGTATGAATACATAACATACATATACTCACGGCTACTAATTCCAAAAAATGTAAGCTAGAGCTTCAGAGCTGGAAACTTTTCAGCCACATTTGGAAGTTGATAGGGCACAAGATGGTAGAAATAAAGTAAAGTTCGCGATGGCTCTCTTACCGCATCGCCCAAAAACCACTTAAATAAGCCCTATACTTTTAGTCTTCTCTTACGATACCCGCTGGTAGAAAGGCAAATGATCACTAATAAAAGTTCACTTTAATAACCTACTTTTATAAAAAAACGTGTGAAGTAACATTTTGAAACAATCGGCAAGTAAAATTTTATCTGCACTGAAATCAAAAGAAAAGTGGTGAAAGATATATTGCCAAAGTAAATGGTTGTACTAAATGTAAAGAATAATCGAGTACAATAAAAGATTTATGACTTTTAGCTAACATAAATACATTGATATAGTTTGTACAGATATATTGCCGTGTAGCGCCGGCTTAGCCGTTATATGTATTAATAATAGTATCTACATAATACAATTAATGTATATTCTTTCATCAGACTCACGATACAGGCAGGCCTAGTGTGAGGGTCGCTGACACACCCATAGGAAAAACATCACTGATATTATTATTTGTTTTCTACCTATTGTAAATATTGTAATATTTTTTTTATGTATTCATACATACATATACTCACGGCTATAAATCCCAAGAAGGGGTAGTCAGAGCTAGGGAATTAGAAATTCCTCACCCACTTTTGGAAATTTGAGTGGGGAAAAGATAGTGAAAGTAAAGGTTGTGGATGATGGGTCTCCAACCGCATCGCCCAAAAGTCCCTTAAAAGCCCCAATACCGTTAGTCGCCTCTTACGTAAGTTTTTTTCTATATGGTGTCAGTAAAGACTTTTTTTTTAAATACATTATACTTAGGGGCAAACTTGATCTGTGTATAATATGTCTGTATATATTTATTATTGTTATTAAAGGAAAGTAATTAGATCTTACTCATAAACATTCAATCTTCAAAATGGCGTCATGTCACTGTTCCCAATTGCTGGTTTGGAGTTTACTATGTGTATTATTTAGCTGTGTAGTGTCGGCTTAGAACAGAACTACCTCATGTTCATAAGAGGCAGCTAAGTGTATTTAGGCTATTAAAGTGTTTTTTTGGCGATGTGGTTGGAGACCAATCACCAAGAACTTTTACTTTATATATATATATAATGATACATACATACATACTAACTTACACATACATTTGAGGATGCAAAAGCATGCAATTGATTACAATCCACATGTATTAAATTTAAGTTTTTCATTTAATATAATTAAAATTAACTTATAGTTCTCTCTTTTAGAGAATTTGTGCTATTGGTTGATCTCTTTCTTTTTGTGTAACTTTTAGTTTATAAACATATTTTTTAAGAAACTGAAATGATTGTGAGCCAACTTTATGGGTTGAGCAAAATACTTATCCTAAGTTTACAGGGCTTTGCCCTTTTTATTAGGGAGTATGAAACTCAATTTGTTGTACCTTTTTTCAATAAAAAATATATTATTATATTATATTATACTTTACAATCTTTTCCCCACTCAACTTCCAAAAAATTCTGAGGCATTCCGAAGCTCTGGCTACCCCTTTTAGGGATTTATAGCCTTTGGTATATGTATGTATATATGAGTTTACATAAGGTAAATACATAAAGGCCTCTCCTTGAATTCATATTGAATCGGATAAGGCTTGCTGACGTAATTTCAGCGACTTCAGTCCCGGACATTTGCAAGTCGTATGTTAGCACAAAGTGTTTGATTCCACAATTAGATCTTTCGTTTCGTCACAAAGAATAGTCTGGTGTTTTTCCTTTGATACTGTGAATGGATAATTTAGTTGTGATAGTTATGGTTTGACGTTTATTAAATACATACATACATTCATACACTCACGGCTAAATATCCCTTAATGGGGTAGCCAGAGCTGAGAAATTAGAAATTTGTCAGCCACTTTTGGAAGTTGAGTGGGGAAAAGATGGTAGAATAAAGGTTGTTGGTGATGGGTCTCCAACCGCATCGCCCAAAAATCCCTTAAAAAGCCCCTACACCCTTAGTCGCCTCTTACGATCACCCACGGGTAGAAATGGGGTAGTGCTATTCTAAGCCGACACTACACAGCTAAATATTTTTCAGGTTAGGTGTAATTCCGAAAATGATAATGAGAAATAAATATACAAGGACATATATTACACAGACCAAGTTAGCACTAATTTCAACTCAATGACTCGTAGTATGGGATAATTACTTAACGATATATTTAATACTATATGTAAAATTTCATATATTAGGTCTGTGTAAGAACGTGGGCTTCCATCTATTTTCTTTATTAATTTTTTTGCTCAAAAAACAGGTTGCTAACAATAAGATAACAAATTCAATTTATACATTTCATAGCAAGATGCGCATTACAGAACCTAAATTTTTTTGAGTCATCATGACTATGATTTCATAAAATTAAAATAATCTTAATTTAAAATTTTAAGTGAATTTTATGTACTAATAAAGGAAAAAAAAATAATCGTATTAAAAAAAGAACTAAATAACAAATAAAATAAAGAAAAAGCATAGTGCAAAACGTAATACAACCATAAAAAATATAATTTCGTGTCTTTTGATTTTCCTAACATTACCATATAAAATGTCCAGGTCAGCTCTAAGTCTATTGCATTACTGTATAAGAGTAAGGGGAGCGTGTAAGCCTACATTTGTGCGACAAATATTCGTTTAAATGGTACCCAATTTTCCAGCCTCAAAGTAATGCGTGGAAAATTGACATTGATTTTCTGCAGTAAATCAGAGCTTAAAATTTAATGCAACATGACAAGGTTTAAAACCCACTTATTGCCTTCTTCAAAGTCCGATCACAAAATTTTAGAGCCAAGATATGGAATAAACAATTTCTCAGGCTCTGTTGGAGGATTGGAGCAAAAGTGATGATAAATTAGAGATGACCATGATAGCGCAGTGGGTAGAACGCCGCTTATCGTGCAGACGATTAGGGTTCGAATCCTGGGTTGGGCCCACACCAATTTATCTTTTCTAAAGACATATGTGTGGTAAATATATCAACGTTGAGGGGAAACATCGTGAGGAAACCCACATGGCTGAGTTGTACTAAGTCATGTGACAGTGTTTCCTTACAAAACGGTGACAGACCTGCCCCCTATCACGTGAGTACATGTCCAAGCAAAACGTGGGTACTCTTAACACCAGGTGACAATGTCACGTGATTTTTACAAGTATTTGTTTATCGATCTCACCTTCCAAAGGTTGTCTGGAAGAGATCGCTTTTAGCGATAAGACAGCCAATTTTAACTCACTGTAAGCTGTTTGATCGTATTATTTTTATAAATTTGTGTTTGTTGTGCAATAAAGAGTTATTCTATTCTTCTATTCTATTAGTACCTCTGCCAACTCCTTCGAGTATAAACGGCGTCAACATTTGAGTTGGGATATAATAAACAAAAATGTATCTTTCTGTGAGAAGCATACGTATGTAAGTAATAAAGTATATATAAGGGATATATATCCCTTTTATATAGACAGAAATAATGACGCTGTTTCTATCACATGACACTGCGATCACTAAGAAACATATGCTATTCTGTCATGTATCTACACATCACTACTGAAACATTTATACTATCGTCTATTATATAACTGGCAATACAACAAAAGCATAAATAAACATATGCAAATAAGATATCTATGTAGTGAATATATATGAATCGTTTACACACGATTATTCAATGAGTTTCTGTCATTTACTAGGTTGAACAAAACTTAATGGATTTTCAAAGCATGGGTACTGTAGGTACGTTCTTGCTTATGCTTGCGTCATGAATTACCATTTGAGTAGGAAGATTCTATTGATAAAAAAATTACGTATCTAAGAAAACATCTATTTCCCATTATCCTAAATTCACAACTCTATTTAAACATGATATTTGATTGTTCTTACTTCGGACTCATAGCTTTGTTTTTTAAAACTTTTTAAATAAGATGTCTTCATATATTAACAATAGGCCAAATTTAAATAATAATGGTGCTTTATCCATAAATGTATATTTTTAGATGTTTGCTCATAAAATATCTTTAGTTTAACTAAATTTAGACTTAAAAAAAACAATGTACTTCCTTGAGTGTAATTTTTCATTCAACAATACTGTTTCTAGTCTTTCTTATTTAACTTTATTAAACAAAATATAAATTATGAATTTTACCTGAATCAGTAACTTTGAATATCAATTCCATAACTCAAACGTTCACGCTGTATATCACCGAAGGGTTGGCAGAGGTATTCATACTTCTGAACATCACAATACATTGTCACCTGGTGTTCAGAGTATCCACGTTTTGCTTGGACAGTGTACTCACGTGATAGGGGGCAGGCCTTTCGCCGTTTTGTACGAATACACAGTCATAATATGACAGTGTATTCGTATTATTATGACAGTGTATATCCACATGGCTGTTGTACTTAGTCATATTATGACTAAGTACAACTCAGCAATGTGGATTTCCTCATGACGTTTTTCCTCACCGATAACAACCATGATAAATAAGCTACTCATTTAACTTTAGAAGAGACAAATTGGTGTAGGCCCGACCAGGGATTTGAACGTCTGCACTATAAGTGGTGTTCTACCCACTGAGCCATCACGGTCGCTCGTTTATACAATCAATTTGGATTAATCGATAGAACCACGTTCGCTTTCTATCCGTTGGTCAGATAATCTAATCACTTTTAGAAACGAATCACCTTATTGTACTTAAGAACATAGAATTGATACCATTTCTGAAGAAAACGTACGAAAGATATATAAAATAACGGCCAATTTCCCAATATTACAAGATTTAAGTACTCATTTTATTAGGTTTCCGTTGCTAAGATATAATTGTGACGTTAACTTGGACCTTTTACGGCAGTTTCCGTCAAATCATTATATTTAATATCCGTGGTAAATATAAAAAATATTATCATTAAAAATTGCTGTTAACAGACCGTTCTGTCTATATATTAAGCTATTTCCGCTTTCGATGTTAATAATTAAAACTAATTTATGTGGCTGAATATCAATATTTTTTATACGTACTTTATTTAAAAAAAAGAAAAGAAAATATTTATTCGTTGCATACAAATTTACAACACTTAAACACAAAAACAAACAACAAGTACAGTAAATCCATATAAAAATCAAAAAGTCTTGCAACGAAAGGGTTGCTAACTCAGCGTATTGTTGTGAGTGTAACCTCACAACACTGATTCTGAATTCAGATTTCTACCATCTTGTCCCTTATCAACTTCCAAATGTGTCTCAGGGGCTCTGAAGCTCTGCCTACTCCTTTTTGGGACTTATGGTCGTGGGTATTCGAGTATGCAAGTATGTATGTAACTTAGATAGAAAAGTTCATACTTAGGGCTTCTTAATAGAAGAACAGAACTAAAAACCCATGAAAAGTAAATTTAAAAAGCTTTAAATTCACTGGCCATTGTATATGAATCAGGTTATTATTTTATAATATATTCAGATATTTATAGCATAGCACAAAATCATGATGATGACAAAAACATCTTACTTGTCTTACGTATATAATTACAAAAAGAGATAAAAAAGGCACTCATGGAAAGTGTTAAGAGTCGACTAGATACCATAACGCCCAATTATTATTTTAAAACCCTTGTACGAAACACCCAGAAACAGATAGAATAGTGCTATTCAAACCCAACACTACAGGAAACGCTGCAAAAGTTCGCAATAAATAATCAAGTTCCGTCGCAAAATGTAATATCAGTTACAAAAGCCAATACATGAACTTCGCTCATCAACAACATACTACAAACCACACTATAGATAAAACTAAATCCCTACAGAACACTTGGCTATAGTAACACATCGTGATTCGAAGCGCGCAGACGTGACATTCAAACACACGAACGTTTAAATCAGAAATAAATATTGTACAATGTGCGCGCATAAAACAACAACATTAAATTATAGTAGTTTTAAATAATGTTACTTAATCAAACTGTGAATTGACTTTGAAAGAGTGGTATCTCAAATAGATACAATGTCGGAAACTGATAAACAATTCGGTGAAACTCCAACAGCTGAAAGAAATAATTCTCAACCGGACTGGTTTAAACAAGCGACAACGAGAAACATTGTTCCTCCTAATCAAAGGCCAGAATTCAATAGAGGTACATCTGTTTCAAACTTACCATCAGGTGCTACCATAAATGAAACTCCTGAAGATTCCCCAACTCCTTCGCCTGGTCCTCAATCAAATAATAAATTTAACTGGCTCAAACATGCAAAAGATAGGAGGAACAACCCTTTCGTGAATTCAAGGCCGACTTTAAACAGGGAGAGTTCAACGGCTGAACTTTTCAGTAGAGAAAATTCAAGTTCAGATTTCTTCCAGAGCTCGAGGCTAAATTTGTTCGATACATCACCGAAGCCGGAGAATAACGGACAGAGTTATATTAAGGTAAGGTCGGATAATTTCAAAGTCAAGGTCGCACATTAACATTGCTAATTAATCACTATAGTCATAATCATTGTAATTATAACTTGCCCGTGATGAGAGCATTGACGTGTTTTGAAAAGAAAGAAATCGTTTTTGGTTTTAATGTGGTACTTAAATAGATATTATTGTACCATAGTCTCTGTCTACCCCAATAGAAAATATTGGCGTGAGTATATCTTAAATAGATAATTGCTCACAACAACCATTAATCTTAACACAAACATATAAAAATAAACAAATAGTTGCAAATTATAAACAAAGATAATTGAAAGAATGAGAAAATAATTGAATATTTATTTGTTTTTACCTTGTTATAAGGGATGCGAAATGTCGGCTTGGAACAGAATTCTCCCACCTTTTTCTCATGGTTTATGCTTGAACCTATTATATATATCTAATAAATATTTTTTCTTTAGTATTCAGTTACTTTAAGGGTCCAACTTTAAATTGTTTTTTTTTACTTATACTCACGCCCGTTGTTCCCATTAGGGTAGGCGAAGACTATCCATCGCCATTTTGTATGATCCAGACAAATCACTCCTGCTTCTGTCACATTCATCATTCTTCTCATACATGCTTTTATATTCTATTCACCATGGACTTTCACCTTCACAAGTTTTTTTTTTCAAATACCATACCAACCCATACGTTTCTATATCTATTACTCCTAGACCAAGCTAAGTCGTAAAGATTTATTCATTGATGTCACGGCACTAACAATAAAATTGACTCGTCCTTTTATAGTTCATTTATAATTCTATTGTATTCAACCAATCTATCAATCATGGCGATGCTTTGGTTCAGTCTTCGTCTCTCCTAGTATGACTTGGTTGTCTATGTTGTCTATCTAGTTCTTGCTGTGTAGTGTTGTGGATTATGGTTGATTATTCGGTATGTAAATGTAACATTACCTGTGTAGTGACGGGTAAGAATAGTATTACCACATTTCTTCCTGTGAGTGTCGAGTTAGGGTATTACTTTTAAGTGATTGTTATGCAGTGCTATTCGAGACTCATCACGAACAATCTTTAGTTCATAATCTTTCCCCACTCAGTTTCCCAAAGTGGCTAACGACCGATTTCTGAATTGAGTATTCCAGCTGAGAACAACTTAAGTATCGTTCTGTCACATTGATTTCTTAACATCTGAATGAGACAAAACGATACTTAAGTCGTTCTCAGCTTGAATACTCAATTCAGAAATTGGGCGTAAGTAATTTCTCATTCTGAAGCTCCGACTACCCCTTTTGGTATTTATAACCGATGTATGTATGTATGTAAATAATTCATGTCCTTGTGGTTATACTTCCTGGAAATTGATCTGAAAGTAAATCACTTTTAGCAGTCATCATCACCGTCATCATAAGTTTATAGACGTCCACTGCTGGACATAGGCCTCTCCCAAAAATCTCTACAATGACCAGTCCTGTGCTGCCCTCAACCATCTGTTCAGCAGTAGAAAACGGAAAATAATTAAGAATCGTTACATTTAAATTATCACCTATATACCTCCAGTAGGACCTTTAGACTCTTCGTTATCAGTCATGATATATACCCACAGAGCTGGGGAAATAAGTTTATTCTAATATATTGTTGATCCCTGAACTATAAATATAATAGCTGTGTAGTGTCGGCTTAGAATAGCACTACCCCATTTCTTCCAGTGGGTGCACGTAAGAGGCGACTAACGGTATTGGGGCTTTTTAAGGGATTTTTGGGCGATGCGGTTGGAGACCCATCACCAACAACCTTTATTTTACCGTCTTTTCCCCACGCAACTTCCAAAAGTGGCTGAGGGATTTCTAATTCCTTAGCTCTGGCTACCCCTTCTAGGGATTTATAGCCGTGAGTATATGTATGTATGTTTCCCTGAACATGTAAAAAAGTAAACTGATTTGTATGGAGTTTCATATTTGAATGTAAGCTGTGGAGTATCTTGTCACGTATGTAATATATTTAGAATAGTACTCACCCGTTTTTTCCCGACTTAGATCGATAGACTTCTTTTCTTTTCTTTACAAATTATTCAACTCTCAACTTCCAAAAGAAGCTGAGGAATTTATTGTTGCTCTGACTCTCCGTTCATTAGATTAGCGCAATACATATTGAGCCCGCCGGCCCGACGAGATATGTCGGCAACTTTTTGTCGGCGGTCTAGTTTTCATACATAGGTTAGAGATAATTATTTTCATACGGCCGACCGGGTTATGTCGCCGGGCTTTGTCGGCGGGCCGTCGGGACAGTTTACATAGCGCTTTTTAGGTTCAAATATGTTTGAATGTTTACATGAAAATTGCTCCGATCGTATTAAGACTACTTTAAAACTGGAAAACATGAGTGCTTGTATAGGGTATGCAGGGTTACCTTATAACATATCTCGCGGTTTAAAACAGCTATCTCTTTCACGTTTCAAGTTTTCTTATATCTTTATCTCATTCTAACCGACGACGAGCTTACGATATAATTACAAGCGTGCTACCGCCACTACCATGCTAGCACGAGCGACGTTTTAACTAGATATCGCCTGGTATAAAACAGCCATCTCTTTCGCACTTACATAGTATCTATACTTTTATCTTATTCTACCCGACAAACTTACGATAAAATACCGCTCGTGCTATAATATCGTTATATGAAACATATTTCTTTTGTGCCTGTACCCGTTTTATACAGAAACAATACGAGGTGTCACAGACAGAACCAAGTTGATAATGCATTGCATTTGGAACACATATTTGCATTGCAGCCAATTGTGTTAAGAATTTAAGCGGCACAATTTGTCATTATGACGATTTGAGATTTACATACACACATACTCACGGCTATAAATCCCTAAAAGAGGTAGCCAGAGTTTCGGAATAAGAAATTCCTCAGCCATTTTTGGAAGTTGAGTGGGGAAAAGATCGATTTTTAAGGCTGTTGGTGATATCTCTCCAATCGTATCGCCCAAAAATCACTTAATAAGCCGCTATACCTTTAGTCGCCTTTTACGATCGCCCGCAGGTAGAAATGGGTTAGTACTATTCTAAGCCGATAGTACATAGATTTGAGACTTGTAACTAATAAATGATGGTAATTTAAAGAGATTGTAAAAGGCTAACTCACAAAAGTAGTGCCCATTAGGATAACCAGAGATTGGGGTAGGCAGACACTATTGATGGCAACTTGATAAGATGTATCAATCAATCATAGAAAGAAAGAAAAAAAACACATATCAAAGTAACTCGTAAAAAATAAAAAGAGATTTCTAAATGCCCCACAATTTTAAGTTTTTATGTACGACGAAGGGATGAAAATGGTATTGATATTCTAAGCCAACACTCAAGACTTATTACAACAGGGTAAATAAAACGTAGAATAAATAGCAAACTAATAAAAAAATCAATGTGGAAAGTAGCTCAGATGATAATTGTATCATACTAAGTCTAGTGACCTAATTGTATTTCCTAGATACTACAACGGCAATATTATTGCTTCTAAACTCAAACTATCACGCTGTATATCCCCGAAGGGGTTGGCAGAGTTACTAATACTTCTGAACATCACGTGACATTGTCACCTGGTGTTCAGAGTACCCATTGAACACCAGGTGTTACTGGATAAATAGTGAAGAACAAAGCAATAAGTATAACGGGAATTAATCGTATTTAAATTTGGATTATACTACTAAAGTCTATTGACCTCATTACACATACATACATATGATCACGGCCATTAATCCCAAAAAAGGGTAGCCAGAGCTTCATAGCTAGAAACTCAGCCACATTTGGAAGTTGATAAAGGCCAAGATGGTAGAAATAAAGTATCGTTGGTGATTGGTCTCCAACTGCATCGCCCAAAAACCACTTAAAAAAGCCCCTAACCCTTAAACGTCTCTTACAATACCCGTGGGTAGAAAGGGGTAGTGCCATTCTGAGCCGGGACTACACGGCATTAATGACCTAATTCTAATAATATATATGGCAACGCCCGCATTATTGCTTCGCGTCAACTTTGGATTACTTATTTCCTTTATTTACTGCTTTTAAGTTAGCTATTTCGAAGCGTTTTCACATATTAAAATTTACAAGAGGTTGGAGTCTAATAAGTGTAATTATTCGTGTTATAGGTAAAAGTTTAATTTTATTTTATACTAGCTATCCGGTCCCGGCTTTGCTTAGATGTAAGCAGTAAGCGTATTGATTATTGAAAGGAAAAGGAATTAATACTGTTTGATTTTTTTGCCGTGTAGTGCCGGCTTAGAATGTCGCTACCCCTTTCTACCCACGGGTGTCGTAAGAGGCGACTAAGGGTATTGGGGCTTTTTATTGAATTTTTGGGCGATGCGGTTGAAGATCCATCACCAAAAACCTTTATTTTACCATCTTTTCCCCACTCAACTTCCAAAAGTGGCTGAGGAATTTATAATTCCTTAGCTCTGGCTACCCCTTCTAGGGAAATATAGCCGTGAGCTATGTATGTATTTATGTATGATTTTTATAATTGTAAAATTGTGTAGATAAACGTGAGTTAAACGTGCTCTTTTGTTTCATAACAGTCTGTATAGAGATATTGTACAGTATGTTGTTTGTTCGGTAGAAATATAAGGCACCGATATTTTGTTTACTTGTTTTTTTATTATATTACGGTGTTTTTATAAAACACACATTTTCATGGCTATATATCCCAAAAAGAGCTTCAAAGTTATTTAAAAAGTTCCAATACCCTAAGTAGTCTTTTCCAACAACCGCGGGAAAAAATGTGTATGGTGTTAGTGCTTTTCCAAACTGAAACAACAAAGCAAATATAATTTTTACTTTTGCTGGCTATCTCTGAAAAACCGTGCAAAATCTCTGTGTCATTTTAATGAAGCATAGAAAATTTAAACTTCTTACATTTATACATACATACATTTTGTTACATTTTCTTTGTTAGCGATTAAGCTTGTAAGTATTTCAATATCGACTGAAAACCTTGGATTATAATAGACTAAACAGTCGCTTTTCCTCGCTATATTCTCGGCAAACATAGTGTAGCATAAATTACTCAGTTACTCATGAAAAGTCGGTAAACAGTACCATAAGCGTATCGTTACACTAATGTACTTGGAATCTATACGTCTATTTATAGTCTGTTAGATTCGTATCTGCCCCAGTGCTGGCATGAATAATATCATTCAGAACCGAAACCACATGTGGCGGTTTAGGTTTGAACCAGTCACTGATAAATTATTCGAGTTAACGCGTTTTGTATGTCATGTCTTTTTATATTCTGATGCTGTTCAGTATAGAAAGATTATGAATTTTGTTTTGATGAAAGCAGTACATTCATACATATACTCACGGCTATAAATCCGTTGAACGGGTAGCTATTAGAATTTCCTCGCGCGCTTTTGTTGCGTGGGGAAAAGATGATGAAATAAAGGTTGTTGGTAATGGGTCTCCAACCCTATCGCCCAAAAATTCCTTAAAAGCCCCAATAAAATAGCCGTTAGTCACCTCTTACGTACACTCCCCGAAAGAAATGCAGTAGTGCTATTCTAAGCCGACATCATACATAATATTTTTGGATTATTAGATGTTTAATACTCAATGAAGCCTAAACTACAGATAGGGTTTTGATGAATGGTATAGCTTATAACAGTAGTTTATATCTAGGATACTTTATAATACCGGGAAAATTAAAGACAATAATATATTTTTTAAACACATACATAATGTTTTAAAACATTAACAATTTAATTATTAATTGGTATGTCACGTAAACAAAGTTACGTGGGTCAACTAGTTTTCTTATATTAGTAATTTTACGCCCGATTTCTGAGTTGAGTATTCAAGCTGAGAACGACTTAAGTATCGTTTTGTCTCATTCAGTTGTTAAGATTTCAATGCGACAGAACGATACTTAAGTTGTTCTCAGCTAGAATACTCAATTCAGAAATCGGACGTTAATCTATTCTCAATTTAATCACAGACTTTAACAATATAATAAAAGTGTATCACATCCTTGAAGTTTTGGAATATCACACAGTTATACGGTAGTGTGTGTAATGCAGTTTTTATTGGTAAATGTATTTGAAATGCATCATTCAATTTTAAAATACATACATACAAATGCATTACTTCTGTATATCATTTGCGAACCTTTGTATTTCTTCATGCTTTTCTCTTAAAAATATTTCTATAATGTCCACTTCACTTATTAATACTTGTATTATTAGTTTGATTATGAAGGTTTATAGAGCTTAGGTAATTGACTCTGAAGTTTCTGAAACTTTCTTTGAATTCAGTTCGACTTTGAAACTTTTGAAATAAGTTGGATCAAGGCTTCGTATTTACATTTTTATTAAAAAAAACTTTCAAATTGATGTGTTTTTTGGGAAATAATTCAATTTTGTCTTAACATTTTGGAATATAAAGAGATAAAATAAGTATGTTTTTTCTATAAATATAAAATAAACGCTTAGCAAAAGCACTTCAAATTTAGTACACCGGCAGAGCATTTTATCCATTTTGGGTCGGTTTCGGATGACACTTTAAAACTTTTATTGCTAGAGTCGTAACCCCCATTTCAGGAACATATTTCATAAAACATATTATATTTGCTTTAAAGACGTAATATTCAAATAAATATAGCCTTTGAAAGATGCAACTGTGAAAGACACAGACAAATAAATTGTCCTAACACAAGATGACCTCGTTAGTGCATAACATCAATGTATTTATTCTATAGACACCAGCATAACTAGTATTAGCAACCTTTTAACTAGATAACGCGTCGTACAAAACAGCCATCTCTTTTGCACTTACATAGTATCGTATACTTTTATCTCATTCTAACCGAAAGAGTAACAATGAAATAATGCTCGTGCTAGGCCTTCTGATATATCTTTGGTCCTTTGAGTTACAATTTCATATAAACATATATATATTCACGGCTATAAATCCCTAGAAGGGGTAGCCAGAGCTGAGGAATTAAAAATTCCTCAATCACTATTGGAAAGTCGAGTGGGGATAAAATTGTAAAAGTAAAGGTTGTTGATGATGGATGGGCCAGTTGAGTATGAAAATCTCTAAAAAGGGATTCCTGCGGTAAATATACTATGTAAATTGTGTTAAGTTCGCTGCGTAGTGCCGGCTTTTTATGAAATTGTTCGGCGATGCGGTTAGAGACCCTTATACCAACAAATTTAATTTTACCATCCTTTCCCCACTTATACATACATACATACATATACTCACTGCTATAAATCCCTAGAAAGGAATGGAGTAGTGCTATTCTAAGCCGATATTACACAGGAACATACCTAGTACGAGCGACCTTTTAACTAGATAAAGCGTCGTACAAAACCGCCATCTCTCTCGCACTTACATAGTATCGTATACTTTTATCTCATTCTAACCGACAGAGTAACGATAAAATAACGCTCATGCTAGGTTCCAGTGTTATACAATGTGACACATCTGATACATCTTCAGTCCTTTGAGTTATGTGGGAACAGCAAAGATATACTGGCCAGTAGGGTGTACTGGCCAGTATATCTTTGCTGTGTACCAACTTAGAATTTTTTTATTTATGTTAAGCTAGAGAAACATTTCGATACCGCGATGTACGATTTTTTATGACGCTGCTAGTGTGCGAGTGAGTTCGCCGTCTAGCGGTCGCCACAAGTTACAATGTCATTTATGCTTTCAATAGGCTATTTGACTGTAATAAAAATATACATTTCTTTTATTTCATTAGTCTTAATACTTCTTTTTTGGAGCAATATGCGAGATAAAAATATTGCATTATTTCACTAAATTCCGTCTTCTAATATAAGTATTTTAGATGCAACTGTCACGTGACTAGAAACGACCATTATTGGCTATTTCTATAATGACGTAGATCGCGCATAAACAGACTGTGTATCGCTTCGCTCATTGGTGGTTAGTGCGGAATTGACGTCATTTGTGTTACAGCCGCCATATTACTTAAAGTCGCGTTTTCGCGGCACATTTGAACATTTCATTTTCTTTTTCGGTTTTTTAATAAAATAGCTAAAGTGAAGACAGAAAAATATGTTTTTAGGGCTCCTTATAAACAAATTAACACCGTAAGATAGTTTTCAAAACTTAGTCAAATAGCCTATTGGGATATATTAATGCTTTACAGTAAAGTAGTTTAAATTGCGTTTATTTTACAGTAAGACTTTCGTCAATCAGTACATTCTTCCTGAATTTCCTACAGTTACTTCTAAATAGTTTACAGGCGGATTCTAAAAGATAAAACTATTTATGTCAATCAAACTCTAACGTTCTCGCCGTTTATCCCCGAAGGGGTTGACAAAGATATTTATACTTCTGAACATCACGTGACATTGTCGTTTTATTTGTACCCACGTTTTGCTTGGACGTTTTGCTTGCGTGATGGGGGGCAGGCCTATCGCCGTTTTGTACGGATACACTATCACATGACAAAGTACAACTTACCTATTTATTAGCTATGTGGGATTCGATGCTCGATATTTTCTCCAACCGTTTACAACCATGATAAATTAACCACACATATTCAGACAAGACAAATTGGTTTAGGCTCTACCCGGGGTTTGAACTCTCATGGCCTGCACGATAAGCGTTTTGCGAAAGATGCATTTTGAAACAAAGAAAGAAAGAAAGGAAACATTTATTCATTGCTACATGCAATGAAAAGCACAGTTACACTCACATACATTAAGAAAAACTTAACAATCAACATAAAGAAAGTAAACGTAAATTTTATAAAAAATAATAAAAATATTACAAAGGAAAAAAAGATCAACAAAAGAATACAGCACATTAAACACAGCACATTATACATTTAAAATAATATTACTTGTACTTAAATGAGATATCCATTAAAAGTTTCTCGTACTTAAATGCCTGCGTAGCAATGAACTGGTGACTGCCTCAGCATTATTGTTGAGAGTGATACCTCACAATACTGGTTTTCAGTCAGCACCTTTGAAGGGTGTCATGGACTTAAATTAATTTTGGTGACATAAGTGTGTGTTATTTAATGCACGTATACGCGAAGTTAGACTAAGCTACTACGCTTAATATCATCAATATCTTCCTCAATCTATATTCTATCTTCATCAATAAACTCCTCTTTCCAGGGCGTATCGTTCATAGGATGGCATCAAAGAACCAAGCTGGAGCGGATCCTGATGGTATGTTCAGCAGTATTGCTGGTCGGAGTACTCCTGACTTCATCTTTACTGTTGACTATGACCTCGTATATACCGGTGGTGCCTTGCTTGCAACCTGATTCGACTCGTAAGTTTATCTATACATATATTATACTAGCTTTTCACCCACGGCTTCGTCCGCGTAGAATTCGGTTATATTGCGGTGTAAAGCACAACTATAAAAAAACTTCGGGAATATCATTTTTTCCGGGATAAAAAGTAACATTATTATTTTATCCGGACTTTTAACTATACGACTGCAAAATTCCAAAGCAATCGATTCGGTAGTTACGGCGTGAAAGCGGAACAAACAAACAAACAAACAAACTCACTTTCCAATTTATAAAATAAGTGTAAGTAAGGATATGCGAAAGTAACTCTATCTGTCTGTCTGTCTGTTACGCTTTCACTTCTAAACTATCTAGCCAATTAGCATAAGATTTGGCACAAAGATAAAATGAATTTTGAAAGAGGATATACGCTATACTTTATTGCTCAAAAATAAGAAAAACGGGTTGAAAAAGGAGATGAAATTTAATATGGTATTTAGTAATTCCTGTATCTAATAACTTGAAACTTAGTACAATGGTTGATTGGAAGAACCATGATGGAGCGGATCCTGATGGTATGTTCAGTAGTACTGCTGGTTGGAGTACTACTGACTTCATCTTTACTGTTGACTATAACCTCGTATATACCGGTGGCGCCTTGCTTGCAACCTGATTCGACACGTAATTTTGCCTGTTTAGTTCATTTGACACAAAAACACCCCGTAATTTGTTTTTTCTAAAGTCATATATGTAGTTAATTTATCATGGTTGTTAATGGTGAGGGAAAACATCGCGAGTCAACCCACATGGCTAAGTTGTACTTTGTCATGTGACAGTGTATTCATACAAAAAGGCGATAGGCTTGCCCCCTATCACCTGAGCACACCTGTCCAAGCAAAACGTGGGTACTCTGAACACCAGGTGACAATGTTACGTGATGATCAGAAGTTTTAGCACCGTTGCCAACCCTTTCGGGTATATACAGCGTGAACGTTTGAGTTTGAGTTGTAAATCCCAAAGGCAGTAGCTAGAGCTTAAGAATAAGAAATTCTTCAGCCACTTTTAGAATTTGAGTGGGGAAAGGATGGTAAAATAAAATTTGTTGGTATTGAATGTTGGAATTGCCGTGTAGTGCCGGCTTAGAATGTCGCTACCCCTTCCTACCCACGGGTGTCGTAAGAAGCGACTAAAGGTATTGGGGCTTTTTATTGGATTTTTGGGCGATGCGGTTGGAGACCCATCACTAAAAACCTATATTTTACTATCTTTTCCCCTGACAACTTCCAAAAGTGGCTGAGGAATTTATAATTCCTTGGCTCTGGCTACCCCTATTTAGGGATTTATAGCCGTGAGTATATGTATGTATGTATGAAAGGATGGTAAAATAAAATTTGTTGGTATTGAATGGGTCTCTAGCCGCATCGCCGAACAATTACATAAAAAGCCGACACTACGCACAATTTACATAGTATATTTACCGCAAGAATCCCTTTATAGAGATTTTCATTCTCAACTCGAGCGCTATTTTATCGACACGATAACGGTTAGAATGAGATGGCAGTATACGATACTAAGTAAGTGCGTAAGAGATGGCTGCTTTATCCCACGCGATAACTGGTTTAAACACGGCTCGTGCTTGCCCTTCTGGTCTCTGATTTTGTCACCGAATCTAGAAAAAAGAAAAGAAAAGATATCATTTATTCATTGCCTCAGGGAACAATAAGACATTACAATTTTTACAAAAACACACACAATTTTAACAAAGAACAAAACAAAGAATCAAAAAAAAATTAATAAAACATTTAGGGACAAACATAATTAAAGTCCCCTCAAAGGCAAAGAAAAGGTTGCTGGCTCAGCATTTATTAAAGGCATAGCCTTTGAAACTGATTTTCAGTCAGAACCATTGTGTCACGTTATAATCTAGCATATCATATTTCGTTTCGCGACAAAACCAATACCCAATTAGGGCTAAAATACAAAAGGGTTGGTAAAAGTTTCAGTTTCTCTCGAATATGTTAGAGGAGAATACATACATACATATACTCACCGGTATAAGTTCCTAAAAGGGGTTGGCTACGAGCTTCAGAATTCGCAATACCTCAGCCACTCTTGGAAGCTAAGTGGGGAAAAGATTGTAAAACAAAGGTTCTTGGTGATGGCTCTCTAACCGCATCGCCCAAAAATCACTTAAATAACCCCAATACCCTTAGTTGCCTCTTACGAACACCCACGGGCAACACCCCATAACTTTGGGGTAACGCTTTTCGAAGCCGGCACTACACATCTGATAATATTAGATGAGAATATGGCTACAGAAAGCGATGTGATAGTGATATTCTAAGACACTAAACGGATGTGATAAATGAACCCGTTTAAAATAACCAATCACACTTATAAACTACACGTGCTGAAGCAAAGCACGTGATTCAGTCAATTACTTGTAAACTATTTACAATTGTATCAACAATTACGTACTAGGTTTTCCTTAAGTCTAAACGGCCATTTAGGAATAGTAGCGTCAGAGATGTTTCTTGACAATATAATCTGTTGGCGTGTGAATTGGCCTAGACCTCGATTTAAAAAAAAAAAACCTTTTTATATTCTAAATCGATTAAAGACATCAAACTAAAAATCTTTGGCTATTGAATGCTTATCTTAAATATAGTAATTCTCAAAATAATTACGACATAAAAAGTGTCGCTGCCTAGATCAAACTGAGAAAGAATAGTGAGGGTCTTAGCCTCAGCTGAAATAAAAAAAAACATCTTGTGATTTGACATGGATTTAAAAACGAGGTATAGGCCAATTGTCTTCCTAAATATTTTTTTATACGAATACATACATACATAAACTCACGGCCATTAATCCCAAATAGTGGTAGTCAAAGCTTCAGACCAAGAAACTCGTCAGCTACATTTGGAAGTTAACAGCAATAGCGTCACGTGACATTTTCACCTGGTGTTCTCAGTATCTACGTTTTGCTTGGACAGTGTTCTCACGTGACAGGGGGCACGCTTATTGCGGTTTTGTACAACTAACGCCCGATTTCTGAATTGAGTATTCAAACTGAGAACAACTTAAGTATAGTTTTGTCTTATTCAGTTGTTATGATATCAATGCGACAGAACAATCTTAAGTTGTTCTCAGCTGGAATACTCAATTCAGAAATCGGGCTTAAGCCACGTGCCAAACAACCATGAAAAATTAACCACACATATGACTTTAGAAAATACACATAGATTAGGCCTGACTCGGGGTTCCAACCCTTGCTTGTCTGTATGACGAAGGGGTATTCTTATCCATTGTTTTGATGCAAGCCCATTTATTCATCATTTATTGTTTCAGCGGGTTCCGAAGTATGTCTCTCAAGCTCCTGCATTTACACAGCCAGTGAGGTTATCCGAGCTTTGGACGAGACAAAGGACCCCTGTGAAGATTTCTATGAGTTCGCATGTGGAGGGTGGGTCAGGAACAACCCCATACCTGATGGGAAATCCAATTGGGGCATCTTCAGCAAAATTGAACTTCAGAATCAGCTGATTATCAGATATGCTCTTGGTAAGTTTGTTTAAATCAAGAAGAATATTCTTAGGATTAACTAATGGAATTAAGATCTGAAATTTACTATTTTAAATCTTTTTTATTTGTTGTTTGTTTGTTTCTAAGTCTTGGATGTTTTTTATATACATACATACATATACTAACGGCTATAAATCCCTAGAAGGGGTAGCCAGAGCTAAGGAATAAGACATTCCTCAGCCACCTTTGGAAAGTTGAGTGGGGGAAAGATGGTAAAATAACGGTTGTTGGTGATAGGTCTCCAATCGCATTGCCCAAAAATCCCTCAAAAGCCCCAATACCGTTAGTCGCCTCTTACGTACACCCACCGGAAGAAATGGGGTAGTGCTATTCTAAGCCGACACTACACAGCAATTTTTTTATATGTATTTATTTATTTGTAATTATGTCATTGAGTTAATATATCTGGTTACAATACATTATTTTAACTTTATAGTGATATGTGTAAGTGTATATACCATGGGCGTACCCAGGTTCTTGGCTAGGGGAGGGCAAATAATTTTTTTAAGCCAGGTCCCGCGCGCTTCTTTTGCCTTACGCACAACACGAAGACACCTACAATATATATAAGGAAAACACCCACAAGTTATCCTGCGAATGCTTTATAGAAACTAAGTCAGATAAATAAACAGAAAATATAATAAAAATAAGTTTTTCTTTATTTAGATTCTTTAATTAGGTAGGTATATAGGAGAACTTAGCCTCCTGAGTAGTTAAAGATCCTTTAGTCGTAGATTCCTTTACTTAGACGTTAAAGTACTGTTTTTTTTTCAAAATAATGTAAATTTATTGTACTGCAAGATAAAAAAATTAATCAAAAACAATAGAAAGTAGAGAGGTATACGATATCCAGGGGGGCAGCTGCCCTCCCCTGCCCATCCCTGGGTACGCCCATGGTATATACCCAGTTTAACAGATCTCTCAGGACTAGTACAGAGGCCCTTGCAACTTGTGTAAATGCTCTATGTTAAACAAATAATTTTATAAATACCTAATAATAAAAGCTCAGCTTTCAACATTCAGGCTATATTGTAAAACTATTTATTCTTATGAGATTGATAGCCGTGAATATAGGTAGGTATAGGAATAAAATCGTACCAGAAGGGCAAGCACGGAAGGGATAACGGTTAGAATGAGATGGCAGTATACGATACTAAGTTAGTGCGTAAAAGATGGCTGCCTTATCCCAAGCGATAACTAGTTTAAACACGGCTCGTGCTTGTCTGCAGACAATAGAAGATAAAAATGACGAATACAGTTTTAATTTATTTATCACGTCATATTACGCGCAAGCATTAACCTTTTACGCTAACACAAGTTATGTAAAAGAATCTAATATTTCAATGTCAATTTTTATTTTATACATTTCCCCTGGAAGTAGTTCTCCAAGGCTTCTCGTGACGTATAAACCTGACTATTTTTGGGTTTAGTTTTTAGCATACTATTTCCTGTTTGTGTTTTCCATACTAGATTGTGACGAAACGAAGATTGTGATAGTTTAGTTTTTAGGTTGAAACTAAATGACGACATAACAGCAGGCTTCTGATAATAATCTCCATGCTTCGGAAGTCGCGATAACTGGTTAATCCTTGTACTAAAGAAAGGTCAATAACAATATAAAGGCGCGTAATATGATGTAATAGTTCTGGAGTGGCAGCCACGTACCACACGACGCAGTGTGGGTAGGTCTCCCACAAGGTAGATCGACGACATGGACCACATTGCCCATAAATCACTTTTAAAAGCCCCATACCCTTATTGTAAAGAATTAAGTCCTATCAAAGCATTTAGTTGTTTCGAAAGATCTTTAGAGGAGGCCTTTGTCCAGCAGTGAACGCCTTTTTTATTATTATTTTATTTTATTTTCTTTGGAAGATTAACAGACCAATACAAACAATATAATACTAATTAGGAATACACAATGCCATTTACAAATCTTCACCTATAGAAAAATTACATAATACTTACAGAACTAAAAGATTTAGGTAAAAATTAAATAATTATAATGTTGAGGTTAGTGTAGAAATTATTGGCGGAAATGTAAATCAATACTTATAATAAATCTGTAGAGAGGTCAATTCTGTACATGAAATATATTTTCAAAATAACTATCAGGTGGTGATTAGGGATCGATACTGATGCCAAAAATGCAATCAGTAAAATTTTTGTCTGTCTGTCTGTCTGTCGGTTTGTGTGCCTTATGGAAACAAAAACTACTCGACGGATTTTAACGAAACTTGGTACAATTATTTTTCATACTCCTGGGCAGGTTTTTGTATACTTTCCAGCAGAGTAGTAAAGGGGAATTTTGGGAAATTTTGGGAAAACGGGAGAAGTTACTCCATTTTTTAAGCTTCCGTCACGTGTGCAGCCTTAATGGTTAAACTTACATAGAAATCATGTATGACGGAAATATTATTCATAAAATTATCTAAAAAAAAAGTCCGCAACAGTTTATGTCTATCTTTTACGGTTGACTCACAATAACACGTGTAATTCCTGATAGCTTAGCAGTTCGGAACATTCTGATTATATTTGTTTACTCTTACGTTTGTAAACCTCTCACTCATCCCTAATTTAAAAAATAAAAATTCCGAAATTATACATAAAATAAGCCATCGCGCCCGTGACCAAAACCAAATCTTTACTAATTTACATATAACATACTAGATGGCGCCAGTAGTTGCATCCTACATCACGTAATGATTTATTTTTTAGATTGTTATAAATACTTCATAGCGTTTTATTCCAAAATTTGCTATTAAACGGAAATACTGAACCGTTCATTAAAGCGCATTCAAAATCACCAAACTTCACTGTTTAGGGAGTGCTATAAATTTGATAAATTGAAAACATTGCGCTGAATTTCACAATGCTTGAGCAGTGACTGAAGAAAGAAACCTCAGATATTTAAAAAAACAACGCTACCCGTGCGAAGCTGGGACGATCCACTAGTTAGTTAATAATTTTCTTAGGCCTCCTCGTTCGTCCTTCTTAAGTTCGAAGAATTTTAATAATATTAATGTTTTACATTCACCTAGTTTCTTTTAATTTCTCTCTTACCAGAAGTGTTAAAACAATAAAGTATGTTTTTCATAAATATTTTATACAGTTAAGCTTTTTATAAACGTTTAATAAATGGCAGCCAGTATAGAGCATCAAGTTTCATTCTTATCTATTGTATTTGTATCCTAAGTTTCACAAAGAATGACTGACTCATAAGTACGGCCATAAATCCCAAAAAGGGGTAGCCAGAGCTTCAGAGCTAGAACTCCTCGGCCATTTGGAAATTGATAGGGGAGAAGATGGTTGAAATAAAGTATCATTCGTGATGGGGAACTTAAAAAAGTCCCATGGGTAGAAAGGGGTAGTTACATTCGAAGCCGGCACTACACTGCATAAATACGAAATTGCACTACGTACAAAGTAGAATTATCACCATTCATTTCTATATTGCAAAAAAATGTGTTATGATTTTCAGTTTTCCTTACAAAGTTAACAATCACGCTTTAAACGCCTTCGCAAATAACGATACTACCTATATATTAACAATACATTACCACCTTTTGCAACAACCAGTCAATAAAATGTAGCCAATTATTACGATACTATATGGGCATGATGTATTAACGATTTTGTGTAAATTTATCTGTTTTGCATAGAAATACCTAATATGGAAATGAAAAATTGCGAAGTATAAATATGTCCGGGAGACAATATTTTTATTTTGTAGGAATTTCGTTTTGGATTTACTGAACCGGTTCTTTTAACAATTTAAATTTCTTGTGGTAGTCGAATTAAAGTAAAATTAACTACTAATAAAGACCATGTATGAGAACAATGATGAATGTGACAGTAGCAAGAGAGATTTAGGATCGTACAAAGTGGCGATCTATCTGCCTACCCTAATGGGAACAACGGGCGTGAATATAAGTATAAGTAAGTAAGTAATAAATAGTGGCTGCGGAATTTCGTATTCTGAAGCTCTGGCTACCCCTTTTAGGGATTTATAGCCGTATATGAGTGTAAGTATATGAGTGTATGTATGTATCGTGAATAGTCTTTTGAAAACGCGTTCACACAGTTCCAGTTGATAATCAATCTTCACACTTTCCACTACGATCGATAAAATGGATGAGTGAAGATTGCAATTTTAAACTTCATTTTTTTCATTCATTCATTTAAGTGTTGCAGTCATATCAGTTAAAAATGCCAGATTGACCAGAAAATGAGGATCTTGCATTTTATCTTGTAGTTTGCAAGTGTCAGATGATATTGCATTTTTTAGAAATAAAGGTATTTCTTTTCGTAAGGCAAAGAAGCAAGCAACGCTCCAGCAGTTAGCCATCTGATTTCTGAATACAGTAGTAAATCCTTAATGTTCTATGTGTCAATGCCCTGTTTCCACCTCTAATCAAATTCGCAAATTAGTTACCCTAATAATTCATAGTATATTAGCATTTATTTGACGCAAAAATTACCACACAAGGCTTCTTGATGTATGATTCAATGCAACAACGGAGCAACGTTTGAATTTCGTTTGAGTTTTAAAAATAATTTGCTCATTAATGTATTTAAACAAAGAAAATAAAAAGAGATCCTACGGGCCACAGTAGCACACTTGTTATATCGTGAGCTCGATATTTGGAATCAGCCATATTTAGGAAGTGTAAAAGTTTGTGCTGTGTAGTGTCGGCTTAGACTGCTGTGTAGTGTCGGCTTAGAATAGCACTAACCCAATTCTTCCGGCGGGTGCACGCAAGAGGCGACTAACGGTATTGGGGCTTTAAAGGGATTTTTGGGCGATGCGGTTGGAGACCCATCACCAACAACCTTTATTTTACCATCTTTTTCCCACTTAACTTTCTAAAGGTGACTGAGGAATTTCTGATTCCTTAGGTCTGGCTACCCCATCTAGGCATTTATAGCCGTGAGTAAATGTATGTAAAAGTAACTATAGAAACCACGAGATTTGTAGTGAAAACATAGAGGCCTTAAGTGAATAGAGCGGAAAACAAACGTAGTTCAGTACAATAATTTCTGAATATATTCCTCTAAAAACGAATTGTCGAAATACGTTGTCCTACACCCTGGTTGGTTGATTCAATGTTTTGATTTTTTTGCTCTTACCTAAGTATAGTATTATATTATCTGTGCTTGTTTTATTTGTTTCGCTTAAGTCAGTCGAAATAAACTGAACCACTTATAGCAGGCATCCGTCACTCCATGTACTTGCGCGCTATAATTACCTACCGCCCGGCCGAACGGTCTCGGGCCACCGGAGGCCTTAGTTCAGTGCGGTTGTCGTGAGCGAGCGGAGCGCATGAACGTTGTTATTTTTTAATAAGTTTCTAAGTATTTAATTCGTTCGTACGCGTACTTACGATGCCGTCTGGTACATTATGTGCTGTAGATGGGTGCAAAACAAGTAAAAAAAACAGATAAATGAATGTACAAATAATAGATTGTTTATACATTTTAAATCATTCAACAAAACATCTTCTTTTTATGGAAAGTTAAAAGTGCCGATGCGTTTCATAATTATGTAAGAGAACTTGAGACTATGTTTCTGAATAATTTTGAAGAAAATATGAAACAAAGGCCGGGTAGTATTCTTTACGAACTTTTAAATAACATTAATTTTGAATATCCCTGCCCTTGTTTCCCAAAACAATATCTAATAAAACTTTTTATTAGATTCAGGATTTTTGCAACCCTCAAATTTAATAATCGAGAATTTAGAAAGGGTAACAAATTTATAAAAAAATATATTAAAATAAAGCACATGTAACTTTAAAGTTATTTTAAATTTTATTTTACCTACACCCTGACGTCTATAATTAATTATGTTCTTAGATAGATAGATTGCATAGTACAGCTCTAAAGTATAAAAAAAAACAAAAAAAAATGTACTGCCACATACAAGTCAGAACATATAATAAAATAAATATTCACAGTTCTCAATAACATCGACACAAAAAGTTATGTTATTTTAATTTTATCGAAGTGGCAGCCCTGCGATTGGTATCGGATCGCGCGGTGCGAAGCAACCACAACTATACGCTTGAGCGTTAAGGCACATTTTAGATTGCAGTGGTTGCTGACGCGACGGAGTAGGCTATTATAGCAGTAGGTATTGGAAATTTTCTATGAAGTGAAGTATCTGGTAAGTATTCAGTAATCTGTGCTTATAGATATTGACATTCATAGTTTCTCTTCTATTTAGTTAAATCCTCTATGTTAGAATCAGACAAAGATACATACGTATTAGTGATGTAACGAATATTCGTATTTGCATTCGCATTCGCGAATATTCGCCTGATTTTCTATATTCGCATTCGCATTCGCATTCGTGAATATCTTTTGAATAAACTGCGAATATGAAATTGCAAAAACATAGAATGTTATGACAATATTAGGTAAATTTAAATGAAACAAAATAGTATTAATACTTATAATATTTTCTTTTTGATTGTAAAACGTTCGAACTTAACATCTTTTTCTTTTTAGAATTTACCTTTTTTGTGTTTATAAATCACAGTTCTTATGACATTACAAGACAAATAGTACTGTGTTCATGTTTAGGCAGTCTTATTAAGTAGGTACATAAAGTAGTGCTTTGATCAGTCTTCGTCTTGCCTTCACATACACATACTTTGATAATTATTTAAACTTAAAAGTAAACCGTGATAGCCCAGTGGGTAGAACACTCGGTTATCGTGCAAACGACTAGTGTTCAAATCCTGGGTCGGGCCTACACCAATTTGTCTTTTCTAAAGACATATGTGTGGTTAATTTATCATGGTTGTTAACGGTGAGGGAAAACATCGTGAGGAAACCCACATGGCTGAGTTGTACTTAGTCATGTGACAGTGTATTCGTACAAAAACGGCGATAGGCCTGCCTCCTATCACGTGAGTACACTATCCATGCAAAACGTGGGTACTCTGTACACCAGGTGACAAAGTCACGTGATGTTCAGAAGTATTAGTACCTCTGCCAACCCCTTCGGGGATATGCGGCGTGAACGTTTATGTTATGTTATGTTAAAAGTAAAATAAACTGAATTTTCATCATATTTTGCTTTATAATATTTTGTTCTAAGAAAAAAAAAATCTTTATTTTCTTTTTAAAAACTAAACAACATACACTTAACCGCAGCTTACTTACCCGCAGTAGCGCTGCGCGCGCCCTGCGCTCTACTTTGAATCATAGACAAACGGCGCCTGAAACCTGTATATTCGCATTCGCATCCGCATTCGCGAATGTGAACAACAGATATTCGCATTCGCATTCGTATTCGCGAATGCTTAAAAACTGACATTCGTTACATCTCTAATACGTATACATATACTCACGGCTATAAATCCCTAGAAGGGGTAGCCAGAGCTAAAGAACTAGAAATTCCTTAGCCACTTTTGGAAAATTGAGTGGGGAAAAGATGGTTAAATAAAGGTTGTTTGTGATGGGTCTCCAACCGCATCGCCCAAGAATCCTTGAAAAGCCCCAATACCGTTTGCCTCTTACGTACACCATCCGGAAGAAATGGGTTAGTGCTATTCTAAGCCGACACTACACAGCAAACATATACAAAGATCAGACAAAGATATACGATAATTATAAAGTATAAAAGAGATAGCTGAAGAAACCACGGAACTCATAGTTAAAAAGACATGCTACCACTGCAATGGTCAATGCTCCGCATGATTCCCCACGCCACATGAGGTTCGATACATAAATGGTTTATAAAGTGATCTAATAGATTAAATTAGTATCGTAGACTCAAGAACATCAACTGTCCCCTTTATCGTGCCAGCAATTCGTCTTCATCAGTTCATATTTTCGAAAACAAATCAAGACTAACAGGAAAATCGAAGTAAAAACTTTTACGTACATATACTCACGGCTATAAAACCCTCGAAGGGGCAGCCAGAGCTGCGGAACAAAAATTCCGCAGCCCCTTTTGTAATTTGAGTGGGGAAAAGACTGTAAAGAAAATACTTTTGGTGATGGGTCTCCAACCGCATCGCCCAAAAATCACTAAAAAGGCCCCAATACTCTTAGTCGCCTCTTACGATCACCCATGGGAAGAAAGGGTTACTGCTATTCTTAACCGATACTACACAGCGATCATCTGGACTTAATAATTGCAAAAGAAACAAATTGTAATGCTACATCTTATCAAATCTTTTAGTAAATGAGGTAGATAACGTTTTTTATAAACCGATTCTACACAGCTTTTAAAAACTTTTGCACTTACATACATACATACATATACTCACGGCTATGAATCCCTTGAAGGGGTAGCCAGAGCTAAGGAATTAGAAATTCCTCAGCCACTTTTGGAAATGTGAGTGGGGAAAATATGGTAAAAATAGAGGTTGTTGGTGATGGGCCTCCAACCACATCGCCCAAAAATCCCTTAAAAACCCCAAAACCGTTAGTCGCCTCTTACGTACACCCACCGGAAGAAATGGGGTAGTGCTATTCTAAGCCGACACTACTAAATTACTTAATAGAAAATAAGCAACCGTGCTAACTCAGTGGGTAGTTGGGCCTACAACAATTGGTATTTTCTAAAGACATGTGTGTGGTTAATATTATGGTTGTTAACGATGAGAGAAAACATCGTGAGGAAACCCACATGGCTAAAGTTATACTTAGTCATGTGACAGTGTATCCGTACCAAACACCGAAAGGCTTCCCCCATATCACGTGAGTACTCTGAACACCAGTAGATAATGTCTCGTGATGTTCAGAAGAATTAGAACCTCTGCCAATCCCTTCGGGGATATACGGCGTGAACGTTTGAGGTTGAGAGTTTGAGAAGAAAAACACATCAAACAAAATGATTTTGTTTTAAAATTTAAAACATAATCTTCATCGTAACATTGAATTTACATTTACTCCGGGTTCGGAAGTCTAAGTGTTAAGCAATAAAATATTGATAGTTTATAGTAATATTATTAATTGGTAACAAAGTAATTTGATAAGGAACACAACACAACAATATTCACCTCATTTACTGAGAGAATTAATAAGATGCAGATAAGTGGTTTGTTTCTTTGCAATTATTAAGTGTAGATAAAATATAATGCAATATAATAAAATGGTTCTTGGCTGCGTAGTGGTATGTAGCAAATACGCTTATCTTATCTTTTTTTCGGTTTATTTATATCTTAGGGTTTGTACACAACGTGTGTGATGCGATGCGAATATCCTGCAATTTCAGTATGAATTTCAAGAAATTCGTATCGCATCGCAGTTTTGTGTACAATCCCTTAGGGCTTGTTCACTGCGATGCGATGCGAATTTCCTGCTGAATAATAAAGAAATTCGCATCGCATAGCGTCGCATTGCATAGCGTCACATCGCAGTTTTTTGTACCAGCCCTTAGGCCCATTTTATATTCTGTACTAATCGGAGATTAATTGTAACTACTATAATTGATTTAATTTCGTACTATTAATTTTGATTATCAGATTTCTCCAATAAGCCATCTTACTAAAAAGGCCAGAAATTCCTATTCAGGTTAGGTTCAAAGGGTCCCCTCTGTCCAGCCTGTGTTGAATTTATTGCTCACAGCAATCGTTTATAATTTTCCTTTTTATTTCTCCAGAAAAGGTGAACCTCTCAGACACGTCAGGGGCTGAAGCAAAAGCTCGTATCTATTACGATGCTTGTATAGACACGAATGAGACTATAGAAAAGCTGGGAGAGAAACCTCTAGTCACTATTATTAAGAAATTGGGAGGCTGGCATATCCTCAACAGCACCTTGATCAAAAATACAAAATGGGACTTCCAAAAGTTGCTGCAAGATATACAAAATGCGTACGTACTTTTGAATAATATATATTTCTTAATACTAAATAATCTATTTTAAGCAACAATGTCAATAACCTACCTCAGAAATTTATCATATATTTTGTAGTCATAAAACTATACAGAAATTGTTTTCTGTTACGGCTTGAAACACTTCATCGCAATACACACTGAGTCCGCCGAGCCCGGCGGCCTGTGTTGAGAGAATTATGTCTTCTAATCTATGTATAAAAACTAGACCTCCGACAAAAAGTTGCCGGCTTATGTCATAGGCGCGGGGGGCTCAGTGTATATTGCATTTTAGATTGGCTGTTTGCAACTGGATCGCATAGTATAGTACAACCTTGATCCACGCTCGACGGATCGGGATCGCGAAATCTCTGCTTCAAGAGTATCTTTTGGTGTAGAATCGTCTAATGGGATCCATTGCGACCCGCAAAGGGCAGTTATAAATTCAACTATTCTGCTAAATAGATCAGTTTTATTAAATAAGTAACATACATACATATACTCACGGCTATAAATCCCTAGAAGGGGTAGCCAGAGCTAAGGAATTAAAAATTCCTTGGCCACTTTTGGAAGTTGCGTGCTGAAAAGATGGTAAAATAAAGGTTTTTGGTGATGGGTCTCCAACCGCATCGCCCAAAAAGCCCCCTTAAAAAAGCCCCAATACCGTTAGTCGTCTCTTACGTTCACCCACCGGAAGAAATGGGGTAGTGCTATTCTAAGCCGACACAACACAGCAAAAAAATACTTATTAAAATATATTATAAGGTACTGATTATTTAAAGTTCTTAGGGCGATGCGGTTAGAGACTCATCATCATCACTTACCTTTATTACCTTTTTTTTCCCTCACTTAATTCCCAAAAGTGACTAAGTAACTTCTTATTCTGAAACTCTGGCGTAGGGGTTTATGGCCGTGAGTATATTGCATAAGGTATCGCTTCTTTTATTAATCTTTTATACGTGGCTTAAGAATTTTAAAACACAGAAATGTTAAAAGTATACTTAATATCTTCGTAGTTTTTGACACCACCAAAGCTGGTTTCTGTGTTTCTAATATAAATGTTTTAAAGTGGTGTAGTTTTTTTGACATTATATTAAATAAGTTGAAACAATAATACACGTTTTTTATAAATGTTATGATCTGTTCTATAAGAAATGATTTATAGCAGTCTCCAAAATTTTAATATGTTTATTAATTTATTGACCATTCATAGCGAATACATAATATAAATATTATAATAACAAGACTTGCACGTAATCACAATTATAGAAATAAAGTCAGAATAACGAAAATAAAAATAAAGGATAAAACAGGATTCAGAATAGTTTAAATATGTATAAAAAGCGAAGTATATAGGGCTTAGAATGTCGCTACCCCTTTCTACCCACGGGTGTCGTAAGAGGCGACTAAAGGTATTGGGGTTTTTTATTGAATTTTTGGGCGATGCGGTTGGAGACCCATCACCAAAAACCTTTATTTTTACCATCTTTTCCCCACTCAACTTCCAAAAGTGGCTGAGGAATTTATAATTTCTTAGCTCTGGCTACCCTCTCTAGGGAAATATAGCCGTGAGTATATGTATGTATGTATAAGAAAACATGTTATACTTTGCTAATTCAGAAGAAGAAATGTTAGCAAATATTGGGTATGCTAATTATAATTACAGTATTTTTTAAGCGAATGAAAGGTCAGTATTTTAATCTCTTATCTTCTCTCCCTTGCGGCCCTAGACCAATCCTTAACGGAGATTATTTAAAAGCAATTTGAGATTTTCGCTTGATATATATATAATAATCAGTAATTTATTTACAGATACAATTTAGGAGGCTTCTTCAACTGGGCAGTAACAGAAGACGACAGAAACTCCTCGAAACACGTCATAGTGGTAAGGAATTCAAACAAATTTTGTATCTATGATTAACTACATTCGATTCATTTCCAAAATATATCGATATGTATTTGATCAGTACTTTTTTACAGCTCGATCAAGGTGGACTAAATCTTCCTACGAGAGACTACTACCTCAATGACACAGCACATAAGAAAGTGTTGGAAGCATATTTAGACTACATGACAAGAATATGCGTTCTGCTTGGAGCAAATAAACAAGAAGCTAAAACTACGATGGGCAAAGTTATTCAGCTTGAAACGGAACTTGCTAATATAACTACACCGTCAGAGGATAGGAGGGATGAAGAGGGACTGTATAATCCGTATACTTTGAGGGAATGGCAGAAAATAGCGCCTTTTCTGAATTGGACTATGTTTTTCAATGACGCTTTTAGAGTTACTAATCGTACTGTAAGTAGAAGATTTTCATATATTTGTTGTTTTTTTCCAACCTAGATTAGATTTTCCAGGTTGGAAGATCGGACTAACCCTAAAAGTCAAGCATTGAATATCTGTGCTGTGCTGTGTAGTGTATGCTGGCTGTGTAGTGTCGGCTTAGAATAGCGTTACCCCATTTCTTCCGGTGGGTGTACGTAAGAGGCGACTAACGGTATTGGGGTTTTTATAGAATATTTGGGCGATGCGGTTGGAGACCCATCACCAACAACCTTAATTTCACCATATTTTCCCCACGCAACTTCCAAAAGTGGCTGAGGAATTTCTAATTCCCTAGCTCTGGCTACCCCTTTAAGGGATTTTTAGCCGTGAGTATATGTATGTATGTATGTATGTTGTTTTAATATTATCCTTAGACTTACCAGTCATCACATCCCTTATAGGTCCCCACCAATGAGCTTGAGCATACCATTGATATATTTGACGACGTTCGTGGCTGAGTGGATAGGTGACCAGTTTCTTGGTCCGGAGGTTGCGGGTTCGATCCCCGCAGAGAGCAACATTTATGTAATGAGTATATATGATTGTTTCTTAGTCTTGGATGTTATTTATATGACATAATTTAGATTTTACCCCCCGGGAATAGAATCCTTCAGATTGTTAGCCGAGTGCTTTACCACTAGACCACGGAGGCAGTTAACAGTTTTCTTGGTAAACATTCTCAACTTTTATAACTTTCGCTCGGTCCTCAAATAGTGCAAGAAAGGCGATTAATAATGTTCTCTGTATTTGTTATTTACTTATGCATCTGTAATATTTTTTTTACAGATTTCACCAGATGAAAGGATAGTGGTATACGCACCGGATTATTTTAGGAATTTGACAAAAGTTATAAGAAAATTTAGTAAAAGCGAGGAAGGCAAAAAGTAAGTTTTTAATTTGTATACATACATACATATACTCTCGGCTATAAATCCCATGTAGGGTATAGCCAGAGCTAGGGAATTAGAAATTCCTCAGCCATTTTGGAAGTTGTGTGGGGAAAAGATGGTGAAATAAAGGATTTTGGTGATGGGTCTCTAAGCGCATCTCCCAAAAATCCTTAAAAGCCCCAATACCGTTAGTCGCCTTTTACGTACACCCACCAGAAGAAATGAGGTAGTGCTATTCTAAGCCGACACTACACAGCAATTTGTATAGTATATCAAAATGGAAAATATACTCTTTTATATGGTGGTATGGTTGGTTATGGTGGTGGTTTGTATTCCATGTCAAAAAAAATTAAGTAAAAAAACATTTTAAGAAAAAGCTTTTATTTAAACGCTCTAAAAAGAAGAAAATAAAATATTCCTTTTGGATTATACTAACAACTCCTCATTATACACAATTTATATATAATAATAAAAGCTTGTCGCGAGGTTTACATACCTATCAACATTCCTTTATATCATAATAATTTGTGGTAAATCGAGCGACAAGCTTTTATTATTATATATAAATTGTGTATAATGAGGAGTTGTTAGTATAATCCAAAAGAAATATTTTATTTTCTTCTTTTTAGAGCATTTAAATAAAAGCTTTTTCTTAAAAAGTTTTTTTACTTATTTTTTTTTATTTTTTACTTTTTAGTTATCGCTGGCTATTTTCAAGTTATTACTACTCTCAAAATGCCCTCTCATTTGACACCCATATTGTAGAAGTAGACTAAAGGTAACTATTCCGCCATCCTGCACGGTCCGCCATATTGGATTCAGAATGACGTCATACTCGTATTCTTTTTCTAGTCACTCTTAACTAGCCCTTTCATTTGATACCCATATTGTAGAAGTAGACTAAAGGTAACTATTCCGCCATCTTGCATGGTCCGCCATATTGGATTCAGAATGACGTCATATTCTTTTTCTAGTCACTCTTAACAAGCCCTTTCATTTGATACCCATATTGTATAAGTGGATTAAATATAACTGTTCTGACATCTTGTATGATCCGCCATATTGAATTTAGAATGACGTCACATGTCTTATCATATATTGTCATCCAAACAAAATGCGTCCACAAAATTTCAGCACAAACGGTTGAATATATCTACTTCAAAATTGAGTTCAAAGATTTCACCCGAACACACAAACATACATTGCAAGTTAAATAAAAGCTTTTAAAATTAAAAAGGAGCTGTGACTAAGCTCTAGAATAAGAAATTCTTAAGCAACGTTGGATCTTCTTATTCTTTTTATATATTTTTCTGATTCTTAAGCTCGAGTACCCCGTTAACTAATAAATAGAGAAAAGAAAAATTTCGACACTAGCGGGGATCGAACCCACGACTTCCAGGTATACGCCCCCGTCGCTCGGCCAATTGAGATTTAGTATCAAGTGGCTAGATAGACAGACAACGAGGGCTTATACGCGGAGGTGTCGAAATTTTTACATACATATATACTCACGGCTATAAATCCCAAGAAGGGGTAGCCAAAGCCAAGGAATTAGAAATTCTTCAGCCACTTTTGGAAATTTGAGTGGGGAAAAGATAGTAAATATAAAGGTTGTTGGTGATGGGTCTCTAACCGCATCGCCCGAAAATCCCTTAAAAGCCCCAAATCCGTTAGTCACCTACACGTACACCCGTACGTAAGAGGCGGAAGAAAACCTGAAGAAATGAGATAGAGCTATTCTAAGCCGAAACTACACAGCAATTTTGAAATTGTCGAAATTTTTCTTTCCTTTATTTATGAGTAATAATTGCCACATGACGTTTTCAAAACATTGTAACCATGATTATGTGTATTAATTTGTGTTTTCTTTTTCCAGAACTATAACAAGCTACATGATGTGGCAGGTATCAAGGTCTCTATCGACATATTTATCGAAATCTTTCCGAGATGCAACCAAGATATTAAGGAAAGCGTTATTCGGATCTGAGGGGGCTGAGGAATCCTGGAGATATTGTGTTACTGATACTAATAATGCCATTGGTAAGTGGATTACTTTTATATAATTATTATGAGGAAGAAAAATATTTTTGTTTGTCTCTCATTAGTTGTCTCCATTACCTTTGAATTGATTTTTAAAATATTTGGTCAATAGAAATCTAGAAGCTTTAGGAGAAATATTGGCTATATATCATCGCGCAAAATTTTATGATAGGTGAAAAGTGATTGAAAAATCATTAGATTTTTTTTTTATTCTTCGTCAAGTCGTGGTCCACTAATAGTTTCTAAACGTAGCTGTGAAAAACACTGTCAAAATTTATGTTTTGAAAGTATACATAATCTAAATTATGAGAAAAACATTCTTACCACCCTGTCAAACGCCTTCTCCAAAACTATAATTTTAAGATGATGCACTGCTTGCACCACTCAAATTTTGTCATCTTTTGATTTATGACTCTTTCAATCAATACTTTTACATACAACTTACTGACAATGCCCGGTAGGGTAGTTCTGTGGAAGTTTTTAGCTTCCTGGTGTGACCGTTTTATTTAAATATTTCTAGAAAAGGAAGTACAACCAAGAAGCTATTATTGTACCAGTACCTACTCAGTTTTAAAATACTTGTTCTGCCATATTCTGCCACTTTCCCTACTTTCATAATTCTTAATGCCTTAACAATTTCATCCATAATGATCTCGCTTTCATTATAGTCTCAGCTTTACTACTGATTGCCCAACAAATAGGTACAATTTATTTTTCAAATATCTCTTCCATACCATATTTCGCGGTATATTCATCCGGTGCCAAATAACACTTTCTTTCTCATCACATTCTTTCTCGTATTTCGGGAATCTCCCTTTTATCTCCTGATATATTCTTGTAGCGACGCGCTATCAGTACACAATGACGACCACTACATAGAAATGCTGACGGTGCACGAAGAATCACATTCTACAGCAACACGTAACCATATATACGTCACACTTGTCATCCAGACTCGCCATACCAATCCTACATCGTGGTATCGAAGTTCTCGATCATCTAAAATACTTATCATATATAGGGTTCCAACTTAATAGAGCTGGACCGCGGTCCCAGGCACACCATAGGCATCTTTTCTTTTCCTCCGAATTCCCAAAATAACTTAGTTATTCCGAAAATTGTCAGAGAGTTTCCTCAAACACAATTCATGCGGTTCACGTTTTTTTTTAATATTATCTCCACTACTCTACTTCTACTCTATTTTCTTGTATATATTACGTCTTTTTTTACTCTACTAAAGATAAATTTCCAGGATTCGCGGTAGGAGCAATGTTTGTGAGGGAAGTTTTTCATGGGGAGGCCAAAACTCAAGGGGAAATAATGATCGATAATATTCGGAATGCCTTCAAGAAGAACCTGTTTAACTTAGATTGGATGGACGCTGAAACCAGGAGTGCTGCTGAAATAAAAGCTGATGCCATTACTGATATGATAGGTAATAAAATTAATTTGGAATATTTTGCTAAAAGTATTATACAAGATTTAATAAATAATATATGTAAACGGACATATTACACACTGATTAAGTTAGCCCCAAAATATGATACTAACTCAACGATATATTTTTTATGATACAATACATATAAATGGAGAATTAAATGACCACTAGGTCCACGCACAATGGCCTGCCATGCCGGGCTCAGTGCGGAAACCCGTGGCGTTTACCGTCCATCTAATAATTATAATAATAAAATCCTACATCAGGAGCTCGCTCTGAAATACAGACTCTTGCAACAGAGGCTGCCGTATTACAAGTATCTGCCGGAGCCAATCCTAGAAAACGACCGTGCCAAAATCTATTGGGACCGATCCGTTATCACGGACAGGACTATTCTAGCGAATAAGCCTGACATCGTGGTATGGGATCGGCCGCAGTCGAGGGTTTTTCTAGTAGATGTCATTATCCCTCATGACGAGGCTCTCGTGAAAGCCAAAACCGAGAAGCGTCGGAAATATCTCGATCTGGCTCACGAGATCACCGACATGTGGGGTGTGACCTCGACTGAAATTATCCCAATTGTTGTGTCCGCGAACGGGTTAATTCCAACCAGCCTCGCGATTGGGGCTTTTAATTGGATTTTTGGGCGATGCGGTTGGAGGCCCATCACCAAAAACCTTTATTTTACGATCTTTTCCCCACTCAACTTCCAAAAGTGGCTGAGGAATTTATAATTCCTTAGCTCAGGTTACCCCTTCTAGGGAATCATATTAAGGTTTTTGGTGATGGGTCTCCAACCGCATCGCCCAAAAATCCCTTAAAAGCCCCAACACCGTTTGCCTCTTACGTACAGCCACCGGGACAAATGGGGTAGTGCTATTCTAAGCCGACACTTCACAGCGGCACAACACTTTTTATCTAATATATTACACATGTCACAGTGTTTGTCACCAAACTCCTCCGAAATTGCTAAACTGATATGTTGCTGTGTAGTGTCGGCTTAGAATAGCACTACCCCATTTCTTCCGGTGGGTGTACGTAAGAGGCGACTAACGTTATTAAGTACTAGGCGATTAACGATGCGGTTGGAGACCCATCACCAATAACCTTTATTTATACCATCTTTTCCCCACTATCATTTCCAAAAGTGGCTGAGGAATTTCTAATTCCTTTGCTCTGGCTACCCCTTATACGGATTTACAGCCGTAGTATATGTATGATATCAACGAAATTTCGTTTACACAATCAGTAGGTCTGAGAATAAGTTTATGACTAACTTTTTATACTACTTAGGGTAAAGGTAATACTTATTATGTATGCCAACAGAAAAACGATAATTCAATTCTTCCCTTTAAAAACGAATGAATTAAACCCCAGGTTTCCCCGACTACATCCTGAGCAAAGATGAGCTCGACAAACAATATGAGGAATTGGAAGTCAAACCAAACCAATATTTTGCCAACAATATAGCATTCAACATGTTCAGTTTGAAAAATGACTTGAAGAAACTCGACCAGCCTGTTAACAAGACCAAATGGGGTAAGTAAATAGAATTGGTTTATGTTAAGTGAATTGGTACATAATACGTATTTTTCAGATGATATTAGTTTAAACATACACATTACACACAGAAAACACTTAATTGCACATCAAAAAAGTAAACACATACACAAATACGAATTCAATAACATAAGTACAATTGGCGGTCTTATCATTAAAAACGATCTCATTCAGACAACCTTTGAATGGAAAGATCAATAAATTTAATCTGATATTCACGGCCATAAATCCTAAAAAGGGGTAGCTAGCGCTTCAGAGCTAGAAACTCCTCAGGCACATTTGGAAGTTGATAGAGGACAAGATGGTAGAAATAAAGTATCGTTGGTGATAGAACTCCAACAGCATCGCACAAAAACCACTTAAGAAGCCTCTTACGACAACGTATTAGCTGAAACTTTTCGTGAATTACTATTTGATACATATGATTTGATATCAATTTCATTGATGTAGTGCTAAATGAAGTAGAATCCGTTACTTAATTACCATTAGTATATCCAATGTCATCCAAGCCATTGAAAACCATAAAGGAAAATACTTCGAACGTAGCCGTGTAGTGTCGGCTTAGAATAACACTACCCCATTTCTACCCGTGGGTGATCGTAAGAGGCGACTAAGGGTATAGGGGCTTATTAAGTGATTTTTCGGCGATGTGGTTTGAGACCCGTCACCAAAAACATTTATTATTACCATCTTTTCCCCAATCAACTTCCAAAAGCGGCTGAGGAATTTTTCATTCCAAAGCTCTGGCTACCCCGTGAAGGGATTTATAGCCATGAGTATATGTATGTATGTATGTATGTACTTCGAACGTCGAGCTAAAACGTTTACGCCATATATCCCCGATAGGTTGGTAGAGGTGCCAATACTTCTAGATACCATGTGACAGCGTCACATGTACAGCGTGTTCAGAGTACCCACGTTTTGCTTGGACAGTGTACTCACGTGATAGGGGGCAGGCCTATCGCCGTTTTGTACGAATACACTGTCACATAGCTAAGTACAACTTATGTGTATGTGTGAAGGAAAATATCTGAAATAAATCCACAAGCCTGGTTTACACAATACAGTCAGTAACATACAACACAAAGCGATATGTTAAATAAACCCATCACGGAAATAGATATTTTGAACAAAAGATCTCAAAACTGACATCAATTGAAATTTAAATTACCATTACTCAAATGTCAATTTATTTCAAAAACCCAAGAACGAAGGATAACACAGCACAGCTTTATATAATGAGTGGTTTTCCAACTGTCATTTTTAGTTATGATAAATCTCGTGAGTTAGCGCTGTCGCGAATACTTTATGTCGAAACATCAATGACGAATACGACTCAAAAAGTAAAAAAAAAACGAATTATAACGTTATGCAATACAACGAAGTTGCATTAAATACTGAGATTAATTCAACTAAAACCCTTAAAATGATTTCCTTCTCCTAATAACTCAGTTCAGTCAGTCAACATGATTGGCTACATTTTGACATGTTACAGCTAGAAAGTAGGCCATCTGTTGCATTTTTAGTGAAACTCGACGAACTGTCAGATTGAAAACTCATTTCTTTTTGTTACAGGTATGACCCCTTCTACAGTAAACGCCTATTACACCCCAACCAAAAACCAGATAGTGTTTCCAGCAGGAATTCTGCAACTACCTTTTTACGATGGAGATAACCCTAAGAGTGTCAACTATGGAGCCATGGGTGTGGTTATGGGACATGAGTTGACGCATGCTTTTGATGATCAAGGACGGGAATACGATAGGTAAAAAAATATATTTCTGGACAATACCGATATATTGAACAGCCTTAAAAGCCATCGATTGAAGGTTTTTAGGGGTCATTTATGTATATCCAAACCAAGATAATAATAATAAATTGACACAGGCATTTCAAAATAATAATAAAAACGTACGTATACCTATAACTATACTCACGGCCATAAATCCCAAAAAGGGGTAGTCAGAGCTTCGGAGCTAGACACTCCTCAGTCACATTAGGAAGTTGATAGGGAACAAGATGGGAGAAATAAAGTATCGTAAATAAAAAAAAGTATGATCTACTAGGTGGGCGATGCCAAATTGGATTCTCTTGTCATGGGATCAACCGTTTAGAAGGAGTTCTGTGACAAGCCTAACACAAAAGTCGGAGGTAAATGGAGTATACTCCATAACACCCATTATATTTTTCATCTAAACTTTCCAGATTCGGCAATCTGAACCAGTGGTGGAACAACGCGACGATCAGCAGATTCAAGAAACGCGCCGAATGTATACAGCGACAGTATTCCAACTACAGTATCACTGGACAGCATTTGAATGGGAAACAGACTTTAGGTAACATACTTACATACATACATATACTCACGCCGTTAGTTCCCATTGGGGTAGGCAGAGACTAGATCGCTACTTCAAAAGATCCTGGTAAACCTCTCTAGCTTCGTTCACATCCATCAATCTTTTCATACATGCTCTTTTATTCTTCATACTTACGACACCTGCCTTTTTAGCACATTTTCTGTGTGTCCTCCGAGGTTGTCCTCTACTCACATTACCTTCCACATTGGCTCTATTGATAAATTTGCTTTAAAAAGAATCTATTTAACATGTTCTTGATATAATAATACAGTCGCTCTAACAATACTGTTTTGTTAATAAATAACCAATCATTCCCTATAAACAGGTGAAAACATAGCAGACAATGGAGGCCTAAAAGCCTCATTCCATGCCTACTTGGACCACAGCCACACAGCCAAAGAAAACCTGACTTTACCCGGATTGAAATATAACCATCGACAGCTATTCTTCATCTCCTTTGCACAGGTAATTAAAACAATCAAAATGATTTTGAAATAGTACACACATGCATATATATATACTCACCACTATAAATACAAACCTGTAGTTGTGTTGTGTTGGCTGAAAATAACTTAACTCTTTTTCTTCGCGTGGGTGTTTGTAAGAGGCGTATATGCGGGTGGAGAGTCGAAGTTGAAACTCTGGCCACCTCTTGGGATGCATAGCCGTGAGTAAATTTTGAGTATTTATGTAAGTATGTATGTAAAGCGATAGGCCTGCCCCTAGTACGTGTATATACTGTCCAATCAAAACGTGGGTACTCTGAACACCAGATGATAAGGTCACGTGATCGTGGTCGTTTAAGTCCAAAAAAGGATAGACTGGGTTTCAAAATAATTTATGTTAATTCTGCTTCTGGTAGTCGAGTGTCATTCGAACTTAAAAATAGCATTTGATAACCCAACCAACCATATGTAGATTGAAGCTGGTTTGCTAACAACTGGAAGTGTTATTTAGGTCAACCTATTTTCTAACCAGTTGCTGTTTAGTTGGGTCATTTATTTCGATGCCGTCAGGTCTATAAATAGCGTATAAATACAAATTGTGTGTTTGGTACAAATGCTGTGTAGTATTGGATAAAAATAGCACTCACCCATTTCTTCTTACGACTTCTTATTGCTCACTCAACTTCTAAAAGCGGCTAGAGGTATATCTAATTCTTAAGTTTTGGTCACCTTCTTTGGGATTTAAAATCGTGTGTGTAGTGTATGTATGTTATTTAATGTTCTTCTATTTTGCTAGAAGTTACATAATGAACATAGTTTGCTGTGTAGTGTCGGCTTAGAATAGCACTACCCCATTTCTTTCGGTGGGTGTACGTAAGAGGCGACTAACGGTATTGGGGGCTTTTAAAGAGCTTATTCCATTTGTCTGAATGAAGACGTCTGAAAGCCACAGAATCTGAATTCAGACTAGTGGAATAACGTTCAAACTGAAATTTGTGTAGTGGAATAACAAGCGTCTGCGGCAGTAACTTCGAAGGACGTCTGAATTCAGCAACGACAAAGTGTAATGGAATAAGCTCTTAAGGGATTTTTGGGCGATGTGGTTGGAGACCCATCACCATATTTTACCATCTTTTCCTTACACAACTTTCCAAACGTGGCTGAAGAATTTCTAATTCCTTAGCTCTGGCTACCCCTTATAGGGATTTATAGCCGTGAGTATATGTATGTATGTTACATAATGAGATAGTTAGGTAAGAATTAGCCTTTCGGTTGAGTTTGCACTTTGTTTCTTTTTATGTATTTGGAAATTTAGCTACTTGTCTGGACTCTGGTTTCACCGTTCCTAAAAAACCAGAGTATCTATGAACCCTACCGCTAACAACTCTGACATAACATAACATAAACGTTCACGTCGATTATCCCCGAAGGGGTTGGCAGAGGTACTTATACTTCTGAACATCACGTGACTCGTGTTCAGAGTACCCACATTTTGCATGGACAGTGTATTCACGTGATAGGGGGCAGGCCTATCACCGTTTTTTACGAATACACTGTCACATGGCTTAGTACAACCCAGCCTTATGGATTCCCTCACGATGTTTTACCTCACCGATAAATTAACCACACATATGACTTTAGCAAAGACAAATTAGTGTACGCTCGACACGGGATTTGAACCCTCATCATCTGCATGATAACCAGTGTTGTACCCTCTAAATTCTAACAACATACATATATACTCACGGCTATAAATCCCTAAAAGGGGTAGCCAGAGCTAAGGAATAAGAAAATTCCCCAGCCACTTTTGGAAAGTTGAGTGGGGTAAAGATGGTGAAATAAAGGTTGTTGGTGATGGGTCTCCAACCGCATCGCCCAAAAATCCCTTAAAAGCCCCAATACCGTTAGTCGCCTCTTACGAACACCCACCGGAAGAAATGGGGTAGTGCTATTCTAAGCCGACACTATATAGCATTATATAAATTATTAAGCATAAATTCTAACAACTCTAATCAATAACCGGTCATCCTAGGTATGGTGCTCAGCTATGACCAAAGAATCAACCAAAATGCAGATTGAAAAAGACGACCATACCATAGCCAAGTACAGAGTGATTGGACCTATATCTAATTTGCGAGAGTTTTCTGAAGAATTCAACTGTCCAGTCAATTCTCCTATGAACCCAAAGGACAAGTGTGAAGTATGGTAAAGATTTTACGAAACGCCTTTAGAGTTTGTTTCGAAAGGAATGTAAATGTTGGTAGTAAAAGGTTATAAATCCTTTATCATTACCAAATATGTGCTTTAGGTGTACTCGTGTGTATGTCTGTACTGATAATCCGTTTTACATAGAAAATGGGCAACTATATAACTATTTGTTATTCTTATAGATTATCAAGAAAATGTACATTATAGAACTACTTCCAATCCACAAGTCTGCCAAAACAACGTTGAGTTGAGAACAATAATATTTTATTTAATAGCTTTGCTGTGATCAATTAAATAATAACTAGATATATCGTAGTTTCAGGCATAACACAATAGGCTATTTGACATTAGTCTTAATATTTCTTTTTTGGAGCAATATGTAATAATGCGAGATAAAAATATTGCATTATTTCACTAAAATCCGTCTTCTAAAATAAGTATTTTTGATGCAACTGTCACGTGACTAAAAACGACCGCGATTGGCTATTTCTATAATGACGTAGATCGCGCATAAACAGACTGTGTATCGCTTCGCTCATTGGTGTATAAGGGCCGGCGCTGACTGCCGGCATGGCATGGCAAAGGATTTCGGTAAGATATAGCCATTTTTAATCTTATTACCATGAGTATAGAATTCATTTTACACAACGATGCCGACGTTCTGTCCTACCGCGGCCTCCCTCGGCATCGTTGTGTCAAAATAAAGTAAAATGAATTCTATACTCATGGTAATAAGATTAAAAATGGCTACATCTTACCGAAATCCTTTGCCATGCCATGCCGGCAGTCAGCGCCCGCCGGCCCTAATGCAGAATCGACGTCATTTGTGCTACAGCCGCCATATTACTTAAAGTCGCGTTTTCGCGGCATATTTGAATATTGCATTTTCTTTTTCGACTTTTTAATAAAATTGCTAAAATGAAGACAGAAAAATATTTTTTTAGGGCTCCTTATAAAGAAATTAACACCGTATACCGATAGTTTTCAAAACTTAGTCAAATAGCCTATTTCAATTTAAACTAGGACTTCAATGCAAATTACGATTGTAATTAATTGAGCTGAGCGAGTTAGGTAAACCTCAGTCTTCTTACTGTCTATGCAGTGTTCTCAAAATAAGAAACCATTTACTTTTTATATATTGACTTCAAAAAGAATAGGTTCTATAACGATATAATCGTTCTATGCCGAATTGATCACACAAAAGTGGCCTATTAACATAAAACCGAAGCTGGTTTTTAAAGATGACATTTGATAATGGAATGTAACAGGCAAACATAAATTCTATTAATTTATAACGAACTAAAATTTGATAAAAAGTAACTATAGCTTGCGAACACATCATGTTTAGCCTATGCCAGGGGTTGGAAACCTTTTGAATCATACAAGGCAAAAATTTGCAATGTAACATTTCAAAGCTTTTGAAGAGCCATTTTTTACTATAAAATATAAGATCTAAACAACAGAGCCGAGGTTATAAATCCAAGAGCTGCCTTAGCCAAAGATTGATTACCACTGGCTATGTGAAATTTTAGGACAAGGCACAATGCCACCGACAAATATAGACAATAGCTATTTTGTGAATGGTGTATCCATAGGAGTCAATACAGTAGGATCAATGTTTTAATAGGAGTCAAACTAAGCATATCTGTGAAATAATATATAAAACCTTAAAGAAAAACGCTGAAATACTATTTTCTAGATGCCACATTATTTTCTAGACTTATCAAACGTTCCAAGTTTAAAAATTAATACCTAAATAGTATAATCCAAAGCAAAGTATAGATCATAATTACGTACGCAGCCGAAATATTAGTACTATAATAATATACTTATATATAAAACACATAGTGGATTCAGAAATAATAGGCAATATTCTTCCATTATTATAATACCTCAAATCTTATACGATTTATAAACTGTATGAAAAACATGGATTTAAGAGCTATTTTAAAAGCTTTCATCCTACTTGCAAGAAAGTTAATCTGAACAAAAGTCATAGTTTGGTAATATGCATTTTTTTTTCATGGAAAGATATTTCTCTGCTGGAGTCGATTTTTTTTTGACACTAGCAGGACTTGAACCCGCGACATCACGGTCTATGATTTTTTTTCTTTCCTTGATTGATTAGTAAAATGACATGAGGTTTCATGCACAAAAAAGTCTAAAAATATGCCGTATTTCTAAATTCAGCGTATTTTAACACACCTTATAAGCGAGATGAAAAATAGTTTTTACATATCTTATTTGGCACCTTACAAAGGTTTGCTAAGAAGTAGCTAAATATTCGTAAAAAAAAGAATTATAGAAAACTACATTTAAATCTGTGTAATTTAAATCAGACAAAGAGATTCGAAAAAACAAATTGTATAAAAAAAAAATCCGTTGCAGTACAGTTGACCTTGACCACCATACATTATATTAATCACAATTTTTTTTCAAGTATTACATACAGTACAAAAACTGGATAAGTATTTTAATAACTTAGTCATAAATATCATTGTCATTATACATAGTCTAGTTTATTAAAATTGTAAAAATATTGTACTGGAAATAAATATTTATTAGTAGCCTCGTAAGAAAACGCAGTCACTAAACTAATTCCATTTTAATAATAACTTATATATATTTATGACTATTTTGTATGCAGTGTCTGTAGTAATCAGCTTTATTTATATGTAGTTCAGCATTAAATGAAGTAAATAGATAAGGGACCCTTAGTACTGTCAAGTACATCTTTTCCCCTCTTTCAGGGTACTTTTGATTTTTAATATTAAAATTTTGCAATTATACAAATTCATTTTTATCATTGATGTTTTATCATGGATATTTTGTTAATTTTCTTTTTAGAAAAAGGTTTTTTTTTATCAAAGAAATGTTGTGGATTTTTCATTGTATAATCTTAATTTAAGGTAGCTTAATCATGTAAGTCGAAATAAAATATCCGTTAATTTGAATATATATTTGTTTTTAAGTGTATGTGAGTTGTAATGTGAAGTTTTTAAGTACTTAATTTCTAAATATGACTTCCTTTTAAAGGTGCCATTTTAAAGTAGTAAAGTATAATTTATATTTCTTGTAAACTTTACCTAAATACCTAAATAGATGTAATCTAAATATTTATGACTGTTTGGCCATCGATTGATCGTAGCAAAGCTCTTTTTTAACTCTACTATATATTTTACTACTATTCGTATGTATTTTAAAAAATAAAGATTTGTTTTCTTTAATACTATTGCTTCCATTTGCAACAGTTTGTTAACTTAGACAGCAATTTTCGTCAGATCACGTTCGTTAGGTCATCTATCACTAACCAAAAAAGTGTTATTCCTTTTGTTTATTGGTTAATGAACGTATTTTTTGTTTATTTTTGACATACAATAATATGGACACGGTTTTTTTTCAGATCACCATTCTCAGTTATTTTTTTAATTCATAACTGTTTTTGAATAAAATAACATAGTTTTTTTTTAAAGTTCGGGCTTTGCTACGTTTTTATTGTAGTACAAACATACTACCTATGTAACTTTTTAATAAAACTATTACCACTATAAGTTGTTTTAATGAGTCAAAAGTTATCATTATATATGACCTATATAATATTTTATTCATAGTGTAGTTAGCCATATTGTGTGATATTTATATACCAACAGATTGCGTAAATGCGTATACATAGAGATTTGTATTAGGACTGTTAAATATATGTATGCTTTAAATATATATAGTTTATGGTTATTTGTGTAGTCACTGAAAATAAATCTTATATGTTTGACTAATTGATTCTTTTTATTTCTTCCGCCATTATTGACTTCATCATAAGACATCACAAATCAAATATTATACAAGCTGATAACTGACTAGCTGTCTAGTGCTGTTGGCTTAGAATGGCACTGATCCTTTTCTTCTCGCTGGTGTCGTAATCCACAAACTTTTCTTGGCCGGTAAGGGCGTCGCTGTCATCAATATTAGTATTGCCAGTAAGTAAAAACTAACCATTATAAGGGAATAATTTTAAATCATACAGGCTAACATATTTATATATTGAAATGTCTCAATTAAACAATTTATATAATATTAATTTACGTAAACGTAAGAGGCGACTAACGGTATTGGGGCTTTTAAGGGATTTTTGGGCGATGCGGTTGGAGACCCATCACCAACAAAAACCTTTATCTTACCATCTTTACCCCACTCAACTTTCTAAAAGTGGCTGAGGAATTTTAAATTGCTTAGCTCTGGCTACCCCTTCTAGGGATTTATAGCCGTGAGTATATGTATGTAAAGTATGTATGTATGTATGTATTAATTTAATTAATAACTATTATTATAAGTAAATAAGTTCGTTTTAATATAAGCTAAAGCGTCTATCATGACTCGCTGTTGGTTTTTCGTAATGGAATTAGGAATAGATTATGTTCCTGAAATTTTAATTATATTTAGTTTATTTTCTATGCTTAAACTAAACTCTAATGTTAATTTATATTTATTATGTCTTAATTTGTTTTTTATTGTGTTTCTTAAATTTAATTTAATTTTAACAATTAATCGTTCTTTATAATTTGTAAATACGTATAATTTTTTATTTTTTTTAACATGCTGTGCCCACTATTAAGGTACATTTACTGAACTGATTTGATTAAATGTTGTAAAATATTATGTTAAGTAATTGTACTGTATGTGTGCCAAATTAATAAATAAATAAATAATTGTATTTACTTATTTTTGCCCTTGTCTTGTATGTCTACCCGTATGACTGTGTGCCCTGAATTTACTGATCTTACCTTCCAAATGTTGTCTGGAAGAGATCACTTTTAGCGATAACACTGCCAATTGAACTTCTCTGTAAACTGTTTCCTTATTTTAGGACTTGTTATTTGTGACACTCAGAGTGAAAAAGTGGGTACCTACATAAAATATTTTTTTTATATTTTAAATCAGAGGCTTACAATGTCGTGTACTGTCTTTTACATTTAATGTTCACTCATAGATCCCCTAAAAAAGTGACACAGAAAAAAATATTCTAAACATCAGATATCGGTTGGGTCATTCATTTTGCTGGTGGATTTATGTGCACTTTCTATTGCTGTTAACAACCATGTATTTTTATACATATGTCAGACAATTACAGACAGTACATCCCCGCATTAGAATTAGAACCCACGCATCAGTGAAATCTTATTTGGGAGTATTTCCTCACTTCCCGTAACCTGCACCGCTATAGCGCACAACTTTGCGGTTAGCCTACTTAGATAATTTTAGCAAAATAAATAATAATTTTCTTGAATTTTTATATTGAATAATGGAAAGAAAAGCGTAGTACCAGTAGTTGTCGTCGGCCAAGAAAAGTTTGTGGATCTGTAAGGGGGCTTTTCAAGAATTTTTTGGGCCGGGTAGAGACTATCACCAACAACGTTAAAAGTAAGGGTTTTAATAGACAATATAAGTGGGTATATATGTTTGTACGTACGTGGATATATATCCACAAACTTTTCTTGCCCGGTAAGGGCGTCTCTGTCATCGATATAAGTATTGCCGGTAAATTAAAATTAACCATTATAAGGGGAATAATTTTAAATCATACAGGCTAATTTATTTTAGTTTTGAAATGTCTTAATAAAACAATTTATATAATATTAATTTAATTAATAACTATTATTGTAAGTAAATAAGTTCGTTTTAATATAAGCTAATTATATTTGCTTATTTTTGCTCTTGTCTTGTATGTCTACCCGAATGACTGTGTACCCTAAATTTACTGATCTTACCTTCCAAATGTTGTCCGGAAGAGATCGCTTTTAGCGTTAATACTGCCAATTGTATTTCTCTGTAAACTGTTTCATTATTTTACACCCAAGGATTTGTTATTTGTGACACTCAGAGTTAAAAAATTAAGTACGTACATAAAATATTGTTTTTAATCCTGTAAATCAGAGGCTTACCTTGTCGTGTACTGACTCACCTAGACCCCCTCGTCCTCCCGATCCACCTCCAGAGGAGATTGATATATATAGCACTCCTTCTGTATTTTTGAGTGAAGCTCGTAAACGTCAATTTTCAACTAATAATGACAATAAAATTTCAAAAAAGACAATTGTTAATGCTGAGGTGGCTTCCGCTACCATTTAAACGGTATTTGTTGATGAAGCGTTTGCAAATGGGTTGAAGGAGTACACCAATGACGATAAGGGCCCTTTTATTGTTCACGTTTTTCGCGAAGAGCCTGACCCAGCAGCTGGGTTATCTATAAGACCTTTAAAATTTGGACAATTCTTACATAAATCGAACCTGACCAAAAATATTAAAAAAGATGGTTTGAAAAAAATTTGAAGAAACCGTATATTGAATTAAACTCAGCTTTAGCTGCTAATGATTTTGCATCTTGCCAACTCATTTCTTTAGCCAAATTCAAATGTTCTATTCCATCTTATAATGTTACTCAAATGGGCATAATAAAAGGGGTCCCTGTTGATTGATCAATGGAAGAATTAGTCAACTCCATAGAACTTCCAAATAATTGTGGAAAAGTATTGAAAGCTCGCAGACTCAGCCGGAAATCACTCGATGATGCAAATTCAGCAAAATGGTTGCCAACTCAATCAGTAGTTTTGACCTTCCAAGGTCAAAATCTCCCCCAATATATATATTCATATGATAATTCACTTCGAGTGGAGACTTATCTCCTCCCTACCATACAGTGTCTTAACTGCTGCAGATTTGGACATGTACAAAATCAATGCTGTTCTAAACCTAGATGTTATAAAATCGCACAATGGCTGCAATTGTATATTACTATTATTATACTATTGAATACTCGACTTGCTTATTCTGTTCAGGAAAACACTTCGCTACTGGTAAACGATGTCCGGAATTTTCCCGACAAAAATCTATAAAATTGGTAATGTCTCAGGACTCTATATCATACTCAGATGCCTCCTCTCGTTTTCCTCCTGTAAGACGTTCCTACGCTGACGTGGCCTCTGAACTATTTACTACCCCAAATCAATTTATTTATTCACATTCTTCTACTTCTCCAGTTCAACAACCAATTTCATATAAAAAAAAACTGTATATAAGTCTCCAAAACCTCATACATACTCTGGTAAGGGTTATGACAGAATTGCTCATTCTGAACTTATCAGACCAGAACCTTCATCTCTTCAAAATGGGTGCGATCTTTTGGCGTCTCGGCATGAATCTATTTCTGATAATGTAACCGAACTTTTGGCTTCGGCCCTTATTAATATTATATCAAAATATAATGACTGTTTACCGGAAAACATTGCTGCTTTACTAAATAAACTTAATCTCTGTATCAACATACATACATACATACATACATATTCTCACGCCGTTAGTTCCCATTGGGGTAAGCAGAGACTATCGATCGCCACTTTGTACGATCCTGGCAAACCTCTCTGGCTTCTTTTACATCCATCAATCTTTTCATACATGCTCTTTTATTCTTCATACTGCGGACACCTGCCTTTTTGAGCACATTTTCTATTTGATCCAAATGTGTTCTCCGAGGTCGTCCTCTACTAACATTACCTTCCACATTGGCTCTATATATCTCTTTCACCAATTTACTGTCATCCATCCTCTCTATGTGCCCAAACCATCTCAACATTCCTTTTTCTATCTTTCTTACAATATCATCTTTTACACCACACCTTTCACGAATCACATCATTCCTCACACGATCACATAACCTTACATTACACACTTTTCTGAGGGATCTCATTTCTACTGCATTCACTCTACTTTCATGCTTCTTCTGCCACACCCAACATTCACTGCCATACATAAGCGTAGGAACGAGGACAGCATCATGCACAGCCATTCGGGCCTTTTCAGACACCGACTGACTAGACATTAGACTATCCAGTGCTCCATTTACCGCATTACCCTTTTTCACTCTTCTCTCGATATCTTCATCACACTTTCCATCCCTAGTAAACAAACTTCCCAAATATACAAACTCTTTCACTTGTTCCACTTTCTTACCATTAATCTCAATCACGCATTCGGTCATATTCACCTCTCTCTCAAAAACCATAGTTTTTGTTTTATCCACATTCACCCTCATTCCCTTTTTTTCAAAAGACGCACATGCAATATTCATCATCTCTTACAGCTCTTCCACCGATGATGCAAGTAGCACTTGATCGTCGGCATATAAGAGGCATTTGATGATGAATCCACCCATTCTCAATCCATAATCACTTTCACGCAACTCTGTTAAACAGTCATCCATGAACAAATTGAAGAGCCACGGGGAAGCTACACAACCCTGTCGGACACCCCGAGAGATCCCGACCCAGTCAGTATTTTCCCCGTTTACTCTCACACACGCACTGGAATCCTCATAGAGTGATACCAGTGCACGTATAAGTCGACTCCCCAAACCGAACTTGGATAACACCTCCCATAAACACTTTCTTACCACCCTATCATACGCCTTCTCTAAATCAATGAAGGAGCAATACACCTTTCGGTTCTTAGCTAAGAACTTTTCGGTGATGCTCCTTAAAGAGAAGATTTGGTCCATACATCCCATTCCCTTTCTAAATCCTGCTTGCACATCCCAAATTTTATCATCCGTTTCATTCATCACTCTTTCAATCAAAACCTTTGCTTACAATTTACCGACAATGCTGAGTAGGCTAATTCCACGGTAGTTTCTAGCCTCCTGGTGTGACCCCTTTCCTTTATATAAAGGCACAATTACCGCTTTGCACCAGTCTTGTGGCACTTTGCCACTCGACCAGCATTTTTGGAAAAGGAAGTACAACCAGGAAGCCACCACCCCTTTACCAGCCCTCAGCATTTCAGTGTTTATCCTGTCATACCCTGCCGCTTTTCCTAGTTTCATACTTTTCATTGCTTTCATTATTTCTTCCATACTGATCTCACTGTCACTAAAGTCACCCATAACATCGTTCCAATCAACATTACTGCTGATTGGCGAAGAAATGGATGAATCCTCTTTTTCAAAGAGTCCCTCAAAATAGTTCTTCCATACTCGTCTTATGCTACTTTCATTCGTCGCCAATTCACCCTGTTCATCTCTCACAACATTCACTCTCGTGTTTTGGGAAACTCCCTTTTCTTTCCGGATATATTTCCAGAACAACTTTTGGTTATTCCGGAAATTATCAGAGAGTTTCCTCTCACACTATTCTATCAGATCACGCTTTTTCTTTTCTATTTTCTTCTTAACCTCATTCTTAACTCTCTTATATTCATCTTCACTGTTCTTCACTACATCATCTGTTACTCTCGCATCCATTCGTTTACTAGCTTTAATCGCTAGTAAATCTAACCAAGCTTTCTTCTTATCTCCAACTGCCTCTTTCACATCTTTATCCCACCAACTTGTTGGTGGTCTATTTGTTCTTTTACTCAATCCACATACTTCCGTCGCACATTCAACCATTGACGATTTGAGCACATCCCATACTTCTTCTATTTCCAATTCATCCTTCATCTTCAGATTGATCCTGCCATCATTGCCCTTTCGGACACATGGCTAGTTAAGGATTCCCTTTTCAGGGTGCCTGGCTACGCTTGCCTCCGGGATGACAGGGATAATTGGGGCGGCGGTAGTGCTCTTCTTATAAGATGGGATATATCTATTTCCCAAATTGCTCTACCTCCCTCAGTGTCTAATATTTATATTACTGCGGTCAAAATTCTAGACTACTCCATTTTATCAGTTTATATTCCTCATCCTTCATTTTCTATCATTCTTGAACTTTCTTCTATTCTCTCTTCTATTCCTCATCCCATGATTGTCATGGGTGATCACAACTGTCATCACACTATGTGGGGTTGTCATCAAACTGATAGTTTTTCTCCTCTAATCTTAGAGTTTCGCAATACATTGGACATTTGCATTATGAATGATGGTTCTCCTACTCGCAGAGTGCTACCTTCCCAAGATCCTAGAAGTGCTGTAGACTTAACTATTTCATCTCCTTCGGTGGCGAGATCTTTCAATTGGTCAGTTTTATCCAATTCGTGTGGAAGTGATCACTTCCCTATTATTATCTCCTCTTCAATAACTATTCCTACTCTTCCAAAATTAGCTCCCCTTGGGCAGTTTAGACTGGAATCAGCAAATTCTATCTACTATAAGTTATCGTTAGAAAACAAATTATCTGCGTTTCCGTTTCGGTCACAGAATAACGTAAAAGATTGTTACACATCTTTTGTTAATGCGATGATATTCTCTGCAGACACTAATATCCCCAAAAAAAAAACCCTACACCAGTCCTCATCCATCTCCTGCTTGGTGGGATAGAGAATGTTCCGAAACTATCCGTGTAAGACGTAATGCTGAGATTAACTACAACCTTGACATGACGATAGATAACTTCATCTTGTATCAAGATGCAGCGGCAAGATGTCGTAAAACCTTAAAAAATAAAAAAAGACAAAGCTGGAAGAGTTTTTGCCAATCTTTACACCCTAGAACCCCGGCTGCTGTTGTTTGGAAACAAATCAAACGATTCCGATCTGCTCTGACTTCTGGTCCTTATAATTATACGTCCAACTGCTTCTCATGGCTCGAGTCTTTTATAGATCGTTTGGCTCCTCCCATATTCCATCTTATTTCATTTCATTTATTTATTCATTAACAATATCATTATATCTGAATGTCACTTAAATCTAAACAATAATTAATTAAATTACACAAATTTTCAACGAAATTATAAAAAAAAACATCAAATTAAATTCCAACTCACTAATAATATAAAAAATCAAATATAAAAAAACATAATCTGTAAAAATAAATTAATATAGTAAATTGAAATTATAAGAAATTATGTTCATACATTATTAAGTTCATTAATGTCATACAGGCTCATGTCAATCAAAAATCTTTTTAATTTCATTTTAAATTCCTTTGGTAAACTTATCAACCGCATCTCGTTGGGAATTTTGTTATAAAAACTAATAGTTTGAAACCGCGGAGCGTGCTCAACCACTTTAAAATGAGGAGTTATCATGTCAGAGTTCTTTAAAAAAAAGATCTTTCTGCGTTTGGATTCTCGTATTAATTACTGTTCCGTACTCTCAACACTCATTTGTTGTTTCCTTAAATCCGTCAACAGTAGGAACACATACAGAGAGGGCGCTGTGAGGATTTTCAGAGTTTTGATATTTTCCCTGCATGATTCCCTAGGACCCGCCCTGAGAATAATTCTTAACGCCCTTTTTTGGACAGTATAAGCTTTTTTAATATTATACAAGTAGCTTTTACCCCAGTACTTTATACTGTATCGTAGTTTGGATTCTACGAGTGCGAAATATATCAATTTTAAATTTTGTGAATTTATTTCGTCACGTAGAGAGCGTAGTGCGTAGCGAACTAATTGAACTTTCTATGTAGCTTAATTCTTTTTTCCAATTTAGTTGAGAATCAATGTAGATACCCAAAAACTTAACGAAATCTACATTATTTATTTGTAATCCACATGTGTTTATACGTATTGTATCTCTGGAACTTATTGTGTTTCTAAACAACATTACATTAGTCTTTAAGAAATTTAAGTTCAAGTGATTATGTTTAAACCAGTAATTAAAAGCATTTAAAGTCGAATTGACCTTGGACTCTAAGTCCGGCAAGGTTTAAGCAGAAATAACAGAACTTTTGTCATCAGCAAACATTACAATACCCACTCCCGGTACTTGGTTTTCTATAAAATTAATCAAGTCATTGACAAATATTAAAAAAAGTATTGGGCCTAATATAGAGCCTTGAGGAACTCCCCGATTTATACTGACAATTTTTGATTGACACACTGTCTCAGTGCCTTTCAACATACTTTTTAGTTCTATAATTTGTATCCTATTTCTTAAAAACGAATTTATTATTTCAAAAAAACTGCCAGTTATTCCATAAAATTCCAACTTGATGTCAAGTACATCGTGATCTAGGGAGTCAAAGGCTGCCTGAAGGTCTAATAATAGCGCAGCCACTTTTGATCGCTCATTAAGATTAATAACTATATCATCTAGAAAGACATCAATTGCGTCGTTAGTACCAATATTTTGTTGGTAACCAAATTGTCTTTTATTTATAATATTATGATCTTGTTAATGTTTTAGTAATCGCCTTTTTATTAGTTTTTCAAAAACTTTAGATAATACTGACAATAAAGAAATTGGTCTTTAATTAATTAAAATCAGGTTAATCTCTTATCAAAACAATGATTATAAAAATTTGTTAATGGTTCCGCTAGTATGTCTATATTATTTTTTATAACGCATATAGGTATCTCATCTAAACCATAGGATTTTTTGTTTTCAATATTTTTCACAATGTTTTTTTATTTTGACTGAAGTTACTGTTTCTAATTCTATACTGTTATTTATTTTCTGGGTAAGATTTTCAAATATAAGTTTAGATTTTTTTATGTCATTGGCAATTTGATTAAAGCTGATGTCATTCTTATCACTATGGTCAAATTGATTAGAAAATATATTTACTATGTCATTGGGATTTGTCACTATTTTATTGTCATATTTGAGTTTTATTTTACTATCAATGTCATTATTTCTAGATTTTTTCCGGTTAACTATTTGCCACACAGTTTTAGCAGGATTTTTAGATATTTGTATAACTTTTTGAGTAGCATTTTTTTTTGACATCGCGCGTTACTTTTCTAAATATTCTAAGGTAAAGGGATTTATACTGTTGTATTGACAGATCTATTTGAGATTTGTTACAAGAGCCAAGAAATCTTTTCATTTTGCTAGAAATTAGAATTCCATTTGTGATCCATTTATATTTGACTTTATCAACGGTAGGTTTAAATGTCTTCAGTTTTTTTACAAATGATAAATTAAATATTTTGCCTAACTTACTTACAAAGCTATTTATCCCTTCTTTCGCAAGATCACTTTTAACAATGTCATTTCTAAATTTCAAATTGGACTTGTCATCATTTTTTCCAAAATTCTTAGTAATTACAGTACAGTTATCAAATGCTCTCAAACTAATGTTGCACAATAAAGCGGCATGGCCATCGGCTATATTATTATGGTTTACTTCAAACTTAAAGCATCCTTTGTATCTAAATTAGTCAAAATGTTATCAATGCAAGATTCTATTCCATTACGAATAAACGTGGTTGAGTCTATCAAATGTCTAAAATTATAACTAGCCAATAATGTCATAAAATCACTTTTTTTAGTATCGTCATTATGTAAAATTAATATTAAAATCACCGCTTGTAATATTTTTTTTTGAAAAATACATGTCTGGTAAACATTCTAGTTGAGTCATAAAATCTGTGAATTCTTTCGCATTTGGTGTGCGGTAACAGCAGAAAATAGACAAATTAGTATTCAAATCTTTGACACCGCTAATTTCAAAATAGTTTGCCTTATATAGTTATTTTGCTACTAAAATGTTTTCACAAATCGTGTTTCCCTTAGCATTACTAGCGAGCCTCCTCGTTTTTTATTGGTACGTGTGTTGCACGAAATAACATTATAGTTATTCATCACGAATAATGGTGCTGACGTTTTATTAAGAAAATGTTCGCTAATAGCAATATCTAAGCATATGCTCCAGTATAACTTATTAAGTTACTTCTACTAATGATCTTGACCGTACTTTTTCTGCTACTGAGTTGGAATGTGCTGTGAAGGGTCTGTTAGACTTTAGTCCCGGTGAAGATTTGACCCCTTATTCCTTTCTGGTAAACTCTGGTCAAAAGGCCAAGCATTTTTTTTGATATTATTAACATATTGTTTCTACAGGTGTTATACCCGACTCATGGCGTGCTCAAATTATTATTCCAGTATTGAAATATGGAAAACCTTCTTCTTCTGCATCATCTTATCGCCCAATTGCATTGTCATCAGTGCTTCTTAAAGTCACAGAACATCGGATCAAGAATTGTCTGGAATGGATTGTAGAAAACCAAGGGCTTATTGCTAAATTGCAATTTGGCTTTCGCAAAGATATGAGTACAATGGATAACTTGAGCATTATAATAACTGATATCCGTTCTTTTTATGCCAAAAAGGAATATGTAGTGGCTGTTTTTCTTGATATTCTTTCAGCCTATGATAATGTTTTGCTCCCATTGCTCAGACAAATTTTATTTGAATGTGCCTGTGAAGTTAACACATTTTATATTTAATCTCCTAACTTCAAGATCAATTAACATTCGCTCTCAATACTCTTCATCTCCGTCTCCCGCAAGACTTGTCAGAAAAGGTCTCCCCCAGGGATCTGTTCTTAGTCCACTACTTTATAATCTTTACTCATCGCTCTTAGAATACTCCGTGACAAGCTTTTGCAACATATTACAATATGCTGATGACATTTGTCTCTATGTATCTGATAAAGATATTTCTGTAGCTGAACAACGTATCAACCGAGCCCTTGATTACCTTGATTCCCGGTTATCTGAACATAGTGTTTCCGTTTCAGCTCCCAAGAGTAAATCAATAATTTTTACTCGCAAGTATAACGTTCCCTCCTTTTGTATTAAAATAAATGATGAAATCATTCCAACTGTAGATAAAGTAAAATTTTTAGGGGTCATTTTAGACTCTAGGCTATCAGGAAATGCGCATATTAATTATATAGTTGAAAGATGCGAAAAGAGCATTAATGTTATGCGGTGTTTATCTGGTGTGTGGTGGGGTTCTCACCCCTTCACCCAAAAATTGCTCTATAACGCTATTGTTCGCAACCATTTTGACTATGGTCTATTCTTACTATGCCCTTGCAGTAAGTAAGCTTTAGAAAAAAATAACAAACTGCAATCTAAATGCCTCCGTATTATAATAGGTGCAATGAAGTCGTCTCCAGTTAATGCCATGCAAGTTGAATGTGCAGAGTGCCCTTTATCAATCCGAAGACAATACCTTTGCGACCGATTCCTATTCAAAGTTGCTCAATCTTCGTCTCACCCCCTTATGGATAAACTCCGGATTCTCAATTCATTAAATACTTCTGACAGAGAATTCCCGCTTCTAAGAAGTTATAACTTTCTTCAAAATTTGCAAAATCCTATTTTCCAATATTCTACTAATCGTTTGTTCCTAATCCCCTACGAAGTCCTTATTTTCCAGCCTAATACGAGTATATTATTTAACCTCGATATTCATAAAGATCTTCCCGACACTAATAAGTCACTGAGGTCTTGCATCTCTGAAACAATGCCAGATAGACTTGAAATTTACACTGACGCTACTAAACTCGACAATAGTCATGTCGGTGCAGCTGCATGGATTCCCAAATACAAAATCATCCTATCTCAACAATGTCCAGCCGAATCATCCTTCTTTAAAATAAATAAAATAAAAAGCGTTTTTTTACTAGACACAAGAGTGAATGCGGTGGTAGGTTTTTTTTACAATGGTTCGTCTTGTTCCACATGTCGGCGTGTAAATATTACATTATATATTACAACAAAAAAAAACAATGACACGTCTTTGTATAATGATCACATAAAATTAAGTTAATGAATCTAGAGTCAAATATTACAGTTTGCTATGAAATCGTCAATACAGTATATACAATGGTCAATTAAATAATTAAATGATACATATTTAAATTTATTCAATGTCAACTTTTTCATGTCGTCACTAATAATATTAAATAATTTGATAGCAATTTCATAACAATTTCGCTGACAAATAGCCAGACATTTTGCAGCAGAATGCTCGTATTGTATATTATGGTTACCCCGTTATGGTCTCATTTTTGGAGGTTTCAAAGTAAATAAATTTGTATTTCTGTAAACGAAAATTAAAAGCTCATAAATGTATAGTGATGGAAAGGGCAATATTTTTAACTTTTTAAATAGTGGTACGCAGCTATCAAGAAAGTCAGCCCCGCATAATATACGAATACATTTTTTTATTTTTTTTTTGTATGCCGTGTAGTGCCGGCTTAGAATATCACTACCCCTTTCTACTCGAGGGTGTCGTGTGAGGTGACTAAGGGTGAGGGGCTTTTTAAGTGTTTTTGGGCGATGCGGTTGGAATCCCATCACCAACGATACTTTATTTTTTCCATCTTCTCCCCTATTAACTTCCAAATGCGGCTGAGGAGTTCCTAGCTCTGAAACTCTGGCTACCCCTTTTTGGGATTTACAGCCGTGAGGATATGTATTCATGTATGTATTTTTTTGTAGTTTGAAAACTCTATCTGAGTCCACAGAATTACCCCAAAGTATAATTCCATGCCGTAAAACTGAGGACACATATCCGTGATAGCAGGTAAGGGCGGCACTCTCTGATACGTCATACCTTATACGGTAGATAACAAACATATATTTTTCCAGTTTTGTGCATATGTTGTCAACGTGAATTTTCCAGTTACAAAAAGAGTGCAAAGTAAATTCTAAGAATTTTGTTGATTCGACTTCCTTTATAGTTTTACCGTCATAATTTATTTTTAAATTTAGTGGTTGTCGTTTTTAAGTTCGAAATTGTATAAATTCGGTTTTATTAATATTTAATTGCAAATTATTTTTGTTAAGCCACATAATCATATTATTTAAAGTAAAATTGATGTCATTTTCAAATGTATTCAAATTATTGCATTTTATGAGTATGGTAGTACCGTCAGCGTAAAGAATACATTTATTTTCTGTCACCTGTGACAGGTCATTAATATGTATTAAAAATAAAAGAGGACCAAGGATACTACCCTGCGGTACGCCACATTTGACGGATTGCTTATATGATTAAAAGACATTAAGGTGTTTATTTGCAATGTTACTATTGTTTTCTGTTGGTTATTATTTCTAACCATTTATACGCTTGTCCTCGTAAACCATATCTTTCAAGTTTTTCTAATGCTGTGGGATGATAAACAAAATCAAATGCTTTTGTCATATCCAACAGCATACCGATTACTAGTAACTTTAAGTTTAAACAATCTGTTACATCCTTCAACAAGTTAAAACAGGCCAAGGTGGTAAAGGACCCTTTTCTAAAGCCATATTGGTTTGGGATCAATATCGAATGATGTGTCAAAAAAACTATACAATTTATCATGTATCACTTTTTCAACAATTTTTGAGATCACTGGTATAAGTGCAATTGATCTGTAGTTTTTTAATACGTGACGCTCACCTGATTTATGCAAAGGTTTAATTACAGATAGCTTAAGACGTTCAGGAAAGGTTCCTTCTGTTAGAGTCTGATTTATTATATGGGTCATCAGAATTTTCAATTGTGTTGCGTATTTTTTTAATAGAAAAGTTGGTATATGATCGTATCCGGTGGCAGATGTATTTTTAAGATTTTGTATGATTTAATAAATATCATTTGGGTCCGTGGGAGTCAAAAAGATAGAGCTTGGATTACGTGGTATATTTATATTAAAATCGTTTACTACACATGTCAGATTAACAAAAAAGTCATTAAAAGCGTTCGCTTTGTGAATTGGATTATTAATTATTTTAGTATCTTCAAGTTTAATTTCGCATATGTCAGGTTTTTGTGTTTCTTGTTCAAAGTTATTTTTGATAATCCTCCATGATACTTTACTTAGATTTTTGAATTGCTTTACTATACCGCATATTATTTAATCTTGGTAAAGTTCTTATTACCTTTTTTAGTGTAGTTGTGTACAATTATAACTTTTTTATTTGTGGGATCATACATGTACTTTAAATAAAGTTGTCACTTACGAACACAGCATCGACGTATACCCCTTGATAACCATTTATTCCTAATGGGTTTTTGTATTATTCTCAAAGGTTTCAACGGAAAACAAAGCTGAAAGAATAAGACGATGAGATCATGAGACTCATTAAAAGCTTTATTAGTATCAGTTGTTCCTAATACATCATTGAAAGTCAAAGCTGATATGCAATCGGTAAACTTGAGAACATTTCTTGTGAAAAATCACGGACTTTTTTGAACACGCAGTATGGTTTATGAGAGAAACCTTTTATAATTTGAACGTCACAAAAAAGAGTTTGGCATGATTCGTGATCAGATAGAGCAAGAAGATGAATATCGCCTTCAGTTTTCGTCATATTGCTGGCTATAAGATCAATACAAGATTTCTTCCTTCGTCGGCTTATTGATGTGGTTTACAATATTATAGTTATTAAGTACTGCAATAAGTTCTTCAGAAAATTTGTTACCCTTTAAAATATCACGATTTGTATTAGTAAAGTAAAAAAATAAAAGTTTGTAATATTGATGTCTATGCCACAGGTTCGACCTATTATGGCATCAATGTCCTATGTGTATACTACCTTCCTTCAAATTAATGTAAATCCAATTATTTTGTAGTGCTCTAGCTATGACTGTATTAGGTTTTAATTGTAAATAAAGATTATTATTATTATCAATATATATTCCAGTCACCACACACAATTATATTTTTAAAAGTTTTACCTTTATTAAGTTTAGTTAATACTATTGTTAGTTAGTATCCCGTTTAGTGCCGGCTTAGAATGTCGCTACCCCTTTCTACCCACGGGTGTCGTAAGAGGCGACTAAGGGTATTGGGGCTTTTTATTGGATTTTTGGGCGATGCGGTTGGAGACCCATCACCAAAAACCTTTATTTTACCGCCTTTTCCCCACTCAACTTCCAAAAGTGGCTGAGGAATTTATAATTCCTTGGCTCTGGCTACCCCTTCTAGGGAATTATAGCCGTGAGTATATGAGATGAGATGAGATGAGTATTGTTAGTTTATGTAAAAATATGGATGGATCTGAATTGGGGGTTCTATATATACAGATCACTACGAGATTGATAAAGGATATTTTACCGGTGAATCTGTTGCTATTTTAGAAGCTATTAAGTTCTGTATATCTCACAACATACAAAAAGCTTTAATTCTGTCTGATTGCCTGAGCAGTTTACAAGTCATAACATCCAATCCATTTAGAAGAATAAATAGGATAACATCCAATCCATTTAGAAGAATAATAAGAAGTAAGAATAAATTCCCCATTATATTAGAAATCAAATTCAATCTCTTTACTTGTCATTCGAAAAAAATTTACATTATCATTTGCTGGATTCCGAGTCACTGTGGCATTACTGGAAATGAGTTGGCTGATAATTACGCCAAGTTAGTCATTAGTTCCGGCTGTATTGATTACTCAATAATCTATAGTCATGATTTATGCTCGTTAGCCAGGCTTCGAATGTTTGAATCTTGGAAATTGCTTTGGCTCCAGTCAAAATCTTTAAAAGGTAAATATTACGGTGATATCCAGGGTGACGACATTGCGTCTAGACCTTGGTTTTTCAAATGTAAATCTGCTGATAAATGGGTAGCATCCACTATTTGTGGACTTCGTTTTGGTCATTCGTGTACTCCGGTTCACCTTGCTAAAATAAGGATAAGGGACAGTTCGATTTGCGAGTGTGGATTAGATGAAGGAACAGTTGACCATATTTTTTCTCATGTCGTAATTTATCACATTCTTTATACGATGTTTTGCCTCCTTTGATCCCTCTACCTACTTATTTTAAATATTTACTTTGTTTTGTATATACCCCTTTCATTAAAACTTTGTGTCATTTCTACAAGGTTCATAACATAAAATTATAATGCATTCTTTATGTTTATATTTTTAATTTTGTAGTAAATATTTTGTATTCAATATTGGGTCCCTGTAACCTGAATAAATAAATAAATGATGAAATATTTGGTTTATTTTTCAACCATGAATGTTCAATGAGTGTCTGTTAGTCAGTCTCAAAATTTTCTTAACTTTACAATATGTGTTTTCTTTTCACTGGACGTTGGCAAAATTACTGTGTTGAAACACGGTCAAAGGCCATTGAAGAAAATTTGAAAAAAAAACCTGTTGTACCGTTGTACCGTAACGCCTAAACTACTGAACTGATGTAAAAAAAATACCAAGTGCGAGTAGGATCGCCCGTGGACGTGGAGAGTTTTGAAGGTGCAGGTATAAGCGATAGGGATCATAAATAATTTGTAAATTTTTGAGCCGCAAAACGCAAACTGATCTTTGATTGTCAAAGTGTTTGAATGAAATTCAAAGTTCCATTTGCAGTTTTTCAAAATGTTGTATAAGTTCAAAAACTGATGAATTTTTATGTTCAAACCAATTTTCATTGTTAGTTTTTATTGAGAACTAGAACATGTATTTTATTTATGTCACTTTGTTTTTGAGAAAGTTGGAGGGGGGGATACAACATTTACCCCTTTGAGTAGTGAAGTACTATACACTACTCAAAGATTTACCCGTGGAAGTATTATTTAAACAGAAATGCGCGCTGGCGTCCTAAAGTGGACTGTGGAGGCTAACTAACAGGGGCTGGAAACTTCCTTACATCTTCACTTTGTGATTTTTAACAGCGCCTCTATTGCAGTTCCACCTGAACTTATTAAAAAAGCGCGCCGTAATTTGCATATTCATCAATAGATGGCACTGTTGGTAATTCCTACATCGCGGTATGATTTCTTCTTTATTAGAGTATATAAACCTAAAATTTAACGAAATATTTTTATAAGGAAAATCACAAAGAACGGTAGAGAATTGTGTCTACTTCTTCGACATGTTTTGTTTTTTTTTGTTAATACTTAATGTTATATATTCTTATTCTTAGCCATACACAACACAGACAGTACATCGAAGTTAAGGCGCAATATACTTATAGATATATATATATATAGGTGATTAAATTGTAGCAGAAGTTCGGGTGGAATGCCTCGAGATGGCGATAAGTTTGCATTATAAACTAGGTGACATTAAAATCCAGCAAGTTGGCTCTCTATATCCAGTGTATTACTTTACTCTATGCTAACTAACTATAGTCGTACTTTTAAACAAAGATAGTAAACTGACAGATTGGATGTTGCCAACTTTTCGTGCTAAAAAGATAGTGCTGAGGTAAGAAATCGTGAAATAATCGAAATTATTCGATCAGTTAGTGAACTTATGAATTCCTTTACAATTAGTTATTGAATAAGTTGCTTATATTATACTTACTTGTTGCAGCCTATTTTGATAATTTATATAATTCAAGATTACAGAACAAATAAAACTAAGTAAGCAGATTTACCGATAATAATTCTTTATTCTGAGTCAGATTCCACAAAATCAGATGTACTGTCTTCATCATCACACACATTAATTAAAAATCTATCTCCGATATCATCTATCCGGCGCGGCGGTCGAGATGGCTCATTTTTTCTTCTTCTTTCATAATATGTGCAATGCACTTTCTCCATTTTTCCGGAGTCACCTCAAGCAGACCTACTTCAAAGAGGTTTTTTACATCTTTTAATTTAAAAGATTTATTATTGTCTGCTATAGCCCTTCACTTGCTCAATCAACAACCAAACCAACTCAATAGGGTTGAGCTCACAATGGTAGGGCGGCAAGCGAAGAACGGTGATTCCGTGCGCCTCCGCCATCTCATGGACGGCATATTTTTCTGGGAAATTTATTTCATTTTGGTCTACCAACTCCATCAGATATGCCTTGATCATTTCCGGGTGAAATGAAATTTCTTTATTTCGCAGCCACTCCTGGATTCTGAGTTTTGTCCACGACATTTTCGGAACCACTTCTACCTTCGTTGAGTGGTAGGGGGCGTTATCCATGACAACAATTGAGTTTGGTTTTAATTTTGACAAAATACTCCTAAACCAATTTTCAAAGCACTTCGCGTTCATACTCAACCGTGATAGCCCAGTGGGTAGAACACTCGGTTATCGTGCAAGCGACTAGTGTTCAAATCCTGGGTCGGGCCTACACCAATTTGTCTTTTCTAAAGACATATGTGTGGTTAATTTATCATGGTTGTTAACGGTGAGGGAAAACATCGTGAGGAAACCCACATGGCTGAGTTGTACTTAGTCATGTGACAGTGTATTCGTACAAAACGGCGATAGGCCTGCCTATCACGTGAGTACACTGTCCATGCAAAATGTGGGTACTCTGAACACCAGGTGACAAGGTCACGTGATGTTCAGAAGTATTAGTACCTCTGCCAACCCCTTCGGGGATATTCGGCGTGAACGTTTATGTTTATGTTATGTTTATGTTTATGTTCGCGTTCATTTCTTGATGGTAATCTTCTTTACCCGTTTTCGCTTCGAACATGAGTAGACCGTCTTGTATAAATCCATCTACCCCGCCTATATGGCTAATGATAAGACGTTTACCCTTGCCAGAAGGCGTTTTGAGACCTGTGCTTAATCCATCCAAGAAAGCTTGACGGGATGATTGAATAGTGCAATCTACCCAAGCTTTTTTCGCCGTATGACCTGAATCAACATTAATATATATATATATATATATATATACTTTAATACTATATAGGTAGATAGATAGATAGATAGATAACTCGTTTATTTATGTTAACATAACACCACATACAATATGAAAAACAATACATAAAGTGAAAAAAACAATATTTTTAAACTTAAAATTAGTGCTATGGTAACACAAACTAGGTCCTAACTCAGTGCTTGATATTGCCAAGTGGCAAAACACTGAAAACACAGGTACTCACATGAAATAAGGCTTTTACTACATAGGCTCAAAAAGTGACCCATATTAAAGAATAAATAATTGTTTTTACCTTCATTTACCCAGGTCTCATCTTGGTAATAAATTTCCCTTCCCTCTTTTCTATATTCTCCGATTTTTTGTAGGTAACTGTGACGCCATAACACGATTTCCGACTTGTCGATGAATATACTCTTCCTTCTCTTAGAGATATAATTGAAATGGAGGTGTTTTAAAACTTTCCTCATTGTTGACCAGGAGAAGTTTGGCAAATCAGGATCATCATTGACTGCCTTAAGAACCTTTAAATAAAACATGGGTGATACTTGTAGGAATAATATTTACTAAAACTTAGGGATATTTTCAAACCAAGTAATAAGTACCTACTATACATGGTAAGTGATGATGAGGTAAAACTAAAAGAAATTTATTATCGCGTTAATATATCTATCACTCATATCACCTTACAATACACCTACCTTAACATAGGTACATACCTTATCAACTGTAGGTGGTTCATTATTGTGAAAAAACATATGCACTTTCCTTCGAATGACCGAAAACGTGAAGTCGTCCAACTTCTCTTTAAATGATCGTTTCGGTCCAGGTTTCTCAGGAGATTTCAAATCTACATTTTCTTTGTTTTGTTTTATTATTCTGTATACGGAGACCTTGCTGATCCCCAAGATTTCAGCAGTCTTTTTTACACAATTTTCGACGTTAGGCGATTCAGTTGGGACGAGCAACTTCAATTCATCATTGAAAACATATTTGTATGTATTTCGTATCATAATTTTTTCAGTTACACTAAAAGATGTACGTGGTCTCTTCTTTTGTGGAGATAAAAACACATCTTTTGATGTGCTTGGTTGTTGATTAGGATCCATCGCGCACAGGTGTTATAAAAAATAACACTAACAACAAAAAACGTAAAAGGATTATAACTAAATACTCGTAAGAGAAATAAGGAACTTATTTCTATCTAAGAAATAAAAAGGCACGACTTTGCTTGCTTGGTTGTATTTACGAGAATATATAATAATAATTTATTTACATTTGACATTACATTGCCATCGACAAATAACTAATAGAAGAGACACAAGGAGGTTGTATTATATAAGTTTGTGTTCACTTCCAATAAGAAACTTATTCTAAATTCATTAGTAATAATATAGCTCAGATTATTCGTTCAATTATTCGATTACATAATTTTCTCACTACGGTTGATAAGTTGGCAACATTATTTTAGGATTTGACATATCGACCTGTCAGTTTACTATCTTTGTTTAAAAATACGACTTTAACTGTATCTCGTTTTAAGTAGGGTGAGCATCTGTTGGTGTTTTAATTAAAATTTCCTAAAGAGCTTATTCCATTTGTCTGAATTCAGACGTCCGAAAGCCACAGAATCTGAATTCAGACTAGTAGAATAACGTTCAGAACGCTAGGCTTCTGAAAAGTAGACAAATTTTGGCTCCTAGCTCACTAAATTTTTTGTAGCTCCGTCTCCGAATAACGTTCAGACGATTTAGTCGCCTCGCGCCGCGCCCGCCACTGCGAGAGGACGTGCCAAAATTTTTCATGCCTATGATTGCAAATTACGTAAACAAAAAAAAGATAATACAAGTTTTATAGCAGATATACATATGCTCACGCCATTAATTCCAGGGGTAGTTAGGTAGGTAGGGGTTCCATTTCATAGGGGTAGGCAGATATGTATAATTATATTCATACATACATACATATACTCACGCTATTATTTCCGATTGGGGTAGGTAAATACGTTTTATCACATACATGCAAATTATATTATATTATAAATACTCACGCCATTACTTCCCATCGGAGTAGGCAGATACGTTTAATTACATACATACGCGCATATACTCACGCTTTTACTTCCGCTTGTGGTAAGCAGATAATTTTAATTACATACATACATACTTAAACTCCCGCCATTTTTCCGTAAGGGGTAGGCAGATACGTATTGTTTCAAATATGCATACTTATACTCACGCCGTTATTTCCCATTGGGGTAAGCAAATACGTTCAATCACATATATGCATACATATACTAACGCCATTACCTCTCATTGGGGTAGGCTGAAACTATCGATCGCCACTTCGTACGACCCCGGCAAACTTTTTAATAAATATGCTTTTATTTTTAAGTCATATAGGAGTTCCCGCCTATTTAATATTTTGTGTGAAATATGACGTAAAAATATTTGGAAAAGGTTGTGTACATGAATAGGATATATGTAAGTATAGTAGCGAAAGAGATATATAGACGCAATTTGTCGTCGTTTATTGAATGAGAGTGGGATAGTCCATCAGAGAGTTTGATAGAGAGCGTTTTAAAAAAAAGACGGGATCAATTTCGTACGACCGCCCGCCAACATCGCGCGCTCGCGAATGATTCAGAAACTGAAATCGGTGTAGTGGAATAAAGAGCTTATTCCATTTGTCTGAATTCAGACGTCTGAAAGCGCGTGCGTTAAGCTGGCATACCATGAAGCTGTATCGAGCTGGTTACTATGTCAAAAAACGCTAGCTTGACGTTATGCCAGCGTACACAGTGAAAATGGTGTTTATTTCCTTAACTAAAGAGGCACTATTTTTTTTAGTTTTGCACTAATTAGGCACTATCTAGGCAGAGTTTTTTGACATAGTAACCAGCTCGATACAGCTTCATGGTACGCCAGCTTAACGCACGCGCTTTCAGACTTCTGAATTCAGACAAATGGAATAAGCTCTTAACAAGCGTCTGTGGCCTTCTGCGGCAGTGACTGTGAAGGACCTCCGATTTCAGCAACGATAAAAGTGTAATGGAATAAGCTCTTAAGCCACTTTTTGAAGTTGAGTAGAGAAAAATGGTATGTAAATGATGGTGGTATTAAAAAGATGACAAATTATCTAGTAAATAACTTCGAAAGCCCCAAACCAAAAGCCTAAGTTGCTTTTTATGATGCGCGGGTAGAAAAATATTTGTGCTATGTTAAGCCGTCACTACACGACATCTTATTTCACTTATATTATTTATTTGAAATAGAAGACACTCACGACTATAAATCCCAAGAAGGGGTAGCCAGAGCTAGGGAATTATAAATTCCTTAGCCACTTTTGGAAGTTGCGTAGGGAAAAGATCGTGAAACAAAGGTTGTCGGTGATGGGTCTCCAACCGCATCGCCCGGAAATCCCTTAAAAGCCCCAATACCGTTAGTCGCCTCTTACACCCATCGGAAGAAATAGGGTAGTGCCATTCTAAGCCGACACTACACAGCATAAATAAAAAAAAACCTATAAATAAGTTTTAATTTGTTTTTCTTGGAACTTAATCTTGACTGGCAACCGCACGAGCAGGTCACACTCCTCTGGTTCCGTCTCTCGTTCTAGGACGTTTCTCTGCTTCACAGTGTTCAAAAGGTCATATTTATGTGAGTGCGCTCTCCTGTTTAGTTAGTACCTTCATGCATTTACCATTATTGATGTAAATCATATGTAAGACAAAACTATCGATTTTGAAAAAAAATGGTTTGAATAACCCATGAGAAACTTTAATGCATAGACACATTAGGCATCAAACAAGTATTAGGCATAGAATGGAAATACTTTACTTACTTTTTAATTATAATCTGCTTTTTAAACTGATAAACCATACGAAAGGTTTTCGGTGAAACGTGATTCGCGCCAACGTCTTTCGAGCTGGCGATTTTAGAATTCACGTACTTTCGAGCTGGCGTACCACTCAAATACTTTTTCGAGCTCGCGTGCGTCGAGCTCGTGACATTCGGTAAAACGTATGACACCCGCTGTTTACGTATTCGTCCAATTTCGGAGCACCTCATATCGATTCGTGCGAGCTGTACGTAGCATACAACATAGCCTACACGCATAAGTCTAGTCGCACGCACCCAAACACCGTGCCGAAGTCTGCCGAACTGAACGGGAGCGTTGGAGCGGGAGGTGTTAGGATTTTTCGTTACGGAATTTTAAGGTGCCGTTAGTCCAGCGAACAGAGTTTTTGAAACATTATAATGCGTATGTTTATAACAATATGGTTTTGAAAAAATACATCAAAATCTTGAGGCTTTTCTGCTGTGAAATTGGCGATTCGAAAAATGTTTAATACATTTTCGCTCGATAGAAAAAAATCGCCAACATACCTCTAATTACACTCTTTAAAACTGTTTTATATTTTATTTATCTTACCTACTTACATATAACTTGCATTATAATTTGAGCATTTGTATTTCTAATAATAATTGGCGATTAGTTTTCTTTTTTAATAAATTCAATAAAAAAAATATTTTAAAAACATCGATATTCACAGTCCTACTCGTGCCCGAGCGCCGACCGCCGCCCGCTCAGCTCAGTGCTCGGCGAGCTGCTTTAGGGGATGGATCTACAGTCGTTTGCAATAGAATCCAACAATCATTTAAACAAACCAAATTGTCACGATTACTCCGTAATCACATACATTTGACGATCAATTATGAACATAGTCTGATTTCAACGAACGCACCATTGTTTTCACATTATCTTCAACACGATTTAACTTGTATTTATAAGTTAAATTTGTTAAAACATTTGCAACGTAAAAATTTCGAAGTATTTGACAAGCTGTCATCTTAGTTTTTTACTCATCGAACTCTATAAGTCATTGAAAAGTTAGTGTTGTTAGTAATCTGAAGTCATCTTTAATTTTTAATTTAATAAATTATTTTAATGTAATTTGAATACAATATAATTTTTTTCAAGAGCTTAAAATATAATTAACCAAAACGGATTGTATCCTAAGCCATAAAAATAATGGTTAGTTTTTAAAAATTGACAGGTGGCCATTTTGTTAGAATTGTCATTCACAGTCATTCACTGTTCTGTGGGTTCGCTGTTCGTTAGTGTTTTCTGTTTCCGATTTCTACGACTTTGCATTCTCATTTTGGACTTTTGTTTTGCTTTACGATTTGGCTAGACATTTTAGACACGGCAAGCGATGACACAGTGGTTCAATTTATAATTACGGTCACCGGTGACACTTCTGATAGTGATGATGACGAAGACGAAGATTTAAATTGGTTTAATAAGCACTTTTTTTATATATAATCAGTTTTATTTTATAGTCTTTGGCTTATATATTTAATCTATTTAGTCAGTTTTATTTTAGTAACTGTACAACTATGGGCCATAGTCTATGACTTAAAATTAAAATAATAAGAAAAATAAATTTAATTAAAATTAAATTCGAACACTATGACATCACTATGGGCATAAACAATACGCTGTCAATGTCAGTCCGCCATATTTGTTTACATGATTGTTGGATTCTATTGCAAACGATTCTATCTGTATACGATGCGCGTCAATGTAGGCGTGAGAGTGACCGTGCGTACGGTTAGCATTAGCAAATATAAAAGAATTCATTCAATTCATATATTGCACTCATTTTTATATTTTATTGTTTAATTTATTAAGAATTGGAAAAAGAACAAAACCGTTAAAGTAACTTCTAATTTCAATTAAATAGTTACAGGTGTAAACTGAAAATTATATACATACATATACTCACGGCTATAAATCCCTTAACGGGATAGCCAGAGCTTTGGAATGAGAAATTCCTCGGCCACTTTTGGAAGTTGATTGGGGGAAAGATGGTAATATTAAATATTTTTGGTGACGGGTCTCCAACCACATCGCCCAAAAATCACTTAAAAAGCCCCTATACCCTTAGTCGCCTCTTACGATCACGGGTAGAAATGGGGTAGTGTTATTTTAAGCCGACACGACTCGGCAAAAGTTATGGAATTATCACTGTAATAATTTTGTATGAACTGACAGGGGTAGACAAATCTATCGTATCATTACATTTTATATTGTAAACGGCCATGGTAGAAACTATTTTTGAAATTGATAACCTCTCGTTAATATTTTAGAAAGAAAATGTAAATAATCATAAACAAATGTCCGAACCCATACCATAGAAAATATTTGCGAGTGGCTAAAACTGTCGAGTTGACAATAACTGTATTGCTTACCCTACTGTATGTTTTTAAAACGCGTGCACGCGGCGTCGCGTCGGGGTGACGGCCGCTCGATCGGCGCGCAGGCGCTTCCCCGCGTTGCGGGGGGGAACGCACCCCCTGAGATGATATTTTTCGCTGAACCAACGGCGCCTTAACATTCGGTCTCCGCGCTCAGAGCCTGAGATAAAAGCTATGCAATAGCTTAAAATGAAGTGAATAGACAAGACAAACGCATTAAATAGTGTAAGTTAACAGTAGAACAGAATAAATAATACAGAGGGAGCTCTTTGGTTTTAAACATTTCGTAAGGGTTGCTGTAAGTTGAAATTTTATTTAAATTGAATGTTATTGCTTAGGAATTTTGCATAAATAACCTTTCTGGGTTTCTAAAAAAAGAACTAACAAAGTCCAATGCGGTCACGAAGCACAGCTTCGCGAATCACATCAGATTTGTAACTTAAACGGACCATAGCATTTCTGGTTAGATGGGTTGTTGGAAGACGAAATTTAACCTAATCTGTCAGTCGCTTCTAGGACCGACTAGGCAAAGCCTGAAAGAGATTATTTTATTTATTTATTTATTTGTCACGAAATATAGTTTTTACAGGTAGTGTAACCTAATGCAACTAAATTACACATTTTTTTTAAATTTGAAGATTGACTGAAAAGATAGAAATATCTTGGTTTGACTAATAATTATAAATTATAATAATACTTTAGTCAAAGGCCAAAATTTAAACTTATTTCGGGATTAGCCCGAAAGGTTTGGTTAAACCAAAAATATACCACTCATTCTGTAAAGGACAGAATGAGTGGTATACTCGTATCTTTAATTTTTTGACATTTATTGATTTGGTCAAATTGAGTTGCCGACCATGACTATTTCATGAACTACTTGAGCATTTCATTAAGGGAGCAAATTTAAGTTGTTAGCTACGACAATGAAGTTACTAACCATGGAAGTACTATTTAAACAGGAATGTGCTCTGGCGTCCTAAAGTGTCCTGAACAAGGATGGCTTACTAGTGGACTGTATCTCGTTTTAAGTAGGGTGACCATCAGTTGGTGTTTTAATGAGAGTTCCTCTAAACGTTACAAGAACACTTATATTTACATACATACATATTCTAAATTACTAGATTATAAAAGAAGGGATAGCCAGTACTGATAATTAAAAAATCCTCAGACACTTTTTGAGGTTGAAGAAAAAAAGGTGGTAAGTAAAGGATGGTTGTATTAAAAGAATGATAAAGTATCTAGTACACAACTTCAAAAGCCCCAAACCAAAAGCCTAAGTCGCTCTTTACGATGCGCCGGGTACAAAAATGTTTCTGCTATGTTAAGCCAACTTCTTAGTTAAATGATATTAGCTCTGAAAAACACGAAAATATGATTAGGACACCTTATTTATATGGTTTTCATGGGGATACCCGTTATAAATATATAATGATATAAGTTCAGTTGAAATAAAGACGAAATTGTGTTTTCTGAAATAACAAAATTTATTTTATTCGCATCACACTTTTATAAAAGTTTTACTACAACTAAAACATTTTAAACAGAAAAGCTTACCTGAAATAACAAAAAACAACATTTAAAGCCTTTACTTCTAATTAAAATAATATTTTAACTATAACATTTTATAATGTTTTTCACGGTTTTCTAACGATTCATATTCTAACTTTTTCCTTCTAAAATCTATATCACGTCACACTGACAGCTAATAGTTTCATAGATAATAATGATTTCATACACACTAAGAAATAGGTAGTAAAGAGGTGATATCCTTTACATCTCCCACCCTCGGAGAGAACAACATCGCGATTATTGTTCGTTCAAAAGCTATTCACTATTGGAGTTAACTTTGTGATATGGTATAAGTTTGACTCCGCCTTCTTATGTCCAACATCAACCTCGTAAATAGAATTTGAAATCCTTCTTAGGATTTTATATGGCCCAATCCTCAATTCATCCATTTTCTTCCTATTTAGCCGATTTCCATTTTCTATAAATACTTTATCACCCACTCCAAATTTATAGTCTTCTCTTTTTAGATCGTATATTTTTTTATTATAGTTATGGGATTTTATTGAATTTTTTAATGCTAGTTCTCTGTCTTTTTTTAGATCTTCTTCTGTACATCTTGATTTAAATTCCAGTGGCAAAATATCCATTTTCTCTCCTTCCAAAAGATATTTTGGAGTAAACTTAGTAACTGTATGTTCTGTTTCGTTGTATCTTTCTACACATTTTTGTGCAATAGTTGTCCATGCAGTTTTTTTGTCATTTTCATTTATTTTAAACCTTATCCTATTGGTTAAAGTTTGGTTCAGCCTTTCATTCAGACCATTCGAAAATGGCGCGTCCACAGCAGTAAATATCATTGTTATATTTTTCTTTTTTAAGAAGTCTTTAAATTCTTTGGAATTTATGCCAGGATATTGGTCTGTTAAAAGCATATCTATGTTATTGTCTTGCGTCACTTTTTCAACCAATTTGATAAAATCATCGGAGCTCTGATTTTTTGATGTCAGAATGTATGCATATCGTGTAAAATGGTCAACCAAAAGATGTAAGTATTTTTTTGTAGATCTTGATCCTCCAAAGCCACCAATTGTGTCAATCGATACAATTTCGAAAGGACGTGTTGCTGGGCCTAAATGGGACATCAAACCAAATTTTGGATTCCTTCTTGATTTGTTTTTAATACAAATATCACATTCATCACACAGTTTCTTTATATTTGTGATGATATTCTTTGCTGTATAGAAAGGATTTATTTTATTTATCATTTGGGTTCTCCCAATATGGCAATAAAAGTAATGTACATTTTTAATTAGTGTTTTACTAAATGCTTCTGAAAGTACGATTTTTTTTCCTCTTTTATTCTTTTTGTAATAAATATTATTTTCCAGTATAAATGATTTTGATTTTCCGTCTTGTATATGTCGCAGGTATATTGTCAAAGCCGTGATATTACAATTTTACTAGTGATATTATAATTAAACGGTAGATTGCCATTCGACTTCATTTCTTACAACTTAACTGCCTATTTTTAGTGATATTGTAATTTCACGGCGACACTGTAGTGATATTGTAATAAATCTAGTTAAATCATGAACGAAGTCGGCAGTGGGAGAAGTCGAGCGTTCTGATTGGTAAATTTTTTTCGACGCCATTTGCAAAACAATAATAGTGCATAGCGGTTAGTCTGCAGTTTATCATCTGATATTATTGTTAAAATAGTGTTTTGTTTGTTATCAAATTTATTTATTTTTTCAAAATGTGTGACGGAGAACTTTTGGATGTATCGGAAACTTCATGTTCATTAATACGTAATGAAAAACAATGTGAAATCGTATCACGAGAAGATTTTAACACAGAGCTACAAAAATATTACAGTGAGCAATCAGATAAAACAAAAAAACCTGAATGGAGTTTTAGCAGGATTTCGCAGGTAATAAATTCAATACAAGAATACAAATCACGCAAGATACAAAAACTGAAGACCACTAACCAGCAATATCACTATGCATCAAAATATGATGTTCTGGACGTGGTAAAAGAACAAATATTAATTATGAAGCGCAAAACTGTTTCGTCTCCAGTAATACAAGTTATACCTAGTGAAAAATATTATGATATTTTAATGGACGTACATGTAGCTACAGGTCACGGTGGGCGCGATAAAATAATATATTCTCTCAAAGAAAAGAAAATAGTGCCGCAGTTTACAGTTAAACTATTCGTGAGTTTATGCAAAACTTGCATGACAAAGAGAAGTTTCCCGAAATCAGGTATTGTTGTCCGACCTTTAGTGACTAATGATTTTAACCGAAGGGGACAAATGGATCTCATAGACCTTCAGTCTTCTCCGTCAGATTTTAAATGGCTGCTAAATTACCAGGATCATTTGACTAAGTTTTGTTTCATAAGACCTTTAAAATCCAAACGTGCATCACAGATAGCTTTAGAGCTTTTGAAAATATTTTTAGAGATTGGATGTCCGCAAATTTTACAAAGTGATAATGGACGTGAGTTTACCGCAAATGTGATTAAAGAAATAATGAGTTTATGGCCGAACTGCAAAATTCTTAATGGAAGGCCACGCCATCCACAAAGCCAGGGTAGTGTCGAACGTTGCAACCAAGCAACCAAGACGTCGAAAACATGTTGAGAGCCTGGATGAAAAATAACAACTCCAAAAGATGAAAGATAACAACTCCACAAACTGGTCAGTTGGCTGTTACTTTGTGCAATTCCAGAAAAATACGTCTTTGCATCGTGTAATTGGTAGAACGCCCTACAAAGCATTGTTTGGTCATGAACCTACTATAGGGTTAGCTTTCACTCATTTACCATAGAATATGATCAAAAGATTAGAAAACGAAGAAGATCTAGAAATAGCTTTAGGACAGAAAGATAATACAGGAAATGACAAAGGTGAAATTAAATAATGTTTATGAATTCTGGTTAGTTTGTTCATCTTCCATCTAGAAAGAAACCAAAATATTTTAAATGTGTATTATGATATAGATGCAGGGAGAGACGGTGTGGAAACAAACACAACTTTAGAAGTTTCACAAAGAAACGTAGCGGCAATACAAAATCATTTGAGACAGGGGGACGAAGACATTGCGCAATTGGAAGAACCTTTACAGATTCATGATAACAATGGTAAGAGCAGAATTACTTTCCTCTTAATAAAAAAATCTATGTAGTGTCGGCTTAGAATAGCACTACCGCATTTCATCCCATAGGTGATTTTAAGAGGCGTCTAAAGGTATCGGGACTTTTTAAGTGATTTTTGGGCGATGCTTTAAAGATGCATCACCAAACATTAACTTTTTTCTTACTTAATTTCCAAAAATGGCTGAAGAATTTTCCGGATTTAGGGATTCATATTTATAAAATAAATTAATAATATTTTATCTTTCCATCTTTTCCCTAATTAACTTCTAAAATTTAGATCTGGTTACCCGTTCTAGAGATTTATAGCCGTGTGTTATGTATGTAATAAATATTATTAATACGTATTAAAACATTGACTTTACAAAGACATATCTATTCTTAGATTTGGACAAGGAGAAAATAACGACTGAAATTCAAATACATGCAGAAACTCAACACTATGAGAACAATAGTTAGAGCAGTTTTTTTTAATTAAAATAAATTAATGAAAATAATTATACATAATTATTCAAAGCTTTGGTAAAACAAAAAACATACCTTTTTATAGATTTGGATGAAGAAAATATAACGACTGAAATTCAAATACATACAGAAGCTCAACACAATGAAAGCAATGGTAAGAGTGCAGTTCGTTAATATTATTAAAAAACAGAACAAAATTTATTTAATTATTAATATTACGAATACACCATTCTTTACAGATTCGGAGAAAGAAAATATAATTACTGAAAATCAATTAAATGAAGAAACTCAAAATATTGTTAAAAATACTGATACTGTATTCATAATTTCACAAGATACAACCTCTCCATCTTTGGGAGTTATTGAACTTAAAGAGCAGCTCATGGTTATTAATGACAGAACTGAATCTCAGATGGAAAATCCAGTAACAGAAAATTTTGATTTGAATGGACATAATTCTAATTCTATTATTGTTTTCGAAGGTCTTACGCTGGATTCATCTTCAAATTTAATTAAAACATCCAAATCGATATGTCATATTTGTAACAAAGAATCTTCTGAGGCACACACACAAGGGTCACAGATATGGTGTAATTTATGTAAGCAAGAGCAATCAATTATTGAACAAAGAATAAACTCTTACAACAATTTGAAGAGGGCAGCAGTTAAAATGGTGGAGAAATCGTCCAAAAAATTTAAAGAAATTGACATTAATGCTACTGTATTAGTTGAGGTTCCGAAAGTTGATAGAGGGCCGTTAGACAACAAAAATATTGTAGCAAAAATCATAGACAAACGAAATGGACTTTATCGTGTGGGTACATCAGCTGGCGTTATTAAAGACTGGCTGCCAAGAAACGCTATTCAGTGCTCCCCAGGAGCAGAGCTAAAAGATGTCATACCTGACAAAATCTTACCATTAAGAAGTATATTATCAAGTACTTCACAATTCGGTGGACAGGGATTTAAGATGTGCAACTGCAGTCGATCTAAAGTTCAATGTACAACCAACAGGTGCGCATGTAAAAAAAATAATGTATTGTGCAACTCCAAATGCCACAAAGCTGCAGATTGCAAAAATAAGTAGATATTATATTCTGGATGAAAATAATAGCTTTTTTTTATGTAGCCTGTATTACAGTGTCCCACTCTGGGCAAAACCTGCTATATTTCATTATTATGTGCTATATGCAGTCATGCCAGTCGTACAATAAAAGTTTAAAGTGTATTTGAACGTGTCTATTTACTTATAACTCTATGATTGCAAAAATGAAACTAAAAACGGACCAATCAGAGACGGTCTCGTAATCTAACGACCAGTGAAATTGTCAAATTATCATTGCCCTGCAATATCACTATAGTGTCGCCGTGAAATTACAATATCACTAAAAATAGGCAGTTAAATTGTAAGAAATGAAGTCGAATGACAAACTACCGTTTAATCATAATATCACTAGTGAAATTGTAATATCACGGCTTTGACAATATACCTGCGACATATATATAGATTTGTTTCTTGGTCCTTTTTAATATCTTGCATGCTTATTAGGTTAACAACTTTCAAAAAATCTTCAGTATTTTCATAATGTTCTAAGACTGGATTTCTACTTAAGTAATCCGCTTCTTGATTTGACTTAACTGGATTATATATTATCTTAAAATTGTATTGAGACAGGTAATATGTCAAATCGCCCAGTTCCTCATCGGTTCTAGACTTGATGTTAAGATTTTCTAGTGGTTTATGATCTGAATATACTATAAATTCTTTATTCATTAGCCAGTGTTGCCAATATTTTACAGCCTCTTTAATCGCCAAACATTCCAAATATATTGCCTTTTTTCTCTTTTGAGTGTCGGTCAATTTCTTTGAGAAATAAGCTACAGGCTTGTTTATTCCTTTTTTATCTTCCTGTTTTAACACTGCTCCCACGCCTTGAATGCTGGCATCAGTGTATATTTTTATTTGTTGTTCTGGTTCAAATATTTTCAAAATTGGTTTTGAGCATAGTAAATCTTTTATTTTATCAAATGATTTTTGGCATTCTTTAGTCCATATAAATTTAACATCTTTACGTAACAAATTGTGTAATGGTTCCAGGATTATTGCATTATGTGGTATAAATTTATGATAAAAATTTACTTTTCCCAGAAACTGACGTATATTTTTCTTTGTTTCTGGAATGGGGAAATTCCTGACATCTGTTAAATAATCTTTGAGATGTGTAACCGATTTTTTTTTTATTATGTGTCCCAAATACTTGGCATGATCCTTTGCAAAGGTACATTTAGAGAATTTCAGTCTAAATCCTTCTGTTAAGATTGCGTCTAGTAGTTTCGATATATGTGTTATGTGTTCTTCAAAACTTTTAGAAAAAACCAAAATATCGTCTATAAAATTCACTGCAAAATCTGAGAGATTATATTTCCTTATTATATTTTGCAATATTCTTTGGAAAATAGCTGAAGCCGTCTTTAAACCAAATGGAAGACATGTCCACTGAAAATGGCCTTCTTGCGTGACGAAAGCTGTCTTATATCTATCTTGAATTCTCATGGGGATCGACCAAAATGCTGAATTTATATCAAAAGTGGAATAATACTCACAGTTAACCGTCTTTACCATCAAGTCTTCAATTAACGGGAATGGCTGTGATTGAGGGACAACTATTTTATTCAATTCTCGGAAATCGATACACAATCTTGATCTTTTCCCATCTTCTTTCTTGTATGCTAAGGTGACTGGTGCAGCAAAAGGGCTATATGATTCCTCAATTAAGTTTTTTTTCAATAGTTTTGATATTTGGTTCTCAATTTCTTTTCTATCATCAGTTGTGCATCTGTATGGACGTTTGTAGCAGTATCGATCTACTGTCAAGTCTATATGAGCTTCATAACCTCGTACTGTACCCACGTCATATTTGTCCTTGGCGAAAACTGATTTGTATTTGTCTATTAATTTATCGATTACAGTTTGTTTACATATATCTAGATGGTTAACTTCAATTTCAAATTCATTTAAAGTAATATTTTCATTGAAATTAATTTCATATTCGTTTAAACTGTTGTTTTTTTCTTCACATACCTCAGAGTTTTTAGTCTCATTTTTTTTATTTTTGTCACCTAGTAAATTAGGAATTTTGACATTTAAAATATCTGTTTCAGAGTATTTACTTTTGTTATCCGCTTCATTTTGGATTTTATTATATCTAAATGAATTATTACATTGTATGATATTTAATTGTTCATCTTGCATTAATCTAAATTTCTTTATACAATCCAAACCAATGAGAAAATCATAGTTAAAATTTTCATTATCTATTACAAAAATATTCATTTCACTTTCAATGTCATATATTTTTATTTTTAATGTTACTATACCATTTGTTTTCTTCTCACCATTAATAGTTTTCAAGTTTACAGTTTGTTTCTTAAATGTATCTTCTTTTTTTTGTATTTTCAATAATTTTGAATTAATCAATGATACATTTGAACCAGAATCATAAATTGCTGTAACTTTTAATCTGTTATTTAATAATAACTCTATATTTATTAATGGTGATACTTCAAGTTTTTTGGAATCTCTTCATTAAGTTCAACTTCTAATTCCGAGTTATTCACACTTTTCATTACATATTTCTGATTCGTCGTATTAAACCAACAGTTTTTCTCAGGATGAAAACGTTTCCCTTTTTCCTTATTGACACAAATTTGGCATGGTTTCTTTTCTTCATTTTTTTTTTATTTTATGTCAGAGTGCATGTAGTTTTTTTTTTCATATCTGTTTTTCCCAACAAGATGTTCTACGCCTATCTCATTATAAAGATCTTCAGTTTGTTGTACCGCCTCTCTGTCAATTTTGTCACTCAGGTAGTTAGGCAGGCCTGCGGCTATAAGGTCTATAAGAGTACCTGTAAACATTACCGTCTTTACCATAAGGGCACACGGGGCACTGGCCCAGGGCCCCAATCCCAGGGGGGCCCCGAAGGACCGACAATTACTCTCACACATTTATTCTCAAAACATTTTTGTCGGGCACATTACAATTAGTGATCTTATCAGAAGGTATTTACAAGGCATAACTACGCCATTATATCGATTAGAAGATTTTAGTCAACAGAAATCCAGAAAGAAATCGTTATCGTAATCGTCACCAAATAAATATAGTTTAACTAAAAAATAAAGTTCTGTAGTGTCGGCTTAGAATAGCACTACCCCATTTCTTCCGGTGGGAGTACGTAAGAGGCGACTAACGGTATTGGGGCCTTTAAGGAATTTTTTGGCGATGCGGTTGGAGACCCATCACAAATAACCTTCATTTTACCATCTTTTCCCCACTAAAATTTACAAAAGTGGCTGAGGAATTTTTAATTCCTTGGCTCTGGCTACCCCTTCTAGGGATTTATAGCCTTACGTATATGTAACTAAAAAATATTTCCCAATATTTATTTATTTATTTATCTGGGGGCACGGTAGTGCCCCCGCCAAGACGACCAAGCGAAGCGCACGGGCACTACCTACCTTTTCTCGAAGCGCTTCGTCGTTTTTTTGAACCCTCATATTTTGGGTTTGGGTTATGCTAGATCAACAAAATTTTCGGGATATATTGTCAATAGCGGACTTATTGAACATATTAAGTTTTAGTTACATTAGCTTTTATACTTCAGATTTTAATTATATCTAAAAAACGCTGATTTCGTCACTGACTCACTGATGATCATCAAAATTATTAAGGTATTTCCTAATGTCCTAGAAAGCTGAAATTTTGTATGTAAGCTAGTATTAGCACACAAACAACAAAAAAATTATAAAACTTGTAACTTTCATCCTCCAACCCCTTAACTAGGGGATGGGAGTTTGTATGAGACCTGTAATTTTAAAAGATTAAATTTTGATGACGCTAGAGGTCTAATCTAATAATAATCTAAAACTTGGTGCCCTGAGATATATATATATATATATATATATATATATATATATATATATATGTATAGGTACTCATTGTTATAAAAAAATAATAAAATAAAAAATAATCGACATATATTGAGACATATCGACAGTCTCTGATCTATCACTTATTATAAACAGTAAATCAACAAAGAAAAAAGGCAAAGATAGAGAGTGGGCTATAAAAAAAGGCGTCTCTGATGTGCAAGAAATACACCCCAAAAAAAGAAGAAACAAATAAAATTAAAAGTTGTTACAAACAACTTACAAAAAGAAATGAAATCCCACCAAAAACATTTTCATGTAAAATGTTGCCAAGACGAGTCCATATGACTCGCACTGTCAAAAAGTTATCAGATCTCATGTAGAGCCAAGCTTCTAACACTACACGCCCTAACTCTACAAGGCCTAACTTCACAAACTCTACACCTTAGTCAAAATATGTGGTTTGGCCGTTCGTTACTACAAGAACTATTGTATAACACAAAAGTAATGAACAGTGAATTGATTTTTCACCTTACGCCGATGTGAATGTAGCGAAATGGCCAAACATTTAGGGTCGATCGGCTGATTCAACAAACTCCAACTGTTTACAAAAGTTCTTAAATTGAGTTAATGATAAATTGAAAATGTCAGCTTCGGAAAATTTTGTATTGTAAGAAATAATAGCACGGGAAATAAATGTGTTGGTGGCATAATTAGTCCTAAGAGATGGTGTGTGGAATGTGAATGAGTTTCTAGTGTTGTGGGACGGACATCTGAAGTTTAACCTTGATAACAAATAAGGTGAATCAATTAGATAATGGATGGTTTTAAATAACATATAAGGTGAAAATCTTGAAAAAGCGTGGGTTGCTCGAAAGACGAAGAAATCCGAAGTAGGTCCGTTTAAAGTGGGTCAAAATCGAGTATTTCAAATCTGGGATGTGTGTTTACTAGAGATGAAAAGTGTGTTTAAGATATCGAGAGAAGAGTGAAAAAGGGTAATGCGAATAATGGAGCACTGGACAGTCTAATGTCTAGTCAATCGGTATCCGAAAAGGCCCGAATGGCTGTGCATGATGCTGTTCTTGTCCCTACGCTTATGTATGGCAGTGAATGTTGGGTGTGGCAGAAGAAGCATGAAAGCAGAGTGAATGCAGTAGGATCCCTCAGAAAAGTTTGTAATGTAAGGTTTTGTGATCGTCGAAGGAATGACGTGATTCGTGAAAGATGCGGTGTTAAAGATGATATTGTAAGTAAGATTGAAAAAGGAATGTTGAGATGGTTTGGGAACATCGAGAGGATGGATGATAGGAAATTGCTGAAAGGTATCTATAGAGCTAATGTAGAAGGCAATGATAGCAGAGGACGGCCACGGAGGACACACTTGGACCAAATTGAGAGTGTGCTCAAAAAGGCAGGCGTCCGAAGTATCAAGAATAAAAGAGCATGTATGAAAAGATTGATGGATGTAGACGAAGCTAGAGAGGTTTGCCAGGATCGTACGAAGTGGCGATCAATAGCCTCTGCCTACCCCTATGGGAATTAACGGCGTGAGTACGTCTATGTATGTATGTAAAATCGAGTTTAAAGAAGTCGGTTACATACATACTAACATACCATACATACATACAGGTGAAGCTAATATAAACGTGTTAAAAACTAGCAGCATTACATTTTGATTTTATTTGTTAAGTGTATGGATGTTATTTATTTTACCAATTATTATTTTTTATTTTAGTTTACAATTTTTTCCAACGATTATATTATTTGTTTTTTATAAAAAGTGTCGCTGTGTTACATTATAATTTTAAATTCTGATTTGTTAAATTTTTTAAGAAATTTGCACGCCACAGATGGTGGAATATAGCATGGTCTAAATAAATGTTGTAACATCTAATATGTCAAATACCTATATTCGCAAATAAAGTAAAATAAAAAAAATTACAAAATCTTTAATGGCATATTATATCATACTATATTGAATTACCCATAGAGATATAATACCTCTATGAGATTACCTGTAATAAGTGGTCATACTCATACTTATTAGTAAAAAATGTTATTATAATTCGCATTTTAACTTTCCAAAAGGGCCCCCAATTCTTGTGTGCCCCAGGCCCCAGCCTAGTTTAAGACGGCCCTGCCTGTAAAATGTTATAGTTAAAATATTATTTTAATTAGAAGTAAAGGCTTTAAATGTTGTTTTTTGTTATTTCAGGTAAGCTTTTCTGTTTAAAATGTTTTAGTTGTAGTAAAACTTTTATAAAAGTGTGATGCGAATAAAATAAATTTTGTTATTTCAGAAAACACAATTTCGTCTTTATTTCAACTGAACTTATATCATTATAAAACAACATTTAAAGCCTTTACTTCTAATTAAAATAATATTTTAACTATAACATTTTACAATGTTTTTCACGGTTTTCTAAAGATTCATATTCTAACTTTTTCCTTCTAAAATCTATATCACGTCACACTGACAGCTAATAGTTTCATAGATAATAATGATTTCATACACACTAAGAAATAGGTAGTAAAGAGGTGATATCCTTTACAAATATTATTTTACCGATTACCAAACTTAATAAATTATTTATCTCTAAATTGATTGACGATGATAATAATTAAAACAATTTATGAAAAAGGAATAGTTAGTAACCTGCTTTTATAATTGCCACTGTGTACAGGGGGCAATGGTATATGATGGCGGACAATTGTAGATAGTGGCGCGCAATCGGGAAGTTGTCGGTTTTTAGAGCATATTTGAAATCGTGGTGTAGCGTGGCCTATGGTGTTTCCACAGTGAGCCATTGTTTAGTTCGTCACCGGCCGCTGATAGATACTTATACATTTTTGGATTATTTTATTGCAAAATGTATTTATAATCACTACGTGACGTAGAAATTACATTAATAGCAACTAAAAGAAAAATAGCGATAGGCCTGCCCCCTATCACGTGAGAACACTGTCTAAGCAAAACGTGGGTACCTTCTCTGTAAACTAGATGGCGCTGCCATGTGAGTTCAGAAGTGTTAGTACCTCTGCCAACCCCTTCGGGGATAAACGGCGTGAACGTTTATGTTAACGTTTATGTAAAAGAAATATACACAAGTAATAATAAATAAATAGCTACAGCCGTAATTACTTCGATGTCCATCGCAAGTGGTTTGCCAGTTAGCAATGAGCAATGGGCCACTGTGTGAACACCAAGTGCAAAACGTGGCCCATCACATGCCATTGTGTACAGGGGGCTTTACAAACAACCTGGTTTTCTCTTTTATTACATAAATGGTTACATTTAATTATTATGAAGCCCTGCAAAACTGTTTTACAATTTGTCTATGTAGTAATACTATATTTCAGTTGGAGTTTTTTTATGTTTTCTATTTATTAGGCATAAAGAAATGTATCCATTGTCGAACATTCTACGAATTGGGTTTTTGTTTATTACGAGCTCGTTCGAAATCGAAAAAATATATAAAATGGCGTCAGTCAACAGTCAGTAGTGTCTTCTCTAAATACCGCATTGATGCGCATTGTTGCCATATTATTCTAAAATAATTTGGATTTGAGCCGGCTCGCAAACGGATTGTTTGATATTTTGATATTTTCTAAATAAATGTCAATTCAATGATTAGATTTGTTTATTTCTCGTTTCTTTCGAGTTTATATAAGTAAAGTTGAGTGAAACCCTTACTGGGTCAAATAAGAAAAAGTATGTAAAATCGCTTGTACCATCTGTATTCTGTATCCTTTTATATTTTTGAACAATTGTTTTCAAAATTAATTGACTTTACAAAATTGATTCTAAGGTTATAAAATGGATCAAGTTGTAGTTAAATCTGAGGTTCAACCGAACGAAGAAATTCTCTTATTTTTTGTTGATGGTAAGTGTTTGTAGAAATATTAAAACTGTATGGTAAATTTAACATTATATAGGTTCTTTAGAATAGGATAAAAAATAATATCAAAATGAGTGAGAATCTTCTAATGAATGGTGTTATCTTAAAAATATAATTAGCATAAATTCCTCCCGATCCATCCCAAAAGCGAGTAGCCAGAGAACTAGAATGGGGAAAAGATTGTAAAATAAAGAATATTTTGGTGATGGGCCTATAGTCAGAAACCTCATCAACCTGATGTCGAGTCACAAAGATGCAGTATCTAAGTTGCCTTTATTTGAAAACTCAACTAATACCACATTTGTTCAACCATAACGTGTTATGCTACAAACCAACTTTAGAAAGTTTCAATCATCCTTCATTTATTTTGACAAACTTAATAGAAATTAAAAATAATGCTAGTTAATGTGCTCCACATAACTCAAAATATTTCGTACAATCTTAAGATCTCAAATTATCTTTAAACTAATTCAATAATATTTGAGATTTATTAGAGTTGTGGCCACCTCTAGATGGAGGACTCACTCGCACACTAGCAGCGTCATAAGAAATCCTAAATTGCAGTGTCAAAATGTTTCTCAACCTAAGAATAAATACAAATGATAAATCGGTGCACAGCAGGGTGTACTGGCCAGTAAATTTTTGCTGTTCCCGCAGAGTCATATTAATTAATATATAGCAATTTGTAAACACTTTATTGCACACCCTAAAATAGTTATTTACAAAATACAGTTTCAAAAGCATAAGTACTGTTGTTGGTCTTATCACTAAAAGCAATCTCTTTCTACAACCCTCAAATGTTAAGGTCAATATAACAGTTCGGTGTAATGGTTCATTGCAAGATTAAAATAAAATAGAATTTTATTGTGATATAAGGCTGGTTGATATTAGTTTTATGCATTTGTTAGTTTTTGCCCATATTTAAGTATATTTTAATTTCATTTTAGGCCAAATTTGAGATAAATTATCTTTTTTTTTAATTATGCTAATATGTTGTGTTTATACATTTTAGAAAATGGAGAAAATGAACAAGGTGTTGTTACAACAATTGACAATATTGATCAAGTGCCTGATAATATGCAGCACACTATCTTCATACAAGAGCAGATTAATGATAACCAAGAGAATATGGCCATAACGGATGAATGGGATGAAGCATCTGTAAGACGATTATTAGTCTTCTATATTGACAACAAATTAACATTCATGTCTGGAGCATCTAAACAAAAATTTCTGTGGTCCATAGCCTGTAAAACTATGCTCATTGGACAGACACCAGAAAATTGTGAAGAGAAACTAGAAGAATTAAAACAACAGTATATTCAAGAGGTTGTATGTAGAGCAAGAGGATTGGACATGAATTGGGAACTATTTGAACAAGCAGAGCAGGCATTTGTAGATGATTCAATGGTACAAGCTACTATAGAGGAGCTCAATTCAAATCAAAACATTACAGTATATACTGAAAATCAGGTCAATGAAAACTTGGAGCCCCATCAGGTTTTAGTATCAGTAGATCCTGTAAAAGAAGATGACAAAAGCACTGTCACTGTTTATAATGAAGATGGTTCAGTAAGAAGAGTATCACTGGGCAGAGCAGCTGATGAAAAAGTAGTAAAGATGTTAGAAATCTACTTACGACTTAAGAATACTCTGAAGCTCATAAAAAAAGATTGCTGGCAAAGGGGTCTATGGGAGACTATCGCTTTAGAAATGGGAGAAACTGATGCTGAATACTGGAATAAGAGGTTTCAGAATCTAAGGCACAATTACATTAGATTGCTTGATAAAAGAAATGAGCTTGGTCCTGACAGTATCAACTGGCCTTATATGGAACATTTTGATAAGATTTACGAAAATGATATTGAGTTTCAAAAGAAATTTTCAAAACCAGTACCAAATTTCATTGAACAAAATAATGCCAATACTGTAAATAAATTAGAAATTGAATACACAGAAAATGATTGGATTGATGTAGAAGTAATTGTTCTAGCAAAATACTGTTATGATACATTTGATGAGTTCCAAGATCCAACAATACCTGATGATTTTCTTTGGATGGAAGTTGGCCATTTAGTAGCAAAAAAACCTGAAACTTGTAAATCTAAAATTGAAGAACTTATAACTATTCATTTGCAAAAGTATATTGCTGGGGGTTATAATTTATCTTCTCGCTCTGCTTTAGAGATTTTATTAGATAACATAATTTACAAGGAAACTGAAAAGCTTTTATTCAAATCATCTTGGAGATCAGAAAGGTTTGCGGAATGGATGGATTTGGATGTCGACAAAATGATTGATATTTTACATCAAAATGCAGAACCATTCAAAGATTCAGTGTGCTATTTAGTATGTTTTGCAGCTGTTGGAAAACATTTGCAAAAATCTGTAGAAAACTGCAGAAAAAAATGGGAAAAACTTGTATTGTATTATAGGTCTTTACTAGATAATCAAGCAGAAGATCCTGAGGCGGTTATAAATTGGAAATATATGAATATATTTAATGGTTTATTTGATCATGGTAGAAATGAAAAGTTGCTACTAGGTTATGACTTTCGGAAAATAGAAGAAACAAAACCAGTTGCAGAAAGTAAGTTATATACATATTTATATGCATGTCCTTTATAAACACCATTAAGAGCTTAAGTGGGTTATTTTCAAAACACATACATATAGTCACGGCCATAAATCCAAAAAGGGGTAGCGTCAACCACATTTGGAGGTTGATCGGGAAAGTTACTAGTTGATAGAAATAAAGTATTGTTGGTGATGGGTCTCCAACCGCATCACCTTAAAACCACTTAAAAAGCACAATACCGTTAGTCACCTCTTAAAACATCCATAGGTAAAAAGGGGAAGTGACATTCTAAGCCGACACTACAGGGCAACACACAGAAATACTATTTCATTTTGGCTGTAAAGACTAAATCTCTATCTAACTTCTTAAGCCACATGTATTGTTGTTTATTTGATTAGGTGATGGAAAACATTGAGATGAAACTACAATTGGCTATTTGACAGGTTTTTAAAATCCATTTTATATGATGTAGTAGAGTTTAAGGAACCCAGTAAAAGTTATATTTTTTAAATCTGGTGCACATTTGCTAAAAAATATCAAATTAAAAATTGAATATTCAAATAGCGCGTCAAAACACTATTTTGACAATATGGCGCTGCAAACGGGTCAGTGACGTCACTTGCCTGTATTTGGTCCATGGCAACAAACGAGCCACAAGGTTTCTTTACAGGCATGTGACGTCATCATAAACTCGACCATTCAAGAACGTTTTGTGTCACGTGACAAACGTTTAAAAATTTGCATTTTTATTTATGGATTTTTAAAGAAATCAATTATTATTTTCAACTTACGTTAATAAATAACTATTTTTAAACTTTTAATTTATACTGATGACAGCAATTGACACTTTATTTCTCGCATTGTCAAATAGCCCATTACTGAGTTATTTATTATGTTTAGTTAAATAGTTTAGTTAAATTTATTATTACTTTTATATTCCCATACAAAGATATTTAAGAGGTTATTGAAGTGAGTCTGTATATATGCTATGTGTATTTAAAATGGTGTACATTATGTCAGACCGATAATTCACAATGTATTTTATCATTAATTATTAAGTCCTTGAAATAAATAATATATATATTTTCTTCTAGAAAAACAACCAGTATCAGATGACGACGAAGATTACACAGACAAATACACAAAAGGTGGGAAAACCCTTAGAAATGTAGGGAAATCAAAGGGCTTCAAGATCCTCAACTATTATATCAAAAACAAGGACAAATTCAACAATTCCAAAAAGCTTTCATTCTGGCAAAGTTTAGCTAAACAAATTGGTATGACAGCAAGTCAATGTGCCCATAGGTTTAGAAATCTGAAACAAGTGTATACTGGATATGTAGAAAGGGAAATTATGAAACCAGAAATGCCAATAGTGTGGCCTTATTATCAGTTATGCAAAAAAGCATTTGGATATACATCAATTAAGAATAAAATCTATACTAGCAAGTCCGATTCTGAAAGACATCCGTGGACTACAGATGAAATAGAAAGCCTAATATCATATTTTGCACAACATTTTGATGTTTTAAATGATAATACACAGGACAAATCCAAATGGTCAGAATTGAGCCAAGCTATTGGACAATCTGAAAATGCTTGTCACGATAAGTTTATTGAGCTACGAAAATCTTATAGAAAACTGAAGACTATGAAAACAAGAAACCAATCAGTAAAGGTTACTTGGAAGTATTTCGATGCTTTTGATCAAATATTTAGTTCCGCAGAGCATGTTAATGGGAATATGGATATCAATGATTATGAAGTGATGCAGGTTGACGAAGATATTGAGAAGGGCTTAGAAGAAGGTTAGTAACATTTTATACTCTCTTACAAACATATATACTTTTTCATTATGAATCCTTAAAAGAGGTAGCCAGTACCTCAGTATTTATTTTTTTTGCAATTTTTGAAGTTGAGAGAAAATAATATGTAACATAAAAAAGTGGTAAGTCTCCAGCCACAATACACAACTATCACTTAAAATACCATAAAATAGTTGTCTCTAACGACACCCACAAGAAAAATGGGTTAATGCTAATCTTCACATGAATTTTATATATAATTTTCTAAGGTTTGTAAGTACTTATATATAGGTTTATCTATTTCTAAGTGAAGCATACAAAACAATCAAATATTTAAGTTATAGAAATTACAGAACTGTACGAAATAAAAAGCCTGATCATAGTTTTAATATCTGAAAAACCACAAAAAGTAAAATTTGTATATTAAATGTCAGAGTGTATTTTTTTCTCTATCATGCGCTGAAAGTTTTTAATTGTCATGCAATATTTCAATGAATGACTAAATAGTTAGATTATTATCCTTCAAGAAGAAAATTGAAGGAAAAAATTAAACTTTTCAGTATTGTTATAGGTATCCTTCTGTTCAGACAAGTGATAGATAACTCTAACTTAACAAAATCAGTTAAATATATTCTGCCCTTCCTTGATTATATGTAGTGTAAAGAACCCAACATTTCTGATGATGACCCAATGAAGATATTATAAGAATAATTAGCTGACCTGGCAAACATTGTTTTGCCATATACATTATTTCTAGTCGTAAAATAAAAATGAAATGTTAGGGGTGGACAACCCTTATCACTTAGGAGTCTAAAACATAAACAGTTATATACCTATTCTCAGACCTACCAAATGTGTATGCAAAATTTCATTTAAATTTGTTTAGCCGTTTCCGAGGAAGTGACACGAGAATTTTTTATATTAGATAGAATGGTAAATTAGTAATATTTTGTTTTTTTCAGATGACGACATTCAATGTATCATAGTAATACCTGAAGGCCAAAATGATGTTAGTAATGCAAGAGTGGTTCTAAAATCCAAATCAGATATCAAACAAGAAATGCTAACTAGAAAATGGACAAAGAAAACTAAAAAGATGTTACTTAAAGCATATTTAGAATACCTGAAGTTGCATAGTGGTGATAAAATAGATGCGGTGGAAATGTGGAAAGAAGTAGCATCAAAACTACCAAGCAAAACTTCCTTTGGGTGCAGAAAAATGTTTAGAAAATTAAAAGAAATCATGCAAAATAACAACACAGAAGAAGTTAATAAAATCAAAGACTTAATACCTATATTAGATGAAATTATTGCCATAAAACCAAAATTCAAGAGAAGAGAACTGAATAAAGAAGAAAAGACGTTTAAAGATGTTGAAATGTCTAGTGAAAAAGTGGCTAAAGCTTTACAATTTTACAATGAAAATGTTGAAGAATTTGTAAGTCATTTGTACGAAAAAAAATATGCATGGACTGATTTAGCAAAGCATATTGATGAACCTATATCGAATGTTTTTAACAAAGTTAATTACCTAAAAAGTAATTTTGATAAAATGGCGACTGATGATCCAAATTATAACATTCTTAAAGAAATACTAGATAAAGAAGTAGTTATAAAAGAAAGCAAAGAGGTGAATGTCTCTTTTAATGAACAAGATGAGGATATTTGGTCTGACGATGAAGTTGAACAACTATTAGTGTGGTATCTAGCAAATTTAGATAAGTTTAAAAATCCAAAGTTCATCAGGAAATATTTGTGGTTAGAAGTATCAAAGACTTTAGCTAAGAAACCACTTTCATGTTCGAAGAAAATGTCTGAAATCAGAAGTCAATACCGTAATATGGTTAAGGAAACACCAAATGAGTTGGAAAGTTGGAGGTTTTATGAATTGTGTCAAAAAATCTATGGAACAGGAAAGCAGAAAAGTTTAGAACAAGATAATGAGATTGGTATAAAATAAATATGAAATTAATATAAGAAACTATTGCCAGTAAAAGTTCTGGAGTTTGGACTTTGAAAATAACCATGAAATATATTAATAGGTAGTTCTATATTTACGGCTATAATTCCAAAAAGAGATTAAGGGATTTTTGGATTCAAACAGGACACATCATATTCTTAGGTGAAAACAAAACGAACTAAATACATTACATGTATTAAAGCTTGTTACTTAACATTCTTAATTTTTTCCTAATCTATAAAAATGGCAAAATATTCTTTAGATTTGCCTGTACTGATCTTGTATTCATATACATACTTCTTTTTTATCATGGATTATTTAATTTACACGTTCTCAACTGTTCATGTATATAGTTAGTTTTATTTTTTAAATGAGATAATAAAATTATGAAATATACTTTTCAGTTTTTTCTCGGATACTAGAACAAATTTGCATAAATTCTGTGTCTTATTTAGTTCGTGTGGACGTTTACCAATGATGATATCGGTGAGGGAAAATATCGCGAGGAAAGTGAGGGGTGAGAAGTGGGAGCACCAGTCAACAAAATATTATTTCATCATTACAAACATACATACATATACTCACGGCTATAAAACCCTGAAAGGCTACCCCTTTCAGAGCTAAGGAATTAAAAGTTCTTCAGCCACTTTTGGAAGTTGAGTGGGGAAATGATGATAAAATAAAGGTTGTTGGTGATGGGTCTCCAACCGCATCGCCCAAAAATTCCTTAAAAGCCCCAACACCGTTAGTCACCTCTTATGTACACCCACCGGAAGAAATGGGGTGGTGCTATTCTAAGCCGGCACTACACAGCACAGATTTGTTCATTAAAGAAAGAAAAGAAAGAGAGATTTTTATTACTTTTAACAACATCCTAAATTTTTCCCCTTGGTCATTATTTAGCAATAAAAGATTGCCTTTATACTTTCTTAAGGTTCAGTCTATCGATCGGTTCGGTGCAAATAAAAATGTAAAAACGGTTTAGAACCGACTAATAAAAATCTTAGCGTGCGTTAAGCTGGCGTACCATGAAGCTGTATCGAGCTGGTTACTATGTCAAAAAACTCTGCCTAAATAGTGCCTAATTAGTGTAAAACTAAAAAAAATAGTGCCTCTTTAGTTTAGGCAATAAACACCATTGTCACTGTGTACGCTGGCGTAACGTCAAGCTAGCGTACACATCGCCGTACTCGAAAACGGCTAATTGTAAAGCAACAGAGTTTACACGAAAAAACTCTGCCTAAATACTTCTCCCGTTATGCAAAATTTCATAACGATTGATCTTGTAGGAACAGAGATATTGAACAAGACTTTTCAATGACATACCGTCCCGGCGTTATGCCAGCGTACACAAATAATGCTTATAGAAAGGGACCTTTTCTTTTAATAAACTCTATATGTATAAATAGTGCGTGAAATTCTGCCTCTCGTAGTGTAAAAACTTTATGCAAATACGCAGTGGAAAGATTTCAAAAATCTATGTTAAGTTTTAGGAACAAATGAATAGATGTACAGACGCGATCAAAATGTATAACTAATGAAATTATGTAAGGAATTATAGCCGAAATATAGCGTTATTTTCTAATAGAAGTTACTTGTTAAGCATGATGTGTTTTGACATAAATAAATTAAATAAGTATCTTTACCTACAACAAAGCATAATTTTAAATGCTAATGTGAAATGGACTATTATACTTTTTCTCTCGCGTTTGAACGTTGGGTTGGCAGCAGGCAGTGGGGTGGTGGTGATCAACAAGCGCAGGCGACGGGTAGTGATGTACCAACTCGGAAAAAGCCAAACTCGAGTTAACCCGAATTAAGTTATTCGAGTTAACTGGATGGGCAAGTGAATGTTTTTTGAGTTTTGTCCAAATTATCCCATCTCCTTGGCTGAAATTCTTTAAAAATTTGAACAGGCAAATCATATATTTATCTGTTGCAATTCTGTCAAATTAGAGGAAATTTGACAAAGCATTCTTCAACAACTTCCAAAAGTGGCTGAGGAATTTCTGATTCCTTAGCTCTGGCTACCCCTTTTAGGGATTTATAGCCGTGAGTATATGTATGTATGTATGTTGACAAAGCATAATATAGCTTCTACTTTTGAAATTTATTCAATTGAAGAAGTTGATAGAGGACAAGATAGTAGAAATTAAGTATCGTTGGTCAAGGATCTCCTACTGCATTGCCCAAAAATCATTTAAAAAGCCCCATAACCTTAGTCGCCTATATAGACATCCGTGGGTAGAAAGGGGTAGTGAGTGACAATCTAAGCCAACACTGTACGGCACCAGTATTAAGTATAATATATAAATATAATTATTTTATGAGTGATACCATACACTATTTGCACCTAACACGTACAGTCGTACACTCACTGACGTAGACTCGAATATATCGCAATATGAGCTCCATGTCGGTTCCATTCGGTGTTCAAATTCGAGTTACAGACGTTTCAACTCGAGTGGATACGAATTGCGCCCAGTTGCAGTTGACATTGGACCTGTGTCGATCGATCATTTTAGACGACCATTTTTTTTGATCATTTTTATCTTAGGTACTTGTTTATTTTACAGTAACATTATATGTTCTATTAGGCCATTTAGGCCAAGAAAATAGTATTAAAAAAATGTTCTGTGTACTGTAATAATTAATACCTAGTTGTTTATGGCAAATTAAATATAAGTTTTATGATCAACCTATTTCTTTTTATTTTTCCATTTTTTTACTATTTCATTTGCACTTCGAGCTGTATTTATAGGTAAATAAAGTTAATATTCTCTTAGATCGGTGTTTGACCCACGTTTCAGTTTCAATTATAATTTTTAGAAAAAAAAATACAAAGCACTTTTCATCATACCTGTACCTGTACTATGAACAGAAATTAACACAGGTTTTTTAATTAATCCACTGCGTATTTGCATAATGTTTTTACACTAAGAGGGGCAGAATTTGACGCACTATTTATACATATAGAGTTTATTAAAAGAAAAGGTCCCTTTCTATAAGCACTATTTGTGTACGCTGGCATAACGCCGGGACGGTATGTCATTGAAAAGTCTTGTTCAATATCTCTGTTCCTACAAGATCAATCGTTATGAAATTTTGCATAACGGGAGAAGTATTTAGGCAGAGTTTTTTCGTGTAAACTCTGTTGCTTTACAATTAGCCGTTTTCGAGTACGGCGATGTGTACGCTAGCTTGACGTTACGCCAGCGTACACAGTGCAAAGGTGTTTATTTCCTAAACTAAAGAGGCACTATTTTTTTTAGTTTTACACTAATTAGGCACTATTTAGGCAGAGTTTTTTGACATAGTAACCAGCTCGATACAGCTTCATGGTACGCCAGCTTAACGCACGCAAATCTTATAACAAAGTTAGAAGAAGCACTAGATTGGAGTAACGAGACCAAAGTCAGTCTTAAAAGCATTAGTGTTATGTTAAAACCCGAACGCCCACGAGTGAACTAAATTGGTACGAGTTCATTTATGTCACCCTGAGCTAAGTAAGCCTACTTGTCAATACACTAACCCAAACGTTCACGCCGTCAATCCCCGAATGGTTTGGCAGAGGTACTAATACTTCTGAACATCACGTGACATTGACACTTGGTGAGTACCCATGTTTTGTTTGGAAAGTGTACTCACGTGATAGGGGGCAGGCCTATCACCGTTTCATACGAATACACTGCCACATGACAAATACAACTTAGCCATGTGGGTTTCCTCACGTTGTTTCGGTGTTCTCTTTGGGTGTTCTACCCACTGCGCTATCACGGTTGCTTAAACACGGTTTTCAATTAGTTCCCAATGTATGTACTCTGATAAATATAAAATTGCTGTGTAGTGTCGGCTTAGAATAACACTACCCCATTTCTACCCGTGGGTGATCGTAAGAGGCGACTAAGAGTATAAGGGCTTTTCAAGTGATTTTTTATTCAACATTTATTATTACCATCTTTTCCTTACTCAACTTCCAAAAGTGGCTGAGGAATTTCTCATTCCAAAGATCTGGCTACCCCGTTAAGGCAATTATAGCTGTTAGTATATATATGTATGTATGTACATATAATAAACAAATTACCAAAGTGGATGACTTATCCCGCGAATACGGTACAAGTACTACTAAGGGTGTGAGGCCTTTTAAGTGATTGTTGGGCGATGTAGTTGGAGAATTCGGTATGCAAAGTTTTTTTTTGGTATTTATTAAATATTTTTATTCAATAGTAAACACAAAAATAAAAGACTAATTTGAATATTTTCCATTTAAAATGTAAAGTTATGATTTTTTAAAGATTGTTCAACTTTTGTACTTAGTGACGTCATCGATTGATAAAATCACGTAGCGACATGCAAATGAAGCGAAATGTTTTATAAAAATGTTGCTGATTGCAAAACATATCACGAATTTGTGATGTCAAATGAAATTATTACGATATTATACTAAACAAACCTATGATTTTCGATATTTTATTAATAAACTGCAAAACCGTATGTCTTTGAAACAACATTGAAGGTCAAACACTGTTACAGTTTTTTGATAAAATAACAGTCATTTTAGCTTCAATTGATATAATTTCAAGAAAATATTGTTTATGCGACATGATAGTCCAGTGGGTAGAACACCCGCCCGAAAAACAGAAGGGCGTGAGTTCCAATCCTGGGACGGGCCTACACCAATTTGTCTTTTCTAAAGTCATATGTGTGGTTAATTTATCATGGTTGCTAACGGTGAGGGAAAACATCGTGAGGAAACCCACATGGCTGAGTTGTACTTAGTCATGTGACAGTGTATTCGTACAAAACGGCGATAGGCCTGCCCCCTATCACGTGAGTACACTGTCTAAGCAAAACGTGGGTACCTTCTCTGGAAACTAGATGGCGCTTGCCATGTGAGTTCAGGAGTATGGGTACCTCTGCCAACCCCTTCGGGGATAAAACGGCGTGAACGTTTATGTTATGTTATGTTATTGTTTATAACCATAATATCTCGAAATGGTTTTGTGATCAGCATCACTTTAGTAAAACTTTGCATACCGAATTATCAACAATCATCCTTACAATCTTTTCCCACTCAACTTCCAAAAGTGGCTGAGAGTTTCCAATTCTGAAGCACTGAAGACCAAGCACGAGCGCTATTTTATCGACACGATAACGGTTAGAATGAGATGGCAGTATACGATACTAAGTAAGTGCGTAAGAGACGGCTGCTTTATCCCACGCGATAACTAGTTTAAACACCGCTCGTACTAGCCGGGCTGGTTACGAATTGGTTGCATATATAGCGGTATTGTGTCGGTATAAAATAGTACTACCCCATTTTTTCTCGTGGTATTTGGGCTATTAAGTGATTTTTGGGCGATATGGTTGAAAACGCATCACCAAAAACCTTTGTTTTACAATCCCACCTTTACACAAATTCCAAAAGTGGCTGAGGAATTTATTATTCTAAAGTTCTGGCTGCCCATTCTAGGGATTAATAGCCGTGAGTATATGTATGTATGTATATCCGTAAGTATTATTTATACCCTGTGCGGTACAGTAGATTTGTCAAATATTTTTTCCCGATTAAAATTCTCAATTTTAACAATATATTTTGTTAGAAGAACATGTTTTGACAAACTAACGTTACGTAAATGCATAATTTGAATGTTTTTGTTTATGAAAACTTCATGTGGGGATCATACTAATAAATAAAGGAATGAAAAATTTCGACACAGGCGGGAATCGAACCCGCGACCTCGGCTATACGCCCCCGTCGCTCTGCCAATTGAGCTACGGTGACACGGTATTATTTAAATGCCTTAATTTACACGATCTACTCGTCTCCAATGTCAAATATACCTTATATTTTCTGAGGCAAAAAATACCTAATAATTAAAGATCCCTTTTATGATTTGGCATATTAACATAGCTAAGTAAATTGTATATGGTATCAGTTTTCCAGTGAAATACAGTTGAATTGAATATAAAACCATTTTCTAATCGAATATCTATTAAGGGTATGTGTAAAGTAAGTGAATTGGGTGTGGAAGCCTTACGACCGCTTCAGTCGATATGCACGCTTCTGTATAGCATTACAACACTGTCCTATTTCTATAAAACCTTATTGAATATACAGTTTAAAGTTATGACTCACCCTATGGCCCTTTCTAAGGTATAATGCATCGATAAGTGTTTTATGATATCGGCTACAGAAAATGATCAGGATTTATTTCAAAGCGAAAGTGGTTATGATTTACAAGTGCAAATGATATGGGAATGTAAAATGAATTAGTGATAGTTTCGGTATATTTCTAAAATGTGGTTTCAGCCGTTCATAGTGTTAATAATGTTGACTAATTGTTCGGAAGCTGCGAGAGTACAAGCCGTCAGTTTTTTGTAAGTACCAATTGGAAGTTATTACGTAAATTGTTAATTTAGTTTTCGTTTCAATATCTTACAAAAGGGAACATGTAGATAGTATAACTGTAAACACAACTACATGGGCAAAAGAACTTACCTAAGTGAATTTCTGCCAAAATTATATGATATGTTGCATCCGAACAGATTTAATATAAAATGCAGTATATCCTGAATCATGGTATATTCAATCTTGAGGATGTAAAATTTAAATATAGTAGTATATAGACTAGAAAGGAATACAGAAATGTCCTACCATGATGTTAAACCTTCCTAACACGAACATAATCTTTCGAGGTTTAAGGAAGGTACGACCACGGCTCTAGCCCAAACGTTTTTGGGGTCATGAATTTCTGTCCAGTAGTCCTTAGTTCTGACATATTTTAATTTATAGCATTTCTTTTTACGTAAAACCTAGTATAGTATTATATTAGCTGTGGTAAAACTGAACGTAGTTATCCAAGATTTGTACAAAACACATATTATTATTTTTTACAAGGCTCAACCATGACAACTCGCTTAAAATCCCGGGTCGAGGTCTACACTAATTGGTCTTCTGTGGTTATTTTACCATGGTTGTTAACGGTGAGGGAAAAGATCGTGAGAAAACCCACATGGCTGAGTTGTACAAATTATGTCCTATGACAGTGTATTTGTACAATACAGCGATAGGTCTGTTCAAGCAAAACGTGCTTTCTCTGAACAGTTGTACAAAAATTTGGAGTTCAGAAGAAGTTATTGTTTAGTTTGAGTTGAGATGTTTGTAGGGTTTCGTACTCGTACTAAAAGGTAAAACGGGACCCTATTACTTAAACTTCTCTGTCTGTCTGTCTGTGTGTCTCCAGGCTGTATCTCATAAACCGTGATAGATAGAAAGGTGAAATTTCACGAATGTAGTATTTCTGTTGCCGCTATAACAACAAATACTAAAAACTAGTAACCCTGGCGCGACTACGTTGCGTCCAATAAAATGAGTTTATTTTGAAATTTTCCGACCAATCACAGCGCAGTTCTTTTGAATTTCTAGTGAATTTTTCTGAATGGCCGGTTTGAAAAAATTCCGACCAATCAGAAAAGTCAGCGCATCTCTGATCGACTAAAGATTGCGCGCGCTTATGACACTGAAGCAAAGTCTATGGGCCAAAATCGAAACTTTGAAATTCTGTAACAATTAACTTAATCCAGTTACATCAGATGTCTGAATTTTGTGCACGCCACGCCCGCGAACTGTACAAAACGATACCTGAACCAAATTTCTAGCTTAACTCATCGCGTCACAGGCTTCCGGGCAAGAAAGAGGCTTACAGAAATAATATATAATAATAATTAAGGGGGGTCCCCATACAATAAAAGTGTTTATACCGCAGTATTTTGCTCAATTAATATTTCTGCTGTATCATATAAACCGGGATAGCTAGAAAGCTAAAATTTTCGCAATTGATGTATTGAGGCACTGTTTTGCCACCATTAACAACCACGAAGACAAAAAAGCCTTTAATTTAGTGATCATCATACCTAGATAAACTGAACCATCACTGTCCCCTATAAACTTCCAAATGTGGCTGACGAGTTACTAGCTCCATAGCTCTGGGTACCCCTTTTTGGGATTAATGGCCGTGAGTATATGTATGTATCATTATCAAATCTAATACTGCCGTGTAGTGTCGGCTTAGAATAATACTCCCCCATTTCTACCCGTGGGTGATCGTAAGAGGCGACTAAGGGTATAAGGGCTTTTTAAGTGATTTTTGGGCGATGTGGTTGGAAACCCGTCACCAAAAACATTTATTATTACCATCTTTTCCCCAATCAACTTCCAAAAGTGGCTGAGGAATTTCTCATTCCAAAGCTCTGGCTACCCCGTTAAGGGATTTATAGCCGTGAGTATATGCATGTATGTAATACTGTCCCGGTTATAAATTTCCAGATCAAACTCGACGTACCAAGAAATAGAAATGAAGCCAGAATCCAGTTTATCCCTGCGGGATATATTACCGGTGAAAGCAAAGTACTATGACAAAAACAGGGCACCTAAATTACTGGGCCAGCCTACTGTCGTCTATTTCCATGTTACCGTTTTGTCCCTGGATTCGATAAATGAAGAAAGTATGGTAAGTCATTAAGGGACACTCCGGATAAATATGTTGTTATTGATTGATTTCAAACTCTATCAAGTCCGTTTTGACGATATAGATATGACATGAATAAAATATATGTTGCTAATTAGTTCATGATCTTAAAATTTGAGATCTTTTCAAAAAAACCGTATTGGCCCCACTGGCATAACTTACATATAAACTCATTATAATAACTCAGTAAGTAAATAATATTTTTGCTGTTTAACTTTTCATTTAAACATTATAATTATTCAATTAAACTGAATAAAGTAATTATTAACTGCGCGCGGGTTTTTTTCCGTCCCTGTCACTGCAGCAATAGCTGCAAAATGCGGGGAGTCCATTAACAGCAATGGATTTGAATTGCAATGAAGACATGTGGTATTCAAATCAGACATGTTATGTTAGTAGTTTAATGTAATACTGCGCAATTTAATTTGTATTTATTGGTTTATTGTCAATGTTATAGTTTTACTTAGCCTGTAGAATTGCAAAACTTAAGTAGCAATGGGTAGGGCACATTGCACGCAGAACCGACGGCCGTTGAGCCGTTCTGGTGGCGGCCACGTATCGGACGGATCAATTGGGTATACCCCAAGGTGGACCGACGACTTAGTCGAGGTCGCGGGAAGCCGGTGGATGAGGGCAGCACAGGACCGGTCGTTGTGGAGATCTTTGAGGAGGCCTATGTCAAGCAGTGGACGTCTCTTAGCTGATGATGATGTTGTACTTTTGTTGTCATGAAGTTATAATAAATTTGTTACAGGCAGTATCAGTCATACATACATACATATACTCACAGCTGTAAATCCCTAGATGGGGTAGCCAGAGCTAAGGAATCAGAAATTCCTCAGCCACTTTTGGAAAGTTAAGTGGGGAAAAGATGGTAAAATAAAGGTTGTTGGTGATGGGTCTCCAACCACATCGCCCAAAAATCCCTTAAAAGCCCCAATACCGTTAGTCGCCTCTTACGTACACCCGCCGGAAGAATTGGGGTAGTGCTATTCTAAGCCGACACTACACAGCATATCAGTCAGTGGACGTCTATTTGCTGATGATGATGTTATAGTTGTAGTTGTCACTAAAATATTTTTAACTTGTTGACTATACCAATCTTGACTAACATGGAAAACCATCCAAGCCCATAAATAATAATGAATCTTGTTTTTTTTTATGTTTGTATTAAATTTTCAGACTTATGTGGCAGACGTTTTTCTCGCACAATCTTGGCGGGACCCTCGTCTCCGCCTTCCAGAAAATATGCACGAAGAATACCGGATCCTGGATGTAGAATGGCTGAACAATATTTGGAGACCTGACTGCTTCTTCAAGAACGCAAAGAAAGTGACTTTTCACGAGATGAGCATACCGAACCATTACTTGTGGCTGTATCATGATAAAACTTTGCTTTATATGTCGAAGTAAGTTGAGGTCCTGTTTTTATTGCGTAGCGTAAGAGCTCTTAAATATTCGTAGTTTTTCTACGTACATACTCACGGCTATAAATCTCTAAAGGGGGTAGCCGGAGCTTCAGAATCAGAAAATTGTTTAGCCACTTGTTTTTGGTGATGGGTCTCCGACAGCATCGCCCAAAAGACACTTACCTTAAAAGTACCGGTACCCTTTCGATCACCTATGGGAAGAAATAGGTAAGTGCTGTTCTAAGCCGACACTACACAGCATCTTAGTTTTTGAATATTTATTGATTCTTTTAAGTCCCAGGGTCAGCCTAAGTACCCACAGATTACGTTTTCTCTTTAGCGGCTCTTTTCACTCAAAGGGTCTAGCAGGCTAAGGGAACAAGATTGGCCCCCGAAGCCGATCTGGCTGATTTTTATAGTGGTGCACCGGTTTCAGCCACGGTTACTGTGTGACAAAAATCAGCCCTCGATCTTCTTTTGTTTTGGAGATTTTTGACATTTACCAAATCATCAAGGTATTTTTTAAACTTATGTTTTAGATTAACTACGCAAGCTAGAACAACCAAACCAAATCACGATAAACGAGAATAAAATGAACTTTTAATCGCATGTTTTTATGGGGGGCCTATCAATAGTACTTCAGTCAAAAAATCATAGCTTATTTTTTTAGTACATTTTTTTGACGTTTGCCGCGGAGGTACACCCACCAAAAAAATCTCAAAAAGAGCTACTAAAGACATGTACAAGTGCATAGAAAAAAATCCAAAAATCGTGGTGCGTCATGTCAAAAAATCGAAAATATTTGTAATACAACACCAGTATTTAAGTACTAGAGTAGTATATATTTTATGTAAACTCTTTAGTGTTTATTAGATTCTATTTATGAAGATAACATTTTGACATCTGACATTTGACATTTGCAATCAACTCTTGTCACGATCCTGAGCCACCTGCATTCATCGATGTCCCGCAATCCGTCCATCGACCGATGTTCCCCGCCCATTGCCACTTGAGGTTTACAACTGTTTGGGCTATGTCGCTGACTTTAGTTCTTCAGCGGACCTCCTCATTTCTGATTCGATCGCGCAAAGAAACCCCGAGCATAGCCCTCTCCATTGCCCTCTGAGCTACATTGAGCAACTTTGAGCTTTCTTATCTGATCCATATTTGTATTATGCCAACAGTAACTTAGGGGGGTGTTGAGACTGTAGTGCACCATTTGATTGCAAATGTCAAATGTCAGATCTTCATAAATAGAATCTAATAAACACTAAAGAGTTTACATAAAATATATACTACTCTGGTACTTAAATACTGGTGTTGTATTACAAATATTTTCGATTTTTTGACATGACGCACCACGATTTTTGGAAAAAAAAATCTATGCACTTGTACATGTCTTTAGTAGCTCTTTTTGAAATTTTTTTGGTGGGTGTACCTCCGCGGCAAACGTCAAAAAAATGTACTAAAAAAAATAAGCTATGATTTTTTGACTGAAGTACTATTGGTAGGCCCCCCATAAAAACATGCGATTAAAAGTTCATTTTATTCTCGTTTATCGTGATTTGGTTTGGTTGTTCTAGCTTGCGTAGTTTATCTAAAACATAAGTTTAAAAAATACTTTGATGATTTGGTAAATGTCAAAAATCTCCAAAACAAAAGAAGATCGAGGGCTGATTTTTGTCACACAGAAACCGTGGCTGAAACCGGTGCACCACCATAAAAATCAGCCAGATCGGCTTCGGGGGCCAATCTTGTTCCCTTAGCCTGCTAGATCCTTTTAATTAATATTTTCTTTTCTTACAGACTTACCTTGGTGCTATCATGTGCAATGAAGTTCGAGACGTATCCTCACGACACTCAAAGCTGTTCCATCATGATAGAGAGTTGTAAGTAAATGCTGTGAGGTCTTTATTTCCTCTTAATTTGATGAAGAATGTTTATTATGTTTACTGATACATAGCATAGTTTATTCAGTGATCAATTAATTTAACTACCTCCATGGTCTAGCGATAAAGTGCTCGGTTTACAATCCGATGGTTTGATTCCCAGAGGGTAAACTCACAAATTCTATTGGTAACATTTAACATTCTAGTAGGATATTGTAGGCCTGAACTAACTGTTTTTCTTGCTTCCGACGGCACGTTAAGCTGTCAGTCCGGAGTACTTTCATGTTATTATTTGTTATTCTGCTAACCAGGCCAACGTGGTGGAAAACGGCTAAATTATAAAATTTGAGGTCGAATCGCCCCTCCTAGAAATTATGCATGTTAACTCCCGGGGGACAGGCCTCCCATGGAAAATCCTAACAGCAAACGGTATTCCTCTACAACAGTCATGTTTTACCGTAAACATCATCGGGTCATAAGAAAGTTACTGGAAAAAGAAAAATAGTACTCACGTTTCAATAAGAACCTGATCAGCAAATAAAAACAGAGGCTTATTGATTTGACACTACAGTAATATATTGGATTGAATCAGGCGTTACTTTGCGGAAATCCATAGCAATACTATTATTAATAAATTTCTTCGCTTAATTCCGCTAAATACCTGCAGTCTTCATGCAACATGCACTGTGCACCGCCCGCCCTCCCACTTACAAGAAATCGAAAAGCAGACAATGCACCACACACACACTCGCAAGCGAAAACCACAGGCAACCACAACATGCGACGCGTTTCGACTCAACACGAGTCATTGTCGAGCAGTAGACAGTTCGGCAGCTGACCACCGAGTCGGTGGTCGAAATTGTGAAAATCGTGGCAGAAATTTATTAATATTAGTAATACAGTAATAGTTCAGAACTCATGTCACAGTTACTACCAATAATCTCATGCTTGATATAAAATTTGAAGCGATGGCTCTAGTATTTGCTAAGAGGCTCTTACCAATAAAACTGCAATTTAGCTCTGATTTCTGAAAGCTTTTCTATTAACGTACATTCCAGATTTTCTCTTATTGTCTATTATCTTACTTATATACATATAATCACGCCATCATTTTCCATTAGGGAGGATTTCTTTTGCTTCTTTTACATACATACATCTTTTAATATATCCTCCTTTACACTTCACACTTAGGACGCCTATCTTTTTGATTACTCTCTCTTTTTGGTCCAAATATGTTTCCCGTGGTCGTCCTCTACTAACATTACCTTTCACATTAGCTATATAGATCTATTATCCATCCTCTCTTTGTGCCCTAACCATTATACTATTCCTTTTTCTATCTTTTTTACAATATCCTCTTCCCTTTCCATTCACAAATCAAGCTATTTGTATATTATTTTATCCCTTTCAGTATCCCACACAGTCCATGACCTGGTGTTTCTGTGGAACCTGACCGACCCACTGGTGGTGAACCCGGATATAGAGCTGCCACAGCTCGATATATCTAACAATTATACATCTGATTGCACTATTGAGTATTCTACTGGTAAGTATTCTAACTATTTTTTAAGATTGCTTAAGTTGTTGTTGGTTGATGTTTTAGCAATATGAAATCAATTTGAAACTCACACCAACTTTTACTAGCTCTAAGGGAAAATAAAAAGAAACATCGGAAAAAGGATTACAGTTTACATTTTGCAGTTTTAAAAGAAAGTTTAGATAGTAGAGAACGATTAACAAAGAAATACCTTCTATATAGGTAGCATGAGACGTGTGAGAACGAATATGTCACGCGAGATGTGAAATAATGAAGGATTTTGTATGAATAAACGGTCAGTTTCTTACTTCTGAAGCGATATGGTTGCGCTGTCACGCCTTATGCTACGTGGACCGACTGGTAAGAAGTAATATCTTGCGCAGAATAATTAGAATTAGCTCCCCATAATTGTTAAAACTTATGATATGGTGCATGTTGTAAAATGGTAAAATCCAAGCAAGCCGGTTTTTTTATCTCAGTACCATTTTCGTATTGGTTAGTTTTAATGGCTCGGTTGCTCTTAAAAACCAGAAAGGAGCTCAGCCTTGAGTTTTGTATGAATGCGTTAAAGAACTCTTACTCTAACTGTCTTTTATCTATTGATAGATATTTAATCTTCTGTGTAGTGTCGGCTTAGAATAGCACTAACCCATTTCTTCCAGTGGGTGTACGTAAGAGGCGACTAACGGTATTGGGGCTTTGAAGGGATTTGTGGGCGATGCGGTTGGAGACCTATTACCAACAACCTTTATTTTACCATCTTCTCCCCACTCAACTTTCCAAAAGTGGCTGAGGAATTTCTGATTCCTTAGCTCTGGCTGCACCTTCTAGGGATTTACAGCCGTACGTATATGTATTTATCTATTTATATATTGATTCTGAACAATGATATTTCATTGTTTTGAATGGTTATGTTCATTGTCAAAATTAATTCATACAGAAACCATATTACCAAAAATTATTTCTTACCCAATAGGCAACTTCACCTGTCTCGCCATAGTATTCAACCTGCGCCGTCGTCTCGGCTACCATCTGTTCCACACTTATATACCCTCAGCGCTGATCGTCGTCATGTCCTGGATTTCCTTCTGGATCAAACCTGAAGCGATCCCTGCGAGGGTCACTCTTGGAGTCACTTCGTTGCTGACTTTAGGTGAGGAAATAATTGGATTCTTTTAATATTTAGTCTCTCGTTTTTAGTTATAATTTCGGCTTAAAAGATTACATATGTTACCGGAAATGTATGAAATCAAGGAATTGTATACAAATCCTAGGAAATGTGTACAATTCCGATACTACTTAGGAAATGTATAAAATATTGTTTGAAAACCTATTTAATGCATAGATATCCTAGGAAATGTATAAATTTCCTCGGAATTGTATATAATTCCAATATCGTATTAGGAAATGTATGAAGTAAATGCTTTCTGTAATTAAACACGTTTTAAAAATATTTTTTTAATGTAGCAATTATTGAGACAATCGGGTAATAGTCATACCGTAAAATATGTTCATATTATCTTACTAATTCAAACTTCTAAATTCAACTATCTATTAACTTATAACGTATCACAAAGCAACTTATATTTAATCTTATTAATTATTGTGGCAAGTAATCAGTTTGATAATTAAGTAATTGTAATTTGCTGTGTAGTGTCGGCTTAGAATAGCACTACCCCATTTCTTCCAGTGGGTGTACGTTAGAGGCGACTAACGGTATTGGGGCTATTAAGGGATTTTTGGGCGATGCGGTTGGAGACCCATCACCAACAACCTTTATTTTTACCATCCTTTCCCCACTCTACTTTCCAAAAGTGGCCGAGGAACTTCTAGTTCCTCAGCTCTGGCTACCCTTTGTAGGGATTTACAGCCGTGAGTATATGTATGTATGTATAAATATCACAGTATAAAAATGACGACGTGATAGCTCAATGGGTAGAACACCGATTAACGTGCAAGCGACTAGTGTTCAAATCCCGGGTCGGGTGTAGACCAATTTATCTTTTCTAAAGACATATGTGTGGTTAATTTACCATGGTTGTTAACGGTGAGTGAAAACATCTTGAGGAAACCCACATGACTGAGTTGTACTTAGTCATGTGACAGTGTATTCGTACAAAACGGCGATAGGCCTGCCCCTATCACGTGAGTACACTGTCTATGCAAAACGTGAGTACACTGAACACCAGGTGACAAAGTCACGTGATGTTCAGAACTATTAGTACCTCTGCCAACCCCTTCGGGGATATTCGGCGTGAACGTTTATGTTATGTTTATGTTATGTATTACAAAAGTAAATCTTTATATTATATTATAATATACTTTGCCAGTCCATAGAGCTATTTATCTTTGCAGGTTAAGCTCGAATGGCATTTTGAAGTACATAATACTTTATTTTTAAAACACAGACATCTTGCTGTAGAACAGTTTTTCTTGCAAAGGCACTTCTTAAACCCCTGGCCGGTTCCAGTGGATTGCAAGGTGGCAACTGACCGTAGTGCAATCTCGGTACTCGGTACATCGTCTGCATCAATTGTTTTAATATCAAAACTACACCAATAATATTACTTGCATCACCTCGGAACTGCAATTCGTACTGAAGTGCCAATAGGTACAGGAGACAACTTCTTTTCACTTAATTTCAGCATTTTTTCGGCTTGTTTGTTGTAGGTTTTTCTTAGCATTTTGACGATTATCTATTACTTTATCTTTTTTTGAACATATTTGACACAAAACTTTAAATCCAAATCCTTCATCGGTTGGTTCTTCAGCAACAGCGCAAATAGCGTGGATCCACATTCTCTACATGTATGAGCTCATGTAGTTTCCTGTGAACAGACGCTGCATTGGAGGGTGCAATTTGGAGGTTGCGTGTTTGTTTCGGGTTGATCTAAAACGTCTTCAACATTTTGCGTGAAATCATTGGGTAATTGTAAACCAACTTTTACTTTACATCCAAAGAGATCCTCATACGGAGATTGCTTAATACCAGCATGAAAAGCTCTGTTTTTCATCAGTTGGACAAATCTCAAACCCTCACTCCAATGTGAATTATCATTATCTTACATCCACGTGGTCAGCATATCGCGCCGGATCAGGCGAAGCAATACCCTTCCTTCGTCCCACTGTCCCTGCATACCCACCAATATCTTAAATGTTTTACATTTCCGATTGCTATTTAGGAAATGTATAGATTTCCTAGGAAATGTGTAAGTATAATATAATTTATTTCACACATTTCCGTGCGATTTTAGGAATTACACACATTTACTAGGAATTGTATACAATGACGGATTACATACTTTTCCGTTAACACATACATACATAGGTTATTTTATTGGGATAGACAGAGGCTGATGTATGCCATGTTAAACGTAAAAGTATATTTCGCAATTCATTTAAATTCATCTCTTTTTAAATATTTGTCTTTATTTTGCTTAACTTTAGACGCACCCTATCCATTTCAATATTTTTCTAGAAGTCATAAAAAAGGGTAGAAGATACCTAAGCTAACCTAACCATACCTAACAAGTGGTAAGTATAATATAGTAACCTCACTTTTCTAATATTTTTTGATATTCCAAGTAGGATAAAAAGATTGCCGTGTAGTGCCGGCATAGAATAGCACTACCCCATTTCTTCCGGTGAGTGTACGCAAGTGGAGACCCATCACCAACAACCTTTATTTTACCATCTTTTCCCCACTAAACTCTCCAAAAGTGGCTGAACAATTTTTAATTCCTTAGCTCTGGCTACCCCTTCTAGGGATTTATAGCCGTGAGTATATGTATGTATGATAAAAAGATAGCAAAAGCTTCAATATTAAAGCAGGGATTTTTCAGGCACCTTTCTAAATATGTGTGTTAAATATTTGTAGAGCCAAGGATCTATTAATTATTAATAATTATATTTTCTAACTTTATTTATTTCAGCCACCCAAAATACGCAATCTCAACAAAGCCTCCCCCCGGTTTCGTACGTGAAGGCTATAGATGTCTGGATGTCAGCATGTTCTGTCTTCGTGTTTCTGTCGTTGTTCGAGTTTGCGGTCGTCAATAACTATATGGGACCCGTGGCTACTAAGGCCATGAAGGGGTATTCGGATGAGGATTTGGCTAATTTGGATGCTTATAAGGTAAGGGTACTAGGGGTAAACTACTTTTATACGAAGTCAGTTGCTCGGCGATGTGTTTGAAAAACGACAACAACCTATATTACAAGCCAAATAAACAGCTTTGATAGCTCACTGGTAAGTCCATCGCTTTCCATGCAGTAGACGCGAGTTCGAATCCTGAGTAAAACGAACACCAATGTCAGGCGTTCACACCGATTTATCTGAAGGGATGGCAGAGTTATCAATACTTCTAAACACCACGTAACACTTTGGTCACCTGGTGTTCAGGGAACTCACGTTTTGCTTAGACAGTGCATCATAGTGTTCGGGAGCAAGCCTTTCGCCGCTTTTTATTAATAACCTGTCACTTGACCAATTATAACTTAGCCATGTGGGTTTCCTCAAGATGTCTCCCTCACCGATAACAATCTTGATAAGTTTATCAGACATATGACTTAAGAAAAGACACATGTATGTAAGCCTAATTACGGATTTAAACTCTCGCCTCTCTCTTTGCCGTGTAGTGCCGGCTTAGAATGTCGCTACCCCTTTCTACCCACGGGTGTCGTAAGAGGCGACTAAGGGTATTGGGGCTTTTTATTGGATTTTTGGGCGATGCGGTTGGAGACCCATCACCAAAAACCTTTATTTTTACCATCTTTTCCCCACTCAACTTCCAAAAGTTGCTGAGGAATTTATAATTATTTAGCTCTGGTTACCCCTTCTAGGGAAATATAGCCGTGAGTATATGTATGTATGTATATGTATGTAAACTCTCGCCTCCTCCAGAAGCGGTGGTAGAGCCATTTAAATGAGGATGATCCATGAAATAAGTTAATATTTAAAACAAAATACAAATATAACGAAACAATATTATTTTCCAGCACATATTCCCAAACACGGTGGATCCCAGAGCCAGCACCTCTGCATCGATTCCCCAGTACGATACGTTCTGCAACGGCAGAGAAGTGGCGGTCTACATCGATAAGTTCTCTCGGTTTCTCTTTCCCTTCTCTTTCTTTATATTCAATGTCGTTTATTGGTCTACGTTCTTGTAGATATTTTGTTGATAATATTTATTTAGATTTTTTATTTTACTTATAATATTAAAAAGGCTTGTTAACGACCGATTTCTGAATTGAGTATTCCAGCTGAGAACAACTTAAGTATCGCTCTGTCGCTTTGAAATCTTAACAACTGAATGAGACAAAACGATACTTAAGTCGTTCTCAGCTTGAATACTCAAACCAGAAATCGGGCGTAAGACTTTGAAACGAGTGTTTTGTGTTGAAATAACTTGAAAAAATTGACTTGAACGTAATTTTTATGCGTTTAGGCATATTTGCATAAATATTATTCACGCGCAAATGGCGTAAAAGCTTTTCGAAAATCTTATTTATCGAAAGCAGTTACCCTGTCTATGCCAGGGTTTATTGCATGTTTTAAGATTACAAATACGGTATTCTTATTCTTCGTCATCTCTATATTGTAAATACTTAAGTAATATTTTAACCCTGTGTTCTTTTTGCAGTTCGTTTGTAATTAAAACTATTATATGCGTGAAAAAAGTAATATTTGCTTATTCTTCTATGACAGAATGGTTTATACGCCTGAAGGAAGGAAAACCTGTCTTTTAAAAAGAAAATCTTTCTTTTTGATAGTAAATACCTACAATAATTGTTCAGTTCAACATCATAGATATATATGACATATACATAGAAATGTAGTATATTACACTAATAAATGACATAGAATAAATACGTCTCATTTCTCTACATGTTTTACGTATGAGCTTAATTATTATTCTAATGTTATAAGTGTCTGTATGAGTGAAATGTTTTTTAGATGTAAGTTCTAACTTGTTTCCAATTAAAAATAAATTGATTTAATGAAATAAGTATAATATCCTTTTGTTTCCCTTTTTTTATAAACCTCATCATAGTAAAGTAGTGTGTAAAAGTTCCAGGGCTGTGGCCCCATACATACATAATATACTCACGACCATAATTCCCAAAAAGGGTTGCGGTCACGTACCGGCTAATTCTGCGATGATAAGTCTCTCATTTTTTTGTTGGACTAACGAATTGTTGAAAGTTATGGAAATAAGTAAAGAAAATTTGGGTGACAAGCATTGAGGATTGCTGATGGTAGATTTCTAACGGCATCACACAGCAATCATTTGAAAAGTCCAAATAGTGTTATTCCTAGCCGAAACTCTTGATCATGAATGATATATAAAACATACAAACATACATATACTCACGGCCATTACAATCCAAAGAACACATTTGGAAGTTGATAGGGGACAAGATAGTAGAAATAAAGTATTGTTGGTGCTGGGTCTCCAACCGCATCACCCAAAAACCACTTAGCCCATCCCAGCCTCATACCCTTAGTCACCTTACAACACCCGTGGGTAGAAAGGGGTAGTCACATTCTAAGCCGGCACTACACAACAATAAATAACGGCAAAAAATATAGAAGTAAATAAAATACGACATTGCATGTAGACTCATAAAAAACGTCCACCATATTGATTTCATTACATATTTGTTAGTCCTACTTTGGGACAGACAGACAGTGCGTTAAGGAGAAGATTAATTTATTACGGAAGACAAATTTTTTTTTATCTTTAATTACAATGTTTTGTTCATGAAAACCTCATATGGGGATTATTACTAATAAGTAAAGGAAAGAATAATTTCGACAGCAACGGAGATCGAACCCACGATCTCCGGGTCTACGCCCCCGTCGCTCTGCCAATTGAGCTATAGTGTCAAGTCAAAATTTTTCTTTCCTTTATTTATTAGTACATTATCTTTAATTACTTGCTAACTTTGCAACTACTACATACCTTTATTCTATAATCTTTTTCCCATTCAACCTGCAAAAGTTGCTGAGGAATTTTTAATTCTGAAGCTCAGGCAGTCAGGCTACTCCTTTAAGGGATTTACTACTGTGAGTATATGTATCCTCCTTACAGCCCAAATATGTCCCCACCAAGGGGCTCAAGCCTACCCTATATAGGGCGATTTGAGCACAGTCCACCACGCTGGACAATTGCGGGTTGGCAGACTAACGACTACTACCGTAATAGTGGCCGGGGCCGACAGCTTAACGTGCCCTCCGAAGCACGGAATCATCTTAATTTTCGGATAATCAGGTGATTCAAGCCTGCAATATATATACTAAATACAAACTGGGTTAAATCTTACAAATTAGTAAGGTTACCATCCCCGGGGGATTCAACCCGTGACCTCCGTACTTGAAACCAAGCGCTTAACCGCGAGACCACGGAGGCCGGAGTATATGTATGTATGTTGCAAATCCTATGAAAGTTATGTTTATGAAGTGTACCTATGTGTCTGAACGGCTTAAAACACAGTTACGGTGTTTTCATTTCTAAACATAACGTTTCGGTTAGATGGTCACTCCTCTACTCTCTTGTCCTGGGGATGGTTATGTTATTTATGGGTTTAAATGTATGTACCATTCTGGAACGCTCTTAACATGCATACGCTATCCGTAGAAAATAAAATAGGTGTACTAATAAAAAAAAACTGTATCACAGAATCTACCGCGTAGACCACGGATTTTTATCCACTTGATGATTCTTGCGGTCAATCTAAAACTATCAAACAGTACTTTTCACAAACAACATATTCCCCTTAACACCGAAGAAGTGTGAAGCATACAGAGTTGCATTGCCGAAATCCTGCGAGCCATCTAGACAATTAGCATACAAAAAGACATCGTTAGGTTGTCTAGACAATACGTGGAATGAATTAAACATTAAGCACATAGCAACTGTCTGTATGCAACTATATGTATGTAGCTCATCTATTTTTTAAATTCACTTGAATCTTAATAGTAATATATATATGATGACTGCCTCCGTGGTCTCGCGGTTAAGCGCTTGGTTTCAAGTACGGAGGTCTCGGGTTCGATTCCCAGGGGCAGGTAACCTTACAAATTTAATTTGTAAGATGTAACCCAGTCTGGAAGGATATTGCAGGCTTGAATCACCTGATTATCCGAAAATTAAAATGATTCCGTGCTTCGGAGGGCACGTTAAGCCGTCGGTCCCGGCTACTATTACGGTAGTAGTCGTTAGTCTGCCAACCCGCAATTGGCCAGCGTCGTGGACTATGGCCAAATCGCCCTATATAGGGTAGGCTCGAGCCCCTTGGTGGGGACATATATGGGCTGTGGTAATATAAATATATAGACTTAAAGATATAAATCCCAGAAAGGAGTTGTTAGGTATTTTTAATAATTTTTACCTGATTTTGGAACTGCGTATTATCTGTTGGCTTAGAATAACACGAACCGGTGAAGAATGAGGTGAGGGCAGTACAAACCCAGTCGTTGTGGAGATCTTTAGGGGAGGCCTATGTACAGTGTATTTCTATTCACTAATGATGATGATGATGATGTCACTAAACTGCCTTGCATAGTTAGTTAAAGCAAATCAAAATATACACTCATACATATACTTACTCACTTATACTCACGCCCGTTGTTCCTATTGGAGTAGGCAATACTCACAGCTATAAAAAAGAGGCCGGCCAGAGCTTCAGATGTAAAAACTCTTCAGCCACTATTGAAAACTAAATCTACATACAAACATATACTCACGGCCATAAATCCCAAAAAAGGGAAGCCAGTGCTTTAGAGCCAGAAGGGGAGAAGATGGTAGAAATAAAGTAACGTTGGTGATGGGTCTCCAATCACATCGCCGAAGAACCGCTGAAAAAAACCCCGTGCCGTTAGTCGCCTCTTACGTTACCCGTAGGTAGAAAGGGGTAGTGACATTCTAAGCCGGCACTACACAGCGTGTGTATTGCCGAATTTATCTTACACGAATAAGTAAGTGATGCCAGATTATATATTTTTATTTCGAGGTCATCTTTTCCCCACTCAACTTTCCATAAGTGGCTGAGGAATTTAATTCCTTAGCTCTGGCTACCCCTTCTAGGGATTTATAGCCGTGAGTATATTTAGGTATGTTTGAGGTCATTACCTTTTAATATATTTCCCTGAACCATCGTACAAACTGACGAACTAATAAATCGTAGCGGACAGACTGTCTGTCTGTGAAATATAAATATACATTTTACGACAACCGCTGTCGTGTACGCTGCTAAAACAGTGATATTATACGGAAGATCATTTACAGAGTGTTAAATTTTAATATACCTACAGACATATTTTACACAGATCAAGTTATCCCCAAACTAATTCAAATATGTTTCAGTTTGTTAAGATATAACGTGCTTGAATGACATGATTATTTCCGAACTACAATGATTTCGTGCTGTCTCGGTCGTTTACTATCACAGTAATCGTTCGTCTGTCAACCCATACTTGTTCAGCTTGATGTACTATGGCCAAATCACCATATAAACATGCGGACATCTTTTACACAGATTAAGTTATCCCCAAACTAAGTTAAACTTGTATTATGGGATACTAACTCAATGATATATTTAAATTTCGATAATACATATATAAATAACATCCAAGACTAAGAAACAATCATTTATGCTCATCACATAAATGTTGGCCTCAACGGGGATCGAACCTGCAACCTCCGGACCGAGAAGCTCCTCAAGTGTCCACTCGGCCACGGATATCGTCAAGATGTGTTGTTTATTACGAATAAACTTAGTTGTATGAAGCCGATGGATGCGGAGGAGACAAAAAGGAGTCGTAGAGTTTCTTACGGCCACATTGAAATGTAGTAAATGATTGCTTAATAGGGTTATATTGGAAAACAGCCGTTGTATGCCCGATTCATAAGAGTGGTTCAAAAACTGATCCTGCGAATTATCGACCAATCTCACTGCTATCTTCATTATCAAAAGTCTTGGAAAAGATTGTGAACAGAAGGCTGACACACTTTTTAGAAGCTGAAAACTTATTGAACCCTAACCAGTTTGGTTTCAGACCAGCCAGGTCTACAGAGGATGCTGTTGCGGGATTGACAAAATCAATAACTAATGCTCTAGATAATAATAAAGCCTGCATTGGTGTTTTTCTGGATCTGGCAAAAGCTTTTGATACGGTTTCAATAAAGATTCTTCTGAAAAAGCTAGAAAGAAATGGAATTCGAGGATGTGCTTTAAGATGGTTTTCTTCATACCTTGCACAAAGACAGCAGTGTGTAAAAGTTGGTGCACTAATGAGTTCTCTTAAACATGTTCAATTTGGAGTCCCACAAGGAAGTGTACTAGGCCCTACTCTGTTTATTGTATACCTGAATGACCTCATAAAAGACTCACATATTCCTGAGTTATTCTGCTACGCTGATGATACTGCATTAATTTTTCAAGGAAAAGACTGGACAGAAACTTTCAATAAAGCAGAGCGCTATATGATCACTATTGGTACTTGTTTAAAAGAAAATTTACTTACACTTAATATCGAAAAAACAAAATATGTCACTTTCTTTAAAACTAAAAGTTCAGCTCCTAAAAATAATTACATGCTTAAATTACACAATACCCTGGATTGCCTCGGCTCTTGTAATGGCTGTGTCTGTCCAAAAATCAACGAAGCTGCCAACATAAAATACTTAGGTGTTGTGCTAGATCAGCGGTTGTCTTATAGAGATCATATACACACTCTAGCAAATCGTGTCAGAAAGCTTATACCCATTATGAAAAGTTTAAGACCCTGTGTAGAACTTGGTCTGATAAAGATGATATATACTTCGATTTGTCAACCTGTTTTAGAATACTGTATTTCTGTGTGGGGTGGAGCGGCTAAAACCATTTTAATTGAAGCTGAAAGATCACAACGCTCAATCCTTAAAGTAATGCTAGGAGTCAAACGACGTTACCCCACTGAGCAACTATACAAGGACTGGAAAATTTTATCCATACGTAAACTATTCCTGTTGCGTTCTACTATATTAGCACATATACATATGTTGCAATTACCAGAATACCAGACAATTCTAAAGAAAAGAATATACAAAGCACCATCCATCCATACAAGGACTGAATTTGCACAGCGGCAGGGTATCTTTCTACAACCGCATGTATATAATAACATCCTCAAATTATGTGACCTTAAACATAAAAATGTTATTCAGATTAAATCCGAATTAAAAGCCACTTTACAAGATTTGTCATACGAGGATACAGAACATATTTTACAAATTATGAAATGAGTTTATTATTATGCAATTGCTAAATACATATATATATATACACACTTATATTATTAGTATTATTTGATTATCAATTATTTATTTATTTTAATACTTTTATTTAGGATTACACCATTCAATTCATTATATTATTATTACTCCGTTGCGGTTTACACTTTAATTATTTGAAGCCATTCCCTGTGTTTAACTAATTACTAATTAAATAATAATGGCTGTCTTATAACATAGCTGGCTCTAATAAACATATAAAATATATATATATAATAAATAATAGTATTAATCAAATAAAATACTTAACCCTTACTGTTAATCATTACATATTACTTTTAGTTTACATTATCTTGATGCTTTTAATATGTCAAGTTTTATCATATATACAACAATTACTGTTTACATTTAAATTATTCAACAAATATAAATTGTATATGAAAATAATTAATTAATTACATTCCGCTTATGCTTATAAATTGAACCATACACCAATGATGTCAAACGGGTCTCCGCGACACAGGTTCGCCTAGTGCGGTGCCCGAAATGAAGTTTATTCTAAGACAAATAATTTTGAAATACCCGCGAATATTTTAATCATTAATGTTGTTTATAGATAATGGAATTATGATAAATGTTACATAAAGGTCAAAATTCTCAATACATTGTATCTATTTTATTGATAAGCATGATTTATTGTGTTAAGTTGTCTCAATGTGTAAATATTATCGAATAAATAATTTTGAATTTTTTTTTTTTTTTTTTTGAATTTAAAAGCTCTTATATCTCAACTTGTGTACAGCCCCAGACAGGCACGGGAATCTTACAAATATTGAAGGTTTCTTCAATCCTCACTCACTCACCTCACTCATAATCACGATCAAAAATCCCAAAAAGGGGTAGCCGGAGCTTTAGAAAGTCCTCAGCCACAATTGGAAATTGACAGGGGACAGATGGTAGAAATAAAGTACCCGCTGGTGATGGGTCTCAAACCACATCGCCCAAAAATTACTTAAAAAACCCAATACCCTTAGTCGCGTCTTACGACGCCCGTGAGTAGAAAGGGGTAGTGATATTCTAAGCCGGCGGCACTAGAAGAAGAAGAAACGTTTATTTGTTGCTAGTCGCACACAAACATGTAAATATTTTTACAAAATAAGAAAAAATAAATCAATGTTGATTTCACAAAATGCGCGAAAACAACAAATTGGCGTCTGACTCAGCATTGTCGTTGGGAGTTTTACTTTTACCCCACAACACTGATTTTCAGTCGGCGACAGGCTTGTAGTGACACACAGATCATACTTAAATTTAAATCACTTTTCCTCAACTCAAACTCACATATATCATTAGAACAGGCAAAATTTCCTTTTCGGGACTCAAATGCATGAACTCTCGGTGCTAAGGCTTGCAAAATATGTAAATTGTTAGGTCATATTTTTTTAAATAATCGAGTTAATAGTAGACACTTTCACGTACTACTTTCAGGACTCTACTTTCCTGTTTAATGTAATTTATTCATATTATTTATTACCTCTCATTCAGTTTAATAAAATATCTAATCATGCTGTATAGAAGGCGTCTTGAGTGCGTCACCGCGTCACTCCCATCCGAAGTGTTTCCCAGAACAATTATCCCGCTAACGATCCCGGGGGAATAAACTTGTAAAATTATAATAGAATCTGTGGCTTAATGTGTTGAACTGATAAAATTTATACGAACTAGAAATGGAATGGCAATTAGCAAAAGTGAGTATTCAAGAATTAGAAGATAATAATCTGAACTTTGAAATTACCACTCCACTTGATGATAAGAGGTATGGCAGGGTGTAATGTACCTTCCTACGTCAATGCATTAATTAATTAATAATGAACTGACGCATTTGGAAAGTTCCATCATTTTTGTAATACAATTAATTGTCAATCAGTTAATGAGATTTTATGCCATTAGCCTTGTATAAATTGCCATACATTTCGATACACAAAGTAGTACAGAGTACACAGTTCACAGTTCTCAGTTCGTAGTTATCAGTTACCAATTCTCAATCAATCTACAGTTACTTCCTAAAGTATAATATTGTGTTAATATTTAAATTTTAAATAATCTTAATAATATATCTTGTTGTGTGCATCTCCGTAGTTTCTGTTCCGATCCACTGCTCATTACATTATTTTTGGCGCAGTCGGTAGGATACGTTCAAGGAGGCAAATAAAAAAGCCTAACGTATTCATCAGTGTGTGTGTGTGAAGAAGAACCCGAATTCCATTTCGGACACCATCACTTTGGGCGTGGAAAATACAGGAGCTGCAAAAGGAAACCAAAGAGCGTTAAATACACAAGGTACTACAATGGCTTCAATTTCACGATATGGCCGAGCGTAAGCTGATCAAATTTGACGGTTCGCGCCATAAGTTGTTTGAATTTATCGATAATTGTGATAAAGCTTTAAATTTTGTCAACGATTCACAAAGGAAGATATTATTTACTATAATTGAGACAAAAATCGCGGAAAAAGCTAGAGCTATGGTTCGTAATCGTGACTTTGATAATTGGGAAGAGTTGAAGTCACATCTGCTGGATGCCTTCTCTGAAAAGAAAACCATCGGGCAATGGCAGTTGGAGTTAAACTCGTGTAGGATGCGGCCCAAAGAGTCGGTTATGAGTTTTGCCAATAGGATAGAGTCGTGTTATGTAAAAATTATTAATTGTTTCGATTCTAAAATGGATAAAATAAGCCGTGAAGCATGTGTCAGTCTCAACAAAGCAGAAGCTCTGAGTGTGTTTTTGAACGGTCTCAATAGGGATTTACATATATTAGTATGAAAAAGGTTCTTACAAAACAATAAATCTCTTAAATTAACGCAATATAATCTACTTTCTGAAATTGCTAAATATTGACTATCAGGTTTAGGTATATAAAGTAATAATTATCTTCATCTTTGCGTGATGGGAAACTTATAAGTTTATAACCATCAAATTTCTCTATATGCACTAATGGAATTGAAACAATAAAATATAATTTTTCATTTGAAATAAAAACATTAATTTCAATACATGACTCTAATTGATAAGTATTGTTTTGATTTAATTCAAACGGGAATTTCGTGTTTGGCGGTAAATGCGATACTAATACTACCTTTTGTAATTCTATAAGAACTTTAGAAAGAGAAATAATGTTAGGATGTAACACTTCAGACTTTGTGAATAATATAGCATTAATAAGAGTACTATATTCTTTATCTAATTCGTTAATGAATAAATTTAAAAGTGCAAGATGTTCTTCCATTGTTTGTTGTTTTTGCAATGTATGAATATTATTGGAACTTGCTGCTGAGAAGTTTTCTATTCTCCTGAGATTTTCATTAAAAATTAATAAATTATTCTGATAATTCGAAATAGAAGAATTAAAGTTTAATATTTCAGACTGTACAACTTGAGTTTGCTGTTTTAATATGTTAACAAATTCATTTTTGTCCTTTTCTATTTTCTCAAAGTTATTTTCATATAATTCTGCATCATCTGTGTCCAATGTACCAAAAATAGTTTTAAACATATGCCCGAAACCATGAAACCATCCTCGTTTTTGTCTATTATTGCCGTTTCTTGTACCTACTAAATCTTTTAAAGTTTCTTCTTTAAGTGTTATACCATCTAAAACCTTTTCTAACGTTTTAATTGAGGTTAAACAAGTAGAGTAATTATTAAATATTTTATCATGACAAAGTACTTTAGTATCTGTGAAGACAACGTTAATTAAATCCCTTTTTCTAATTAAATCTGTTACATCTCTCCTTGTTACCATTTTCCAATAACTCTCAAAAAACTCTATTTTTCCAACATTGTCGAAGTAAATTCCTGACTTGATGTCCAATGGTTGGATATGAAGCAAATTGAAATCTTCATTGGCTTTAACTAAACTCGAAATGAATATTATTGACAGGGTCAGACGCAACATCCTGAAATAAATAACTATACTATAAAATAAATTTATAAATTATTCGCTAGTTTTAACCTATTATTATGTACCTTTTTCTTTTTATTTTTAATTAAAATAGTTGAATTGTACGGTGAATTTATTTCTACTATACTGTACGGTCCTAAATAATTCGAAGTTAGTTTCTTGCTCTTTCCCTTACATGAAGTGTTATTTTCTAAATATACTTTATCGCCTATTTTAAAATTAATATATTTACTTTTTCCATCATAATATTTTTTGTTGAATTCTTTTGAAGATTGTATATATTTTTTTGCTATTTCGTGACTTTTCTGAAGTTTTAATTTTAATTCTGAAATATAATCGTCATATATATATTTAAATTCTGGAGATTTTGTAAAACTAGAAGGAATATTAGGTTAAACTCCAAACACAAGTTCAAAAGACATAAAATGAGTTGATGTATGAACTGATGTGTTATAAGAAAACATAGCATAATCAATCCATAAATCCCAATCTGTTTGTTTACTATTAATGCTTTAAATAATCTGCTAAAGTTAAATGCGATCTTTCTAACGCTCCATTCGTCTGTGGATGATAAGCTGAACAATTAATTTGTTTAATATGAAACAATTTTGAAACTTCTTTCATTAATTTTGAAGTAAAATCAGAACCTGATCGGTCAAAATTGAATTAGGAATACCGAATTCACAAATAAACTGAGTAACAAAAACATTCGCTATCGTTAACGTTTCATGATTAGGAATAGGGTAAGCTTGAGAAAACTTAGTTAAATCATCTTTTAGGGTTAAAATAAATTTATTACCATTTTCAGTTAAAGGTAAAGGACCTACTATATCTAACGCAACTCTTTCAAATGGTGAGGATGATGTCGTTGTTAGTGACATAGGAAGTTTATTCTTCTTTCTGACTAACTTATTTCTTTGACAAGATTCACAATTCTTTATAAACTTTTTAATATCTAATTTCATACTATCCCATTTAAATTTGCTTTTGATTCTATTGTAAGTTTTATGAAAACCTGAATGTCCACTGATAGGGTTTGAATGACATTCTTCTAATATTTTTTCTATGTCATCTTCTTTTGGTTTATTTTTTTCATTATGCAGTACTACTATTTTTATTTTAGTATTCTTAAAAACAAATCTAAGTATGCTTCTAAGTTTAGGCCAACTGAGTTTATCGTAATGGTCACCTAGAAGTGGTATTTTTAATGTTTCCTCCCTTTTATTAAGAAGAAAGTGCTCCCGCACTTTTATCATTAAATTAAAGAAATCTTCGTAGTTGGACTGATTCCAATAATATAGTTTAGTAGAAATATAATATACGAAATTATTATTATGTTGTTTTATTATTAAATTTCCGACATCTAAATCTATTGGTTTAAATTCTGAAAAATGATTTAATTTATCTTTAATTTCCTTTTGATAGTTTTCAAAACATTCTAAGTCACATGATATAGGAATACAAATATGAGAATCTATTTTTTCGCTGACTGAGCCACTTGATTCTTCCAAATTATTATTAATTATTATTTTATTCTGAAAGTCGTTAAGAAAATCTTGGTAAGATGTAGTTGTATTCATATTTCTAACTACTTGTATCCTATTATGATTAAGTCAACCTTCTTTATAAATTATTTCAAAGTCATAATCTTCTAGTAAGAGTCTCCATCTTAATAAACGTTGTAACGTTACGTGTCTTAAGTCTTAATCCCCTTATGGAAATAAAACCTAAGACACGAAACGCGGAGAGCAAGGAGACTAATAAAACAAGAAAGAAGTTACACCAGTCTATTAAAAATTAGATGTACACAATACAAAAATAATACAAGAAAGGAATTATATGAAATAAATATAACTAAATAACGATACTGATGCGATTCCAACTTCCACGTTCTGGCTGGAGCAAAGGTATTAGTAATCTCCAAGACCAGTAGTATAGCCGGCGAAAACAAAGGTCCAGAATATTTAACAATATTCTGGACCTTTGTTTTCGCCAGCATTAAATATTGTTAATCCGTTTTATTATTATTTTATTTCCTTTTATGTTAGTCGCCTGCGGTTATTTATCATTGTTTAGTTCCTTTTTTATTATTTTTCTGCGATTTGTCGATAATATTTTTGTTGTTGTTATGGCAACGACGGAGCTGAGAGTTGTCAAATTTTATTTTATCTTAAACTTTTCTTTAGTGATCAATTTTCAATGTGTTTGTGTACGAAGGTTAGATAGTTTTAAAATATGTTAAATGATACAATTTTAATACACTTTTGTTGTCTAAAATGATAGCGCAGGCATTATTTTATTTTTAATATAAGGCTAGGACATTTTTCTCACTCAAATTTATATGTTTTCATCTTTTTATGTATAACCGAAACTCCTTTTAAAAATCCTTCTTTTAGGTTTTATGGTCTATTAGGATTTTTTATTGATTGTCAAGAGGTTTTTTTTGGAGAAAGGGAGGATAGGGGTCCGGGCATTAATAGATGATGGGAAAAAACTTACTAAGAATAACTAATTTATCATTCTACAAGATATCCTTAAAAAGTATATCTTACTGAAGTATTATTTCTGATAGCTACTACTACCGTTGTTATATTGAACAACCTTTACTACTTGGTGTCCTTTTGATAAAACACCTAAGAATAATATATAGAATTTTATACCCTGGCAGAATTTGATAAACCAGTCAGAGTGGTATTCCGAAGTGACCAATCATTTGGTCTTATTGGCTTGTGGACTATAAATCATCAAAGATTGATATCTGGACCTTTGTTTTCGCCAGCTATACTACTGGTTTTGGAGATTACTAATACCTTTGCTCCAGCCGGAACGTGGAAGTTCGGAATCGCATCAGTATCGTTATTTAGTTATATTTATTTTATATAATTCCTTCTTGTATTATTTTGTATTGTGTACATCTAATTTTTAATAGACTTGTGTAACTTCTTTCCTCTTTTATTAGTCTCCTTGCTCTCCGCGTTTCGTGTCTTAGGTTTTATTTCCATAAGGGGATTAAGACTTAAGACACGTAACGCTACAACGTGAACTAGGATTTTTTACATTACGTAACCATTGTAAACACTATAAACTTTAAAAAAATGTTTAATACTCCAAACAATAGCTAATAACTCTCGCTCTGTAGTTAAATAATTTGATTCAGCATGATTTAATGTTCTACTCGCGTATGCAACAGGTAAATCGTTAGGTGGTAAACCTTGAGATAAAACTGAACCTATAGCATAAGCACTAGCATCTGTTGTTAATATGAATTCCTGATAGGATCACTTTTAAGTGCAATAATGAGTTTCTCAAAAGACTCTTGTTGATTACTAGTCCAATTAAATTCTACGTCTTTTTTTTAATAATATTGTTAAAGGACGAGACAATTTTGCAAAATCTTTAATAAATCTTCTATAGTAACCAGCAAATCCAAGAAAAGCTTTTATATCTTTTTGATTTTTTGGTACTGGATAAGTATTTAAAACTTCTATTTTTTTAGGATCGGGTTTAATTCCGTCTTTGGTAATAAGATGTCCTAAGTATATTACTTGTTTATGCATAAATTCGCATTTATCAGGTTGAATTTTTAAATCATACGGATTAAGTCTTTCAAAAACTTCTATAAGGCGCTTATTATGCTCTGATAAAGAGTCTGCATGAACCACAATATCGTCCAAATACTATCTATAATTCTGACTTCCAGCTAAAACTGAGTTCATCAATCTTTGTGATCAATGAAAGTTGCAGGTGCATTCTTAAGTCCAAAAGGCATTCGTGTATATTGATAATGACCAGAAGGTACTGAAAATGCAGTTTTATCAGCATCAGAAGGGTCCATTTTTGTTTGTTGAAACCCTTAAGTGAGATCTAACGTTGTAAAATATTTAGAACCAACAAGTTGATCTAAAATATCTGAAATATTAGGTAGTGGAAAACTATCTCCTATAGTGACATCATTTAATTTGCGGTAGTCTATTACCAAACGCCATTTTTTCTCGCCTGAAGCATCTAACTTTTTAGGTACAACCCAAACGGGTGAATTCCAAGGGGATGTAGAAGGTTCAATAATACCTTGTTCAATCATTTTATCAATTTGCCTATCTACCTCTTCCTTAAAAACATGGGGATACCTATAAGTCTTGACATTAATTGGAGAAGTATCCTGTTTAATAGGAATATTATGGAACATAGCATTAGTATAAGTTAACTGATCACCTTCTAAATAGAAAATATGATTATAATCTGTACATATTTTTTCTAAAGACTCCTTTTCTTCCTTATTAAGATGAGAAGTTCTAAGTTTTGATTTAATAATATTTATTCGATTTGAACTATTATTTTGTTTAATATTATGAACATTTCTCAATTTACTAGAATCATAGTCTTAAAATTTATTTGTCAAAGACTGAATATCTATTGCAATATTAGAAAGTTCAATTTCTTTATCATTATTATTTAATATTGAAGTTATTATTTTATTATTGGTTACTTTTACCAAACAGTCAGCGATGAAAACACCATTCGCTATTTCTGTTTCTGTGCCTGAGAGGCGTAACAGTCTAACTCCGATTTTGTCGATTTTGAGTTACCAACACCATTGTATAGTATTTGCTGAGCTCTACATGGTCGTAAAATCCTAACTCCAAAAGGAGCGATGCATCGAAAGAAAGCCAATATTATAATATTGTAATTGATAATACCAAACGAAGCAAAACATCCTATACGCCCTTACGATATTATGATTTAATTAATTATTTTGCATTATAGTTTAAGTGAGGAGTTAGATTTGCTGTTAGAATTTTGTGTTCCGCCGATGTCATATCTGAATACTATTAATAAGAGCGCGGGAGTTACGTGAGTTCATTCGGCTTTGAACTGCGTAACAGGATGGAAGGATGGATGGAAGAAGCGCGCCTACCGCCCCTCTTATAAACGTAAATAACATCGATGTCGAATGGAACCAAAAAAATTTTTGAACTTCAGAACCGTTCTGATTATGGTGAGATTATTGGCACAATTATTGCGATACCAATTTCTCGCGGCGGGCGACACCAGCGCTAGTTAGCTAGTTTTTCTGTTAGATCCATTTTTTATTTCGAAAGTACCTATAAAATAGGTACCACCTACAGATTTTGTACATACTTACTTTTCAAAGTGTGATGGTGATACCTACTCAGTTTTGCAGGCCAATGTAGTTAATTAGATATTGCTAGCTACAATGCTTTTAAATCTACCGTTTTATAAGTCCAGAAAAATAATCATACTTAAGTAATACATACATATAAACAACGTATTCCTACGGCTGTAAATCCCTTGAAAGGGTAGCCAGAGGTAAGGAATAAGGAATTCTTCTGCCACTTTTGGAAAGTTGAGTGGGTAAAAGATGGTAAAATTAAGGTTGTTGGTGATGGGCTTCCAACCTCATCGCCCAAAAATCCCTTAAAAGTCCCCATACAATTAGTCGCCCCATAAGTACACCCACCGGAAGAAGCAGATTCCAAGCCGCCAGTACACAGCTTACTAACAAGTAATACTTTACAATAATTATAGCACGTGGGGAAAACATGTTGAAAAATTATGCAAGAGTATACACTCTGTAATGTACATTTTGTATTATGTATGTAAGATGTGGAACAGTTCATGATGTTTGACTTACCTTTTTATCAGAGACTTATTCTGAAAAGGATTGAGGGAATTTAATGTAAACCACGTTTTACACACATATTTTTATTATTATTTCACACTATGTAATACACATTTAAATTGCACGACACATTTTGAACACACACACCATTTTCACTACACTGCCGTTATTTTTATTCACAATATAGATATTAGTAGAACATTCTCAATCTCAACTCATTTATCTTTTAGCCTATGTCCAATCGCTTCCAGATTTTTCTCGAAAATAATTATTTTGACAATATTGTTTGCTGTCAGATAATTATTTCTTAATTTCAAAATTGGCTGAGAGCCATTAGTTTTCTGCAAGAAGGCTGCTAGTGTTAGGTTGTAGACTTACAACTTACTTAATTTAATTTTCTAAATTTTTGTTAAATTTTAATATGAATGTATTGTTTAATATTGTAAGTGGATAGATTAATGTTCTTAATTTATCGTTTTTCCTAATTTGTTTTCTAATATATAATTCTAAATCATTCAAAATCCCTCCTTGTAATTAAGACTACTTTCTTTGATACCTCCTTTAAGGAATATTTGTTATTTCAAAATTTTAAATTTGTCATGCTTGTTCGCAGATGTTGGTATATATTCAGCTCCTGGGGCGATGGGTGGAATCATTCTGAAACAAGATTGGAATTGGACACTAAAGACCCATTACCGAAGTCGATATTGATCATTATTTTTGGAAGAAATTGAAAGAACGGGAGATATTCTGGACTGATTTTATTCATACCCGTTTGGAAAAGCAGCCCCTTATTCTCGAGCTGCCCCCTTTTCTTCGAAGTAAGCTTCACGGAGCCGCAGCCCCTTCTTCAGCTGCCTTTATCGACGGGCTTCCTGGAGTCGCAGCCCCCTTGTCATCGAGCTCCCTGGAGTCGCAGCCCCTTTGTCTTCGAGCTGCATTCACCGACGGCCTATCCGGGGTCGCAACCAAGTTGGAATCACAACCCTCACTGTTGAGCCACCCATCGCAGCAGGAGCTGGTTTTAAAAGCTGAGTGCTTTTATATTATAATTTTGTTAAGTTAGGGGATTATTTTATTAGGAGTGTTTTTTAGTGTATTTTTTTTATTATTAAATATTGTTGTGATATATATATCTTTCATTTATTATCTAACCTTCCGTTTCCTTCTTTTTTTTTTTTTTCTTTAGTTATTTCTGGCTTCTGGGTACAGCATCCCAGGAGTTAGAAATAACGTTACAACTCATATCTTTGGTCTTTTACGTACAGGCTCGGCTCGGGATCGGAGTCCATCTCCATTCACAGAGGCTCAAAAAGCATTCCTGGAGAGATATAAAAACAATGAGGTGTTTGAGGCTTGCATTGAAGACATGCGAAAAAATAGCCCTGTGCTTGTGTGTATTGTGTGCATGATGCTGTTCTTGTTCCTACGCTTATGTATGGCAGCGAATGTTGAGTGTGGCAGAAGAAGCATGAGAGCAGAGTGAATGCAGTAGAGATGAGGTCCCTCAGAAAAAATTGTAATGTTAGATTATGTGACCGAGTGAGAAATTGTGTTATTCGTGAAAAGTGTGGTGTGAAAGATGATATTGTAAGAAAGATAGAAAAAGGAATGTTGAGATGGTTTGGGCACATAGAGAGCATGGATGATAGAAAATTGGTAAAAGGGATCTATAGAGCTAGTGTGGAGTGTAATGATAGTAGAGGACGACCACGGAGAATGCACTTGGACCGAATTGAGAGTGTGCTCAAAAAGGCTGGCGTCCGAAGTATGAAGAATAAAAGAGCATGTATGAAAAGATTAATGGATGTAAACGAACCTAGTGAGGTTTGTCAGGATCGTGCAAAGTGGCGATCAATAGTCTCTGCCTACCCCAATGGGAACTAATGGCGTGAGTATATGTATGTATGTATGTATTCAGTATTACTACAATTTGTAAGTGTTTTGTTCGAGCATTTTGCGTTAAATGCCTTTACAGATCTGATTATTGAAAACCTCTCAGAGGCATAATATTATATGTTATCATGTTTTTTTTTAAACTATATATCTTATGAAAATGGACCATACAGAAAAATCATTATATATTTAATAAAAACTTAATTAAAGAAACTTACTTAATATAGACTGACTTGTTAAATAAAATTATTTTTTTTATCATATAAATTTGGTCGAAAAATGTCTTTCCTGTAAAATCAGGTTTCGGGAGTTAGATTGTTATGCCTCTCAGGCACAGGTTCTATTAGTCAATCCATCCTTTGAATGAAAATTTATAATATCTAATTGAACTATTTGTTCACATCTTGGTTTAATTGATATTATATTTATAAAAACTTTATTAGAATATGTTTTAATATTCATTATATCATAACATTTTTTATTGTTCAAATTGTCATTATTCGATAAAAACAATTCGCTAAAGCATAAACAATTATTTTTTATAACATTATTAGTATACATTTTATAAGAATCCTCTGTGGGAATATTAAACGAATCCTCAATGGGAATTTTCAATGAATCCTCGATGGGAATTTTATTAGAATCCTCTATGGGAATTTATTTGGAATCCTCTATGGGAATATTATTAGAATCCTCTATGGGAATATTACTAGAATCCTCGAAGGGAATTTTATTAGAATCCTCGTAGGGAATATTATTAGAATCCTCGTAGGGAATGTTACTAGAATCCTCGAAGGGAATTTTATTAGAATCCTCGTAGAGAATATTATTAGAATGACAAATAGGTTCCACTGGCGCGGATTGCCTATTGTTTTTAGAAGTGACCAAACACTCCTTCTCGAGTTCCGTTGAAGGACATATACTCGACTGAAGATTGTTATTTGGTACCTCAATATGATTTATAACTAGTTTACCATCATTACTGAAGTTAAAATATTATTTTCGAAATCTATAAAAGTATTAAAATGTTTTAAAATATCATTACCTAAAATACCATCGAAATCAATTGGAAAATCATCATTTATAACATGAATATAATGTAATGTACTGTAAGTAGAGGACGACCTCGGAGGACACATTTGGATCAAATAGAAAATGTGCTCAAAAAGGCAGGTGTCCGCAGTATGAAGAATAAAAGAGCATGTATGAAAAGATTGATGGATGTAAACGAAGCCAGAGAGGTTTGCCAGGATCGTACAAAGTGGCGATCGATAGTCTCTGCCTACCCCAATGGGAACTAACGGCGTGAGAATATGTATGTATGTATGTAAAAATGTGTATATCCAATAGTGGAGTTCAAATTTGTTACTTTATCTATACCCCTAAAAAAAATAAGATTATCATCATAAATAGTCGCATACTTATTTAAACAGTTTTTTTTATTAAACTAACATTCGCACCAGTATCTACTAATAAACTAACCGAGAATTTCGTTTCGTTAAAATGTATTGTTACGTAACTGGTAACAGAAGTAGTGTTAATTACATGTATACGGCTATAATCTATGTGGTCATTCTCGACATCGCCGCTTACTATTGAGGACCTGAACCGTTTAAATGATTACTCGATGATTGAAAATTAGATGAACTAGGTTTTGAATTATTATTAGAATTATTTTTAAACCTAGCATTCCCATATTTTTTTTTATTTACGTTATGATTATTTTTATTTTGAAAGTTACTTTGCTGCTTATTATAATTATTAGAATTGGGAGTATTGTTACGATTTTTATATTTAAAACAATTTTCTATCGTATGATTATTTTTCTTACAGTATCTACAAAATATATTAGAGTTTTCAGTTCTATATATAATTGGAATATTGGACCTATTTAACCTATTCATCTCAATGCTACTTTTCAATTGCTGCTCCTCATTGAGGGCTATAGCAATCGCTACTTCCAATGATTCTGGTTTTTGTGACTTGACTAATATATGTAAATCCCTATTGAGACCGTTCAAAAACACACTCAGAGCTTCTGCTTTGATGAGACTGACACATGCTTCACGGCTTATTTTATCCATTTTAGAATCGAAACAATTAATAATTTTTATATAACACGACTCTATCCTATTGGCAAAACTCATCATAACCGACTCCTTGGGCTGCATCCTACACGAGTTTAACTCCAACTGCCATTGCCCGATGGTTCTCTTTTCAGAGAAGGCATCCAGCAAATGTGACTTCAACTCTTCCCAATTATCAAAGTCACGATTACTACGTTAATTTAAGAGATTTATCTTTTTGTAAGAACCTTTTTCATACTAAAATATGTAAGAATTTGAACCCCATTTATTCTATACACAGTAGGCATACGTGCGAGACCGATATTTTTCTTAATCAATTAGACAACACCGAGCATTGTGACGTGAGACTCACACATCTATCACATATAGTTTTTACTAAATTAAACAAAGATAATCAGTATTTGTTTATAACACCTAAGGTAACAACATTAAGGGCCTCCCCGCATTTTGCAGCTATTGCGCTCACTCTTACGTCAAATTTACTGAGAGTGACAGGGACGGAAAAAACGCGCACGCAGGATAAATGTAGTTTATTTAGTTTTATTGAATAACTATAATGTTTAAATGAAAAGTTAAACATCAAAGTTACAGATCTTAAAGCTACGCGTATATAGACACATAATGAGTTCACATGTATGTTATGCCAGTGGAGCCTATACGGTTTTTATGAAAACAAAGCATATTCCAATTCAATTTTTTTCATCATATTTTTCAACAAATTATTAAAATGTTAAACATCAAATTTTAACACCATGAACTAATCACCAACATATATTTTATTCATGTCATATCAATATCATCAAATCAGACTTTATAGAATTTCCAAACAATCAATATTAACCTATTTTTCCGGGGACGCCCTTAACAATTAAATGTGAATCATTGTCAGCTCAGGATTTAATTTTAAATAACAAAGGTATTTTAACCTCAAATAAAAATTGTAAAATATTTTCTACATATTCAATTATCACCACCTTTGCAAGTAACAATAATAATACAATTGATGTTAATATTGTAACAAATTTTGATATTGATGAATGTGTCAAATTACATAAATTTAATATATCAAAATTAGATATATTACCTTTTAGTTCATATAAATTAGACTATGAATCAATTAGTTTAACTAGTCATAAATTAAAAGATATTGAAAAATTAACTGCTAATTATGAAAATGGAAATTCATTTATGTATAGATTTACTGGAAACAATATTTATAGTCACATTTTCACTATAATTTCAATTTTATGTCTTTATGCTTTGTATAAATTTTTCAGACATTTATACCTATTGTATAAATATGGTAGCGATTATCTTAATAAATATAACTAACAGGGATGCTGTTCGAAAATAACAAATTGTATCACCTTAAATTTATGTGACAAAAGAAAAAATGTTAATAATAGAATTCGTCCCTCAGCACCAATATACGAAGAGATTGAATTGAATAATGTAAATAACGAATCTGATATGCCATTAAGAAGAAGTATTCGAATTTCTAAATTAAAACTTAGTTTTAAAATTGATTTACTTATTATGTTTTATTTAATTTAAGTTTTGGTTATGGTTTTTTTATCCTTAAATAAAGATCATGTTACGAATAAATGTTTAATGAAATGTTTCATGTAATACTGCAGATTGAGTCTTATTTTTTTTGTAATGTTCTTAATTATGTTTTTATATTAATGTTGTATTTTATTTTTGTAAAATAATTTTCTCTGTCAATAAAATTATTTTTCTCTTAGGAGGGAGGTGTAATGTACCTTCCTACGTCAATGCATTAATTAATTAATAATAAACTGACGCATGACGACTTTTAAAGTTCCATCATTTTTGTAATACAATTAATTGTCGGTCAGTTAATGAGATTTATGCCATTAGCCTTGTATAAATTGCCATACATTTCGATACACAAAGTAGTACAGCGTACAGCGTTCACAGTTCTCAGTTCGTAGTTATCAGTTACCAATTCTCAATCAACCTACAGTTACTTCCTAAAGTATAATATTGTGATAATATTTAAATTTTAAATAATCTTGTTGTGTGCATCTCCGTAGTTTCTGTTCCGATCCACTGCCCATTACAAGGGATAGGCAGACAGACTGTACTCCTGAATTGAGCCTACACGTCTGCCTGTGCGATTTTATATGTCGTGAGGTATTGAAGTATGGGTTTTGGGTTTTAAAGAAGTTGTTGGGCGATACTGTTGGAGACACGTCGCCAATAACATTTGTTTAACAATTTTTTACCAAAAAGTTCAAAAGTGGCTGAGGAATTCCACATTCTGTAGCTCTGGCTACCCCTCCTAGGGCCCCTCTAGGAGAAGTTAAAACAGACTTCAACTTCTTAAAACTTGGTGGAGTCATTAACTGTTTAATATTATTAATTCGATCCTTCATCTGACTAACATTTTTCATACATACATACATACATATACTCACGCCATTAGTTCCCATTGGGGTAGGCAGAGACTATTGATCGCCACTTAGTACGATCCTGACAAACCTCTCTAGCTTCGTTGACATCCATCCATCTTTTCAATCATGCTCTTTTATTCTTCATACTTCGGACGCCAGCCTTTTTGAGCACACTCTCAATTTGGTCCAGGTGTGTTCTCCGTGGTCGTCCTCTACTAACATTTCCATCCACACTAGCTCTATAGATCCCTTTTACCAATTTTCTATCATCCATCCTCACAACATTTTCCCTTTTAACTTTACAAAAGTGGCTAGGGAAGCTGATTCAAGAGCTTAAGGTACCACGTTATTATAAACTATAGTATCTACCACCTTGTCTTCTATCAAATTCCAAATGTGGCTGAGGAGTTTCCAGCTCTGAAGCTCTGGCTATCCCTTCTCGGGATTTATAGCCGTGAGTATATGTATGTAAAATTATTTTTTTATCAAATTACCTTTTCTCTGCCAAGGTCACACGAAATTTCGCGATTCCTTAGGCGGTGACGTGTTACGACCCGCTTGTAAATATTGAGCGGTGTTAGCTGGTGCAGTAATTGGCGAGTGAGGATGCATCACACAATGAGATGTGCGGGTTCCCACGCACTTGCCCGGATGCCCGCGGTCATTACCAACCGGTAGGGATGGGAATCATTTAAAATATCGATAGTTTTCTTTGTTAGGCCGAATTATAATAGAACTTAAAATACCGATAATTTGGTTTGTACATACATATACTCACGGCTATAAATACCTAGAAGGGGTAGCCAGAGCTAAGGCATAAGAAATTCCTCAGCCACTTTTGGAAAGTTCAGTGGGAAAAAGATGTTTCAATAAAGGTTGTTGGTGATGGGTGTCCAACCGCATCGCCCAAAAATCCCTTAAAAGCCCCAATACCATTAGTCGCCTCTTACGTACACCCACCGGAAGAAATGGGGTAGTGCTATTCTAAGTCGACACTACACGGCACTAAGCCGAATCGTAAAAGAAAGCCCCGGCGATGGTCCTTCTAATTGAGATGTTAATTTAAACAGAATTGAAATAGATTTTTGGATTTTTTACGCTGTGGTTTTGCCTACTAATAGGTTATAGTCTAGAAATCCATCCATTTAGCTCGTGATAACGGTTACATTGGTGTGTGTGTGTGTGTTTTTCATGTATTTTTAATGTTTTGAATATAGGGTATTATGTAGTTTTTTTCATTTGTGCTCTCATGAGCAGATTTCACCAGCCAATAGACGTCTACTGCTGGATACATGCCTCCCAAAGATATATATTAGGATCCTCTAGGGCAAGCACGAGCACTATTTTGTCGACACGATAACGGTTAGAATGAGATGACAGTATACGATACTAAGTAAGTGCGTAAGAGATGGCTGCTTTATCCCACGCGATAACTAGTTTAAACACGGCTCGTGCTTGCCCTACAGTACTGTGCCATTATTCGTCGGTATCCCACAACTTTCTCCAAGTCTTCAGTCCACCTTGGAAGTGTTGTGTGAAAAGATGCTACTTAGAGCCTGAACAGACAGGGGCCCATGGCCACCTACTTTGTCACTTTTAAATATTTATCTTAAATTTCCACAAAGATATTTTATGGTTTCCCCTTCATGGAATTTATAGCCGTGAGTATATGTATATGTATGTATGTATGTATATTTTATGGTCCCTCTTTTTTTACCATTTATATTTTTTTATCAATCAACATTATCGATTGAGTATTTATGCTGTTAGTGGGTTCCATTGGATGTTCGTAAGAGGAGACGAAAGGTAGCGGGGCCTTTAAAGTTACGTTTGGGTGGTGAAGTTGGAGACTGATTATCAAAAACCTTCATATTACAATTTACAGTCGCTACTGAAACTCCAACAGTGGCTGAGGAATTTCATATCTAAAGCTCTAGCAACCCCTTCTAGATATTTATAGCTGTGAGATATATATGTAATTATTGATGAGGCTTTTGAGGGATTATTAGGCGATGCGGTTGGAGACCCATCACCAACAACCTTTATTTCTCCTTCTTTTCCCCACACAACTTCCAAAAGTGGCATAGGGATTTCTAATTCCTTAGCTCTGGCTACCCCTTCTAGGGATTTATAGACGTGAGTATATGTATGTATGTTACTCAAATTTATTTGTTCATGAGTCATCGCTTCCTTGGTCGCCACTCTGTCTAGGTGGAAGAATCCTGACAAAAGTATCGGATACTCATTTGCATTTTAAATTCACACTTAAAATGTGTGATTCGTAGTCTCGAGTTTTGCTACTATTAGAATTCATTGCATTATACTCACTAGCTGTGCCCTGCGTGAAGCTCGAATTTGGTATCCTTGTAAAATGTAGAGATCTCTTTTCTCACAGAGATAGAACCGACGACGGCAAATACGTTTAGAAGGTTCTTGACATACTTTCTGATGATGATAACGTCATACTTACATACATATATGTACTCAGGGCTATATATCCCTAAAGGGATAGCCAGGGCTTCAAAATTAGAAATCCATCAGCCACTTATTAGTCCGGTCAATTTAGGCCTAAAATAAGAAGGAAGGTTACATAAATTCATAAGAAGCTGAAAATTGGCACAATTCGGTATGCAAAGTTTTTTTTTGGTATTTATTAAATATTTTTATTCGACAGTAAACACGAAAATAAAAGACTAATTTGAATATTTTCCATTTAAAATGAGTAATTGTAATGTTATGATTTTTTAAAGATTGTTCAACTTTTGTACTTAATGACGTCATCGATTGAAAATATCACGTAGCGACAAGCAAATGAAGCGAAATGTTTTATAAAAATGTTGCTGATTGCAAAACATAATACGAATTTGTGATGTCAAATGAAATTATTACGATATTATTCTAAACAAACCTATGATTTTCGATATTTTATTAATAAACTGCAAAACCGTATGTCTTTGAAACAACATTGAAGGTCAAACACTGTTACAGTTTTTTGATAAAATAAGCTTCTTAGCTTCAATTGATATAATTTCAAGAAAATATTGTTTATAAACATAATTTATCTCGAAATGGTTTTGTAATCAGCATCACTTTAGTAAAACTTTGCATACCGAATTGTTCAAAACATGATTATAAATGAAACCTCAAAAGTCCCCATCGTTCCGAGGTGTGCTAAAAATTTTACACGTGGTCAAAGGTCAGAAAAATGAGTTTTTTGCGATTTTAAGCGAAACGGTGAGTTTTTTTGCACAATTACCCTGGTACAAAATTGTAGATCAGAAAATTCTCTACAAAAAAGATATCTTTAATTTTTTTCCTAAAAGCCATCATTTTGAAGATATAACGCGTTGAAAAGTTCGATCATTGGTAATCTTCATACTTTGCACATGTACGCCACGTATGAACATCACTTATTTTTTTATTTTTATTTATTTATTTACATAGAAATAATCTTTACAGACATGGTCTAATATGATTATTTCTCACATATTTTATTTCCTAATTACATAATACATTCCTAGTTTTTTGAATTTCTACTTTCCTTATTATCTACAATTATTATAACTATCAACATCATAACATAAATAGCGTAGTGCTGTTTTTGTGAAGTCAGTCAGTGAACAGTGGAGAATATCGATCTCCTCATCGACTTGGTTCAATGCGGCTATAGCCCGCGTTAATGAGTTTTCTCGCAAAAGATTTGTCCGAGACAACGGCACTACGAGAAGCCGAGCACGCCGTCGTTGCAACGTAGTATTTGGAACCTCAACGCTCAATACAGTAAGTATAGTGGGATTGAAAGTAATTCCTCTTAGAATTTTAAATAGATAAACCATTAGAGTGAGATCTCTTCTGACCTCCAATTTGACATACCCCACCATACCCAATATGAACAGAGTAGGGTACATCAACGGGTAGTACGGATAAACACCATACAATTTAAAATACAAAAATCTTATAAATTTATTTTGAATTTTCTCCACCATAAGACAATATTTTGTTTCATGTGGAGCCCAGATGATTGCATTAAATTCTAACTTACTTCTCACTAGAGAATTATAAAGAGATTTTATAGCATCTATGTTGGTAAAACCCTTAGCCGTGCGCAGCACGAAGCCAAGTGTTCTGAATGCGCTCTTACAAATGTTCACAATGTGACTACGAAAAGTTAGGTCCGCACTAATAGTGACCCCGAGGTCACGCACTTCCTGCACCCGCGGTAGCACTACTCCACCAATGTGATACGGGTGGTGGTATGGAGCGTGTTGCCTAGTCAGTGTCATAGTGACACATTTACTTAGGTTCAGGTTTAATTTATTTACCCGAGACCATCGCTCTACTGCTTCAATATCATTCTGCATTCGATGACAATCGTCGGCAGTTTCAATTGGAAGCAGCAACTTCAAGTCATCGGCAAACATAAGACATATCGAGTGCTTAACTACCTTCGGGAGGTCATTCACCATGATAATAAACTCAAGGGGGCCCAAATTACTTCCCTGACTAATACCAGAATACGCAGGATATTTGCTAGACGTATATCCAGCATAGTCCACGTATTGGCGGCGGATACCTAAATACTTAGCAAAAAAATTCAAGGAATGTGGCGTGAATCCCATTTTTGCTAGCTTTCCAAGAATTATATCTCCATATTACAGTATCGAATGCCTTTTTAAAATCGAAGTACGATACGTCTACACTATTGCCAGAATCTACCTGAGGAACCACGTGACTCATAAAATTCAAAAGATTGCTGGTGGTACTATGATAGGGTCTAAACCCATGCTGACTATTTGTTATTAGCCCAGCTATCTCCCCGTATATTCGTTGTTGTAAAGCGGATTCGAATACTTTTGCGAATGCGGTAAGCACAGCTACAGGGGATAATCCTGGACATTCGAACTTACTTTACCTTTTGGGACCGGAACCACTCGTGTAACTTTCCAAAAGTCCGGAAACGTCGCCTCCGATAGGCAAAGGTTATATATATGCAAGAGCGGATCTTCCAGAACGGCACAACAGTCCTTAACAACGAACCCCGGTATCCCGTCCGGCCCAACCGACGTCTTGGCGGGCAGGAGCGCCAGCGCGCGGTGCACGTCGTCGCGGCTGAGCGCGGTGAGAGGCACGCGCGCCGCCGCGCCCGCCGCCGCCGCGTCCGCCGCCATCGCGTGCGGTGCGGGACACTAAGGCTTGCCGGGCTCTCCGCATTCACAGAACTGAAAAACTTTGAAAACGCATGAGCGCTTTCCTTTTCCGATAGCACCGATCCGTTCTCACTGATGACAGATTTATTCAAATTAACCCTTTTTGAACAAACAAATTTCCAAAATAATTTCAGTTCCTTCGATAGTAAATATTGAATGCGGTTTTCGTAATTTCGATTTGCAACCCGTAAATCTATCTTTAATTTAGCCCTAACTATTGAGAACTTATTGTAATCACATTGTGAACCTGTCCTTTTGAACAACCTATGTAGTTTAGCTTTTAGAGCAATGTCGCGTTTTATTTCAGGTGTATACCACTCGGGATATGAATACCTGGGGCAGCCTGAATAACGCTTTTTCTGAGGAACGCAGTCATCTACTATTCTATTTATGATAGTGTAAAAATAATTGAGAGCTTCATTTGAATCTTTAATACAATAGAGGTCGGTCCAGTCAGTCAGTAATAACTTCGAATATAGGGATGAAAAATCTGCTCCGCGAAAATTCCATTCACGTTTAAACGTGGTGTTTGTAATTGAGTTACGCTGCGACGGCGGCGCCGACAACGACCCCGCGCCCTCATCATCGCTACCACGGATGCAACACAGAGTCACTTCCAAAGGCGGGTGGTGCGCATCTACACACACAAGAGGCTCACTAGACAGCGTTACGCTCTCACACATGCCTTCCAACGCACCGAGGACTAGGTCTAGGCAGCGGTCGTTTTTATTTAAGATGGTATTCATCTGGCTGACTCCACAATAAGCTTTAAAATATTCATAATAATTAATTATATCTATTGAACACGAATACATATTAAAATCCCCTACAACTAACAATTTATTTTTATATTTAAAAGATAACTGCTCAATAATTTCAAACAATTTGAAATAATTGTAATTAGTGCTTTTAGGTGGGATATAAACAACACATATTACGAACAAAAACCGACTTTTTCGAAGTACCCTCGCTGTAATTATTTCAAACGAGTAATCGTCGACGCTCGTGTCTCCCGGCACCTGCACTCGGCTGATTTCGTAATCGGGCGTGGCCACTAACATCGCGCCGCCCAATTTTCTCCCGTCGTTACGATCACACCGAAGAATTTTGTATCCAGTGGGAACCAATTCGGAGTCAAAAATGGATTCAGTACAACTCGTTTCGGTGATTGCGAATAATACTGCAGACGATGTTAAAATATTATTTTTAAATTCTTCCAACTTAGTTCTAAGTCCTCTTACGTTTTGGTAAAACAAAAGAATTTTTTTTATTGTTTTAGTCTTTTGCACGTTGGTTACGAAACCAAACCCATTCGGCGAGCCTAACATCTACTGGCCATTTTTCTTGATTGCATACCTCATCGTATTTGGATTCAGGGATCCCAATTATATAAGAAACATAATCTCTTTCAGCTTTTAACTTTATTTTTTCCACTTTAAACTCCTTTTCTTTTCCAATGATATTTTCAATATGATTTCTTATATTCTCATCCGTTGTAGTCTTTTTTAAACCTCATACATGCAGATACTTTTTCTGTTCAACGCCCTCAATTCCAGCTATAGAAGAACATCCGCCTTTTATTATATTCGTTCTATTATGAACTCTTCTCTGTTTTTTTCCCACTTCAACCCAACCTTCGTTAATTGGTTTATTAGAAATCATCTTGCCCGCTCCATTCTTAGTTTTCGTGGCCACAGCAGCATAGCTTATGATACCACTAGCATTATCTTTCTGTCCCTTTTTAACCGATACTTGCGCGGTCACTGGCTGCGATTGCGCGTGCGCCTTCAGTGCCACATCAATTCTCTCGCTTGGCGGCAATGTCGATTGTTGGTTTACTAGCGTCCGTTCGATGTTAGATACGACAAAATTGTCATAACTCGAGCCAGCCCTATGCATTGACATTTCAGTTTTCAGTTTTTGAACCTGAGATTGCAGCCTGCGACACTCATTTTTAGTACTTTCTAACTCCGTACGAAGACGAGTGTTCTCCAATAATGTCTCCAGTTTCTCGTTAATTATCTTAGTGAGCCTCTCCTCAAGTGAATTCATTTTTGTAGTTATTGTGTGGTTTAAAACTTCAGTGATGTTAATAAGTGCTTTGCTCACCTCACTCGATTCGGCGTTAATATGATTGTCACTCTTGGTTGGAATTTTCTGATCTACAATTTTGTACTGGGGTGATTTTGCAAAAACACTCACCGTTTCGCTTAAAATAGCAAAAAACTCATTTTTCTGACCTTTGACCACGTGTAAAATTTTTAGCACACCTCGGAACGATGGGGACTTTTGAGGTTTCATTTATAATCATGTTTTGAACAATTGTGCCAATTTTCAGCTTCTTATGAATTTATGTAACCTTGAATGTATAAATAGACCGGATTATATGAAAGCTGAGCGGGATATAGATTGCAAAATAAATATGATTGATGATGCGTCTTACTTATTATACATATTGGCATTTTAACTGTCCCTTGCCAATACATATTTGAGCATTTAATGTATGCCAAAAAGCATATACATATAATCTCGCTACAGTGTACAAGATTGTTTAAACGACAAGGACCGAACGCGCACATGACCGTGTTCGTAAAGCTATAAATCTTCCCTCGTTATTCCCAGAAAAAATTGTCTAGTGAGGATTTTTCTTCTCACGTCATGTGATTGGTTTTTGTGATGGAAAAGGTCAATGGGTGAAATCTGACCCGCTAAATGAAAGTTTGTGTACAAAAACCAAACTAATTTTAAATTATTAAGTTACATCCCACATTACATATTTTTTATTAAAAGAGAGGCTATTTGTAACTTATAATATAACATTGAAAAAATAGGAATTTTGAACCCAACAGAATAAGGTAGACGTACTCGTAGTATCGAAAGTTATTACTGCTCTTGCATACACGGCCGTCGTACAATTGGTAGCTGCGCGCATATAGCCAGCGTGGCCTATTTTTTGTCATGGGCCAGACACCAGGAACAAACAGATGCACCTGCAGCATTTTTAGATCAGATAATTGTACCCATAGGATTATGTAGAATAAAACTTAAAATAACGATTTTCTTTATTTTAAGTATTTGAAAAATGTATCTGTTAATCGGTCATAAAGTGAATTGTATTGTTCTTAGAAGCTAATTACAAACATACTTTTTCTAAATATTGTCTATTTTTTTTGTATCCTGACAGAAGCCACAGTGCATCACTGTCACCCTATATTTCCATAAACTGGGGGCACTTAGCTATCCATTTTGCCCTATTTTGTTCTTGTACGCCATGGGTATTCATTTCATACTATGGTGCCCAATGACCTTTAGTTTAATTATGTCAAACTAGCGTTTGGTGTGGTCGCATAGAAAATCTTTTATAAAGTAAAAATATGACCCAAAATTGTACAAACCATATTTTGAAAAAATGAAAAAATGTGAATATAAAGAGTTTCTTTGTTCCTTCTTCTCTTTACGAACACCTTCTGAAGCAACGGATTAATGATAAATAAAAAATATTAGTTTTTAACTTGATTTTGAAAAATAAACTTTTTGACTTTTTTTTGACTTATGACTTTTATGAACAACAATTTGATGGCAATTTTTAAAAGTTTAGACGGGACATATGATTGATAACACTTCCCAATTATACTATAAATTTATACATAAATACATATGTATCAATAATATATGTATATATATACTAGTTCCACATACCTTCATCTTAGTGTAGTTAAAAACCCCAAACAAGTTCATTAACGGAAAAAAAACCGAAAATCTATCGATATTTTCCCCTCCTTATGAAGCGAAATAGGGTCAGTCGCCCTCTAACCGTAAGTCATTTTTAATTGTGTGCATTTTCTTCAATCTGGGATCACACAGCACTCGCACACTTTACGATCATTATTAGCATTGCGAACAATGACATTGAGTTTGAATGTTTTTGTTCATGAAAACGTCATGTGGGGATTATTACTAATAAATAAAGGATAAATAAAGGAAAGAAAAGAAGAAAATGTCGATATTTTTTCCTTTAATTACCTTTTATTTATTAATGACATTGAATTCAGGAAAGAAGCCAGTAGGAAAATTGGTGTATTATTTTTTGAGATGAGGCCAAAGGTGAGACAAATTATATAAATTCGACTGCAAATGATATTTAAAGTGTAAATGTATTTCTTAAAATTTCAAATCAATCTTGTTTTAGCTATTGGAAATTAGGACAGGAATATATAATTTTCTTGAATAAATCAGCATATAGAAGATATTGCTCATTATTGCTGTTTTTGGGTATATCTGCAACTCGGCTTGCACTTTACTTGAAACAAAACACTTTACTACACTACTTACTACACACATAATAAGAAAAGCTATTTGGAAGTATAGTAAGAAAAAATTGTAAAATAAAGGTTGTTGCGGATCGTTCCAACAGCATCGCCCAACAATTATATAGAAGTCCTAACACCCATAGTAGTATCTTGCAAACGACCAGAGGGGTAGAAATAAGGCAGCGCTATCCTAAGCCGACAAACGATCGAAACACAGAACAACAAAATTATGTACAAAATCATAATTTATAAAACCACTTCATTTCAGGTGTAACAGTATCAGAGGTAGATAAACGACTTTTTAACGACCCTAGCAAACTCTCTAGCTTCGTTCAAATCCATCAATCCTTTCATACATGCTCTTTTATTCTTCATACTTTCTTTTTGAGCACGTTCTCTATTTGGTCCAAATGTGTCCTCCGAGGTCGCCTTCTATAACATTACCTTCCACATTGGTTTTATTAATCTCCAAGCCCAAACCATTGAAACATTCCTTTTCCTATCTTTTTACAATATTACCTTTTACACCACACTTTGGTTATATACATATTTTATCTTTCATATCTATATATTTTTGTATTTCAATCAGTTACTCCAATTATATTTATACGTATAGAAGTATAGATTAGCTTGCATTAGCTTAATCCGCCATTGAAAGAAAACCTTCCTAAATGAATGACTCAAGCGAAGTAGGTCGAAGAAATTTGCTGTAATTGGGTCATACACTCACTCTCTTTATTGTGACGATAACGTTGACTGTAAAATGAAATTGCCTTTTTCCGGGAAGTCAGCTAAACTTTATGATCGAGGATTCGATTCTTCAACTTGCGAGAGCATTATAGTTTGTTAAGTAGGCCAAGATCAAGAAACTGGTCTATCAAAGTAATACATAAGTATTGTTAGTTATTGGTTTGTCGAACAAACGAGGGGATAGTCGTCCCATATAGGACATACATATACATATACTCACGACTATAAATCCCACGAAGAGTTAGCCAGAGCTTTAGAATCAGAAAATACTCAGCCACTTTTGGAAGTTGAGTAGGAACATACATACATACATACATATACTCACGGCTATACATCCCTTGAAGGGGCAGCCAGAGTTAGGGAATTAGAAATTCCTCAGCCAGTTTTGGAAGTTGCGTGGGGAAAATATGGTGAAATAAAGTTTGTTGGTGATGGGTCTCCAACCGCATCGCCCAAAAATCGTTTAAAAGCCCCAATACCGTTAGTCACCTCTTACGTACACCCACCGAAATGGGGTAGTGCTATTCTAAGCCGACACTACACAACAATTGAGTGGGAAAAGATTGTAAAATTATGGTTGTTTGGTGATGGGTCTCCAATCGCATCGCCTAAAAACTTCTTTAAAGCCCAAATACCCCTTAGTCGCCTCTAACAAACATCCACGAGAAGAAATGGGGTAGTGCTATTCTAAACCGACATTACACAGCATAGATCAAGGATTTGAATCTCCAACTTGCGAGGGCATTATAGTTTGTTAAGTATGCCAAGATCAAGAACACTGGTCTATTAAAGTAAAACATAGATGTAATACCGGTTATATACGACAATATTTTTTTTATCTTTTTGTTCATGAAAACCTCATGTGGGGATTATTACTAATAAATAAAGTATAAATAAAGGAAAGAAAAATTTCTACACAGGCGGGATTTGAACCCGCGACCTCGGGTATACGCCCCCGTCGCTCTTGCCAATTGAGCTACCGTGTCAATGGCTGCCAGCGCGAAATTCTTCTATCCTTTATTTCTTTTACACGTTTTAGTAGTGTTTGCGTTTCCTACCTCCGAATTTTTTACTAATTCGGAAGGCCACTTGTCTATCTTTTCAGATAGAATGCAAATGTTGAAAACGCCTAACTATCACATAATTTAAATCTTTTTGTTCATGAAAACCTCATGTGGGGATTATTACTAATAAATAAAGAATAAATTTCGCGCTGGCAGCCATTGACACGGTAGCTCAATTGGCAAGAGCGACGGGGGCGTATACCCGAGGTCGCGGGTTCCAATCCCGCCTGTGTCGAAATTTTTCTTTCCTTTATTTATTCTTTTTCCCCACATGAGGTTTTCATGAACAAAAAGATTTAAATTATGTGATAGTTAGGCGTTTTCAACATTTGCTTTCTATCTGAAAAGATAGACAAGTGGCCTTCCGAATTAGTAAAAAATTCGGAGGTAGGAAACGCAAACACTACTAAAACGTGTAAAAGAAATAAAGGATAGAAGAATTTCGCGCTGGCAGCCATTGACACGGTAGCTCAATTGGCAAGAGCGACGGGGGCGTATACTAGGGTGGAGCGTAATTTTTTTTTTCACTTTACGGTCATGTAATAGCAAAAAGTTAGTGCCTATTAGGTTCAAATTAACCTATGTAAAATATAATTTGAATCGATTGAGAGTAACTGCCTCCGCCACGTCATTCAAATTATGAAATATCTTGATTTTAGACTTAAATTTATTGACATTCTAATAATATATTTTATTCAAAAAAGATTTATTTTATTTCATTTTTGCCTAACATAATATCACATTGTTGTATTAAAACACTAAAACAATGATGATCAAACGTTATTGACATTAAATAAGGGGAGTGCGGGGGCGCGCGGAAAGGTAATTTTTGTACTGTTTCAGTGAGCGTTTTGTTCTGAAAGCGAAAGGACGCGCATTTGTTCACGTATCAAGTACTTAGCTTATTTCTGTTTGTCAAGCATGGATAAAACAAGGAGTGCATTAAAGTGCCCGCTGTTTGGGGATTGCTGTGATTTAAAGCCAAATATCCTACCTACGTACGAAGATGTAATGAAGTATTACGAATGGACGAGGCAAATACTCAAAACAAATGCAAAAGAGCCAACATTTTCTGATATTGCTACTATAGTGGTATCTACCATTGAAAATGTATGGTTAAATGCATCTTTGAAGACAGTTACGAGAACCCGTGTCCTGCAAATGTTGAAATCATATCACTTAAAATGCAAAAATTTGCTGAAATCCATCAAGAAGCTTTCACCGGAGACATTGGAAACGTTTCGACAGAATAGTAAGTCACTGTTCGATATCTCAGCTTGCAAATGCAGTGATTTTGAGCGATGCACTTGTCCAAAGGATAAAAAAGTTCCAAAATGTGAACAATCTTTTCTGACAGACCAAAGAACTTCTCGCAGAATGGTAATTGGTAGAATCGACTTAAGCGTTACAAAAAAAATGCAAAAGACCCAAAAACGGAAAGAAAAACTACCACATCCATCCGTCAATGTAAGTTCTACATCAGTTGTTATGGAAGTTGGTTCCTCTTCGGTATCGTCCGAGTCCGAAATCCACAGTGGTACAGCTTCTCCCATAAAAACTGTAAAAGAAGGCGTTTCGGTAAACAAAAAGGCAAAGTTGTCTTTTATGGATTTACCTATGTTGTCAAAAACTTGTGACCGGTACGGAGTATCGGACAGGACAGCAGCAGCCATTGCATCATCTCTTTTACATGATATTGGATCAAATATTGAGGTTATTGACAGAAGTAAGTTGCGCAGAGAGAGGTCTAAATTTAGAAAAAAATTGGTGGATGAAGCCAACGTGTCAGAAGTTTCTGCATTGTATTTTGATGGCAGGAAGGACCGAACTTTAAAAATTATCAAAAAAGGCAATAAAAACTACAGAACAACCACAGTGGAGGAACACATCTCACTAATTCAAGAGCCAGGTTCGGTTTACCTGGGTTACGCCGTGCCACACATTGGTTCTGCTAAAGGAATTGAAACCGCTATTGCGACATTCTTAGCAGAGGAAGGTATTACCCTAAACTGTGTCATGGCAATTGGTTGTGATGGAACAAACGTTAATACTGGAAAATATGGCGGTATTATACGCCTACTTGAAAAGCGATTGCAGAAACCACTTCAGTGGATAATTTGTTTACTCCACATGAACGAATTGCCTTTGAGACACTTGTTTCTCTACCTCGATGGCTCAACTTCTGGGCCAAAAACTTATACAGGACCTTTGGGAAAAGCACTTGAAACTTGCGAACACTTACCAGTCATACAATTTAAAAAAATTGAAGGAGAAAATCTACCAGAAATGAGCCCAGATCTGAGTACCGACCAACAGTACTTGTACGACATTGTTTCAGCAGTACTTTCAGGGGATTTTACAGAAGATCTAGGCAATAGGTCCCCCGGAAAAATGTCACATGCTCGTTGGCTAACACGTGCCAACCGACTACTACGTCTCTATGTAGCTACAGAGATTCCATCGCCAGCTTTAATTATTTTGGCCACATTTATAGTAAAAGTGTATGCTCCATCGTGGTTTTCCATCAAGATCAAACCATCGTGCAAAGATGGTACGCGACATCTCTTCGGCATGATTGCAGCCTCCAGGTATCTCTCTGAAGACCTGAGAACTGTTATTGATCCAGTGATTCAGCGAAATAGTTATTTCGCGCATCCCGAAAATGTTTTGCTGGCGATGATTTGTGACGAAAGAAAACACATTCGTGAACTGGCTGCCCGACGAATCCTGAAGACCCGCAGAGAGCCTGAAACTTCTACACCAAGGATGTTTGAAGTGCCAATGGTAAACTTCAATGCGTCCGATTACATTGACTTAATTAACTGGCAGACGAGAGTAACTGAACCACCGATTCTAAAGAAGTTAACAACGGAGGAAATAAAGAATATTGCCCAATCGGGCGGAGAAGGTCAACTGGTGTTTTTAAGACTACCATGCCATACTCAAGCTGTTGAACGTGCTGTGAAAATAACCACTGAAGCTTCCACTTCTCAGTGCACAAAAATGGCACGTTTAGGAGCCATAAAGGCCAAAATACAGTCAAGGAACGAAATGCCAAAGTTTGAGACAAAACGTGATTTTAGAGCTACTTAATTTTATTTTTTATTATTATTTGTGAAACACCTTTCTTTTTTATTTTAATAAAAGTCTACTTAACATGCTTAACTTACAAATTGAGTATTATTAAACACCCTTTTAAAACTATTTTTAAGTTAAGTACAGTATATTGAAACACACTGAGATTTCTAAAAAAACCTTAAACTTTGAGGCTAAAGCGGAGGCAGAAGATATTATTCAAATAAGATAAAAATTAACACCTATTTCTATTTTAGTGCAACACACAAAATTCTCACTATTAGAACAAAAAATATTTAAAAAATAAAATCCCCATACATCCGTGCTCCACCCTAGCGTATACCCGAGGTCGCGGGTTCGAATCCCGCCTGTGTAGAAATTTTTCTTTCCTTTATTTATTCTTTATTTATTAGTGACAATTTTTTTACTAAGTAAAACCTGTATGGAAACGTCATAAGGAGCGTATATCAGTTAGTTTTAACTCTTTAACTGTCCATACATTACATGTAAAACACTGAAAAGCTGGCTCGATACGTGCTTGCATGACAAATAATGCATGATTATGGGACATCTAGTGCTGGGAAAGTAAAGAAGCCATTTTACAGTTAAAGTATTAATTGATTGCATATGTAACTCGTACATAACTATCAGATAGTTTAAGATATACCATAATATCCCATTTATTTCGATTACCATAAGAATAAGTAAACTCACTTCTTAATGATCCCGTATAATATCTAAATGACACACAAACTAGATTTTAACCTCTCGCGTCGAGTACATACATACATATACTCACGGCCATAAAACCTAAAAGGGGTAGCCAGTGCTACAGAGCGAAGAAACTCCGCAGCCACATTAGGAAGTTGAAAGATGATAGAAATAAATTATTGTTGGTAATGGGCTACCTCTTTTAGGGATTTATACATACATACATACATACATATACTCACGGCTATAAATCCCTAAAAGGGGTAGCCAGAGCCAAGGAATAAGAAATTTCTCAGCCACTTTTGGAAACTTGTGTGGGGAAAAGATGGTAAAATAAAGGTTGTTGGTGATGGGTCTCCAACCGCATCACCCAAAAATCCCTTAAAAGCCCCCAATACCGTTAGTCGCCTCTTACGTACACCCACCGGAAGAAATGGGGTAGTGCTATTCTAAGCCGGCACTTCACAGCAAATTGGGATTTATAGCCGTGAGTATATGTATGTATGTATTTCCTCAAGTAGGATATAATTTCTGCGGATTAAAACTAAGCACTATAATACTCAAAAGTCCTTCAACACTTCCACGCTACGGAAGTGATCGATTATTTATCTAAAACAAAGATCTTGGTAACAATGACATAATAACTGTTTACCCGCATAGGCCACCCCTGTCGTGATAGTTCAAGGTTAAACGAGGGTAAGATGAAGTGTATTTTGTTGTGCGCTTGCAATTTTAATGCCACACGCAATACGGATTTATCAATGAATTGAAAGAAAGGGATGTTAGTTTATTAATCAATATAAACTGAATCCGTCGTGTAGCATATAATCATCACATAGCATCAGGAATAAATTTTAAAGAGGGCTGTGTCACTTTATGTGATATATTCTTCTGTGCAGGACATTAAAGGCACTGATTTCTTCTTACTTCTGTTAAATCATTGACTGTTGACTCAGCCCAACCTTCTCTCCACTGGTTCTGAAAATAATATTACATTTTTGTAACCTGCCCTACAGATTATCTACGTTTTGGTTTATGAGTCAATCCTTCGCCATTTTGAAAGTATACATTGTCACATAACTAGGTACAACTATACCCTCTAAGTTTACTTACGAAACTCGCTGTTCTTCATAAATGAACCACAAATATGACTAATAAAAAGACTCCAACTCAGGATTTGAACTCACGTCTCCTGAATGAGAAGCGATGGTGTTTCCGCTGAACTATCAAGGTAGCAGTAGATTATGGGTTAATTACTCTATCAATGAGAGGCCCTACCCCACTTTGCTGGTGATGAGCGTGAGCTTGATATGTATGAGCATTCATATTTTACATACATACATATACTCACGGCTATATTTCCATAGAAGGGGTAGCCAGAGCTAAGGTATTATAAATTCCTCAGCCACTTTTTGAAGTTGAGTGGGGAAAAGATGGTAAAACAAAGGTTTTTGGTGACGGGTCTCCAACCGCATCGCCCAAAAATCCAATAAAAAGCCCCAATACCCTTAGTCGCCTTTTACGACACCCGTGGGTAGAAAGGGGTAGCAACATTCTAAGCCGGCACTAGCGGCATGTATATTTTACTTTATACGTTTTCGAATATTACATACATATATACATACAGCTATACATCCCTAGACGGGGTTGCCAGAGCTTCACAATTTGATACTCATCAGCCTCTTTTGGGTCTTGAGGGGGCAAAATCACTTTTAAAGCCCTGATAGCCTAAGCAACATCTAATGAACGAAGAAATGGGGTAGGGCTATTTTAAGCCGATACTCCACAGCTTTAGGTCGAATAGAACCAACTGTATTAATCTTAACCAAAGCAACCGTGATAGCCCAGTGGGTAGAACACTCGGTTATCGTGCAAACAACTAGTGTTCAAATCCTGGGTCGGGCCTACACCAATTTGTCTTTTCTAAAAACATATGTGTGGGTAATTTATCATGGTTGTTAACGGTGAAGGAAAACATTGTGAGGAAACCCACATGGCTGAGTTGTACTTAGTCATGTGACAGTGTATTCGTACAAAACGGCGATAGGCCTGCCCCCTATCACGTGAATACACTGTCTAAGCAAAACATGGGTACCTTCTCTGGACACTTGATGGCACTGCCATGTGAGTTCAGAAGTATTGGTACCTCTGCCAACCCCTTCGGGGATATTCGGCGTGAACGTTTATGTTTATGTTATGTTATGTATTAATCTTATTACAGAATATTTTTCACAGAATGCTAAATACGAAACAACTTACTTACCAATTTTCATTGTATACATTTTTTATATATATATACAATCTATCATGCTGTATATTAGAAAACATGCAAAATTTATCGGATGTCTGTCTGTCTGTCGCAATTAATTTCAATTATCATCCAAGAATAAATCACAGACGATGTTGTTGGATGTTTTGCTCTACAAAGTGATTATTTATAGCATTAATTCAATAATTTGTTTACCGCGGAAACTTACATCTTGCTTATTTATTTATTGTCACTATTCGTATCTGGCACGTTACATTCGTAAGAGCAAATGATTTTTATTTATTTTTTTATTTGTCACGAATTATAGTTTTTAGGTAGTGTCACCTAATGCAACTAAATTACACATTTTATAATTTACAAGTTAACAATATAATTAATTAAATCAACTAGTTTACATTGCAACATAAATAATGCACAATGAGCATTGGGTGAAGTCAGTCAAAAAATATCCGAAAATATCAATTTGTTCCGCGATCTCACCGAGTGCCACAAACGCCCGAGTCAGCGGGGTTTCTTTAAAAGATTGGTACCTGCCACTGGCAAGGATATCATATTCCCCAACGCCGTCTTAGAGTTCTATTAGGGATTACTGTTTTAATCTGACTTTCAATAGTGCTATTTTTTACTGTACCTTATGTATATACAATAAATAAGTGAATCAAAAGTTTTAAGTCTCTCCTTACTTCCAACGTGTTATACCCCACCATACCCAGAACGAATAAAGTGGGGTACATCAGCGGATAGTAAGGGTTAAATCCGTATAATTTCATATATAAAAACCTAGTTAATTTATTTTGAATCTTCTCCAACATGTGAGGCGATATTTCTCCTCATGCGGAGCCCAGATGACTGCGTTGTATTCTAGCTTCGAACAAACAAATGAATTATACAAAGCTAAGCAGTGCGGAGCACAAATCCAAGTAAGCGAAAAGCACCCTTTCAGGATGTGAATTGCGAAACGTTTGAATTGCGACATCACCATCAACCGTATCAAAAACTTTTTTGAAGTCGAAGTAACATACGTCCACACTTTTACCTGAGTCTACCTGGCTCCAATTTCACCAACGCGACAAGTGTTACAATTGTAAATTCATCAAGATCACTGTTACTATCACTAGCGTCACTACTACTCGCATGGAGAGCCATTTTGAAATACGCGTGTATCAATCACGAAATACTACAATTGTCACGCAAATCCGACATGTGCTCAATCTCATGTCAAGATTCTACGACAATTCTACAAATATGTCGACTAAAATAATAATTACTGTTTTACAACACAATTGTAATACATACAATTGTAGCAAAATGCCTGTCAAGTTTGTAAGCATTTCTATAGAAAATATTTCATAAAATTGTAATATGTCACAATTTGCTTGACAATTGTAGCTCGAAATATGTCACTGACAATTGTAGTCGTGGTGAAATTGGAGCCTGAGGTACAACCGAGGTTGACAAGTTCAAAAGATTACTCGTTGTGCTGTAGCCTGGTCTGAAACCATGCTGACAATCTGATATCTGTACTGTACAAATACCTCCCGATGTAAGTGTTGTTGGATGGCAGACTCGAAAACTTTCGCAAAAGCAGACAGTACGGCTATCAGGCGATAATCTTTCACGTCTGAACTGTTTTCGCCCTTCGGAACTGGGACCACACGTGTCAACTTCCACACTTCGGGGTACGATGCCTCCGCTAGGCATAAGTTAAAAATGTATCCGGGGGGCCCTTCAGTACCGCATGACAGTCTCTCACCACGAATCCCGGAACTTGCTCCGGTCCGGCGGACGCCTTGGCGGGCAGCCGCGCCATCGCCGCGCGCACCTCAACCGGCCACAGCGCGGTGACGCGAGTCCGCCGCCATCGCGTCTGCAACGCTAAGACGTGCCGGATTTTTCGCGTACACCGACCTAAAATATTCTGCAAATGCTTTTGCAGCTTCCCTATTCGATAATGCAATCCCATTCCTACATATACTACTCATACTCAAACTTTTCTTTTTTGAATTTACAAAACTCTAAAATAACTTTGGATCTTTGGAAAGTAAAAATTGAACTTTATTTTCATAAGTTTTCCTTGCTATGCCTAAATCTTATTTAATTTTCGCTCGCAGAGTAGAAAATTTATCATAATCACAACGCGAACCGGTAATTTTATACCGTTTATGCAATAAGGCTTTTTCCGCAATGACGCGTTTTAACTCAGGTGAATATGCAGCCTGTATAACGCTTTTTCTGTGGTACACAGTCATCTAGTATTTTACTTAACTGTTCATAAACATAACTCAATGCATCATTTGAATTGTGAATAACGTAGAGGTCTGTCCAGTCAGTCAATAAAAACGTACTATACATTATTGTATATCCTTATGGAAAAATCTGCTTTTCTAAAGTTCCATTTTCGTTCCGAATCGTCCCCAGTAGAAGAAGCGAGCGACTAGAAAGCGACTCATCGCTGCCAACACCACCGGTCTCTTTGTGGTTGCGGAACGGACACAACGTCACTTCCAACGGCGGATGGTGTGCGTCTACACTCACCAATGGCTCGCGAGACAACTCCACACCCACACATATACCCACCCCTGCACACAAAACTAAGTCTAGACAGCGGTCATTCTTATTCTTAATAGTATTTTCCTGACTGACTCCACAAAATGATAAAAAGTTCATAGTATATTTAGACAGGCTCAAATTCAAACTTTGTAGACGTATATCCCCAATGCTGGCAGAGGTACTAATACTTCTGAACACCACGTGACAATTTCACCTGGTGTTGAGAATACCCACGTTTTTCTTGGACAGTGTACTCACGTGATAGGGGACAGGTCTATTGCCGATATGTACGAATGTATCTATACTATCACATGACAAAGTGCAACTTAGCCATTTAATTTTTTTTCTTACAGTTCACAACCATGATGAATTAACCACACATATGACTTCAGAAAAGACACATTGGTGTAGGCCCGTCCCGGATTATGAACCCTCGTCATCTGCACAATAAGTAGTATTGTGCTACCACTGAGCTATCGCGATTAGAAAGGCAAAACTCTTAATGTTTAAAATTTTGTAAGAGAAACTATTGTGATGAAACCCACTTGGCTGAGCTGTACTTAGTCATGTAACGGTGTATTCGTACAAAGTGGCTATATGCATCAAGTGATCGCACTGTCCTAGCATAATGAACCACACAACCAGGTAACATTAAAGTCACGTGATGTTTAGAAGTAAATAGTACGTTCGGGAATAAACGTAAATGTTTGAAAAAATCACTCTTATAAAGAACTATGGGATTTTTACGACGTGCTCGAATCCATGGAAATCCTAGAAGAAGTAGGGTGCTAACTGATAAAATACGAAGGGTTGAGTAACTTAAATGGCAATGGGCAGGGCACATTGCAGTGCAGAGCTGACAGCCAATTGGGTGCAAGGTATTTTATATAAATAATTTAATAGAAAGGTGGTGGTGTATCAATCAACGCAGTGTAGGTGGGCATCGCAGTGTAAACTGAAAATTTGGCCAAAGCCGCCGGAAATAAATGGATGTAGGCAGCTACGGACAGGTGGGTATGATCATTTTTGGCACGTTCATTGTGTGCAGATGTCGTAATGTTCTAACTTTTGCAGAACTCAATTCCGTAGATTTTAGGCAAGTATAGTATTACTTGACCGGATGACGCAGTGTGGGTAGGCCTCGCACAAGGTGTACAGACAACTTGGTCAAAGTCGCGGGAAGCCGATATATGAGGGCAGCACAGGACCGGTCGTTGTGGAGATCTTTTGGGGAGGCCTATGTCTTGCAGTGTCGTCTATTAGCTGATCATGATGATAGTATTAGTTCATCAGATCAAATTTCATTTGTCTAGCTATAAGCTGTCACGGTTCATTAGTCCTAGTTTTACCTTAATGTTACGAAATCCTTCTTGCAAAATTTGTCCCGTAGAACAAATGGCAACGGGCTACATTCAATCGGTATCGCAACAAAATAAATCGGTCACTTGACATTTAAAACAGAACTGAGGATAAATCTGTTATCTTAAATTGCTTGATAATTTCGACCTCGCACCAAATTTGGCAATGTCTAGTGCAGGGATTGCAACCAATGAAATGGGTCAATTTGTCAATCGTATCAGTATTGATGACCTAGTCTGCTTTATTGCCGGGTTCAAATCGGTGAAAGAATGAATTGCTGTGTAGTTTTCACTTATAGATAAGAATTTACTCTTTCAATACTGTAAGGAACGGCGATAGGCCTGCCCCCTATCACGTGATTACACCAAAACGTGGGTACTTTGAAGACCAGGTGACGATGTCACGTGATGTACAGAAGTATTAGTACCTCTGTCAATCTCTTCGGTGATATACAGCGTGGAGATTTGAGATCGAGTTATTGTAAGAACAATATAAAGTTTTTGAGCTGTATGGACACATGAGCAAACGTCTCTCTTACTCACACAACGTTTTCTTACTCTGACATGTCCAACATCGCGGTATTAGAGTGTTTAATTTCCAAAGGCAAATAAATATACACCGTGATTGCTTTGTGGGTAGACCTAGTGCCTAACGTTCGTTCTAGAGAGGTGTGGGATCAAAACTCGAAGAAGGCTTTCCAAAATCATATGCCTGGTTAATTTGTGATGATTGATAAAGGGGGAAAACATCGTGAGGAAACTGAGGCTGAGTTGTACTTAGTCATGTGACAGTGTATTCGTACGTAATAGGGGGCGGGCCTATCGCAAATCACTGGAAACTGTCTAAGCCAAACGTGACTCTACCAACCCCTTCGGGGATATTAAGCGTGAACGTTTGAGTTTTAAGAAAAAATACATCAATCAAACAAAATTATTTTTCAAAATATTGTATGAGTTTGAGATTCAATAAGTTTCTGGAACCTTATCTAACAGACATTGTGACACTTCTATCATTAACTAGAAGATTATTCATAAGTTGCACTTCAATAACGCTATTCATCCATAACAGAAATGTATTGTGTCTGTTGTACAATATTCTAGATTCTAATGTCTAGGTCAACTGCTCGTTGGCTACCCATCACCAAGGTCATCTATTTTCATACTCTATACATACATATACTCACGGCTATAAAGCCGTAACAGGGGTAGCCACTGCTTCGGAACAAAAAATCCTCAGCTAATCTTGGAAGTTGAGTGAGGAAAAGATTTTAATATAAACCAGCTGTTTTTGGGTCTCCTAGCGACCAACAATCCTTAAAAAGCCCCAAATACAATTAGTCGCTTCTTACGAACACACACTGGTAGAAATGGGGTAGAGCTGTTCTAATAGACTCTAGACAGCTATATAATGTGCAATTACAAATCCATACTTATACTCACGGCCATAAATCCCAAAAAGGTGCAGCTAGAGTTTTAGAGCTAGAAACCCCTCAGACACATTTGGAAGTTGATAGGGGACAAGATTGTAGAAATAACATAACATATACTCACGGCTATAAATCCCTTGAAGGGGTAGCCAGAGCTAGGGAATTAGAAATTCCTCAGCCACGTTAGGAAAGTTGAGTGGGGAAAAGATGGTAAAATAAAGGTTGTTGGTGATGGGTCTCCAACCGCATCGCCCAAAAATCCCTTAAAAGCCCCAATACCGTTAGTCGCCTCTTACGTACACCCACCGGAAGAAATGGGGTAGTGCTATTCTAAGCCGACACTACACAGCAAATAACTGTTCGAATAAATCAAAGACCCTCTCAAAACTGCCTCCTGCCAACACTCACTGCATCAGAATTGAACGAAATGAGTTCCGTTTACGGTCGAAAACCTCCAAAGAATGAAATAATTGGTTCTGCAATAACCCCGAGGTCAAATATCTTGTGCGAAACATCGCCACTGGTTTCCTTCTCGTGTTTAGTTGACCTTCGTGAACCCCAGGTCTATTTGGGACTTTGAGGTCATAAAGTTAGAGGTCCTGTAAGACGCTTACATAGTTTTGTGGGTTAGGCTTTATTTCCTTATTTTTGGGCGATGTGGTTGGAGACCCGTTACCAAAAACATTTATTATTACAATCTTTTCCCTAATCAACTTCCAAAAAAGGCTGAGGAATTTCTCATTCCAAAGCTCTGGCTACCCCGTTAAGGGATTTATAGCCGTGAGTATATGTATGTATGTATGTTTCCTGATTGTTGTAAAGCCGTGTAGTGCCGGCTTAGAATGTCGCTACCCCTTTCTACCCAAGGGTGTCGTAAGAGGCGACTAAGGGTATTGGGCGATGCGGTTGGAGACCCATCACCAAAAACCTTTATTTTTACCATCTTTTCCCCACTCAAAAGTGGCTGAGGAATTAATAATTCCTTAGCTCTGGCTACCCCTTCTAGGGAAATATATGTATGTATGTATGTTTCCTGATTGTTGTAAGAAATGGCTTTTTAGCTTTGTAAGTGATTTTTCGCGATGTGACTGGAGAGGAACACCAAGTGTCTTTTGTTTTACAACGTTTCCCTTAATTTTGAGAATTGTGGGGCTTTTTATTGTTCTAACAGCGAATAGAATAATCGTTTTCCACTCCTAAAAATCCATAGTCACCAGACTTATATTCTTTATTATGGAGAAACGTTTGCTGGCTACTCGGTCCTCGATCGGTATTGTATAAAACTTGAACTCTACATTTCTTCCTCTAGAGAGAAGTTAACCCCTCTTGCTCTTGATAAACTTCAGAAGTGATTGGTACTTGAATATACCCGGCGTTTAAGTTATACTTATTAGGGCTAAATCGGCTCTTTGGAATAATCGTAAGCAACCGTGATAGCTCAATGGGTAGAACACCGGTTATCGTACAAACGACTAGTGTTCAAATCCCGGGTCGGGGCTACACCAATTTGTCTTTTCTAAAGACATATGTGACCTGGCTGAGTTGTACTTAGTCATGTGACAGTGTATTCATACAAAACGTCGATAAGCCTGCCCCCTATCACGTGAGTACACTGTCCATGCAAAACGTGGGTACTCTGAACACCAGGTGACTTCTGAACATCACGTGACTTTGTCACCTGGTGTTCAGAAGTATTAGTACCTCTGCCAACCCCTTCGGGGATATTCGGCGTTCACGTTTATGTTATGTTATGTTATGGAATATTCGTATAACTTAGATTCAGCTTTTAACGACAATGATTTTTTGGTAAACTAGTTTTATGACAGACATTTTATACAATAAAATACGGCAAAAATATCATAATCCTGCAGAAAAAAACATTGCAATAAAAAAAATGAAAATTGGAAGTTCAAAGGTAAAAAATAGATGGATGGTTAATTAAAGATTTTTGTACAGCTCATCGCACAACCCCCTCTATAGTCAACGATATACGAGCAAAAGTATGGTAGTGCTATCCTAAGCCGACAAACCACAAGTCTCTATCCCAAATAAAATCCAACCTAACCGAGGATCTAACCCGCGACTATTAGATGTAATGCCATCCATCTGCCCCTGCACTTAGATTTTATTATTCATTGTGGAGTGTCAAACTTCTATGAGAAATGTCCGTTGAATGGACTTAAACGAACTCTTACGACTAAGGTCACTAGAAGACACTGATTAGGGTTGACGCGGTGAACGAAATCTGTGCACCTATTAGTAATTTTGTCTGCTTTAGAACTTGAACGTTTACGACGTATATACCCGAAGGGGTTGGCGGAGGTACTAAGTCTTTTCAGTGTCAATACTTTCACGTGACATTGTCACCTGAAAGGCAAGCACGAGCGCTATTTTATGATAACGGTTAGAATGAGATACGATTAGAGGCAGCATACGATACTAAGTAAGTGCGTAATAGATGGCTGCTTTATCCCACGCGATAACTAGTTTAAACACGGCTCATGCTTGCTCTGCAGAAGGACAAGCACGAGCGCTATTTTATCGACACGATAACGGTTAGAATGAGATGGCAGTATACGATACTAAGTAAGTGCGTAATAGATGGCTGCTTTATCCCACGCGATAACTAGTTTAAACAGGGCTCATGCTTGCTCTGCAGAAGGACAAGCACGAGCGCTATTTTATCGACACGATAACGGTTAGAATGAGATGGCAGTATACGATACTAAGTAAGTGCGTAAGAGATGGCTGCTTTATCCCACGCGATAACTAGTTTAAACACGGCTCGTACTAGCCGGGCAGGTGTTCAGAAAAGCCACGTTTTACTTTAACTCATAATACTCACGCAATAGGGGGCATGCCTCTCGCCGTTTTTGTACGAATGCACTGTCACATGACAAAATACAACTTAGTTATGTGGGTTTCCTCACGATGTTTTAGTTCACTGTTTTCCATTTGTCCGATAGAATTAAAATTTATAGTGCCAGTGTGGAAGGTAATGCCTGTAGAGGACAACCACGGATGACACGTTTAGATTAAATAGATAGGCTTATTTGCTTATTCTAATAAAATGTAGTGTCGGCTTAGAATAGCACTACCCCAATTCTTCCGGCGGGTGTACGTAAGAGGCGACTAACGGTATTGGGGGCTTTAAAGGGATTTTTGGGGGATGCGGTGTGAGACCCATCACCAACACCCTTTATTTTACCATCTTTTCCCTACTTAACTTTCCAAAAGTGGCTGAGGAATTTCTGATTCCTAAGCTCTGGCTCTGGTTATGTATGTAATAAAATTTGATAGTGAGGTATTGTCAGTGCTAAGATACGACTACCTTTCGAACTGTTGGCTCAATAATTTTATTTAATAGGTTACTGTTAGGATAATATTACACTTTAAAAAACTTTATTCCGGTTGAGTTTTTATTGTCATTTAAATTCCTTTAGTTCAGAGACTTATTTTTGTATTCACACTAAAATAACGGATAGATTTTTATATTACTACCAATCACATGGAAAGAGCCAAATGAAAACCCAGGGTTTGGTCGACTTTAGCACCTACCATTAATTAATTACCATTAATTATTACCATTAAGTAATCTAATTCCATAAGGTAAAAATTTCATTGTACGTAGAAGTTTGAGGCATTGTTGATATTGTTTAGAAAAGCAATACATACATATACTCACGGCGATAATTCCCTATAAGGGGTAGCCAGAGCCAAGGAATTATAAATTCCTCAGCCACTTTTGGAAGTTGAGTGGGGAAAAGGCGGTAAAATAAAGGTTTTTGGTGATGGGTCTCCAACCGCATCGCCCAAAAATCCAATAAAAAGTCCCAGTACCCTTAGTCGCCTCTTACGACACCCGTGGGTAGAAAGGGGTAGCGACATTCTAAGCCGGCACTACACAGCAAATCTAATTCCATAAGGTAAATTTTTTTTTGTACGTAGAAATTTGAGGCATTGTTGATATTGTTTAGAAAGGCAATACACTCATGACTATGAATCCTAAAAAAGGGTAGCCAAATATTGCAGCTACTTTTGCATGTTGAGTAGGTAGAAGATTTTAAAATTAAGGTGGTTGGTGTTGGGTCTTCTTACTCTGACATGTCCAACATCGCGGTATTAGGGTGTTTATTTTCCAAAGACAAATAAATATACACCGTGATTGCTCAATGGGTAGACCTAGTGCCTAACGTTCAGAGAGGTGTGGGATCAAAACTCGAAGAAGGCTTTCCAAAATCATATGTCTGGTTAATTTGTGATGATTGATAATGGGGGAAAACATCGTGAGGAAACTGAGGCTGAGTTGTACTAAGCCATGTTACAGTGTATTCGTACGTAATAGGGGGCAGGCCTATCGCAAATCACTGGAAACTGTCTAAGCAAAACGTGACTCTACCAACCCCTTCGGGGATATAAAGCGTGAACGTAATACTCTAAGTTACCTCTTGTAACACCTGCAGAAGGAAATGGGGTAGTGGTTTTCAAAACCTAGACTACATAGCTAGTTTAAATTATCATTATACCGATGTTTCGCGCTGCCTACCTAGTCTCCTAATTTTCAGTCTTTACTATGCTATCTGAATTGTTGTGATTATGAAACTAGATTCTTTACTAGATTTAATATTATATCTTTGAATTTAATAGTAGGAATGAAAATGAAGAAATTATATAAGATTTAAATAAGTGTGGTGTGAATAAAAGTATGACGGGGGAAATATCAACTCTTAAAACCAAAAATTTAGAAACTTAGCCATGTTGGTTTCCTCACTAAGTTTTCCCGCACCGTTACCGATATTCAATAACTAACCACGAATATGAATTTAGAAAAAACATCCTGTTGTAGACCCGACTCAGGGTTTGAACTTGCACCGCCTGTATAATCTGTGGTAATGGACTCACTGAGCTATCACAGTTAAATTTGTATTATTAACATTTTATGAATAAACAATCACATTAAATAGTATTATGATTTAGTGTGAACCAAGCCGGAACCGAAATTTTCGTAAACTTTTATATTCGAACCATTAGTTTATTCGTAATCCGAATATTCGTATTATTTGCTTAGTGACGCGGCGAACATCCCACGACTTTCAGCGACCTTTAACTCACTAATGCTTCGGTTGCACTCCGGTACTAAATAAAACACGCTGTGTATAAACTTCGCATGTGTGCGTTAGAGGCGTCTAAAAGTCTCTAAACTGTTGCGGTTTATCAAGCGTTATTATTTATAGAATAAACGACAAATTAATCAAAAGAATTTGCAACAAGGTATAATTAAAACGAATGTTGAAGTAGTGATAATTTTTATCTAGCGTATCTCTTAAATTGCACTGAGAAGTTTGGCAGCTGAAATTGAAAAAGCTTTGATTTTAAACTTTATTGTTAATGGCATAAAAGTTATATGGATTTTTTGCAAGTTTTATTGTAAGTGCTGTATGAGATCATATTGTCCAAGTATCGTGCACTTCTTCACAGTTGATTAAGAGCGTTTAGAGGAAGCGGACGCATCAAAGAAGTATTTTTAAGTATTTTTTTTCGTGTGATGTGTTTTGTGGGTTTGGTTTTTTTTGCAGGTAAGTTTTTTTACTTTTTAATTTAGCGTGTTTGATTAGACATGTTTATGTTTTTTTTATAAATATTATTTTAAATTATGTATTTGATAAATATTAAAAAAATGGTTTACAAACAATTAACAAAAAGAATAAATTTACAAGAAATTAGAAATAAAACAAATACCTCTTAGTAAATTTTAAATAAGGAATCAAAAATTTTAATTTTATTAAGCATTATAAAATTAATATGATCGATTTTTTTAAAGTATAAAAGTTTCATCAAAAATGTAATAATCAATCAAGGAAACTACAATAATTTTATCGGAGTTTATGCATAGTTTTTCTTTTCGTAAAATATTATTTAGAAGTAATATTAAATTTTAAAATATTAAATTTATAAATATAGTAAATACAATTTTAGTTACACTTTTAGTAAATTATAAGTAGATACAATTCAAATGTAGTGAAAACTAAAGTCATAACTTAAAATATGAATATTGTAATATAGTTTCATAAATATATTTTTATATATCTTATATACGTAGAAAGAAAACTCTTTATTGCCTGTCAAAAGAAGGAGAAACGTTTAAGCAAAAGTACAGACTCTCAGTATACTCACGCCATGCATTGTTCCCATTGGGGTAGGCAGAGACTATCGATCGCCACTTTGTACGATCCTGGCAAACCTCTCTTGCTTCGTTTACATCCATCAATCTTTTCATACATGCTTTTATTCTGCTTACTTCGGACACCTGCCTTTTTAAGCACATACATAAATACCTTAATGGTTTAGTAAAAAAATCTAAAGTTTTATAAATTGCATTCCACTCCAATTAGATAGGAACTGAATGTATTGAGATACATACATACATACATATACTCACGGCTATAAATCCCTTAACGGGGTAGCCAGAGCTTTGGAATGTTAAATTCCTCAGCCACTCTTGGAAGTTGATTGGGGATAAGATGATAATAATAAACGTTTTTGGTGACGGGTCTTCAACCACTTCGCCCAAAAATCACTTAAAAAGCCCCTATACCCTTAGTCGCCTCCAACGATCACCCACGGGTAGAAATGGGGTAGTGTTATTCTAAGCCGACACTACACGACACGTATTGAGATGTAATATCAAAGACGTGTATTTAACGTTTGCTGTGTAGCACCGGCTTAGAATGTCACCTTCCTACCTACGGGTGTCGTCAGAGGCGACTAACGGTGTAGGGATTTTGAAGTGGGTTTTGGGTGATGCAGTTGAAGACCCATCACCAACTCTTTTTTATACCTCCTTTTCTCCACTCAACTTACAAAAGTGGATAAGGAATTTCTCAATGTGAAGTTCTGGTTTCCTCTTCTAAGGGATTCATAGCCGTAAGTATATCTATCTTATGTTATTAAAATCTTTAATTTAATCTACAATGTACGTCATTGGTTCGAATGGAATTTTGTAACTTAATTTCAATTCATCTTCGACCGATTGAGCTGATTTTTTTACACGTTTAGTTTAGTGGATGAAAATGCATGGCTAACTGTATGCAGTCATTCTAAATCAAAAAGGCGGTACATACAAGATGGCCGACCAGTTATTTTGATGAACCTATATAATACGGATATCATTCTTGCTGTGAATTGTTAAAAAATAAAGTGACTTAATTCTTAATCCAAAATGGTGGAAAAAGACTCAAAATACAATTAAAATTCCCAATACCCTTAGTCGCTTCTTACGAACACCCACGGGGAAAAATGGGGTAGTGCTATTTTAAGCCTACTAGACTAGAAACTACACAGCCAAGCCGACACAGCCATTTCGTAATAAAATCAAGCAAAATAACATGAACATAACTACATGAAAAGGGGGTTGGTACTAATTGTGTGTTAATTGGCAAACAAATAAACCGCATTTAAATTGGACGATATTTTTAAATGATCTGCCATCCAGCCAAACTTATCATACAAACATTTACTCACGGCTATAAATCTCTAAAAAGGGTAGCCAGAGATTAAAAATAAGAAATTCTTCAACCACTTTTGGAAGTTAAGTCGGGAAGTTATTGTAAAAAAAATACTTTTAGAGATGGGTCTCCAACCGTATAGCCCAAAAATCACTTAAAATGCCCCGATACTCTTAGTCGCCTCTTACGATAGCCAATGTTTTTCTCGAACTATTCAATTAATTTGCAACCGCCCTATACTATAAACGCTCTATACAAATAGAAGCCGGAATGTTCAATAAATTGCACTTAACATTATTATTATTCACATCATTATTTTACTATACCTTTTGATTTTCAAAAGTCAGATAGTCAAATTAACGTAAAATTAACTATAATAATAAATAAATCGCAGTAAGGAACCTTAGACTTGGCTCCACTTATTTTAGAGATTTCATTACTTCTTAGAGATAAACAAGCAGCTCTATCGAGACTTGGCTAGTTTTTTACAGAATGTTTTTGGTGGGATTATTATTATATTATTAAGTGAACTTAGCCCGGTATTCCCTTAGGTCGGGGCCTACACCAATTTGTCTTTTCTAAAGTCATATGTGTGGTTAATTTATACATACATACATACATATATTCACGACTATGATTCCCTGGAAGGGGTAGCCAGAGCTTCGGAATAAAAAATCCTCAGCCACTTTTGGAAGTTGAGTGGGGAAAAGATGGTAAAATAAAGGTTGTTGGTGATGGGTCTCCAACCGCATCGCCCAAAAAGCCACAATACCGTTAGTCGCCTCTTACGTACACCCATCGGTAGAAACGGAGTAGTGCTATTCTAAGCCGACACTTTTTTTTATAGTTTAAATTAAACTTAAACATTCACACCATACATCCTTGAAGGGGTTTGCAGGGGTCCTAATTCTTCTCAAAATTACATAATATTGTCATCTGGTGTTCAGGTTACTCATATTTTGCTAGGACAATGTACTCACGTGATAGCCTATCACCATTTTGTACGAATACACTGTCACATGACAAATTACAACTTAGTTATGTGGGTTTCGTCACGATATTTTTCCTCACCTATAAAAACCATGATAAATTGCAGTGTAGTGTCGCTTAGAATAGCAGTACCGCATTTCTATCCGTGGGTGTACGTAAGAGGCGACTAAGGATATTGGGGCTTTTTGGGCGATGCGGTTGGAGACCCATCACCAACAACCTTTATTTTACCATCTTTTCCCCACTCAACTTCCAAAAGTGGCTGAGGATTTTTTATTCCCAAGCTCTGGCTACCCCTTCCAGGGAATCATAGTCGTGAATATATGTATGTATGTATGTATAAATTAACCACACATATGACTTTAGAAAAGACAAATTGGTGTAGGCCCCGACCTAAGGGAATACCGGGCTAAGTTCACTTAATAATATAATGATAATCCCACCAAAAACATTCTGTAAAAAACTAGCCAAGTCTCGATAGAGCTGCTTGTTTATCTCTAAAAAGTAATGAAATCTCTAAAATAAGTGGAGCCAAGTCTAAGGTTCCTTACTGCGATTTATTTATTATTATAGTTAATTTGACTATCTGACTTTTGCTAAACAAAAGGTATAGTAAAATAATGATGTGAGTAATAATAATATATTCATCATACAGAATAAATAGAACATACGGCATATAATCATGAGCTTTTAATACACGATTACACAACACATTTTTGTACATCCAATGAAAAAAAAAATTCTAAATTTAAATTTAAAAATATAATTACCCTACATACAAAATAAAATAAAATAAACAAAACAACTAAGAGCAATTCGACTTAGTAGTTTTATAATATCATGTAAGTAATAACAATAACCCCGACTGAAGCCTAAACTGTAGGAAAACAATCATGGCCGAATTCATACATGATCATGTGACAGTGGATCTGGATGGAGCAGTGAAAGATTTGCTCAGTATTGTCACATGACAAAACTGTTCTGGCAGAAGTCACGTGATTTTGAACTCGAGGGTTCATCCCATTGAGGGCAACATTTATATGATGAATATGAATATATTTTGTTACTTGGGTGTTGTCTATATGAAAAGCCGTGTAGTGTCGGCTTAGAATAGCAGTACCCCATTTCTTCCGGTGGGTGTACGTAAGAGGCGACTAACGGTATTGGGGGCTTTTAAGGGATTTTTAGACGATGCGGTTGGAGACCCATCACCAACAACCTTTATTTTACCATCTTTTCCCTACACACCTTCCCAAAAGTGGCTGAGAAATTTCTAATTCCTTAGCTCTGGCTACCCCTTCTAGGGATTTATAGCCGTGAGTATATGTATGTATGTCAGTCATATGTGTTTTTATTATATTCATGTAAGTGCCTTTTAGTAACTTTAGTTACCCATTAAGAGGTAACATGATCGGTTTGCTACTATCATATTTATTTATATTCATTAGCCTATCTGTTACCCTCTCTGGTTGTACCAGCGTGAATTCTTTATCAGACCTACAAGCAGATAAAAGTTTCGTTGCGTTGCGTGCCAACTAAAAACCAATTTAAAGCCATACAGACTTTCAAACAGTCGAAGACTAGTCTCCATCTAAGATATCTAGATAAATTTAGGCAATTCATCTATTTAAGAATCAATTAATGTATGAGGAGCTGTTTCATACGTCGAGCATTCACCCGCGCCTGTTCGCATGCAATTTAAATTTTCATTAGGAGGCCTACCAACATCAATTTTAGTTACTAAGACTCCGGCTAGAATGTCTAGACTCATAGTATAAAGCTGATACATAAAACCATATAAGCGAATGGGGCTATAAAAGTGGTTTTTAGGCGATGTGGTTGGAGACCCATCAATGATACTCTATTCCTATCATATTCTCCTCTTTCAACTTCCAAACGAGGCTGAGGAGTTCCTGGCTCCGAAGCTCTGGCTATTTATGGTTGTGAGTATATGTATGTATGTATGAATGCCGTCTAGTGCCGGCTTAGAATGTCGCTACCCCTTTCTACCCACGGTTGTCGTAAGAGGCGACTAAGGGTATTGGGGCTTTTTATTGGATTTTTGGACGATGCGGTTGGAGACCCATCACCAAAAACATTTATTTTACCACCTTTTCCCCACTCAACTTCCAAAAGTGGCTGAGGAATATATAAATCCTTGGCTCTGGCTACCCCTTCTAGGGAATTATAGCCGTGAGAATATGTATTTATGTATATGTATGAATGCATTTGCAACTAATGTATCGCTTGACCGAAAAATCTTTCAGGGTTATATATATATATATATATATAAATTGTATTAAACATAACCAAAACGCTGACTACCCGTTCAAAGTAGGAGCAAATCCGTTTTCTAATCATATAAACGATAATCAATTTCTTTTAGCTTAGTTATTTATGATTATTTTTTACTAGATATATGACCCTTTTTAAAGTGTTGCTTATGCTAACAGTTTTTAAGTAAGATATACAACAAAACCGTCACACAGATAGAGATAAAGATATACCGCAACAAATATTAGTCTTTCTAAAATCGAATAGCAATCTCGCCGGTAATCCTCGAAGGGGTGGAAAAGGTGACGTAAATACTTGTCTCCTAGTGTTTAGTCAGACCATTCATTAGAGGTTAGACGAGGAGAGCTTTTCGGCTTGGATACTTTTTCATTAGCTGCGTAGTATTTGATGTGTAGTGTCGGCTTAGAATAACACAACCCCAGTTCTACCCGTGGGTGATCGTAAGAGGCGACTAAGGGTATAAGTAAGGGCTTTTCAAGTGATTTTTGGGCGATGTGGTTCGAGACCCGTCACCAAAAACATTTATTAACATCTTTTCCCCACTCAACTTCCAAAAGTGGCTGAAGAATTTCTCATTCCAAAGCTCTGGCTACCCCGTTTAGGGAATTATAGCCGTGAGTATATGTATGTATACTTTTTCATATGACTAAATTTAAAGTATACCATATTTGTTACCTCATTGCTAAAAACGAATCACTAAACATTATTACTTTACGTACGGAATCGCAGTGTAGGTTTTATTAAAAATTTGAACCACTTGCCTCTTACATTTAAAGCTTAGATCAAATGAGCTAAAAATTTTATCAGACCAAAATAAAATCGAATATTGTAATTATAAATGTTAAAGAATTTTACGATAGATCTTCTCTAATCGAAACATAACGCAGACGTAAAAAATCCGACGCTAACCCAACATTAATCTCCCTCACTGCATCCTGCTTTCAATCACCTTTCCCACCAAGAAAACAAATCCGAACATCTTATTACAAACAACCGATGATAGATAAGTAAACAGTGCAATTCTTCCAAAACGATTATTTGGTAATCATTGAGAATTTGCAATAAATGTGGGCGTACGACCTTACGTCGGTTCGAGTGTACTGAATAAACGGAGGGTATTAATAGATTGCAAATTTTTCGCACCTGTCTAGTTGTTATCTTGAAATTTTTAGCGATGTGCGAAAGTTTGATCAGCTGAGATGTGGGCGGGAGCCAACGTTTTTAAAATAATGAATAGACGCTTTCTCGAAGTTAGCGATTTCAATATAATCCTTCTTGTTTCTTTATGATATTTTTACAACGGGTCCAATGCTTTTACCTTGCTGCTATCTTGAATATTCACTGATCTCGAATTACAATGTTTGGAGATGACGGGATAATGCTACAAGACTCAACGACCACTCTGTAACTCCCCCAAAGGAGTGGCAGTGGTACTTATTCTTCTAAATGTCACGTTATTTATCACCTTTTGTTGTGTGATGCGAGTACCTTCCATACCAAGTTTAGGCTAGACATTAATTTATTTGGAAATAAAATAGTATATTTCATTACAAGTGCGGAATACTCGTAGCTGTCATTGCAAAGAGTTCCGACAAATGTCAACCCGAGCCGAAGGCAAGGGTTTCACAGTCGGAACGAGTTGCAATGACGGTTCCGCACGTGTACTGAACGACTATTTTTAATACAGTTAAGAAAAAATGAAGCAATTTAATAAAATAATAAAAACACAACAAACAACTAAAATTGCAAAGAAAATTTCTGAAAAATACGCAACCGTAGACCATAGATAAAATGTACTTTAAGCAGAGATATTTTTTTCACCCATCCCCATGATGGATAAAAGAGACTATGCCCATACAGCCGTCTACAGTAGAATCTTTTTATTATTGATATGAAATGGAAATGAAATGACACCCAACCTAACTCATTCAATCAAATCATTAAATCTGATATTAAAACAAATAAGTAGCTTCTTTTTAGAAATATATTTCCGTATTTGCATGAAACATAAAAACTACTTTGATTTTTTTTTAAACTTCACGGTTGGTTTTATTAATAATTGTACATTATTTTGACAGTTGGGAAAGAAAACGCACTAGTGCGGGAATGGCAAAAAAGCACGAGTGTGTAATAACCCACATCCCACACGATATACGTCCCTGCAATACGCCACTTTTTGAGCAACTGTATTAAAAATATAATGACACCATATGCGATCCTTGCTAACCTCTCAGAAATCATGTGCAATAGTCAATCTGAATAAGTTTAAATAATGATTTTAATTGTACTTATTTTTGTTTCAGATTCCGACGGCACCTGACAGCTTTGCAGGAAGAGTTTTTCTTAATCTTTATTTAGCACAGTAGCCTATTGATCATCAATGATTAATACTGTTCAACAAAGTTTAGGCATAACTCTATCAAACAACTTGATAACTGACGAGTATTTTTGAGAATAAGATAGTGAATGATTGGGTCTTTGTATGTGGTGGGTGTGTCGGAATATTAGCAATTACAGTGGCGGCTGTAACTGACTAATATGAGTATGACTGAGATTCTGATAATGGTATTTTGTTCTCAATAAATGCTTTTAGGTTAGAAGTTGTTTCTAGACGTTTTAATCCAGAATATACTATTGCAGACACAATAGATTATTATTTTGGATCAGTAGTTTATTAAAAAGCAACCAATGAATATAATCTTTTAGGTTATGATAGATTTGTTACAATTTTTGTGATAATGAAAACGAAAGGATACACGGCTATTCTTTATAAAGGGTAGCTGGAACTTTCGATCGAATTACACTCTTCACTTTAATATTCAGATTTGTTTCTGTCTCCTAATGATACCTCAGTAAGAATTTAATGCTGTATTTTGGTTAAAATTGAAATTAATTAAGTTTTTCTATTCACAGACACCAAGCGTCACAGCCATTTCAAAGGTTACAAAACAATAAACTTCAAAATATCGGAGAAGGTTCTGAAGAATGACGTCAGCGAAGCAGTCCTCAACTTCCATGTCCAGGAAATGGAATCCCATCGCAACGTGACCTTCGGACCTGAAGATTTCTTCACAATCAACATTCAAATAAACAGGATAACAAGAAATTTACAGGGAAACAAAGCTTCCGTACCATTTTCTGATAACACAGTCAAGATGTCCCGACAAGATCTTCTTGAGGGCAAATGGCTCAAGGTCAATGTGACTAATATGGTTGCAGAATTCTGCAGGTTACCCAGAGAGTTTCTGTCCGTGACTATCAAAGTCCAAGAATCCAAGAACTCTATAAGCCTTAGTGTACCACATTCAAATTCGGAATCAAATCTTGCTTTGGTAAGTTTTAATGTAAGTAAATTATAGTTCCTCAGCCACTCAACTTCCAAAAGTGGCTGAGGAATTTATAATTTTTTTTCAAGGGAAATATAGCCGTGAGAATATGTATGTATGTAACTTATAATGTAAAACTTTTGCGTTTTTGACTATGTTAATGACTGATAGACAATGTATCGAATTAACAGGCCGTAAAAGACGTTACTTATTATTCCTTGGGAATTACACTAAAGTATCAATGAAATGCAATGGAGAAATGGGACACAAGAGTCCTGTCCAAAAGCGAACTTTCCTAAATCTAAAAAGGCTATTACAAATATCAACATATATAAGACACCGTAGTAGCTCAGTTCATGAAGACTTTGTCTCAAGGATAATTCCTAGTATTTTCATTTCTGACATCGTATGTGTTTCAATAATATGGGTAGAACTTCTTGAAGAATGAGGAGTGATTGGACTGATTGGACTGATTTTGTGTTGTGTGTTTAGGATAGCAAGTTACAAAAAGATAAGTGTTTTAATATATTAAATATTAAGGTCAAATATTGAAGAATTTTATTAGGGAAGACTCTACTTTACCACAAAATCAGATAGCCAGAATTTATCAGTCAGCCATGGTAGTTGTGAAGGGAAACGTATCTTACAACCTGAAAATCAAATAAAATTTACTCACTCTCTTCAAAAACCCTCACTTCGGAACCCAAACTTATAAACCTATACATTTGTAAAGATGTTTTGTGTTTGTTTTCCAGATGCCGTACATAGAAGTATTCCTCAATGACAACTCTCACAAACGGTCAAGACGGGATTTAGTAATAGATTGCTCAGAAAATTCTAAGGAGGTGCGATGTTGCCGATATCCTTTGGTCGTCAATTTCGAAGAGTTCGGTTGGGACTGGGTGATAGCCCCGAAACAGTACAACGCCAACTACTGCAGTGGGGAATGTCCATTTAGCTTTCTTCAGAAGTACCCTCATACGCATCTAGTGCATTTAGCAGCACCTTTAGGAAGTAGGGGCCCTTGCTGTGCCCCTCGGGGCATGAGTAGTATATCAATGCTGTATTTCGATCACGAGCTGAATATCATTTATGGTACTATTCCTGGCATGGTGGTGGAAAACTGCGGCTGCTTATAGCGACCGGAAAGTTATAGCTCCAAGTTTCTTAGTTTTGGAATTCGTTTTCATATCTCTGTTTCGATGAGGTATTAATATGAATTCAAGTGCATTTCATCGGTATATGTGAAACTTGGAGTTTCTGTTAAGTATCTTGTGATATTCTTGGTGTAAGACTGCAAACTCTTGTGTGTGTTGTGTGTGTGTTTTTTTGTACATTATTATATTTTTTATACACTTAGTTATGTTATCAAGTGCCTGGACTCTGTGCGTGGTGTACTGAAGTGTTTGTTAAATTTTCATTTTAGTTTCAACCGTATTACTTAGTTCAGTATTCATGACAGTTCTAGATACGGTTTTTCTGAAATGGAAATTTAATATTTCACCAGAACTTTAATTTATATAATAATATGCCATTTTATACTAATGTTCATTCACTTCATAATGTTCATTTGTTCTTTTGTAAATGACCTACATAGAGTTCTTTTTACTTATATTTTTGACCCCATTACTTGATTTTTACGACAAACTGACCTTTTAATTTGAGAGATAATAATTATCAGTTTATGCAATGTGCAGACTTGAAAGTTGATTATATTAAACAGTTTTATTTGGACTTTATTATGGACATAAAAACTAATACTTTTTAACGACTTATTGATTTTCGAGCAGCATACATATGTATAATAATAGAAGAGGTTTATTCAAATAACAAATTACAAATATTTACAATCATGGTATAAAAAATCAATTAAAACTAAATATATATATATTACAAACGAAAAATTTCGTGAAATTCATCGTTGTCGGTGTAGGGTAACGTGCCCAATATGCTAGCAGCATTTCCTCTTTGGATGGCCAAGCTAATAATTATATTATTGATAATAAGTGTACCTAATATTATTAAAAAAATGATAAAAGATATAATGACCTAAAAATTTGGCTACTTTTTTACGAGTTGGTATTGTAATAATTCTTCTCTATTTTTCATTATTTTTTATTTACTTTAAGTGAAATTATAGATCTTTCTTCTCGGATCTCGTCAGATGCATTTTAGTGGAGTTTGATGTACAAGCATTTATTTAATTTACCCCTTTTTTGTAACGAAACTGTGGCAGGTGCTTAAAATTACCTTTGGTTCTTAGAAGTTGGCAAGCGAAACAAATCAAAGCAAAAAATAGGTTGGTTCTAATTCACAATATTACTAAAGATATATTATATTACATTATAGTGGCCATTTTTCATACAAAAACTATTAAAAATACATGCATTTGTTAATATCGTATTTAACTTCATAGCTATGTATGTAAAAATCTAAATCAAAATATTAAGTAAAACTGATTATAAATGTAAGTATACATTTGAATCAACCTATTTCTATCAGACCTCACCATTTCTTATTTGAACAGAAATTATTTTAAGTAATACGAAACAGATCTCATTTCGGGAAAACTCTCAAGTTTTTCGATCTCTTTGCTATGATAATAATGTATGTTTTTGGAGAGAGAAATAATAATATTTGGTTTGGTTTTCTTAAGCCTGTCATGATTCGATGATAATCAACATGAATTGGTAAAAATGTCTTATATAGAATAATATAAAATAAACTCTTAAAGTAAAAGGTTTTGTGTATTTATTTTTTTCATGCTTCGATTTATTTACAACTTTTCATTCGTTATTGTTGCCTAGTTGTAAGGTGACTCGCTTTTCGCTCCTACATTCGGCATCGTGGTTTCGATCCCCGCTGAGAATAATCATTTGTATGAAGATGGTGTTTTGTTAACTCTTATTTATTAAACCGTTGAGTTAGTATCCCTAACTAAAACTTTCCCTTTCTATGAACTAACTTGATCTGTGACCAAGTTTATAATTTATTGTATCCTTCTATCCTTCAAAATACCTCACACTTTCTTAGACGCCTCATACAAACCATAGTAGAGACAACATAGTTTTTTATTTCTTACACAAACGTTACGACACAATCAATAGATGTTCGCAAAGGATATATAATCCTAAACCACTTTTAGAAGGTGAGTGGAAAGTGGAAAAAGAGGGTGACCATAAGGCGGTGTTGTTGATGGTTTTCTAGCTTTGTAGAACAAATTTAAAAAAAATAATCTAAGATGCTGGCATAGATCTCGAAAATCATTTACATTCATGAATATATATACAAATACATTCACTTGTTCTACTTTCAATCAATTTCGATCAGGCATTATTTTACATTTTTCTCTCTCAAAAACTATGTCTTAAAGATTTATTTACATTCGTCCACATTCTATAAATTTTAAAGGCTGCATTTATAATATTCATCAAGTCTCAAGCAACTCTTCCACTGAAACAGTAAGTAAGCTGTAGGTACCAATAAGATGCATTTAATATTGAATCCACCTTTCCTCAGCTCATAATCTTTGATAAGCAAAGCAATGGAATTTTTCACTTTGTCAGAGTCCCTTTGGCAAAATAAGTTTATCTGATACCCGCAGTACATTAGGCTTCGGGATAGAATACACGTTAGTGACTGCGCAAAGCCTTGTTTAGTTAAAGAGCGACGATTTTTACGCCTTAATATCATAAATTCTCTCCTACGACCACGCAAAAGAACAAATGAGTGTCATTCTAAGCTAAAATATACGCTCATTAAAAAAGCTGAGTGGCTCTCAGCACTTGCTCTTTAAGCACGTGAATAGACTTTCCATTCAAAAAATAGTCCGGATAAAAGGTGGCAAAATGTCACGTGATATTAAGGTTATTACAATAGGCTGCGGTACGTAAAAAGGACGGCACTCATGTCCAAAATCTTGGTTTTCATGCAGCATTAAAACGGGACTATACGAGGGGCATGCCAATAGAAGTTAGATACTCTTTTCTCATTTAATTTACACTGGTAAGCTATACACCATCTTATAGGCTGGTTTTTTATTGACATATTTGAATATAGAACACACTTCTTTTATATATTTTTTATTTGAATGAGCATCATTTTTCCGAGAATCTGGCGGGAATTAACTTGCAACAATGGAGCTCAGTCGACGTGATTTTTGCGCTATGATTTATTAAGACTTTAAAAAAGGTTTAAAGCCTCAAGAATGTTTTGAACTTTTGGTGAGTCTGCTTGTTCCCAAGCAACAGTATTCAATTGGTTTGCTGAATTTAAAAGAGGACAGGGATGTCTCGAAGATGAAGCGAAGACAGGACGGCCGACAACCGCGGTCACGCAAGAAAACGTTCGTGCAGTCGAAAAACTTATTCGCGAAAACCGACGAATTACATATGTAGAGCTAGAGCGAGAACTAGGAATTGGATCAGCAGCAATGCAAACCATAATTCACGACCACCTTTCTCTCCATAAACGTTGTTTGAGATGGGTGCCGCACAAACTTACCGATGAGCAGAAAGACCGTCTCAGGTGGATTGGTGCCAATTCATGATAGATAAATTCAACGGAGGCGAGAAAAAAAACGTACATGATCATGGCTATGAAACTTCATACAAATATATTTTTATAAACTGGTAGCGTTCTCTAACCGCCAGCAAATAAAACTTTTTTTATTATTTAGAACTATTATACACTATTGCCAGATAGAAAGTTTTCCCTATACATTTGGGGATTTTCTAACCTTCAAACTCAAACTCAAACTCAAACTTTTATTGCAAACCATAAGTGTACAAATCGTTGGTGTAATCAAGGTACAGTTATAAATATGGACCCTGTTGGGCACATGCAATTTCACAAGAGGGCTGTAGATACTAAAACTAAAATTTAAGGTAGTAAACATTACATGGCACAAAATTAAAATTTCTTCAATTAAAAACACTATAAATATGTGTATCAAATTTAAACAGCACAACAATAAAATTATAATTATTTTAGGTCAAAGTATTATTATTTTAGTTAACATTATTTTTAAATTAGGTTTATTTTAGGTAATTAGGTTAATCTATAGTATCATCTATATTATCATTACATTAAGCTTTACCAATAAGTGGAAAAAACAAACAAATTAAATATTGATATTGTATTATTACAGAACTAGATAACTATAAAGAATGACTTAGAAATTTGGTACTAATATTGCTCAACCTTAACTAAGATATTCCTCCACTCTATAATAACATTTATCAATAAGAAAGTTTTTTTAGTAAAATTAAAAATCTGGTAATTTATTATAGATCCTAATCGACATCATGTGAGCATTATTGGATTGTAAATGCAACCGTGTGCGTGGTAGGTCTAAGTTACCGCGGTGCCGCAGAGTGTATCTCTGCTGTATGTCTTGCCTCTTTATGTAGTGTTCTGGGTGGTTTCGGACTAATTTACAGATTTCCTGGATGTAAATACAGGGTAAAGTTAATATTCGGAACTTAATAAAATATTGTTTACAACTAACGGTGGGTTCTATATTTGCAATGATCCTTATCAGTTTTTTTTGACGGATTAGTAGGTCAGGCGCTTCAGTACTGTTTCCCCAAAGTATCACGCCGTAGCTGAGCCACGCCTTTATGGATATTTCATAGAAAACAATATTTCTCAGTTGGACACTGGGAGGGAAAAAACTGTGTTTAGAAGGAATCCTTCAAGGTTTTAGATAAAGTATTCTAGTAACTGGTCATATTAAGAAGATGTTTGCCAAATTATTGATAGAAAATGTTTTAGTTTGCATATACCGCAACACCTTATAATTCATTAAATTTTCTATCTGTTGCTGTTCCCTGCGACATGATAGTCCAGTGGGTAGAACACCCGCCCGAAAACAGAAGGGCGTGAGTTCCAATCCTGGGTCGGGCCTACACCAATTTGTCTTTTCTAAAGTCATATGTGTGGTTAATTTATCATGGTTGTTAACGGTGAGGGAAAACATCGTGAGGAAACCCACATGGCTGAGTTGTACTTAGTCATGTGACAGTGTATTCGTTCAAAACGGCGATAGGCCTGCCCCCTATCACGTGAGTACACTGTCTAAGCAAAACGTGGGTACCTTCTCTGGACACTAGATGGCGCTGCCATGTGAGTTCAGAAGTATTGGTACCTCTGCCAACCCCTTCGGGGATAAACGGCGTGAACGTTTATGTTATTATGTTATGCTGTTCCCTATTCTAGTTTTACTTAAATAAAAACACTTCACAAGTAAATTAAATATGGCGGCTGCCGGCCTTTGTTCATTTTTCTTGTATTGGTGTGTTTTTCAGTGTTGTTTCCTTATTACTCATTATTTCTGGTTCGCGTTGAGTAAAACTCAATTCCTCCGCTTCTAACATTTGAATTAGTGTCGTGGGTGTATAATATTGTGTAGTTTAGTTTCTTAAATCCCTAGAAGGGGTAGCCAGAGCTAAGGAATTAGAAATTCCTCAGCCACTTTTGGAAATGATAGTGGGGAAAAGATGGTAAAAATAAATGATGGTTGTTGGTGATGGATCTCCAACCGCATCGCCCAAAAATCCCTTAAAAGCCCCAATACCGTTAGTCGCCTCTTACGTACACCCACCGGAAGAAATGGGGTAGTGCTATTCTAAGCCGACACTACACAGCATATTTTTATTTAATATTCTTGATATTCAGTCGTATTGACGAGAGCAATCTGAAAGCTACTGTTTCGTGATTAATAGCCTAAATGTAAATATAGACCTTTGTACTGAATTTAAATATTCCCGCGCTGAGTTAGTTCCTTCGCTGACGTTCAGAAAGCGCCGTGGTCTTAACCGCTTGAAGTTGCCAGTCTATTACCAGTATAAATTAGTCGTCTATATACATAATATACTGACTGGTGACGAAACATGGCTATATAACTATGATCCCGAATCAAAGCGACAGTCGACTGTATGGTGCTTTGAAGACGAGCCAACTCCAACGAAATGTCGCCGTGCACGAAGCACACAGAAACAAATGGTCGCCTCGTTTTTCTGCAAAACGGGTCATATTGCTAAAGTTGTGCTAGAGAATGAAAGAACGGTGAACTCCGAACGGTATGTGACAGTTTATGATCCAACAGTAATATCAGCTTGGTGTGACAAGCGACCGAAGTCAGGAATCCGGCACCTTCTCTGGCACCACGACCATGTGGCGCCGCACATGTCTGCCAGAACACAAGACTTTTTCAACTCGAAAAATGTGTCAATTCTCCCTCACCCGCCATATTCCCCTGACCTAGCGCCTTGTGATTTTTACTTGTTTCTAAAAATCAAAGAAAATCTAAAGGGGAAGAGGTTTGAAAGCAAAGAAGATGCGCTGGTTGCCTATAATTTCGAGATTTCTGAGGTATCTAAAGAAGAGTGGTCACAGGTATTTTCCAATTGGTTCAGCCCGGGGAGCATGAGTTGTCATCTGAGAAGTGAGAGCCATGTCAGAAAACATCTCAGTTAGCCAACCTATGTCATTTTTGCGAGCATGAGCGTCACTATGACAGACGGATGAGATCTGAGATCCCTGTCACCGAATCGATAGAGCATTGTTGCCATCATTGGTCTGTGAATATTTTTTCTCTATTTTATTCGATCTTTTTGAACCAAAATAGTAGCTAAATCTGTCATATTTCATTCATTTTACGTCAAATATTGACATTTTGTAACCAAACAAAAACAACGTAAACAAACATAAATAAATTTCTCAATACAAGCTTCCAAATTTTCAATTTAAATCAAAAGTTTTAATATTACAAGTTTAGTTTGTAGGTCTGTCTGACTAAACTTCCTTACAATGATAGGGGAATCATTAAATATTAAGTAAGTAATTAAGTTTTATTATTCTATATAACTATTATTTAACTAGAAAGTGAGCAGCATACTTTAAATGATTTGTATTGTCTTTTGTTTGCAGATATAGCACAGTTATATAAGTGTTTGATGAGAAAATTGAAGAAATGCTGTGCAGCCTATGGCACATATTGCCTATAACATCTTAGTTCCATCCCGCCAGTCCATTCCCAGATTCCCATTCGCCAGTTCCATCGCGCAGATGGGCATTATTTAACTTAACAACCTTCTCTACATTTCAATTTCAAAAATATCCTATATTCCCAAAAGCTAGTGAAGTTCTGATGTGTGGAAATAGTCTTGTTGAATGCTCCTGTTTATTCAGAATTTGAGTATGCATCCATACTTAAAGAGCATTCTTATGACTGCAATGTGTATAAACAAGCTGTATTGTTTCTATAAGGAAAAAGTGATGTTAATAGAATAAAAATGTGAAGTACAGATTAGTTTGTGAACAGAAACTATGATGTTGAGCGGTTGTTTGAAAGTGTTTATTCAATAAAAAAAGTCAACTCCACAAAATGTGTTTTACTAGAAAATAAAGCCCATTCATAAGCAGCTTTTACTTTTACACTTGAGATGAGATTTCAGTTGTAAAATGTGCATGCATATATTCTACTAAACATTATTTCCCATCGCAGTAGGCAGAGAATATTAATTGCCTCATCAATAAACTTACCCATACTTACAACCATTATTCCCACCAATACATCTCTTTTGTTACTTAATTTGTATCCATCTGCTCTATTTGCCCAAAATAAAATAACATTGCTTTTTCTATGTATTCAAGGTTTGCAGTTTTAACCATGTGTAGTATTGTCTTTTAATTACAATAATCCAATTTATCCCCAGGCACAAACATGCCATGATTATCATTTTATGCTAAATGGTCTGACTGAAGAGTTCTGCTATGAGTTGGGTATTGGAAAATGTTGGATTTACTTGCAATGAAGGGGATTGAAACAAGTGGTTTTCATTTATATTTAGGCAATTTTATTGATAATTAATTAAAAACCGTTACATTTTGCTGATTTTTTTTCACTTCCTTCCAAGTCACTAAATTGTTCCAGAATCTTTGTACTAAATCAATATGTTACACTGAAAATAAGAAAACAACATGAGTATTATATTCATATTTAGTCATTTCAATATGCTAGTAACGTGACTACCAAATATGTTTTATAATGTTGCACAAAGTACGTGCACCTGCATTTAAACAACTTTTGTATCATTAATCGGTCGGTAGATAAAGCGGTAACAAAATTATGCCATCACCATTCTTTACATTCCTAGCCACACTAAGACAGCAAGCAGACTATTGTCTACTCACACTATCCTGACTTTACCTGTGCCTGTTGATGCAAGCATATGCTATGAGCTCGGGGGTCTTTTATTTATTTATTTATTTATTTATTTGGCACACATACAGTACAATATGATGATAATGATAATTTAAGACTACAAACCCTACATAACAAACAGTAATGAATAGAAATTTATTTGACATGCATTATATTTGACCTCTGAAACATACCATAAGTTTAGAAACTGTTCTTAACAGTTATTTTAAAGAAGATCAATGAAATTCATTGATTTTCTCAACTGCATCAGAAAATTGGACGTATTCATACATGGATTTAGGCTGCAGAATTTGTATCCTCATGCCTATTGAATTGCTCGTTATAAAAGCCAAACGTATTTTAACGAATTTAAAACTTAATACACAAGCACTAGTTGTAAATTAATTTAATTTAGATAAAATTTACAATTCAATTGATATCATGTGGAATCATTAAATCCTGTATGTATCCTTATGTGAAACTATACCCTGAGGCTTTTCATAGGTCAGAAGCTATCATAGAGGTCCTCGGAAATCGTCATGACATACAAATATGTTTCATAGGACTTGTTTGCGGCAAACTTTCACCCGGTTGAGTATCATATCCATTTTTCGTTTTTTTTCCATTCAAAACAAATCTAAGTGATGTAGTCGCTTTGCTATCACACTTTTACACTAAGAACTACACAAAACAGTTAAAAAAGCTGCAAAACAGCACTCATATTTTGATAAGTAATCTTTCTCACTGGCTCTCGCGCTCAATTTTGACATCGACATAAGTTTGATATAAAATGACAAACATCTCAGTTTATGTCGCTGTCACGCCGCTCATGCTCGCACATGTGACTCGGCGTTGCGATGTCAAAGCGAGTCACTAGCGCTCTCACGTCTCAGATGCCTCATGCTCGGGCGTGCGAGAAACGGTCAAATATGGCGGCCAATTCGCCCTTGAACGGTGACATAGCCCTATCTCAGAGGCTCTCACACGCCTCATGCTACCCCGGCAGACGTATAGAAAAGTGTATACGTGCTCAGGGTGAATACTTTGAAAAGATCGATACTTGTAATAAAGATTAAATTTTATAATTTTTGAGTATCTAGTTTCTTTTGGCATGCCCCTCGTACATACATATACTCATGGGTATAACTCCCTTAAAAGGGTAGCCAGGTCTTCAGAATATGAAATTACTCAGCCACTTTTGGAAATCGCGTGAGGGAAAAATTGTAAAATAAAGGTTCTTGGTGATGGATCTCCCTCTGTATTGCCCAAAAATCCAACAACGACAATCGCTCACCGTCTGTCCTAAATTTATCAATAACTATGCCAAAATTTATAAGAAGTAGAAGCTCTGTCCCAGATGTACGAATAAACACCACCAGGCCTTAACTTTTGTAACATATCAAAGCCGATATGATTGTTAATAGATGAAGGCTCTTAAGGATGGGGGAAAACATTATACCGAAAACTACTTGTACAACATTTGATTCATACGTCACAGTCTATCAGACTGTTTCTTTCCTTTATTTATTCTTTATATATTAGTAATAATCCCCACATGAGGTTTTCATGAACAAAAAGATTCAAATTAGTCTATCAGAAGGTCTACTTTTCACAACGAGAACGATAATAGGTATACTTATCTCTTTTAATCCCGATTAACATTTATTTCTGTCTCGCTCGAACGCAACAATTATTCGACGAGTATACGGATATTGACATTTTTGATAAGTGAGTGGTGAACATGGTGATATTCGACGAATCCAACGTTGTCGTTGTTTCCATCTAATAAAAAGCAAGTATACACGTTTCAAGCGGTACAAATACTACGAGCATACTCCCTATTGGAAGCAAAATTGTCTCTCACTGATTATGACGTGTAGCTCTTACGACCGATTTCTGAATTGAGTATTCCAGCTGAGAACAACTTAAGTATCGTTCTGTTGCATTGAAATCTTAACAACAGAATGAGACAAAACGATACTTAAATCATTCTCAGCTTGAATACTCAATTCAGAAATCGTGCGTTAATCTTTAAGGACAATGTCGTGAATACTTTTTTGTATTTTGATCTAAATCTATATTACGGAGACCGGTCACAGCTATAGGATTTTAAATAAACAAAATTTATCATTTAAATCATTCTTACAGAATGACCTCATCTTTATTTATATAAACTTTAAAGTATTTACAATTTTTGTTTCGGCTACTATACATTACTAAATGTATTTATGTTACTTTAACGTTAAAATACAATGATAAACAAAAATATAATAATATTTAACAGAAAATACACACGTTTTTACAAATATTAATTAAAAGGGGCATGGACTAGTTCTCCCTAAAATTATGTCACTGGCAACTTAATTGTGACAATTATTCATTATTGTACAATTTCTAACAAGATCTGTTTTTTAATTAATTAAATCTTTCAAAAAATTTCTCTGACCTGTCATTTCAAAGTTAAAAATTCACCCTTTCAATCGGTTAAAATGCGAATAAAATACAACATACAGGTATATAAAACAATTCCCCAATCTCATTTCTCAGCCAATTCCTTCAGTCTAAAATATTGCTTAGTTCACTTTAGATTTATACAAGAAAATAAGTTTAACGTGTTAGTTGATATCATTAAATATTAAAACAATTCCTACAAAGCCTACAAAAGGCTGTCAACAAATGTTCATGGCATTATTCTTTGTAAGATAAATCTACCAATAGTAGAAATATTTCTATACAATTCTTATTATTAAAATCTAACTTCTAATTTACAGAAATGTGCACAACATCAATGGTGTCAGTCTATAAAAGGTTGGATGGATTTTTAGAAAGTTCATATATAAAAAAATGATTTAAAAAAGCTGATCCACGGATTATTTATACAAAAATATAATTGTTTCATATGGCAGTGTCATTTCATAAAATGTCCAAAATACTTTAAAACGCAATATACATAAAAAAGCAAACTAAATTAAAAGCAAAACATCACAGATTTTTTTCAATCTTAAAACAAATAAAAATGATACGTACAAAAATCAATTCTGCCATAATTGTAAGGAAAGTTAGGTAGAAATAGTAAGGTCACATAGGAGAGTCGCTATCTCTAAGTCAATATATACATCGATTGCTAACAATTCCGTCCAGAGACGCAAACCATTGAGCCATTATAATTAAATAGGATCACAGTGGAAAAGTGATTTATAACTATCCAACGGCATTCACAAACTCTTCGTTCAAAGTCCAACAGAGAAAACGTTGCCTCACTGAAAATTATCTAGAAGTACCGTCGAGATACTATAACCTATTATAAATATAATAAAAGTCCACGTTATGGCAAGTTTCGAAACATATCCACTTACTATAACACACCTAAAACTAGATATTTGTCCAAATCACTGTACACTCTCGAATAACTTTTATCACTTGGTTATTTTTCTTAAAAACTGGGCTGCGATACAGTCCTAGGATTACTACTTTGTGGTTGATATACATCATATGAGTTATGTGGCTCCAAATGGCACACAACATTATTTTCACCGTTTAAAACTGCTGCTAAAGCTCTCATATTCTCTTGCGGTTGATGATAGGCATGGCCTATGAGTCGACCACTTTCATAGCCATGTCTTGGGTCGTAGTTTCTTTCCAGACTATCCCATTTACCGCCATATTTAAACTGCTCATCATGATGGTGTCTCTCACCAGGACTATAGGATATCAAAGGCCGATGATCACCGTAAAATTTTGAACTCGATGAGCCGTGATGGCCTGGATTTTGTCTACAATCTGGTCCCGAATTATCGTCTGACATATCGGACATCAACGTTTCGTTCCTCTCGATTTCTTCGTACACCGGATCATCTTGTATCACTCTGAACTCCTGTTCTGATCCTCGTTTATATATTCTGCCTTGCTGCGACGCTATTTCGGAATACGTGTGGTTTATATTCTGGCTTCCGTGATGATGGTGCTTTCTTCTGCCATCTTCTTTGTAGTGTTTGCGGAATATCATTTCCTGGCTGCCTGGCGAATGCTGGGACATGTAGACATGTGGATTTCTAAGTTCGTGATTGTAACTTCTAGTGGTTTGATATCCCTGTGGATGATGGAGGGGACTGCCATCTTCTTTGACGATATGGCGAGGAGTATTTTGGGCCATGACTCCTTCGCAATCATTGTAGAGATTGTGCATATGGTTTTGCTGAGCTAGTTGTCTAGAGAGCGTGTCGTGGTGAGGCAAGGTCGCCGTGTTGCTTGGATGGTGTTTAGAAGAAGTGTTCTGTAAAAATATTAAATTATGTAAGTCTTTTATGTACAATTGAAGCTCTGTAGAAGAAGGAACCTAAGTTGCAAGAGGCAAGGGTTGACAATCTTGACTTGCACCTCTAAGTTTTTCCCGAAGTCATATGTGAGAATCATTTATTAAAATATTTATTCAATAATTTTTCAGGTATACATAGAAAAGTGACAGTACCTTTTTACATAGCGGCAATTCGCATGTATATCATTGTCCACAAAAAATGGAATACACTACGTGAGAATAAACTCTGTCAGCCTTTGAAAAATATTCAGAGAGGCCACAATAGCGTCTAATTTTACTTCTGACATATATTATACCATTGGGGTAAGCAAGAGATTTTAAATACTTTTATTGGGTAAGTAAACTATTATATTCAACTTTCGGAACTTTTAATATTAATAAGCATATCGTTGAATTTAATCGTTATTTTGATTCAAGAAACATTATGGTTTAACTCATAAATAAAAGATGTTATTAAAGGAAAGAAAAATTTCGACACTGGCGGGGTTCGAACCCGCGACCTTCGGGTATACGCCCCCGTCGCTCTGCCAACTGAGCTACAGTGTCAGTTGGCATCCAGCGCGAAATTTCTCTATCCTTTGTTTCTTTTTTACACGTTCAAGTAGTGTTTGCGTTTCCTACCTCCGAATTTTAACTAATTCGGACGGCCACTTGTCTACCTTATCAGATAGAATGCAAATGTTGGAAACGCCTAACTATCACATAATTTAATGTTTTTTGACATGAATTCCTCATGTGGGGATTATTACTCATAAATAAAAGATGTTATTAAAGGAAAGAAAAATTTCGACACTGGCGGGGTTCGAACCCGCGACCTTCGGGTATACGCCCCCGTCGCTCTGCCAACTGAGCTACAGTGTCAGTTGGCATCCAGCGCGAAATTTCTCTATCCTTTGTTTCTTTTTTACACGTTCAAGTAGTGTTTTTCTTTCCTTTAATAACATCTTTTATTTATGAGTAATAATCCCCACATGAGGAATTCATGTCAAAAAACATTAAATTATTATGGTTTAAGTTTGAACATCGTGGAAAAAATATTCATGATCTAATAATAAAATACATCTAGCAATCAAATGGATTATGTTTTTATTCTGGAACAATGCTATTGAGTGCAGTAAATAGCATCTAAGCTGTAGAAAAATGATTCCTTTCTAGCTATTAATATATTGAATTAAAACTTATAAAGAAATGAGACAGTTCCAAAAAAACTTTATAAAGACAGCAAATTCTTAAGAAAATGCTGTATTTGTCAGCTCAGTTTCTTTTGGCAGCAATTTCCTTGCAGGTCTAAAATATTGGTTAGTGCCTTAGTGAGCTAAATATAATACTATTCATTCGCTAGTTATGTATGGGTGAAAGATTTATAGGTGAAGTAAGACTACTGTTGATTAAACTACATATTAATTTCACGTGCATTTTGGAGTAGGGACATGCAGAATAATATTTATTTAAAGAGTTAGATAATAATGGATAAAGTTTTAATATATCTATAAGACAAATTTTCATATTTTTAGTCAGTAAAACCATGATTTTGGTTAAGTTTTAAATTAACCGATCATTGTTGAATGGTTATTTCGATTCATGCCATTTATAAGGAAAGCAGTAAAACTTAAATACTTCTAGCATGTTTTTTTTATTGGTATACTTCCAATAATCATGGTTTTTAACAACTTTACGAACGACAGGATTTTAGTGATGATTTATACATATTATATCGAACAAAATGCAAACAATTCACTAGATGATGATCTAAGGTGCTATACACACAAAGCATTTTGTACAGCTCCCGCCCCTCACCTTCCAAATAGGGTTAGCCATCACCCCCCAATCGGCAGCCATTTTACAAGATGGCGACCGTGATCTTGACGAATTTGGATAATCATTTGGATCGAGATTATTTCTGAAACTATGCATTGAAGCAATGCTCTGCGTGTGTGAAGAGCTGTGGGGTATATTTTGCGGTGTTGGTACACGCATATTTCTCGCTTCTTCACTTGGCACGTATATCGGAGCCGTTGGCCGAATGTTCCACCTCTCGGGTTGCAAGTTGTAACTCTGTTTTACAATATACGCCTTATTATACATACAATATGAAGGGTTCTTATACATAGATATGATATAGGAAGATACAATTACGTAGATACTGCAGAGCACCGCCGACCTGTAAGGTTGTAGACCAAATTGGAGGAAACTGTTTTTGAAAATGAACTCGGAAAAGCGAGGAATGATATATGTACGAAAGTAGCGTATACATCGATAAAAGAGATAGGTTTATAATTTTCTGTGTAAGTCAAGCAGTCAAAACTACTTAAATTCTTATAATTTGCAGTGACATCTACCATTTAAGTAGAATATCACATACCACCACACCACTAGATAAATTAGGAAATATAGTTATTAGAAAGAAAAGACAGATATTGGACAGAAATGTTAGTTTAAAACAAATTATAAAGCATTAGTAACAAAGAAGAACAAAAAAAACACAAAAAACTTACCGTTCAAAATAACGTAGCGTTCAAGTTAATCTGAACGCAAAATAGAATGCGTTCAAATTGACGCAAAGAAACAAAACTGCACTGTCTCAAAGAGCTTTGTTTCAAGATTAAAATACCAAAACAATGTTAGTGTCACAATTCGAATTTAATGGAAGAATTGAAAATGTTAAAACGACACAACTAACAAAAGAAACTGAGCTGTAACCAATTAGTCACAAAGAAGTGGTGTTTGGTGGTAGTAAAGGTACCAGGAAAGAAAATTTTGACTATACCCTATCTCTTTTGTCGACGAATACGCACCTTGAACATTCTGTCTATTCGTATATCCTTGATGTCTGCCGCTTCCGGTATTGATTGGGTTCCGTAAATGAGACATTGGGGCCGAGTCTCTTTCCATGTGAGGGAAACTGGCTGCTGTGGCATTGAGGGTAGGTCCGAAATTTGCGGGACCAAAATTAGGGTCTTGGTCCCGTCTGTTTCTATGATGGTAACTATGGGCTGCGGCGGCGGCAGCGAGAGAAGCCACGGCAGAATTATTTATAACGTTGTTGTTATTGTGATTATTGTTGTTAACAACGACGTTTAAGTTGTTTATGACTAAGTTATTTGTTGTCGAAGCTGATACTGAAGCGCTGGCGGTGCTCTGTGCAAAAATTATTGAGATTTTTAATGGAAGTTTAGTCACGTATATGATTTGTTAGTTTTATGAACTACACTGTTGTAACTTTTTTCAAACTGGTTTCCGATATCTTGCAACTAAGGTTAGTAGCCTTCACCATAAATTTCTATTGCATTAGAAACTATTTCTTCTCGAAACATTTGACAGACCTGTAAACCCTTTATACTAGTATTTACAAAAATACTAACTAAAGCTTTCTTAAAATTTTTGATTGATGCGACTGGTTTTCTGACTATACTCCTATGTAAAACTATTATAACCTTTTTAACATGACTATCCTTAAATAACCACATAGTATTAGTAATAATAATTTAAATTATTCAACAATGTGTAGGTCACTGTTAATACTTATATTTATAACATCTTAAACAACATTACCCCACCACCGCCAAAAAAAAAACAACTCTTACCGTAACGCCATCTCTGGGATCAACGATGTCATCATTTTCAGCACTCGCGCTTTGGTGATATCTTCTACTCTTCACGGACCCTTGTCTTGTGTCCAAGTGATTTGATGAAGAGGCTGTAGGGGCATTATTGTGAGGAGGTGTTTGGGTACTTGAGGGTTGCCCAGTTAGATATAGACAGCAGGATAACCATGGATGTCTTCGGCCTAAGCGGGCGCATTCTTTCTGAAACTGAATGGGAATAATGATTAGTAAGGTCTAAGGAAATTGGGTTGTGATTTTAGATCTGGCTATTTAATTTAATAATTTTTTAGAAGTTATGATCAAAAATAAAGTAATAGGAGATCATAAAATGTTTCAACACCATTTTACAATGTTGTTTATGTAACTCAGTTTATTCAGTCAATCTTGTACCAACAGAAAGTTGTGATTTCTTAAAGCAGCTTTAAGTAGACTTCTTAATAGAACTTGCTAACAACCAAATATTGTTCTATATGTTTTTTAGTCACTTATTTATAATAGGATTTAAAAATATCAAACAGAAGAGCACAAACGCAAAAAAATATGACATAATCCTTACCACTTCATTCTGCAAACAATGAAACACAAAAATGAAGAGTCCTTGCAGAGAGTTCAATATTGTGAAAGTATACGCCAGGCCGACTGTCTGCTCGTTGAGGTATAATAGTCCGAATGTCCATGTTAATCCGAGGAGGAAAGCTAACACTAATGAACTGTTCAACCATACTCTGAAAAATAAAGGAAATGTTATTTTAGTATGATCTGTGTGGTATATACATATTGAGGAGATATTTAACACAATATACTATCGTAGCCAACATAAGCTTAATTATAGTTTTAATTGAAATTCCGTCTTCTACAATTTTTTATTTTCTTATATTCGCCGATACAGAATAGAATAGAATAACTCTTTCTTGCACTTCAAACACAAATTCACAACAAAAAATTATTAAACCGTTTACAGTAAGGTACAATATAACTATTTCAATTTAAATTATTTTAGAACGCATGTGATATGTCAGCTTCTCAATGAAATTTTCACATTTATTGAAAAAAAAAAAACAATTTTAAGAAAATAATAGTTACTCACCTTATTTTATAAAGTTTAGAATTCTCTTTCGCTTTGATGGAGACAGTGGAGTGGTGACACATCATGTATATCACCATGCTGAGGCAGATCCAGTTGGCCTGAAAGAAAAACATACTAAAATTAATGATGATTTCAGAGGAAGTTAAGATAATTGACAGTATAAAAAATATCAATATCATATTTAAAAAAAAAGATATTTGTTCTTATTGAATTATTACAAACAAGTGTTTATTTTGTCAGTCAATAGTTAAACTGACAGGCTACCCATTTTGACAGTTAATCTTTTAGACATTTGGAGATTACATTTGGAGATTATATTATTCAAATGACACAGATTTTTTTTTCTTAATGATACTCAAATATTTATGATGTAATGAAGTTTTGGAAGAAGTTTGGCGTTTGGTGTGTTACCTTTACCACGAGCGAGTTTTTACTAGCATTGCGTGTTAGAAACCTACTAGTTTTGGTGTCTTACCTTATCCAAACAATCTAAAATTACTCCAAATCAACATAACTTTCTCTAAATCCTGTTAAAACATAAAAAAATTGCCAAAACTCACCGCCAAAACTAAAGCGACGGGTCCCACGAAGCTCATAACGAAGAGTCTATCAGTAGTCAACCAACAATGCGTGGCGGTACCGTACCCCCTAGGATAGGCTGCTGCGGAAACCAGGACCACGAAGGCAGGACACACGTAGGCTAGGACGCAGTACCAACGGGCTCGGGGACGCTCGGGTTCGAATACTTCTACTAGCATTGCGTAAAGGTGGAAACCTGAGAAAGGAGATGAAAGTGGAGTTAGCAAGTTGTTTTGCTAGAAAACTGTGAAGCAAATTCGAAAATGGATTATTTATGACCGAGATGTAAATTGAAGGTGCATGTAGGTGGCATATGACAAGCTCGGTATTGAAAATGCGCCAAACAATTTTATTGTTCTAGACACAGGAATTTATCTAGACTTTTTAATTAGTTTTACGTAAGTTGTTGATCGTCCAGCACAAAGTATAGTGAAACTATAGTTAATAGTAGATGGTTGAACATCACATTATACTCATCTGTTTGTCTTGAGCGTTTAGGTGCAAAAGATCTTTACAAATTCATTTGGAATCCTTAACATTCGAATTTGATTTTTGAAACATTACTTATGTAATGGAATCAGTAATAATATTCTCAGTAACTAACCTTCCAAAAACATCCAAGCGAATGCAGCCAAAAAGAAGTAATGTAGAACTCCGGCAATGACTCCACACAACACTCGATCCTGGGTCTGGTTGATACCGCACATGAATACTACTTCAGCAATGAGTAGGCAGGCGCACAGGTTCTTGTGGATTAGTACTCGGTCAGACTGAAACATTTAAAACCAAATATTAATATTAGAAAACATCGGTTCGGTTCAAACTTGAATAATGAACATTTAGTAACCTATTTTTCCGATTTAATAATATTGATGAAAATAGTATGCTAAGATAAGTTTGTTTTATATTATTTTGGGTCTCCACAGGAATACTGAATCATTATCATTCTAAACAAAGCCAAAAAGTACAATCAACAATGGAATAAAAAAATAATGAAGACGAGTTTCCTCTAACTAAAGTGTATGTGTCTATGTAATAAGACACGCGTAAAAAAACATTCAAAATTAAAATAAATGTTTATCTACCTTCATATTCTTAAAACACTGGAACACAATAATGGCAGCCAATAAGGCCACAGCAGAGATCGCGCAGCCAATGAACGTTAGAAGACTTAACGCCATCTGGTGTTCGTTGCTCAAACTGGTTCCATACACGTCCATCAAAATGGCAAAGTTTGTCAAATGTGAACATTCGCAACCAGTGTGGGTTAGGTTTGTCCATTCTACTTGGCAACCTTCTCGGGACCAGCCACTGAAATAAATAAAATCATTATTATAAAATAGTTTGCATAGATTGGCTTTCACCCATTAAAATACACAACAATATATCATACTGGTGTTATATTGCTTTTCATTTATGTACTGGTTTTTGTTTTATATATTAATCGTCTGTTTTTATACATCAATGCAGGGATAACATCGGAATAAATAAAATTTACTGATTTTGATTGAGTAGTTTTGTGGCTGTGAATGTATCAAGCGGCAAAAATGTTTGCCTGAAGGGATTACTAACAAATTAAACATAAATCAAGTAATAAATAAAGAAAAGAAAAATTTCCACACAGGCGGGAATCGAACCCGCGACCTCGGATATCCGCCCCCGTCGCTCTGCCAATTGAGCTACCGTGTCTGCCAGTACAAAATTCAAAATTCTGTGTCGAAATTTTTCTTTATTTATTAGTAATAATCCCCACATGAGGTTTTCACGAACAACAACATTTAAATTATAAATCAAGTACTTACTGCAATGTATAATCCCAGAAAACACAAGACGGGTTTGTCATATTTTCGGTTTTGAGATGCTTCATAGTGATTTTAACCATCTGCGACAGTTGGATATGTCGACCGTTACCGAGACTTGCTGATATCACCTAAAATAAGAGTGGTATAATTATAAGAAATATTGAGTTTAAGTGTATGTGAAAAAGTAATAAGAAATATTCTTTAATATATATAATTTAAATAATAAAAAGACCAACAATATTTTATTGTATACTATATGTGTCTTTGTACAATATGTGTATTGTGTATTGCAAAGTCTCAAAAAATTAAAAAAAAATGTCGTACATGCGTTTGATGCTTCTCATTTTATTTGATTGTAGACATCACGTTCGTTTCTTTTTTGGTAAAGATTCCTCAGGATTTGGTACCTCTAACCGTTACCCCAAACAGATGATTAAAGATATGAACCGTAGTTATTAAATTTAATAATTACCTTAGAATTCAAAACCTTGGTGACATTTCGTTTCTCTTTCTCCGAGTTCATGGTGCCGCTGTAAGAAGGTGAGGAAGAAAACGCGGCAAATCTGGGAGTTTTGCCCAGAACTGGGGGCAAAATTTCTTCCAAACGATCGAAAGCAAAGAATACTATACGAACCAGATCGTTTTGGCGGTTATCTGCAAAGAGAAGATTTAATAATTAAAAGAAGAAATATTGTTGTAACATATGTTTAAGATAAATTTGAGTAATTTATTTTGATAAAATTATTGATTTATAAGCAGTGGTTTTCTAAGCCGTTTGATGAATGCCATTTATGTGAATCAATAAGTATCTTTTACTATAACTATCGAAATATTATATTATATGTTGTATATCAAAGAAAGAAAGAAAGAAAGAAGAGACATTTATTCACATTTGAACTACTAACTACTACACAGTTTTCTTGAATATTAAAATTATAAAAGAGACATAAAAAGTGATACAAAATAAAATAAAATAAATTAAACAAATGTGAATAGGTCCTGCCTCAGCTTATTTTTGTGCGTTTTACACACAACACTGATTTTCAGTCAGGACCCAATAAATCACTGATGATCCTGACATACATTCATCAACCTTCTCACCCACCCAATGATAGTCATTGTTTTCACTTCAAAGGCTTTAATCTCTTCTAAAACTATTGAAAATTCTGCTCAAACAGTTAAATTATCTTCAAACTTACCAACTAAAGCTGCCTTAGGTATGGTGATGGTGTCTTCTGATGATTTCCATTGCTCTTGCGCTATCATCGACGGAAACGTTTCGTCTTCTACATTCTTTACCTCCAGAACTCGGACTGATAGACCTGGAAAAACATACCTTTAAGAAGATTTCTAATACGTACACAAATAAGTAGTAAGTTTCCATAAATAAGTAAATATTGAGCATGAACATCTATACTATAATAAGACTGTAACGAGGTCAAAACTGTACATTGAAGAAAAAAAAATAAAAACCGGTGGAATATGTTTTATTTTCGATACTGAAGCCAAATTTGCTATTTTTGAAAAAAATGTCTGTCTGTCTGTCTGTCTGTATGTCCGTTCATCACGTTAATTCTACCGGACCGATCTTAATCAAATTTAGCATGAATGTAGGTTATACACCTGGCCAACATATAGGATATAATTTATCCCGGATTTCGCAAGGGTTCCCACAGGAGCATAAAAAAACATAACTTTTATATGGTTCCCAATATTTAAATTTTTTCATCGACCGACTTTATCGGACTCTTCATTAATAGTCTTTTTGGAAAAAATAAGGGTTTCATCCATTTTCATCAAAATAATTGTCCATTTAATTGTTTGTCAATAGTATGACTACTAGATATATAGGATATCACAAATTTGAGACTTACACAAATGTCTGCGTGGCGTAGCGGTATACCGTTTGGTAAACACTAAGTATGAAAGACCCAGGCTCGAATCCCGGGTGGTCAAAGTCTCTTTGCGTATTTTTTTTGCTTTTGTGTTAGGTTAGAATAATAGGATGCACTAATCCTTCTTTTTCACATTCAACTATGCGAATATGTATGAATAAAGATAATTGAAAGCATATTGTATGAATATTGCGTTGCTTTCTGCATAGCGGTACGATTTCTTATTTTCTTTGTTATAGATACTTCAGTTCATATTAAACTTTTATGACAGTTCGAAGACTGTCGGGTCAGCTAGTAACGAATATTCAGTGATGATTTCTAAAAATCTGTTTGTATCTTCACTGCGTAAATAAGATTATTATTATCTTATTAAAATGGTAGCTATTCTTTTGGATGAAACAGTTTCTCAACTCCTTTTGGAAGAGAAAATATGGTCAAATAAACTAACTAACTATCGTAATGGATTTCAATATGCATTGGCCAACAATAATTACAAAAGCTATACTATATATACCCTTTGTTGCCTCTTACAACACTATCGAGAAATGATAGGATAATACTATTCTAAGCCAAAACTAATGGTAGTGTAGAAACTCTATTATTGTAATTAAAAGTCAAAATTGTTCAAACTTACAAATATTCTTAACAATCTGCAAAATAGTCTTCTCTTTCGTGACAGCATCTGCTAGAAGGAAGGCGTTTTCTTCCAACTGCGTCAATAAAGCGCTGGCCGCTCTGTTTTGTGCGTCCGGACTGAGATCTGCCCAGGATGCTCTTTGGCTTTCTTCTAGAAGATTCGATCCTGGAATTTTGAGAGAATTTTAATATTACGACAAATTTCGGAATGCTAGTGGAATGAATTTAATTAATTAATTTAATGGCATGGTAGGATTAGTCACAGGTTTTGCATGTTTGGCGTTCATTGCGTTAAAAAGGATCTCACTCAATCTTCTATACACATTTAGTAGTTTTAATAGATTGAATGAGGATAACCGAATGAAGTAGTTACCTCTAGGGTTAAATAACAGTCCGACTTTTTTTAACTATTTATTGGCAAATCAATTAGGCACAATGTTTCATGTTCTTGGCATTAAAACAGTCCCGAGTAGTATCAAAAGTTACGAAGCGAATGTTCTCACATACCCACAAGGTCAGGATAGAAATAATAACCTTCAAATTAGTATATCAAAACTAAAACCAAAACCTTACCAGTCTTAATAACCCCAAGAAGCATATCAGTAACAATGGCCTCTCTCTGTCTCGGGTCAGGAAACGTCTGTACGTTCTGTGACATCCGCTGAGCTAGCTTCTTCATTATACTCGTCGTCGTCATCATGTCCCCGCCGTACAACGTTTTGGATGAGGTTACCTGTAGATGTAATTTTATGTAGAATTAATTTATATTTTTGGGTTGTTAATTTCCAAGTCCTTGGTATCTCAGTGGCTAAGCTCCTACCTTTAAAGCGGAGAAGGCATGCGTTCGAATTCTTATCCAACATATTATTTATAAGGGGTAGATCTTTTATTAAAGTCGTTTATGATGAGAGAGAACCTTGAGTAAACAGATTAGGTTAAACTTAATCATTGTATTCCTACGAACTGATAAAACAATCGAAACTGAACGATCATAATAACTCTAACAATCAGGAACTCCAGTATTCAAGAACGCTATAGTCTGTTTATCATCATTCTAAATTTGGTAAGGGCCGAAAAATGATTAACAAAAAGCTTTCATTTTTGAAAATAGCGCTAGCTGTATTAAGCAATTTTTTATCCTTTTTTAATTCCTACATCGCGGTATGTTAATGATTTGAGCATAGATACAAATTATAAGTTGGTAAACAAGAGGGTGTACTAGCCAGTACATCTTTGCTATTACAAATAAAATATTAAAATTTCTTGAGTCAAAGACTCTCGGTGGCAATCCAGCGGGGCAATGCGGCGGGCATCATGGGTGCTTTTGCGCATGAGTCTGTTCGTAGATAACTCATTTATTAAAGTTTATTGTTTAAGACATGTAGTTACTATTTAACGGTTTGTGTATTTTTAAATATAATTATGTTTTTTTAATTAATATGTGAATGTTATTTTTTTATAAGTTTCCATTAATATTATTTATACTGTGATAAGTTTAGAAATATAGCTAAATAAAAATTGTAACATTGAAAACATAATATTTTAAGAAAATAAAACAGTTCAAATTACCTGTGCCAAATCATTACTGATGCTGAGCAAACTCTCTCCCTCGCGCACCCTGGCTTCCAAGCTGTTGAGCCAGACGGACCTGCACTCGCTGAGGTCTGGGGTCAGTCCGTTCCATTCTGGTTGGGAATCTGCTGTGAAATTATATTGGTTAACACATCTGGGGCAATTTTAGAAGGTCAGAAAATGAAATTGTGGGGCTTTTATGTATGCATACATACAAACTCACCAGGCCTATAATTTTCAAATATAATGCTATAAAATTGAGTAGGAAAAGACAGTAAATAAAGGTTTAGTATTTTTAATTCTGAAGCTCCGGCTAACTCTTTTTGGGATGTATAGCCACGGTATATGTATGTACGATATTAAAAATTTTTCACGCTTTCCGATAGCAAAAACTTAATTCGGTGTTTTTCTTTATCATTGCTGCCTTGTGCGCGTATTATAGTCTCTCTTTGTTTTCTTATTTCCAATCTGTCATTTTATAATGATACTTACAAGAATACTCGTCGCCAGGTCGAGGATTCAAGCTGGAAGCTTGAGCATCTGGTATTCCAGGAGTGTTGCCGCGGTAGTCTGTATATTGTTCTGGCGCTTCACCGTCGCGACCTGCGAACAAACATTCTTAATATTAAAACCGGCCAAGTGCGAGTCGGATCGCGCACTAAGGGTTCCGTACTATCATATATAATAGAAAATCCCGTTTGTGTGAAAATCATGGGAGCCAAATTAGGTAAGTAATTTGATTTATGACGTTTAAAAATAGAACTACGGGCTAGATCTCATTCAAACCAATTTTCGTTAGTAGTTTGTATAGTAATACACATCATATATTTTTTTCAGTATTATCATGCCCATATTTTAGAAGTTACGGGGGGGGGACACACATTTTAGCACTTTGAAAAAGTCTCTCGCGCAAACTATTCAGTTTTGAAAAAAATGATATAAGAAACCTCAACATCATTTTCAAATACCTTTTGATAGATACCCCACACGTATAGGTTTGATGAAAAAAAAAATTTTGAGTTTCAGTTCTATGTATGGGGAACCCTAAAAATTTTTTTTTTTTTTCAGATTTTATTTTAAAATCTTAATGCGGTTTACAGAATACATCTACGCACCAATTTCCAATAATGTAGTTCTTATAGTTTCGGAATAAACTGGCTGTGACATACGGACGGACGGACGGACGGACGGACAGACAGACAGACATGACGAATCTATAAGGGTCCCGTTTTTGCCATTTGGCTACGGAACCCTAATAAACAAACTTTAATAATATATTATAGAAAAACCAAAACACTATTGATCGTCACATTGTACGAATGCCGTGTCGCTTTGAACCTTTAGAGCTTCATACATGCATACTCACGGCCATAAATCCCAAAAAGGGGTAGCCAGAACTTCAGAGCTACAAACCCTTCAGCCACATTTGGAAGTTGATAGGGGACAAGATGGTATAAATAAAGTATCCTTGGTGATGCGTCTCCAACCGCATAGCCCAAAAACCACTCAAAAAGCCCCATACCCTTAGTCGCCTCTTACGACACCCGTGGGTAGAAAGGGGTAGTGATATTCTAAGCCGGCACTACACGGCACTTTAGAGCTTCATTTATTTTTAACAATCTTTTCCTACATGCTCTTTTATTCTCCAGACTGGATAATTTCATTTTTGAATACATTTTCTAATTTGTCTTAAGGTGTCATTCGTGGTCGTTCTGTACTGACATCCACATTAACTCTTTATATCTCTTTTACCAATTTACTTTCATCTATCCTCTCTAAGTGCCTAAACTATCGTCACATTAATTCTTCTTCTATATTTTGTACAATACCACATTTTCAATAATCACCACTTCTATTAATCCTAACATCACATTTTTTTAATACCACAAAAAAACATTGCTAGAATTCTTCTCAAACATACCTTTAAGCAATCCCTCAGACCCCAACCTCCTCATGAGCTGATGATGCCGATCATTAGGCTGGTCTACTACCAGATCTTGGAAGTTCTCGCCAGATTGAAGACCGTAGCTCTTCCTTCGCGGTCTTTCCTCTTCTATATGGTGCTGATTTGGAGTTAAGTTGCATCTGTGGAAGAAGTTTTGGTCAGTTAGTTAGGCTTATTTATCTTGGATTTTGTGTCAGCTAGCTACTTCATAAATTGGATGTAAACGGCAAGGGTTATACTCAATTATTGTGTTGTTAAAATATTTGTGTAGAGTTTTAAAGATTTTAGTCATTTAAAAATTAATTTTATTTATTTTAATTTATGTATTTATTTGTAAAAATATAAACATTACAGATTTAAACCTAATTCGTTCATGTTTCACTTTAACATACACAATTTATTAACAAAATAACAATATCTTTCAATCTATTCTACGGCAACAAAAAATAAAAACTAAACATAATAATTCAGTACATGCTATAGGTACTTGTTTTATAAATTTCTGTGTATTACGGTCACTACTGAACCTTTTTTTAACATACATAACTCTCACGGCTATAAATCTCTAGAGTAGCCAAAACTTCGGAATAAGAATTTCCGTAACCCCTTTTTGGAAACTGAGTGGGGATAGGACCTAAAATAAAGATGGTTGGTGATTGCCCTCCAACCGCATCGCTCCAATACCCTTAGCCGCCTCTTACGGAAAACCACAGGAAGAAATGAGGTGGTTCTATTCTAAACCAACACTACAAAGAAAACCTTTTTTCATCAAATACTTACTTCCACCGGGCCAATCCCGTGGCCCCCCCAGGGCACGCCTGTATGGCGTAGGTGCCGGCTCGAGTCCAATTCCAATGGAGACCCCTTGCCGTGATTTGGGGACAATAGGCGTGGCGACCCACGTGAGGGGTTGGGTTTGTGGCTGGAAATAAAAAAAATACAATTATAAGAAGGAACTGAAAGAAGTGATGGTGAGATAATGGAAGTTAAGCTGATATACGTAAATTTTTGCTGCATAAAGTATGAGTATGAATATATGTACTAAATTAGTAAAACTCACGATCGAGCGATCATTAAGGCATGTCGTTTGTACTCATACTGCTAAATCAATTTAAAAAATATTTGTTGAAAACAAGACAGTAAATTCAAATAAAATCAAGTAAAAGAACAAAACTATTAGTGAATTTGTTAGTTATGAATCTATAAAATAAAATAATGCGGGGAGAAAAAAAATTAGTTGTTTTTTTATTATTGGTAATTCAAGTAATATTGGACTACCATGAATAGAATCCGCTTTATAATACCATAATAGGATTGGTCAATAAATATTAAATTTAATTAATATTAAAAAAAATACAGTAAAAATTTGGAACTTACAGTATCTCTTCTCAAAATCATCAACAATATCAGGTTCTATGTGAGGAATATTTTCTTTCGGTTGAACATGTACAGGAACTGTAGCATCAGCATCATCCCTCACTGACCAATGAGGAGTTTCCTCAGTCATTTCCTCATCTTTATCCTTAATCGGCTTATCATTTCTCGGTCTGTTTTCTGCTTCTATGATTTTTGGTTCTTCTTTCTCTTCTGGTATTAGGTGTTTAGATGTTTCTATTACTTCCTTTTCTGATGATGAATCTGGTTGCCTTGTGGTGCCCTTCTGGAATGGGGCATATAAATATATTGTAATTTAATTGTTTTGAAATCAATGTTTAGTTGAAATAGTCATCTTAAACTACTTTTAGAAATATAAATTATATAATAAAAAAGTCACTTAAATCTAAACTTAACTAATATAATATAATAAGCTAATTGCCTCGTCACGTACAACGTACAACGTTCACTTAATTTAAGATATATCTGGTGAGTTGTTCACAATATCGTGTAATGAAATTTTGAGTGTGTGAACTTGTAGAGAAACAACTGCAATATAATTACTCATTACACACCAAAATCATTGTGATTTTTGTAATTACAAGAAGCTACAGTTTTAGAGTATTTTTATTGAGGGATAACTTTAATGAGATATGGTACTTTTGATGTTGGTTGTCCAACTACATCACCCAATTTTTTTATCAAAAAGCCTCATTCATAATCATGCACAATTCCCCAGGAAAAGACAATAGTCTTATTGTAAAATAATCCTTCACCTTCATCCTTAATACTATAATAATTTTTGAAAGTATTTACTCAAAATTAATACATGATATAATTTAAAAAATCACTTACCTTACTCCCAACATCCCCCATTTTAACCTCCGGTGGCAAAGTGATATGTGGCCTGAAGGTCGGTGGCGTGATGACCGTGGGTTTCTTCCGTTCCCCTTGGGTCTGCTGCGGGTTCTTCGGAGCCGGGGCGACGGTGGACCTCCATACCGTTGGCTGGGAGGTGATGAGCCAGGGTGGCGATGGGCGATTGGTCGTGCTTGTTGTTGAGGCTGGAAATTTTTGAGGGGTTTTGTTAGGGTGAGGATAACATTTTTGCATAAATATGAAAATGACTAAGTTTCTGGAGATGTCTGTAGTCACAAGATGCCCTTAGTAACTAACGTCTGTTGTAAATAGTGGCAAAAACTACGTCAGGCAAATATGCTCAGCAAATTTAATAGAATAGCATAATCGCTTTTATGGTGCCCTTTAATTTAAACTAGGTAATTTTGGTCAGTTAAAGGTAATTTGCGGTGAGGCAATATTATTCGTCATTTCACAATTGTTTTCTTTTTCGAATGCTGTAAAGCAATGGTCTATAAATATTTAAAAAAATATGCAATTACTGATCTTTCTTTTTTTAGTTGTCTTTTACTTACAGTCGAGACGACTAAGTGTCCTTCAAAAATTGCACAATAAACTATTTAAAAACACTATCTTTATTAAGCCTTATTTAAGCTATCAATTAGCAAAATGCCAATAGAGATTAACATGGCAATGAAACGAAATTCAGTTAGCAACCAAAATAGCTAGAACTCCCTAGAGCATTGCACCTGGGCCCTGACTTATTAAATAAAGCGTTCATCTATAATGGCCGCCGCTTCTTTGACGTCGAAGCTATCTTTGGATTCAGAAACAATTATAAAGACTAGAAGACTATAAAATGTAATTATTATTTTAGTTTAAAATGTTTTAGGGCTGTAAGATAAATATTAATGCCTAGATTCAGCCCATAAGGTCAAAGAACTTTCTATTTTTCTGACCGTCACGTGACATTTGGTGCTCTGGTATTCAGCGTACCCACAAGATTCATACTCAGGCAGAAAACTAACAACACCATCGCGATTTTGTATAAACAGTATAAGCGTACATACATACATATACTCACGGCTATAAATCCCTAGAAGGGGTAGCCAGAGCTAAGGAATTGGGAAATCCTCAGCCACATTTGGATGTTAAATGGGAAAAAATAAGTAAAATAAAGATTGTTGGAGATGGGTCTCTATCCGCGACACCTAAAATCCACTTAAAAAGCGCCATAACATTAATCGCCTCTTACGACACCCATGGGTAGAAAGGGGTAGTGACATTCTAAGTCGGCACCATAGCATCTACAAGTAAAATAAGTGATATATATTATACCCATATTACCTGGCACACACTGGTAATGTGCTTCCAAATACTTCAGCGTATTAGGACACGGATCTCCGAACATGTTGGTACTGGCTAAAATACTGCAGTTTTGCTGCATGCTGCATCTGTGAAAAAATGGAAAAAATAATGTAATATATACTTCATATTCATGGACATAAAACATAAAAAGGGTAAACTGCAAAACCAGAAACGGGTAACCAGATTCTGAACCATTTATGAAACTTTCAGAGGGGATAAGATGGATTAAGAAAGAAATATTGTTGGTGATGGTTTTAAAAATCAATTTCTATAAAACTTCAAAAGCCTTAACTTATCATCAGTACGACACCCACGGAAAGACAGAATTCAGACTAAAGATCACATAAACGTGGAATGAAAAGGCGTAGATTCAGATAGTTATTTGAACAAGTTAATTAAATGGTACTCGAAAAATCTTCAAAGAAATAATGGTAGTAAAATATTTCTTATATTAAGAGGATTAATATTTTTTACGGGTCTATTGGTGAAGTGGCTTTAGTTATTATTATATTAAGATATTCAAAATAATAGGAGAAAAGTTATGAGCATAATAAATGATCCTTGAAAATACTACACTATTTTTACATATATCTACTGGAAATTTTGGCATAAAGTTTTAATACATGTAACGGCCTTATCACTTTCCGTACAAATATATAACCCATTTTAGTCCGTACATAGACACATACATACATATACTCACGGCTATAAACCCCAAAAAGGAGTAGCTACAGCTTCATAGCTAGAAACTCCTCAGCCACATTTGGAAGTTGATAGGGGACAAGATGGTACAAATGAAGTATCCTTGGTGATGGGTCTGCGTTGCCCAAAAACCACTTAAAAGCCCCATAACCTTAGTCCGTCAAGAAATAATATGATTACAAAATACAATTTAACGTTTAGCATGTAAACTATATGTATATGTCATGTCATGTAAACTGATTGGCACCAAGTAAAAAAACAGAACAATTGTGTAAGTTTATGTATTTTTCATACCACACTCTGTTCCAAAATATGAATAAATGTAACCGTAGAATAGATTGATCAACCGACCGACTCAAATTAATTGACGCACGAATATTCATTCCATTTTGTTTGACACGCACCTAGTGAATATTTATGAATACTTCTCAATTAACACGCGCATCCATCATGAAAAAACCGGCTAAGTACGAGTCGGACTTACACACGAAGGGATTCTCACCAATATATACGCAAACAATATAATATATATGCATACATACATATACGCACGCCGTTAGTTCCCATTGGGGTAGGTAAAATATAAGTGACTTTATAATGTAAAAAAGGTAAGTTCGATCTATGCCGTGAAAGTATCAGCATCTAGCGATTTATTTCATTTATTCCAATTTTAGTATTTGTTGAGGAAAGTGGCAACAGAAATATATTAACTGTAAAAACTTTCCAGCGGTTTAGATACAGCGTGGTGATACAGACAGCGAAGTCTTAATAATAGGGTTCCGCTTTCACGTTTTGACCTTTACAAACGGTACCCTAAAAACGCAGGGACAAACCTATTTAAATCGAGCCTTAAATCGTTTTAAGATTAATGAATCGAAGGTTCCGGAAAATATCCCGTTTAAACAGGATTATAGTATGTTCGATCCATCATTTTCCTGAGCGAGATGGGGAAATTTCCAAAAATGTAATCAACCCGTGCATTTGGCGGCAATTGTGTTAGCTGCCTGAAATTGGCAATAAGCCCGCGTATCTATTATGGAGTCAGAGCGGGCATGTAAAATTCATGTGTTGTGTAGTTCAGGTCATTTGCTTTCAACAGATTCTTACAATAGTTTTCATAATGTTATGGATAGCCGATGGGACATGAATATGTATTCTTTTGATTGTTTTGTCATGAAGACACTGATAAATATTTTAACCCATTTTCATTTATTTCATCCATTACAGTTCTATAAAGAAAAAGATTTGTTTGATCCATTGTGAAAAATTTGCATTACAAATATTTTTCATACTCTGATCCTAAAGTATGGTATAAGTATGAGCTTGGCTTGACGCACTGCCGTGCGTCTTGATCCAATAAAAGTTTTTTTTAGTTCGTCATGTAATATATTGAAGAAAAAAATATTTTTTCTGCACTAAGCAATAAAAATTTACAAAAATTTAGTTTCACAGAACAACATTACATTTTGCAGCATTCTTTTACAAAAATCAGTAACTCGTGAATGAATCAAAATTACAATCGATGGTCTTTGCGATCTCTGCGAAAAGAACTCAACTACTACATTATCAGCTTAACTTATATTTTCTTGCAGTCGGTATAATTAAGATTTGAGATAGTGCTAAACTTAAACACTAATAATATATAAAAATACATACCTGCTATGTAAAACCCTCAGGCTTTTCGTCGACATACAATTGACGCTCCAATCTGTATTCCCGTGGTCGTTGCAGATGGTGATGGAGAACCGGCCGTAGTTGGCTCTGATGAGGTGGATGACAGAACCCTCAGAGCAGCCGATCTTCAGCGTTTTGCCTTCGCACGCGTAGGCTGTTTCGTATCTTGGTTCTGGGGAGAAACAAACATAAGTTAGTACAAGTTTCAGGGACTATTTTAATGCTATTTTAGCCAATAAGTTGTGTGTATAGTTAATGTAGTGTATCAGAAAAAATTTAGTCACTTTTGCAAATTGGGTGGGAAAAACGGTAGGTAATGATAATGGGTCTCCAATCACATCGCCTAAAATTTCCAAAACCTTAAGTCACCTTTCACACACTTTCTGGATTAAATGTACATATATACATATACTCACGCCATTATTTCCTATTGGGCCGACACTATCTATTATTTATTAGAAATTCCTTGACCTTTCGGAAAGTTGAGGGGGGAAATATGGTAAAATAAAGGTTGTTGGTGATGGGTCTCCAACCGCATCGCCCAAAAAATCCCCAATACCGTTAGTCGCCTCTTACACCCACCGGAAGATATGGAGCAGTGCTATTTTAAGCCGACACTACACAGCAATGGATTAAATGTGTTTGTGCTATTTTAAGCTTAACAGTGGAAGATAAAAAAATTACGGAATCCCTATATCATTACATACGCAAACTCTAAAAGAAATCGAGTCAAATAAGCCTATGGTCACGTCATTGATATTTTCAAAATGAATATTAGACACATCTTCTTTCAAGTATGGTTGAACGCAATTTCTTAAAAAACATTTGTGTTCAAAACACGAAAATCTATAACTAGAGTTGCCACCAATGTTTCTAGAATACAATTCCTACACGGATAGAATTAATAAATCTGCCAAATAGAAAACATAAATGCTGACTCAGCGTCTGCTAATCAATTCTATGATTCATTGGCTGAGAAAACAAACAGATGTATTCTGGCACAAAGTGCTCTATTGATTTTGTCTAACGATCTACCGAATAATGGTCCAGCAAAAACGTTTGTATTTCAATTCGGTTCGGAGCAAGCAATGGGTGTTGAACATTGCGATTGTAACTATAATTTCATTTGGGGTGTTGGGGATGTATTGCTGTTTGTGTAGGAATAGGTTGTAAGTAAGTTTTATGCATTGTCATAGGCAGGGATAGAAAACAGCAACTTTTATGTGAATATTTAAACTTAACTAAAACTTTATGCCGTATATCACAAAAGGGGGGGCAGAGATACTTGTGTGCACGTATTTGGTTTGTATAGTGTATTCACGTTATAGGTGCAAGGCATATCGCTGCTTAGTAGGAATACACTTTCATATGACTAAGATAGTCGGGTATTAGTCGGATAGTCGATAACCCCTCTAAGAATTTTAACCTACGCCTAGAGAAGTCTTGTCACTCAAAATGAATATAATTATGTGATATTTAAAATTTTAATGCATTCATTTTATCAAAAGAACTTTCGAGTGGTTGCCGTCAATCCTATATTCTCAAGACATGTCTATTTTTTAGGGTTGTTTTAACCATTATGATGTCTGAATTTCGTATTCAAGCTGAGAACGACTTAAGTATCGTTTCATCTCATTGAGTTGTTAAGATTTCAATGCGACAAAACGATACTTAAGTTGTTCTCAGCTGGAATACTTAATTCAGAAATCGGTCCATAGTAATTAATAAAATCACCGATATCAGGCTATTTTTTTCAAATTTCTACCTAACATTTTGGATTTCACATTTGATAGATGGCGTGAGAAGATAAAATTTCTACCTTAAATTTTTGGGTTTCACAGTGAATAAATGACGTAAGAAATACTAAAAAAAACATAGCAGTAAATGAAGGCCATAGCAAAAATAATTGCAATTTCAATTATATTTGATAGTATCCTAATTGAACGAACAAAAAACCGTTGAAAATCATTTGGATATAACGAGCAGTGATGGGCAGCGTATCTTGTTACTAGATATCGATAAATAAAGTAATGCTGCCTGTAATTGGGCGACCGATTGAATTATTGATTGGTTATACGATATTATTCGAATTCGTACAATTTGTTTGATTACTAGAAACTTGAGTCTGTTAAATATTTAGATTCAATATCTTTTCGTTTTTAGATATCAATGACATTCACAATAGGTTTGTTTTTGGTTTTGTAAATAAGCGTTATCTATGAGGAATTATAAAACTTGTGAAGTAATACTATGGTTCTTCATTAACTCAACCTTAAGAAGGTATGACTAAGCTTTTTATTAAGCTAACAAAGGAAATCACTTGTTAAGAATAGTAATAAAACTTTTTATTGCATGACATTATAAGTACGCCGTGTAGTGTCGGCTTAGAATAGCACTACCCCGTTTCTACCGATGGGTGTACGTAAGAGGCGACTAACGGTATTGGGGCTTTTAAGGTATTTTTGGGCGATGCGGTTGGAGACCCATCACCAACAACCTTTACTTTACCAACTTTTCCCCACTCAATTTTCCAAAAGTGGCTGAGGAATTTTTAATTTCTTAGCTCTGGCTACCCCTTCTAGGGATTTATAGCCGTGAGTATATGTATGTATGTATGTACATTATAAGTGACTTCTGAAAATCAAGATAAATACATTACTTTGATTGACACAAAATATGTTGCTCTTTGTAATGCATGTTTATTTTATAAAATTCTGAAAATTGCTGGTTAAACGGATATTGCATTCTTAACTTTTGTTGAAATAAATTTCACTGAATTAATATATTTGTATGGTTAATTACGAACGAATTTTAATGTAAATGTTGTTCTATGCAATCGTTTTTTTTTTGAGGACAATTGAAGTCATGAAGTAATATCATTGTTATTACTATATGTTTAATATTGCATATAATATTCAAGAAACCAGTTAAAAAACCATATACCCTTTTCACTTTTGTAAACCAACAACCAAACCGCAAAAAAAGCAACCTCCAGACATTACATGGCGTATTAAATAGCAAAATGACCACTGAAAGGATATCGCATTTTCACGGCTCAGACATGTAACTCGAGAGTTAGCATGTACACTTCACTACTACGGCTTCTGAGTACGTTTGCGACACAGTCTTTTCAATGAATACCTGCACTTACAACGAGTTACAATTTAATCCGAAAGTTGTTAAGAGCGTCGATAGAAATAGTGTTGGGAAAATATCGATGTTTTTAGCTCACGTACGGAATGGGTAGCGTTGGGAAGTGGTTTTAAGTTAATGTTAAGGGGGTTAGAGAGAATGGAGTATAAAATAAAACCGGAAAAATATTTCACCTGGACCTGCCACTTTCACTAGCTAACCAGCTGAAATATTACTAACAGGCATTTTGCATAATTGTTTCACACAAAAAATATATTTTTGTAAACACCAAACTATATTCATCTTATTTACATACATACATACATATACTAACGGCTATGGATCCCTAGAAGGGGTAGCCAGAGCTAAGGAATTAAAGATTCCTCAGCCACTTTTGGAAAATTGAGTGGGGAAAAGATGGTTAAGTAAAGGTTGATGGTGATGGGTCTCCAACCGCATCGCCCAAGAATCCCTTAAAAGCCTCAATACCGTTAGTCGCCTCTTACGTACACCCATCGGTAGAAACGGGGTAGTGCCATTCTAAGCCGACACTACACAGTGAACGTCTACGTCTTATTTAACGTCTTATAAATAATCAATATAAGCGTAAATGTATGACATAAAAATAGGTGTTACAAACGCTTTTTACGCAAGAAGAAAAGTAAAAATGGCGCGCGTAAGAATGTGGGAGTTAAAGTAGACAATAAACAGCGGTAACTAATGCCAGTTTATTTATAAGCGTGTTGGAACCAGGCGTAAAGAACTACGGATTATACTGAAATATAAGACTGTAAGCTTTATTTTTTACACATTTATCGGTATTTCTTAATTCTTTGAGGTAAGTCAGAGCTGCTAGGCGAAATAAAAATAAATTATTTCGATATAAAAAAGAAAGGTGGCCTAATGTTTTGTTCGCCTAGTGATCTAAGGAAATACTTCCTTTTCACCTTGACTAGTACTAAGATATGCAATTTTCATTAAGCTGTTATTTTACGCCGCCGCTCAAAAAAATTAGAGAGAAATTTAACAACCTTTAGGAACGAATAACACAATATGATTGTACAAATGCCATAAAGAAATAGGCCTGGTTCCGGAATCAAACTCATACTTCATACCATGTGAGGCGGTGCTCATTTGAAACAGATAACATTGTTAACAAATAAACAATAAATAAAGGAAAGGAAAACTTCGACACAGGCGGGTTGTTTTTCTTTCCTTTATTTATTCTTTATTTGTTAGTAATAATTCCCACATGAGGTTTTCATGAACAAAAAGATTAAAATACAGATAACATTGTGTTTTTACTAAGTCAGAAATTCTAACTACCTATCAAAGAAATATTGTCTTGAATATATATATATATATATACATCCACTACTAATATTCTCTCTTTATTTACCCTACCCATATAAATATTCTAGGGCAGTGCCGCAAATTGTATAACCGTACGAAAAATAAGGCCCCCAAGAAATCCCACACACCCTTAGGGCTCGGTGCTCGATTGTGCAGAAATCTTATTTGACAACCCCCGGCACCCTTCTGCAACCCCCTTTCATTTCTTCACACTTACAATGCAACTATGAGGCTAGTTTCTTGTGATGTTATGGAAAAGGAATTTTCACAAAAGTGAAATAATAGATGAGAAAGTTAAGAAGATATGTAACCTAGGTTTTTTAAAATATTAATTATACGCAAGTTTTTTTGGTAAAATTAACAACATATTGAAATTGTTTAATATGTGCACTGTAGTATCGACATGGAATAGCACTACCCAGTTTATTACAATGGATGTTGTACGATACAATTAAATGAACTGTGATCATCAAACTAATTTGTGGCTAATCGGTTTCAAAGCCTCGATCAGATATCTCGTATTTCATGCTTAGCAAGAGTTTTTTAAGTTATACATACATACATATACTATCGGCTATAAATCCCTAGACGAGGTAACCAGAAATAAGGAATTGGAAATTTCTCAGCCACTTTTGGAAATTAAATGGGGAAAAGATGGTAAAATAAAGGTTGTTAGTGATGGGTCTCCAACCGCATCGCCCAAAAAAATCCCTTAATAGCTCCAATACCGTTAGTCGCCTCTTACATACACCTACCGGAAGAAATGGGGTAGTGCTATTCCAAACCGACGCTACACAGCTATAAGTTATACTATATTATAAAGATTAAGTTGAGGCCAATGTCCTATTTTATTATTTTTTAGTAGGTATATTATATTTTATAAGCAGTAAAACTTATTAAGATCGCATTTTTTTCTTTCTGATATGCAATTGTTTATTATACAGCTCATATTATAATTTGTTTATAGCCGTAAAAATTCTTAAGCTTTATTAACAGGCAAAAAAATGCTTTCCAAAATCACTGCCATACTTTTAAACTTGCAAAGAAAAATGACTGGCCTTATTCATGGAGCCAGTTCATACAATACGTGACACAAGGGTGCATATATCTCAGGATATTCTCAAAAATCTTTGGGGATTTCTTTCCTGCTCACCCTCCTACGTCGTAAGGATGCAGTTACCGGAAGTGAATTTTGATCCTTTTCACTGCGGTTTTATTGGTTTAATCTTGGGAGGAGTGACTTGAAATAGGAGGTTGGAAGTTGTAGTAGGTTAGTGTTTGTTGTAATTGTTTTAAGTGTGATGGAATAACATACATAGAAATAAAACAGATAAGGTATTTAGATCAAGTTATAAGAATTGTTATGCTGGGGAAAGATACGATTTAGAAATCGCGGAAATTCGAAGGGTGCAAAACTAAAAGCTACAATAATAAGAGTGATCAATATATAAATATACGGATATATTGTACACAGATCAAGTTAGCCCCAAACTAAGTATTACTTGTATTATAGGATACTAACTCACCGATATTATATAATACGCATATTAATAACATCCTAGATTAAGAAACAATCATTTATGTTCTTCACATAAATATTACTCTCAGCGGGGATCGAACTAGTAACCTCCGGACCGAGATGCTGGTCACCTATACACTCGGCCACGGACGACGAATAATAATCTTTTAATTGGCTTCACCTCTGGCGTGAGTAAGTAAGTACAATTTAAATAATAAAATAAATTTAACACATATATGAAACAATCGTACAAAAAGAAACATAGTATCAGCTGCAAAAAGCAGGTGCTTAAACACAAAGAATAAAAGCCTTTTTAAAATGTTGAAGGAAATGATTGACAGACATACGTTGCGCATTACATGGCAACTCCAAAAATTCGCCATTTTGAAAAACAGCTTCGTATAATTACAATAATGCTATAGCACGTGTTAATGTTGGGCTAATGACTATCTTCCTTTTTGAAAGTCGGTTGAAGAGTGAATAAGTGGTTTAGTGGTAAAATTACCCTTTTTTGGGTTTTGATATATATTTTGCATTTCAAAGTTTTGATAAAAGTTGTTTTACGAATGAATTGAAGTGAAACCATTTGTATGCCAGTAAAAGTTTTTTTTTAATATACCGATGTTTTAACACTTCTTCACTCTTATGTAATCATAACATAACATAAACGTTCACGCCGAATATTCCCGAAGGGGTTGGCAGAGGTACTAATACTTCTGAACATCAGGTGACTTTGTCACCTAGTGTTCAGAGTACCCACGTTTTGCATGGACAGTGTAATCACGTGATAGGGGGCAGGCCTTATGTAATCAATAACTGATATTTTTTAACATAAAGATTAACTTTAATACAGCTGGTCGTTTCACAAGGTATTTGTGACAACACTAAAAAAAAAACAAGACAACATTCTATTAGTTAGGTCAAACTTTCAGAAAAATAAACCTGCCCAGCCACTTATTACTTTGGTTGTTAACCGCATCGATAAATTTCCCCGGAGGTGTAAAACATAAGTGAATTGGAATGCTCGGGTGGTCGCGCTGAGGGAATTAAATCATCCTAAAAAGTGAGGCTAAAGGTAACCGGGCAGTTTCCGTGTTTACGTAGAATAATATGCAAATTCCTATAATTAAATCTTTGGACGTATCTGTCGCGTCCGAAATTGCAAACCATTTTATTTTCACTGCGATAAAACTTTATGCTCTTAATTTAGCTTAGTTTCGCATGTTTAAAAAAAAGATTCGGATAGCTATAAAAATGCAAAGGAGTTTTTGTTTCGTGAATATTTTCGGGAAGGATAATTACTTTCCGACAAGAAAAACGGGGACATTTTTCATAACATTTAAAACGATAAGGCTCAGTTGGGTTTTTTTCTTTTCAGTTTTTTTATCACTCTCAATTTGAATAGTATTAGTGACAGCGAATTGTTTTTGGAATTCAATTTATCCTGTATTACTGTGGAACTTGACGTTATTTTGATTTGCTATTAAATTTCACGATGGAAGAAAGCCGATACAAAATCCTTCCACGCTCGGTGTCATAAAACAAACTATAAAATATCATTCGATCCTTTTTAACTAAAACGCGCTGGAATTTCAGTTTGTCCGTTGGTAAAGCAAAATTGAAAATGCTAAAAAGTTGTTTTTGTTTTCATATGGGAGTCAAAATTTAAGTTTTTTACGTCAAAAAGGTTACATCTTTTACTTCTGATAAACACACTTCAATGTAACCCAGGAAAAATCCCAATATTTTTAGCATTATATTTGATTAGTTTATTTTTGTTTCAACTACTCTATTCTAAAGTTTAGATTTTATTAATGATTAAAATTTTCTTAAATGAAAAAACGCTACATCTAGCCCCAACCCGCTAACTTAGAAGTATCGATATAAAATAGCATTTTCAATTCGTCGCCCGCATCCGATACTGATATAGTGATGTTCCGAGAATGTCATAATTTATCGATAGCTAGAGGGGAATAAGTTTGTGAGGGAGAACTTTAGAAGAGGTTTCCGAGTGTCAATAATTGGGTCGTTTACCTTAAGTTTGTGGTGATAAAAAAAGTTTTGTACACTCAATGGCTTCATCGACAGCCCATTTTTGCACACTCAACACCGGAGTTCGTCTCAAATTGTGTTTGTTGTTGTATTAACATTTATTGCTTAACCGTTTTAGTTTGTTCTTGGTTTGAATTTGGGGATTTTTTAACTTGTATAGGAAGTGCAGCGTATCGCAGCATTTCGGTAGTATGATGTCTACGTTAAATGCAATCAAGAAATCTAGAAAAGTACGAATGCACTTTTAAGCTTAAGCTACTGAACTGCACCTTATTCAAAGTTTATTTAAGTTATTCAAAGGTTAGACAGAACTGTGAACTAAAAGATTTGTAACTAACAAAACCACAAATAAAAACCGAAACAAAAAAGGTACATAATTTTTTTCTAACGAGTCTATAATTGAAAAAGAAATACTTAAATTCTCCAAAAACGTGAACACAATTAAAACAACGGCAATGCTAATTAAACGACCTTTTAAACGATTACTTTGAAAGTTTCATTCATCGGCCTCGACCACAAAATGGCGGTCGGTTGTATTTATAAAACTCAAAATAATCCCAACCCATTCAGCGCTAATACTTAAAACGGATTAATGAGACCTAATGAATTTCACAGTAAACCCTGGCAGCCATTGTCACTGTAGCGGGGAAATCTGATTATTTATAACATTATATTGGATTTTATACATTATCGTTTACAACGTAAAGCTGTGATGGTTGGAAGGTACGAGTTTTAATGGAAATGGGGACATAGAAACATATAAATAGCATTTGTTTTTTTGCGGTGTAGTGCCGGCTTACAATGTCGCTACCCCTACTACTAACTACGGGTGTCGTAAGAGGCGACTAAGGGTATTGGAGCTTTTTATTGGATTTTTGGGCGATGCGGTTGGAGACCCATCACCAAAAACCTTTATTTTTACCATCTTTTCCCCACTCAACTTCCAAAAGTGGCTGAGGAATTTATAATTCCTTAGCTCTGGCTACCCCTTCTAGGGAAATATAGCCGTGAATGTATGTATGTTTTTTTAATATGTTCTTAAAGTCCTTTTTCAATAAAATCCATAATAATCTAATTATGATGGAAATTGTAAGTGCTAAGCAAGCACACGAGGAGCAGATCATACGAGATACCTAAAGGTTTGGTGGTTTTTGGAAAGTCACAAATACCATTTTTTCGCATTAACTCCCAACAGTATAGACGGCGATATGCGGCGAAAACGCTTGAGTCTTGAAGATAAAGTGTATGATTGTGCAACATAAGTGGCAAAAATTTCGTACCTTCATTATTGTTTTTGACAGCTAAGTGGGGTGTTCTAAAAATGGTGTGCCCGACGTGTGCTCGTCTTATTAGGGGCACGAATTTGCGTTGTCATTGTTTTTGCAAAGGGTGGAATGTGAGATTGTGCAGGTCACGTGAGATTCGGTGAGATTGATAGAGAAATCGATTGTTCGGTTTCGTTATATGAAGTGTGTCTTATGTAAATTACTATATAAACATTGTTTCTTTCTTTCTATCGGTACGGCATGCAATGAAACCATTGTAGTTCTTAATGTATTTTTCTCTCAGTGTTTTTTGAGTATCGATCAAAGATACTGTTTTTCATTTGATTCAAAACATGAAACCTAGCCCAAGCGCTACTTTAGCGTCACGATATCGGTTAGAATGAGATACGGTATATGATTCTAAGTAATTGCGTAAAAGATGGCTACTTTATATCGCGATATCAACTTAAAATGTGGCTTGTACTATCTATGCAGATCCAATTAAAGATTGTTTTTATTTCTTAAATTTCATTTTAATACATTTATAATTTTACTCATGTTAGATGTATTTTAAATTTTACCTAAAAACAAAGAGCAATAAAAACACTTTTAAATCCACGATTTCATTCAATACCATTACAGATATAAGCTTTGTAATCGTTTAAGATCGTAAAAAACATCTCGAACGCTCCGCTAAAATACACGAAGAAATACAGTGGTATATTTCCCCAAAATAATCCTATTTCATCCTTATTTTATTACGGTATTTTCGAACACTCTCACCTCGGATAATTAATGCGCCGTCAAAAATGGGGGACCGTATAAGATGATGCCGGAAAAATTGTTTTTGACCCTTCACAGGCTTGGAGGACTTGTATAAATCATTTTTATTATCGAAATAGCGTAGGGGTAGTGACTAGCTACTTTTTATCTGTTCCAATATGGTGTGTTAACAAGATACGCTTAGAGATAAAATAAATGGTAAGAATCTAGTCTTAATTGCTTTTATTTGATCGATTATTGGTATGTTTACGTAATAATTACCAAATAAGTTTATGTATATTTTTGTAAAAGAATAGTCAGAAGCACAGATTAAGGTTTTTTTGCTACATAAGCCAAGTGAAACGCAAAATAGGACCGCCGATAAAAAAAAAATATGCTATAAATCTTAAACAAAGGCGACATATTTCAAAGCTGTTTATTAAATTTTTAAACAGCCATGTGAAGTGACATACAATGTGGCGATAGACTTGCACGACATAGACTAAATTTCAGAGGTTTTTTTTTCTTTACGTCTGACGCACCATACAAATACAATAAAGTGTTACACGAAGCATCACCGAGTGATCATTACCAGTTTGATAGATATTGTGTGTCTGGTGCGGTCGAAACTCGAGATTGTGGTTGTAACCATAGCCGGACACCTTCCTGTGGTTACGTCAGGTTTCTTTTAGAACCATTTTTGTACGTCAAAGTTGTCAGACTGGCGTGCGTTTATTGGTTTGGCGGTTGGGTTAATAACTGGTATGAAGCTTGATTGCTTTCATTAATATGTACATAAATCTATGCTTATGGCTTTCATCACATAAGACGTGGTTCAAAATTAACAATTCTATTCGAGTATGGTAAAGATACATAAAAACGGCTCACAGCTGTAAATCCAAAAAAAGAGGTGGCCTAAGTACGGAATTAGATATTTCTTAGCCATTTTTCATTAGTGAGGGAAAATTATTAAAAAAAAACACTTTAATACCCAATTACTTTAAATCGCCTCGTATGAAATCCATGGGAACAAAATTAAATGGGTTAGTGCTATTCAAAGCCAACAATACACAGCAAAATTGTAAAGATCATGTCATGAATAAAGTTTGCCGTAAGTAAAAAAAAGTGTAATTATTTTATGAATGTGTTAGGGACATGGACATGACATACCAGCACAAAAATAAACGATGGCAGTATAAAACATGTAAAGGTGTATTTAAAAGCGTCAAAACATGAGTTCGCGCGCGATCATTACTGGTTTTCGCTGGATTGCATCGAGAATGGCGGGAAATGCGACGAAATGGCGTCGGCCTCCCGCCATTACGGATAATGTTTGAGTTTCTTTTTTTTTTTAAACAAGATTATTCTGTGTGCGGGAGACCCGTTTCGACAACTCTGTGAGGCGCAAAAGAAACATTTCATTCGTTGGTATAACATAGGTACAAACTGTAAAGTACTACGATTTAAGCAATAAAATAAGTTCACATTACATTTTGCATTTATTAAGATGTGTAGTGTGTTAGAATAAAACAACAAATATAAATATAAACCCAATACTTTTCGAATAACAAATAATAACCCATCACATGTGCTGTGTACCATTAGCTGTGTAGTGTCGACTTAGGATAGCACTACCCCATTTCTTCCGGTGGGTGTACGTAAAAGGCGACTAACGGTATTGGGGCTTTAAAGGGATTGTTGGGCGATGTGGTTGGAGACCCATCACCAACAACTTTTATTTTACCATCTTTTCCTTACTTAACTTTCCAAAAGTGGCTGAGAAATTTCTAATTCCTTAGCTCTGGCTACCCCATCTGGGGATTTATAGCCGTGAGTATATGTATATGTATGTAACCCATCACCAACAATACTTTATTTCTAGCATCTCATCTCCTATCAACTTCTAAATGAGGAGTTTCATGCGCTGAAGCTCTGGCTACCCCTTTTTGGGATTTATGACCGCGAATTTATGTATGTATGTATGAATATCTATAAACATTTGATAACTGATTAGAAATTTGTACCGTCATATCACTTGCATTTTGACCTCTTCAATCTTTTTTAATATGTAACTTTAGAAGCATGTGTGAGCAAATACCAAGTAGTAAAAATATATAGCTGTGAGCTATACACATTTAGATAAACATATAATACAAACGTTTACACATCATAATTCAGTATTGCGTTGTTCACAAAAATGTTAATAGGCTAAAGTATCTCATAACACGGTGTGGTAAAAATACATTTTACGGAACAAAAGTTAAAGGAGTCCGACATTAATACGTAAACTAGTTCAGACCCATAAATTACTCGGGACGTAATAAAAATTATAGCGAACTAAATTCCTCTTATCACGCCCGTATTTCAGAAACGACTACAACATTACATATAACAAATTACGGAGTGGAATAACAGAAAAAACAACGGCTTTTTTCTTTTTTCAGCTCGATTAGGCGATCATTATTGGTGCAAATACCAGGTTATAATGCTGGAGAGAACGAAAATAGCTGACAAAAATATAGGGTAGAGTTCAGATTTAGATTTATAGGCTCATACTTTTGGTTAGATTTTCTTCGGCTCGACGAAAAAGCCTAGGCTGAAGCTATAACTTTGGCTTTCCATTTAAATAGGTCAAAGCAATAAATGTGATCGTTTTCGCTTGGAAACCTACACATTCACCTACCGAATAATCGATTTCAGCAATTTAACACCCTCTGTTTTTATTAGTAAACGTTTGGTGACAAAAGACGGAAATTGTGTTTGTTTGGTTAAAAAAGAAATAAGACGAGACACTCAATGGCGGGAAAAGGGATTACCGCCGTTTTTGACGTGACATGTCGGCCATCTTGTGAAGCATCTCGGCTTTTGTCGGGAGCCAAAAATGACAATGGAATCACGTATTGTTAGTGTTTGCCTTATTTATTATTTTTGTGTAATAGTCTTTTGATAACCAAAAATAATTAAGCGTAAAATGTACAGAAATAGAGTAATAACATTAGGAAAAAATATGGGAACTTTAAAAAAAAAAGAGTTTCATGAAAATTTGTTGAGTTTTGTACAGAAGTTACGTGAGTTGAGTATCTTTACATCTATTTGAAATCATTAAACTATTTAAGCGACATGATAGTCCAGTGGCTAGAACACCCGCCCGAAAAACAGAAGGGCGTGAGTTCCAATCCTGGGACGGGCCTACACCAATTTGTCTTTTCTAAAGTCATATGTGTGGTTAATTTATCATGGTTGCTAACGGTGAGGGAAAACATCGTGAGGAAACCCACATGGCTGAGTTGTACTTAGTCATGTGACAGTGTATTCGTACAAAACGGCGATAGGCCTGCCCCCTATCACGTGAGTACACTGTCTAAGCAAAACGTGGGTACCTTCTCTGGAAACTAGATGGCGCTTGCCATGTGAGTTCAGGAGTATTGGTACCTCTGCGTTATGTTATGTTATAAACTATTTCAAACATATTAATGCAAAATTTTGCAGTCTGCCTTTTAATTTGAGTATCCCGAATGCCTCCCATTTATGCAGCAAATACACTTCAAAACGATGAGACAAGAAGCTTCTTATTGACGTTTGGAGTTAACGAATTCTAGTTAAAACTTCCAAATGTACAATTTTGTTTAATCTGTTGTCTTGATACGTGTCATTTACCCATAGTAATTAATATATTTATGCAATGATATATAATCAAATAAAAAGAGACTAAGAAGTAAAATCTTCCGTACATTTATCTACGTTTTATAATCAATATCATATCACCAGTCCATAAATAAACTATTCTCCTTGTCCACAACCGAAATCATAAAGGCTCCAAGGAAATGTGACAGGTGACGAAATAAAAAAGAAAAACATTATTTTTTTCGCCGCCCCGCTCAGCCAAGGGCCACGTCACATACTAATGTTGCTAACATTATTTTTCTTTTCTCTCGACGGTATATTGCTCGAGGCTATACTGATCGATCGGTTGGTCTTTAGGAACATTGTAGTATATATGAGAATGTTGTTACTATCACGTACAACAGTCGTAAAATATAATTGCTATTAAAATAATAACATAGAATGCTAAGAATATAATATTACATGAATTACTTATAAGTACAATTTTGTTATTGGTTACGAACAACTATAACCGATCAACATGAACATACTGAAAAAATATTTTAATACTGGCCAGTGAAGTACTAACTAAGTAGCTAAAATATAACGTTTTAAAATTTCAAATATCGAACAGTCGCAGCTTAAATAGGATCTCAACAGATCGTTTTACAACAGAATCGAGTTGGAATCGTATCTATTCGAATGGAAAACCAAACGGAAATGGCATTTTAAAAACCCGAAGAAAAGATCGTTTGAAAAATTCACCAGAAATTCTTGCGGCACAATTCTGTTTATCTACTAGACACTAAATTATTGTGCGATTCATTTCTGTTATAGGGAATATTAATAAACTGACCATTTAATGCGATTATTTATTGAACAATTTTACTTTTCAATATGGTTCCATAGTCCTTTTTTGTGTTTCGATAAAAAGTAAAAAACCAATAGATGAACAATAATTTAAATCTTTTTGTTCATGAAAACCTCATGTGGGGATTATTACTAATAAATAAAGAATAAATAAAGGATAGAATTTCGCGCTGGCACCCATTGACACGGTAGCTCAATTGGCAAGAGCGACGGGGGCGTATACCTGAGGTCGCGGGTTCGAATCCCGCCTGTGTCGAAATTTTTGCGACCATTTTATGCGATTATTTATTGAACAATTTTACTTTTCAATATGATTCCATAGTCCTTCTTTTGTGTATCGATATCGATAAAAAGTAAAAAACCAATAGATGAACAATATGTTATGATGAGCTGAGCAAAATATATCACTTTGAATATACGCTCAAAAATACGTGTGTTAGCCAAACACTTGAAATTATAAAAAAAAACATTTAGTGAAATTGAAACCCCGCAACGATAAACCTAGATTAGCTTGTCCAGTCGGGATCTTGGCCGTCCTGACTACGGAGTTATCACACATATAGACATCTCGCTTTACCACGTTGAATTAAATGGCTTGCACTTTGATGACGCTACGAATAAAACTACTGAGAAAAGGCTAAGGAATCTATTTTTTAGGTACGCCTTCAAGTTTCTTGAGAAAAGGAATGGTATTCATTTAAGTATTTAGTTTATTTGTGGTGGGTGGTTGACCGTTAAGATAACGATTGATAAGCTTAGCCTTACCCAAACATGATTAGCACGATAAGGGTTTGTAATACTTTTAGGATTTTGGAAGCACATAACTAAAAGAGAAACTAAAAAAAACAGGACACAATATTTTGCTTTGAGAGTGAGATTGAGTGAGATTATTGACAACGGTTTCTTGCTTATGGTAATGTGTATTGTAAAAAGCTGAAATAAATAAAAACTATTAATTTTTCTGCGCATTTGCAAATAAAAAAATATGATATATTACTCAACAAAAATTTAAATGTATTGGATATGTAGTTTCATCGATATTGTATTACTTGCAATCGGAGGAGCGGGGTCCCCTGGCACAGGTATTTATTTACTTAAAAGGGGGCTCCAATCTTATACTTCTGTAAAAAGCCATGAAACTGAATAAAGATTTTTGTATTTGTATTTGCAACCAATTTTGCTAAAAATTAGGAAATGAAATATGCTGCAACTGTACCTTAGAAATTTCGTGATCATTTATGTGCCTTTAGTATATTAAAAAAGGTCACAAAATAAGAATAATTCCCTAAATAATCGCAACTAAACATCTCCTCGTATAGGCATCAAAATAAACCACCTACCCAGTCGAGCATATTTACTCTCACGCGTTTTTACGTTAATTCCTGTGTAACCCCGTCCATTGCTGTTTAAACAGGGAGCGTTTTAATTAACAACACTCTTGATTGCGTATTGTACACGTGAAAAATAATCAAGTTTTGTTGCGTCAAAAGGATTGAGTTTTGATTGTAATTACACGACTAAATCCTATGTAGATGTATTGTTTTAATTAACAATTAAAAAATAATAATTATGAGGTACTGACCAAATGATATTGGTTCCATAAATTTGCAGTTCTTAAACAAAATGATGTTAGGTTATGTGCACAAAGACCTCCTTTCACTCTAAAACCTTTTATAAAGAAAAGATCTACACATTCATAAATTGCAGTCCTTGAAGTTTAAACAGTGAACAAAGTTTCCGACAAGTCAGAAGCGTGTGAACATTACTTTAATTCTAAAAGTGTTGGCATTCTGCAAGCTTGGTCGCGTGCCGTCCGCAAATAAAAAAAGTTACAAATTTGACAGTAGCGTTCCCACCATATCTATTTCTAAATCAGGCCATAAATGTTATAAAGAACCAATGGTATTGAATTATAATAGGTTTTACGGCAAATCCTTACGTTTTATTAGAATATTATGTTGGTTTAGCAAAAATGGTATGTTTAGTTTATTTATGAGGGATAGACTATGTAAAATTTATTATAGCCTTTAACGTTATCATTACCATAAAACGAATATACTATTTTACCTCGTATTTAAGTCTTATTATTACTTACTACTTACTTACCACCTATACTATCAAATGCCCGAAAAAAGCTACCGTATAAAGAGTTCTAGAATCAATAACATAGTAATCACTTTTGCAAATGAAGGCAGCTAGAGTTAGTATGTATGCAGAAATAACTTTAAAATACCTAGCACGTAATAAAGGAAGGTCTAAAGCAGAGAGAAAGGCTACCTATATTATATTTCAAGATTTTGAATGCAACGAGCTGACTAATATGTCATGTCAAAAAACAAGTTGGTGATGCACACGTAAAAATATCCTATGTTAAGATAATAAATTTGAACGTCATATCTTCACGCCTATTCTCTTGTTACAAGACAGAAACAGAGCTTCATAAAATAGAACAGTAGTCGTAAAATCTTTAGAAGAAGTGAATATAAAACTTATACACAGGTTGATTTTAAATCGCTTCTGGTTTAACCAAAAAGTATAAAAAACAACTTTTATAACATTGTAGGCACAGATTGTACGTAACTATGTATAACTAAATATTTAGAAACCCAAGCCATTCTTTAATTTGCTGATGCTATTAATTGCTAAACTTGATTTTATCAAATACATTCACGACTTAATCTAATTATTAAGATAGAAAACATAACTAACTTTAAAAGTAAATAAGGATAAGAAATTAATGTCCCAGAGCGCAATTCATACACAAAAACAATACTTTAAAAAACATTAGTAAAAAAACAAATGATATTCCTACATAAAATTATAATTCAACTTTATAAATCCCTACATTAACTGTACAACTGCCTTTAGATCTATTACTTCAGAGCACCATGTACTTGAATGCAGTGTTTGCATGTAACAGTAAAAGGTACAAAGGTTTCTGGGAAACAGTTAAAGAACAAAGAGCGTAAATCTTGCAGAGACCAAAGGCATAAATCGAAGCATGGATGAGAAACGCATTGTACAGAGCTACTTGCATTCACGTAATCCTGAATAACTTAGGCAAGAAACTTTATCGCAACGATAGTTCAACCACTTTTGCGAAGAGGAAAAATGACGCTTTGTTCAAAATGTGGCTGTGGTTATAGTCATGTGACATTTCTTTACATAATGCTGCAATAAAATTGGTTTAACATAGACATATTGACTCAGACTGGCGAAGAAACATTTAAATTTAAAACATAACTTGACCACCTAATTATCATCTGGTGTAATGCTCACTTTCTGCTAAGAAAATGAATCGGTAGTATGGAAAGCATACTATTTGTATGTAATAACATTTTATAGCTAAGACAATATGGTTTTTAAAAGAGCTGCAGTGATGCAACTTTCGTTCGTGTAAGAATGACTCGATTGGAAGCGTAATATCAATAATTCAATCACATTTACCACATGTAAAATAGAAAACAATACTGTATTGCGATATCTAGCCGTAAACTGAAACATCACGACACAACAAACTAATCGAGGGTAAGAAACGCAATTATTTTTATGGCAACACAATTTTCTGCGGCTCATTACATGCATACCTCGCTTTATTTCTTTACTGGCAACATTAACATGTCGAGTTTGGGTACGGCCGTCTTAATGTTAGGTGGGCACGCGAGTTTTTTGATTATTTCTCCAAAAAATTATACCCCATTTCACACCAACGAGGAATTGGCGTGTATGCTTAAGTGTGTTTTAGTGTAGACAAATGAGTAGTTTTGGCTGAAAGGGCAGGAATCTACGTGTCTGTCTTAGATAATGAGTAATACTTAAACAACAACAAGCTCGTAACAAAGAGTATATAATCACTCTAGCTCGTAATGTAACCATTTCAGCCGACATTACGGAAATGATATAAAAAACACGCACATAGCTCTAGAACGGTCTAAGTAGGAACCAAAAGTAATTCAATTAAGTACTAAAATACTCTTCCTTTTACTACATACACAAAGTGAAAGAGTATAAGTGTGAATCATGTTAAACCCCCAGCCATTTTGCTCTCCTAGCCTCAGAGTAACTCAGAAATATAAAATTAATTAATATATATCAGACAGACCTGTCTGTGTGTTTAACAACGTTTGTGTAGGCCGAGGTGATTTGGGCAGTGCACGGATGAGAGTTACCCACACATAGTCTAGATTTTTCATTTAGTCTAAGTTCCTACAATTTTCCTCGAACGTACGTACATATACTCACGGCTATAAATCCCTACAAGGGGTATCAGAACTTCAGAATAAGAAATTTCTTAGCCACTTTTGGAAGTTAAGGGGGTAAAAGATAGAAAAATAAAGGTTGTTGGTGATGGGCCTCCAACCAAGTCACCTAAAATCACTTAAGAAGCCCCAATACCCTTAGTCGTCTCGCCTTAGTGTGGGGTAGTGCTATTCTAAGCCGACACTACACATCAGATTAATGAATCCCATAGAAAACAAACATACATTCCCAATGGAACTATAACATGTTTTTCTTTTAAAAAAAACCTATATACGCAATAATAAAAGCAATTTCTCGAAGTCCTGTAAAAGGACTATGACATTATAAGTATGATGAGTCAAAACAAGTTTAGTTTAACGCAAAACAACTATTATTTTGGAGGGAAAATTGTGGGGCCAGTCATTCTTATTTCTTTCCGTTCCATATTTAAAACGATTCTTTATTACTACTGATGACTAGTAATTATGTTTGATAAGAAAATTGCTGGGTTCTTATACATTTTAAAGACTATGGGAACCTCTGGTTGTGTTCGGAAATTATGTCATTGCATTGGAAGTTCAAACAGCATAATGCTTTGTTTTATTTTTATAAAAAAAAACATTGATGTAAAAGTAGTAGTTATAAATAATTAGCAAATTCATTTTTAAAATAGTCTTAATAGACTTTAGAATTAGAATTAGCGCCTAAAAATTTTTCGCCGGAGAAATTAAATTAAATTAACATGTAATTAACACTTTTGGAAGTTAAGCGGGGAAAAGATGGTAAAATAAAGGTTGCTGGTGATGGGTTTCCAACCGCGTCGCCCAAAAATCCCTTAAAAGCCCCAATGCTGTTAGTCGCCTCTTACGTACACCCACCGGAAGAAATGGGGTAGTGATATTTTAAGCCGACACTACACACTAACATGTACATGTAAGTTATATATTTATTCGACTTCTCTTTTATTTTATTTTGCAGTGTTTTGGCTTATCTTACCACACATCATATGATCTCGTGGCTTTTGAATTAGAATCAGACATTAGATTATAAATTTGCGTCCTTTTTGTGGGATTCCTAACCGAAGTTCTTTTTTTCCACAATATTTTTTAACCGCTAATTAGTTTGAGGACAATTGATTCCATAGTTAGACAATATTTTGGAATACATACATACATATACTCACGCCTTTAGTTCCCATTGGGGTAGGCAGAGACTATTGATCGCCACTTCGTACGATCCTGACAAACCTCTCTAGCTTCGTTTACATCCATCAATCTTTTCATACATGCTCTTTTATTCTTCATACTTCGGACGCTAGCCTTTTTAAATGAATAATCGCCGTAAATGTAAGGTATTAGGTAAAAGGATAGGTCTAAACTACTGCTAAACTAATAGGTCTAATCGTTGGTTTTAAAAATGCCCTCATGATTCTTTGCCGACAGTGATAAAAATTTTCTGTCAACTTAAAATATCATCGGGTTGCATTACTCATTATTTGAATCTACCTTTATGTTTTACATTTTGAAGCCAGTGTACAAATCATTTTACAACCGCCTTCATCACACAAACCCAATTAAACTCTTAAACTCTCATAGTATTTTCTAAGATTTTCACGATTGCACATTATAATTGAAACAACTTTTGATTTTCGGATATTTTAATCGCGTATTATTACATTATTTTTAAAGCCCGACGTTTCGAAAACTTTTCAGTTATCATGGTCACGGGACAAAGACATAGTGATACACTAACGTTAGACTCGAAAGCCTTATTACCATCGTGTGTGAAACCTCCAAAACTGTATGGGTTACCCAAAATTCACAAAGTTGACCACCCGCTTCGTCCAATAGTAAGCCAAATTGACACACCAACATACAAATTGGCAAAACATGTGGCAAAGATACTATCACCACTTCGAGGAAAAACTGAAGCCTTTGTGAAGAATTCCTATCAATTCATTAATGACATCAAGAACTTAAGTCTTAGTGATGAGGACATTATGGTCAGCTTTGATGTTCAGTCTCTTTACACCAGTTTACCAATACAAGACTGTGTTGAAGTTGTCACAGAAAGGTTAACAAATGCTGACATACCTTTAGAATATGCAGAATTACTTAAGCACTGCCTTACAACTGGCTACTTACTTTGGGATAAGGAATTCTACATCCAGACTGATGGTGTGGCAATGGGATCCCCAGTCTCTCCTATTGTAGCCGATATATTCATGGAACGATTGGAGGAGATTGCACTAAAATCCTTCCCTGTCACTCCAAAGGTTTATAAGAGGTACGTAGATGATACTTTTGCAATCCTACCCAAAACCATAGTCTCTGCATTCTTAGACCATCTTAATTCCATTAACCCTAAGATCCAATTTACAATGGAATTAGAGACTAATAATAGTTTAGCCTTTCTAGATGTCCTCTTGATAAGGAATTCTGATAACTCAATTAGTCACACAGTTTATAGGAAACCCACCCACACTGATAGGTACCTCAATGGTGACTCACACCACCATCCATCTCAGTTAGCTACTGTTGGTAAAACTTTGTTTCAGAGAGCCAAACATCTTTGTGACGAACACCATCTTGCTGGAGAGCTCAGTCATGTGAAACAAGTTCTTCACAACAACAAGCTGAAATTGCCCCGCCAACGTCACCGCTCCTCCGATAAACCACCTACTGTTGAAAGACTCCCTGCAACTCTACCTTTTGTAAAGGGTGTAACAGACAAAATTAGTACTGTGTTACAGCGTGCTTCCATTAAGACCTACTTCAAGCCGCACCAAAAGATAAGTCAGTTTCTAAGACCTATCAAATGTCAGATCCCTTTACAAGATGCAGGTGTTTATAAACTAGACTGTGAGTGTGGTCTTTCATACATCGGCCAAACAAAGCGTAGTGTAGCAACTCGCGTTAGAGAACATATTGCTGATATGAAGAATAGGCGTCCTGGAAGATCTGCTTTGTGTGAACACACCTTCGATAAGCCAAACCACCACATGCGTTTTGACAAACCTACAATTCTAGCAAAAGAGAATCGATTGATACCTAGAATGATACGCGAGTCTATTGAAATAAAGAAACATCCAAACTTCAATAGAGATGATGGTTGGCAATTACCACCTGCTTGGAACCCGATCATTAGCACAACCAAGCGAGGGAAGAACACTAGCAAGACTCCAGATAACATTAGCTCTTTTTGTACATAGCAAATATTAAACGCAAATGTAACTTAAAAAATTTTGTGAAGGTAGTTAGTATTAATAATTTTATAGTACTGTATAATGACAAATAACACCTCAGTCTTCCCGTGACCATGATAACTGAAAAGTTTTCGAAACGTCGGGCTTTAAAAATAATGTAATAATACGCGATTAAAATATCCGAAAATCTTAAACTCTCATCCAATTACCAAAAGACAGCACAATATTTGTCTAAAACTAAGTTAGTTACGGCGAGGCTAAAAGCACGGGTACAAATTACAATTTCTACTTAGTGTTGTGTAGATAGGGTCTCTCGTAACAATGTATTCATCTGGAGCTGGGTTAGTGTGTTGCACTAAACGTATGAAGGGAGGTGTGAAATGACCCAGATGAGGGAAATGTTAGGGCGTTTGCACATGCATTGGTGTATCGGCTTTTCGGCTCGTTTTTAAAGTTAAAAGATTAATGTTTAGGGGATATTGAAATATGCAAATGTAATTTGATTATTAATAAGTTGTACATTCTTATATACACACGGCTATAAATAAAAGAGTAAGCTATAGCTTCAGAATTCGAATTACTACAGTTTAAACATACATACATACATGCATACGGCTATAAATCCCTAGATGGGATAGCCAGAGCTAAGAAATTAGAAATTCCTCAGCCACATTTGGAAAATTGAGTGGGGAAAGGATGGTAAAGTAAAGGTTGTTGGTGATGGGTCTCCAGCCGCATCGCCCAAAAATCCCTTAAAAGCCCCAATACCGTTAGTCGCCTCTTACGTACACCCATCGGTAGAAACGGGGTAGTGCTATTCTAAGCTGACACTACACGGCAATTTACAGTTTAAAAGATCCACGAAATTAGTTGAAAAGATCCAGACTCTGACGTAAATTTTTAGACAGCAGTGGAAGTTATTGCTTTTTTACGCCGATGCTACACTAGAATGATTAGACTATGAAGAAATGAATAGAGCAAATATAACCATCATACCGAAACATGAATAAGCTTCAAAGCTCAAATCACGATTCCAACCAAAAGTTACACAACGACAACTTTATCTACCTCTTCTGTCGATTTGATCTGAATTTTAATTATTCTTTCCTTGTTTCCTAGTCAGTATTAACAATAGTGTGCTGTGTAGTGTCGGCTTAGAATAGCACAACCCCATTTCTTCCGGTGGGTGGACGTAAGAGGTGAACGGTATTGGAGCTTTTTAAGGGATCTTTGGGCGATGCGGTTCGAGACCCAACACCAACAACCTTTATGTTACCATCTTTTCCCCACGCAACTTCCAAAAGTGGCTGAGGAATTTCGAACTCCTTAGCTCTGGCTACCCCTTCTAGGGATTTATAGCCGTGAGTATATGTATATATGTATAAACTCTAAACAATCCGATAAAAAAATCAAATCAAAATCTGTTTCATAGCAATGTAAACGAGTAAAATAATAGATGAAATCACATGTCACATTTTTTTTCCACCTATGTCATGTCGGCTTTTCGGCCACGTATAGTGTAAACGCCCCGTAAACTGGAAAGATGTATTAAATTATGTAGTAGCCGCAGCCGAGGTCTGCAGATGTGCCCGTTGTAATTAAGCTATTTCGTAACCGTACCATCAGAGCATTATTGTTTTCAAACGTTATATGTCCTCTAGTCCATAATATCTATGGTGAAACACGTGTCTTGTGTACACTGGTACAGCAGCGCATTAATAAAAATATTAAAAGAAAAATATAAATTTCATGAAAAACATAAAGTGTACGGTAATATTTCTGATTACCAAACTTTTTCTCTATTGCGTGCCCGTGCGATATCTGTTGAGAGTGATTGTTATGAGGCATATATGATAAAAATACAAAACTCTATTATTAAGGACCCTAAAGCTTTTTGGACGTTTATTAAAAATAAGTACAAATCTAACGCTATCCCCGCTCAAATGAGATATGGTGATGTCACCGCTAATACAGGCACTGAGATAAGCAACCTATTTGCAACTTATTTTCAATCAAATTTTATTGAATCTCAAGATAATGCTGTTCTGAGTACCAATGACGGCTTAGACTTGCCATGCAGTCTTTCTTCCATAGAAGTGTCCCAAACTGATATAATGAAATTATTTAAATCACTGGACCTAACTAAGGCTGGAGGACCGGACCTGATACCACCTTTATTTATAGTAAGTTGTGCCGAAGAATTATCTGTACCCCTTACACTTTTGTATAAACGATCGCTTACTGAAGGAGTGGTTCCCAAAATATGGAAATCAGCTTTTATAACGCCTGTTTTAAAAAAAGGCGACGCATCAAACATCGAAAACTATCGACCAATTTCCAAATTATGCCTGTTTGCTAAAATACTGGAGCAAATAGTCTATAACCAGTTGTACTCTACACTTAAATGCAGTTTTAGCCAGGAGCAGCACGGCTTTCTTAAGAAAAGGTCGACTACATCCAATCTACTTCTTATTCATGAGCACATATCTAAGGGAATGGATGATGGTCACCAGGTGGATGTCGTCTATACCGATTACAGCAAATGTTTTGATCGTATAGACCACAGTGTGCTATTAAACAAATTATCTAAGTCCGGTATTCATGGTGATCTCTTTCGGTGGTTCTCATCCTATATCGAAAACCGTAGTCAAGCTGTCGTTCTCTCTGGATATTCTTCTAAATGGTCAAGCATCCCGTCTGGAGTACCGCAGGGATCTCTTTTGGGCCCTTTATTGTTTGTTATTTTTATTAATGGTATTATTTCATGTTTCCACCATTCAAAAGTGCTTTTGTTCGCAGATGATATGAAGATTTTTAAGACAATAACTAATGTTTCTGATTCTCATAGACTACAGGAAGACCTTGACCGGTTTTCCTTGTATTGTTTGCAAAACAGACTAGATTTAAATGTATCAAAGTGTTTTTACATCTGCTTTACCCGGAAAAAGTTCATTGTTAATTTTGATTATAATCTGAATGACCAATATGTAGCTAAAGTAGAGTCTATAAGGGATCTAGGCGTCATATTTGATTCAAAATTAATATTTGATAAACACATTGAAAGTATTGTCGCGAAATCTTCTAAAGCCCTTGGTTTTCTTATGCGAACATGTTCCAACTTTTCTAATATAAAAGCTATAAAAATTATATACTGTTCGTTTGTACGCAGTCATTTGGAATACGCATCACAGGTATGGAACCCAAATTATAATATTTATAATTTACGTATTGAAGGTATACAGAGGAGATTTCTGCGGTATCTTGACTTTAAAACTCGACAGCGTTCTGCTGATTACAACCACCGCTGCTGTAGATATCACTTCCTCCCACTAAATATTAGAAGGGATATAAGCGATATCTGCTTCCTGGCTAACATTGCAAGAGGCACCATGGACACACCAGAACTACTCGCGCGCATCTCCTTGCGGTCTAACCAGCTTGGACTGAGACTACGTCCTGTACTGTCTGTTCCTAAAGCCTGTACTAATTATCGTAAGAATTCCTTCTTAATACGAACTCCAGCTAAATTTAATGAAATATCTCTTGATGTTGACCTATTTTGCACCAGCATTGCCACCATAAAGCGATTAATGACGCAAAGTTATTTTAACACCTCGTGATATGTACGTACCTACGTAATATAAAATTATTACATAATCAATTAACTATTCCTCGATCTTTTTGTCTATGTTTTTGTTTGTTAACATTCTATCTGTGGAGATTTGTTAATAGCATAGGACGATCTATTTTACCTCTATATTGTATACTTTTGTCTGTAAATCTTCCTAAGAAAATAAAATAAAATAAAATAAAATAAATAAAATAATAATGCGATTGTAAAGATTGACTGCTGAAAGTAGAGTATATTTTAATGATGGATAGCCAGGATGAATTTATAATATCATAGTCGTTTTTGGGAGTTGAAGAGAAAAAGAAAGGATTGACTATAACTTAAAATGGCCTCTAGTATTTTAGCCCACTATCAAATGAAAGGATTTATTTATTTAATCTGTAGAGTGAAGTTTTGATTATTTTCTTATTATTACAATAATTTGCCCTCTGATGATATAAATGCGATCACCAGTAACAGCTAAACATTTACATAAAAGATAATAAAATTAAGTATTAACAACAACATCATACATTAAGATCAAGTAATTGGCACAAACAATTCAAATTAATTTCTCCAGAATTTGATCAACCCTGTATTGGCGGACGGGTATCACGGGACCCCACGACCAAACTGGTGATAACCGTAATAAATTACTAGGTTTCCAATCCAACTTGTTTCAATAATTTGCCTTATTTTATTTGTCAAAAAAAATATCTCGTTATCGGCTTATATTAAAAAGATAGAATGACCTAATTTATAAATGAAAATTTTAGTAACAGCTAATCGTATACAAAAGAACTTATTGAATTAAGTATTAACAACAACACCATACATTAAGATCAAGTAATTGGCACAAACAATTCAAATTAATTTCTCCAGAATTTGGTCAACCCTGTAATGGCGGGCGGGTATCACGGGACCCCACGACCAAAACTTGTGATAACCGTAATAAATTACTAGGTTTCCAATCCAACTTGTTCTAATAAGATGCCATGAGCTGTTACGATTCCGAAATCCGATCGTTACGGACCTGTTACCGCAAATCTATGAATTAAATTCTAGTTTCAAAACTATCGTGATTAATTTCTAATTAGAAATGCGTTGCCTGATACGCTCCCTCGTTTCTGAACTATCAAGGAGAAGCTCCTTATATTCTAATTATAATGAAACTTTGGGAGTAGAAATATTTGTCTCTGTCATTAGACTATGTGTGGTTATTATTTTACTGCAAATGTTTTATGCTATTGGCACATTTTTAAGGTTGTTAAGTTACTTTGAAATTTAAACTAAATATATTGTGTTATTTTTTAATCATATTTTCAAAAGCAAATCTTTTCCGTAACCTAAAATAAATTTCAATTGTATTCTGAAGTCATTAAGAATATACAATAAATATATATGACTATAAAGTATGAGTGAAGTCTAGCAATAAAAGACTAACTAAAAAACACACACAAACATATACGGAAAGACTCATAAAAAACAACAAGCACCGTAATAGATATTCCACTTGATATTTATAAATAGGCAAATTATTCAGCTCTAAAAACTGGTTTACCTGCCCAGAAAGTAACAATCCAGAAAAAAGCCATTAAGTCCACATTTATGACACTCCGCCGCATGCATTGGATGTGAAGAATGGGGAGGCTCCCCTTTTAAGAGGGGGGAGGCTAGGGGGTATCGTAGACGCTCTTACGGGGGAGGGGGGTGTAATCCCGTAATTATCGGCTTAACTCCAGACGACATAGAGTGTTCGCCAGGTGAAGTGTAGGGTCATAATTGTACTCGCGTGCATTTTAGGGTTGATGTAATGCGATTTTCTCAAATAGTTATTGAATTTCGCGGGATTATGTTATTGGTGCTATAATGATTTCGATAAACGATATTGTTGGTTCGTGTTTGTTTATGAGCTATGAAAACTATGAGTTATATCTTATGACTTCGACAATATATAATAATTGCATATGTGGGAGCTTGTTATTGGCCTATTTCTCTGTCTATGTAATAATTTCATATTGTAAATTTAGCTGAAGCCCTCCAAAAAAATAAAATAAAATAAGCGTATATGAAGTTGGCAGGAGTACACATATATTATGTCCTCATATTTTTTTCAGAAGAAGTGTTCATTCCCAACCGCAAACATACACGTAGTCAGTCTGTCTTTGAATAAATAGAGATAAATGAACCAAACCTATTCTAAAATCTGAGTATTCTTTTTAAGTATGAATAATGAATGGCCTTTTTGGGGTAAGGTCGGCAAAGTTAGAGCTGTCAGTGCCGTCTGCAAAGTTGTCTGTTATACACAAATTGTTTTGCTAACGATACCCGCTGAAAACCGCTGTCGTACCAAGTTGCATTGTTGTCATAGTTCAGCATGAAATTTTATTTCGGGAATTGAGTCGGCTTATGCATTTTTCAGTTAACTCTCTTACCTGAAACAAGATAAAATTATTGTTAGAATATGAATAAAATTACAATTATCATGTTAATAAATTTAAAACATACCCTAACATGTGTTTTTTAACCAAAAAAATGTGATTTGATTTTTTATTATTATAACTGCACTTACGAGTAAGTGCATAACTGGTTATAAAAATTACCATTCAACACTTAGATGCCACTAAAAATATTAAAACTGATAAAAACAGATTCTAAGAATGAAGGAATCTTTACTATTAAATCGATTAAGGTTATAAAAGAGACATTAATTTATCGCCTATAAGCCTTTTATAACCGATAAGTAAAGTCATAATTCTTAATAACAGAAAAACCAAGATGGCCGCCATGTGAAAATGCTTTATATATTACCCAGGCTTCATTAAACCTACATATTTCTTTAGCGACATACTCATAATAATATCGGTCCTGCTCGCACGCACAGGAGGCTGTGTATGCCCTATCCTTGTCATCTGTCCTGTAATTAATAATGTATGAAAGTTGTTGGAGATGCTATGCGTCATAATGATGTACTGCCCGTCTCTTGTGCCTTGTACGGTCAGCAAAAAAAGAGTTTGCACAGACTTTAAATGTAGACCAGAAAAAATTGAATAATTAAATACTGGTATAAATTAAATAATTGATACTGCAGTATTTAAACCTTAAGACGTAGCAAGAAAGACTAGATTTGCTTATATTGTTTCTTGATTAGTTCGGGTAATTCGAGTTTTAAGTTTCGGAATGAGTTAATCTTTTTGTTTATGTATTAATATGCGATTTTCGATTACGTTTTTACTTGATGCGTTTCGAGTTTTAATTTATTAATGTTTCATATCAAGTTGACAGTAAGTAGAATGAATGTATTAGTCATATTCATAAAAAATATTGGCATTTATTAAACGATCATATTCGTAGTATTGCTATATATAATAATCGGTATCCTAAAGTTTGTATAAGAATTGTAAGTTTGTTCATTTCACAAATTTGAAAACCCGTAGCCTGATTTAGCCTTACAGTTGCTGAATTACTATCATTCAACACATATTATCTCTTCTCACGACTATAACCCAAACGGGATAAACAGGAAAAATAGACTATCGAATTTTATTCATTCATTTATATCGTAATATAGATAGAATAGATAAAATATTAGTTTTTGACACTTTTATTCCAATCTTATTGTTCCTCTTAAATCAAATATATTACCAATATTCTATTATTTTATGTAAATATTTTAATGTGCAATAGATAGATATTAAAAAGCATATCTATTCTATTTGCCATATTTTTTGTTGCTGATTGTACATCCTTTATGTTAGTCTACCTAAAGACTTGTTCTGGTTTTATCTCTCATTTTTACGTGTAATCAAGAAAAGAGAACATTTTTCCAGCTCTAAATAGCATTCATTAGGCATTCTTGCTTTATTTTCAACGTGAAACGTAAAAAGCGTAAACCTGAAGAAGGCTTTATTTAAATTTTGTGTGACTGAGTCTCATTTTGCTGAACAAACTAGCTAGCTTAGAATAGCACTAACTGGTTTCCGTGGGTGTCGTAAGGAGCAACTTAGTAAAAATTATTTACCCATGCAGTTGAACCCCCTTCGCCAATTAATTTTAAAATCTTGAGTACATTTAATAACCACGAACAAGTTAATAATAATAATACTATATGGCTAAGTACAAACTCGGCCTTTTGGGTTTAGTTTCCATCAGCGTAAATGACATTTCTGTGAGGTAATAGAGGGGTAGACCTATGGCTGTTTGGCACGAATACACTGTCAAATGACTAAGTACAACTCAGCCGTGTGGGTTTCCTCACGATGTTATCCCTCTCCTTTAACAATCATTAATATTGTAACTTTAAATACATTTAAAGTGGCGATCGATAGTCTCTGCCTACCCCAATGGGAATTAACGGCGTGTATTGATTACATTGTGTATTGATTTAATTGTTAGTAATATTCACAGGTGTAAGTTGAAATGGAAAGCTGAATGAATATCGCTGACGCCAAGTTTAATACACGTGGAAAGGCTTTGTTTCATGAAATGTATTGTACGAACTAAACCCATTGTCTAGAGAACAGAGTTCGTTCTTGGCTACTTGTTCAAATTAGACTGTTTAATTTTAAGGTAAATTTTAGTTCAATTTAATTTATTTAGGTAGGTTTTAAAAGCGGTTTTTTCAGCATGTGATGATGAAGACGTCCGTGGTCGAGTGGATAGGTGACTGGCTTCTCAGTCCAGAGGTTGTGGGTTCGATCCCCGCTGAGAGCAACATTTATTGTAATAAACATAAATGATTGTTTCTTTGTGTTGGATGTTATTAATGTTTGTATTATATAATGTTAAATATATCGTTGAGTTAATATCCCATAATACAAGTCTTACTTAGTTTGGGCCTAACTTGATCTTTGTATAATATGTCCTGACAACTCGTGATATCTTTATACTGGATCTAGAATAGAATATAATGCATAGATACTCAAATATGTCTTAAATTAATGCAGTTTAATACAGTTCCATGGTTTTAATATAACAATGGTTAAAAGAATTGAAATAAATCAGATTAAAGAGCATGCATGAGTAGATTGATGGATGTGAATCAAGCTAGAGAGTTTTTCCAGGATTGTACAAAGTGGCGATTGATAGTCTCTGCCTACCCCAATAGGAGCTAATGAAGTGAGTATATGTATGTATCTAAATAATGTTAATAAAATAATGACAAGTAAAATTATTATATGAAAATTTGTTTCAGCGGCAATTGAACTTATTACCAGCAACCTACCTCACCACCAGACCATTACCGCTGACAAAAGACTAAAAACTTTCTTAAAGCCATTCCACCTCAAAGCTTTGGTTACTTAGGTGCTAAATGGCAAACAGAAACATTAATGCTTTTGTCTTCCGCACATCCATTCAAAACCAGAAAACTCAAAACTTCCATTCAACTCACGAACAAAAGCCACTGAAATTTGTAATGAAACTTTAAGACAATAAATAAAGACCGAAATTCTTCAAAGGACAAGGCACTCTCGTAAGGACACGACCTTAAATACATTGTTTTAAAAACCGAACCCTTTTCCGTGAAGAATATAAATAACAACCTTTACAAGTTTATTGTTCGTTTTGCTGGCGCGAAGGGGTATGTCATGATATTTTGTCGCTCTACTTCGCATGGGGTCTGTGATACCCCGGTAGGGTTGAAACAGGTCAATTGTAATAAAACTCTGACAGCCCAGTGAGTGCAGCACCGGGTTAATATATATTTCTGGAACATTTCCCTTTTATCCGGTAGAGGCCAATAAATTGGTTGACAGACTTCAATATTCATTTACTGTGATTAAATAAGACAATACATTATTTGACAAATGAAAGTATTTAATTTATTTTTCCTTTGAGATACTATATGATCTGTCTGATTTGCAGGTACAGGTTGCTTGTAATGGATTCAAATATATAAATGTTGGTCACCACATTTTTTTTCCAAAATCTTTTATGTCAACTTTTTACGATGATCAGATAAAATGAAGGGCTTTAGGCATTAGTAAAGATCGAAGTAATGTAAGTTTAAATTCTTCGGCTTGAAATTAATACAAGAAATCTTAACTCAAATCCGCATCTAGATTTCCAAAAGGGAGTCTTATAAGTACGAAATATTCACAAGGTATTTTTCGACATTTAAAGGTTAGCACTTAAGAAAATGCCACGATCTTTTAGCTAACAATCGAGTGGAGCACATAACAGACCTTACAAGGGCCGTATGAGAATGTATGAGGCAACATGATTTGTGGGCTAGTCATAATTTACGCTGAGTTCCTTCCATAATAATATTGAAGTAATGTTGCTAGAAAAACTGGGTAAATGCGAGTAAAATTCGTGTAAGGAGGACACGAACACGATTTATTTAAAAGCTATGAAATTTCGACAATGTTTGGAATATTTCGACCCAATTGTCATTTAAAGAGTAAGGCAGAGATTCAACATCTCGACTTGATAAAAATAAAACTATTCGCATTAATTAATTCTCAATAATATACAAATATTTGGATCATATTTTGTATTGCATAAACCATGTAAATTTACTTTTGGAAAGAAATGATTAAAACTAGATGATGTATCAGTATCACCGAATTACCACTTTTTGGGTTACTATAGTCCTTAAGTCTGTTCGCGGGGAACTTTTGTCATTGTACGTAACGTACTTAGGTCATTGAACCTCATTGTGAAAGAAAACCTTATATTTATTTTTTAAACTTTACTTTTTATGCTGTGTAGTGTCGGCTTAGAATAACACTACCCCATTTCTTCCGGTGGGTGTACGTAAGAGGCGACTAACGGTATAGGGGCTTTTAAGGGATTTTTTGGCGATGCGGTAAGAGACCCATCACCAACAACCTTTATTTTACCATCTTTTCCCCATTCAACTTTCCAAAAGTGGCTGAGGAATTTCTAATTCCTTAGCTCTGGCTACCCCTTCTAGGGATGTATGTAAACTTTACTTTATTGATTCATAAAAGATGCAAAAAAACCCGTTTAATATCTTTCGTAACTCTATTCTCTCATCGTTAATCTTAATATAAATTGCAGAGAAGATACTCGTAAAGAAAGGCAGTAGTAGAAATATGTGAGGTCGAGTAAAAGTGTTTTAAGTAACGTAATCCTTCTTATTACGTCTAATTAAAAATTGAAGTACTCTTAAGTGACTCGCTTGGAATTCCTTGCATTTTTCACCTTCTATATAGTTCCATCTCTTTCATTCTATTACTGGGTTTGACTGTGGTGTAATTTAAAGGATTTAAGTAGTGGTATATGAGTAAAAAGTGTAGATTTTATCCTTTCCATTATTATGAACAGCCAATGAAACATGTAGTTTGATTAAAACTTCTATTCTTAAAAATATATGTTTATAGTGCCCGTTAATAAAAAATGATATTTCTGTTAAAGCACGAGAAAAAGAAAGTATTACAATGCAGTTATTCAGTATTATCAAAATCATTGACAAATCTCAATTTGGTATTTCTGGTTCTGTACTTTACTCAGCAATTAATTGATGTGAGGATATTGCCGGAAGGACTTTTCCTTACACGACTTTCCTTAGTACGATTTTAAGCTAACCCAACTCTATTAAAAAGTGTTAAATTCTGAATCTAGAATCAAATATTAAAAAGTATGGTTGTCTATAAGATATTCGAATACCTCAGACTATACAAACAGAACCAAATCCCCTAACTTAGACCACACACCCACATCTCACAAACTGAGCGCAGACGTAAGATCAACGACCAAAATACCTTGGTCCCCACCGCTGAATACATCACCTTCATTCCTCACTCCCGTTCCCACTAATAGGGGGAAGAGGCAGGTCACGTCAGCTGGTTGTGGTAACACTTTGATTATGATCAGTGGCGCGAATCAGAATCGTCTCGTGTTTTGAATCTGAGCTCATTACTTTGTCTTGAAAGGTCTAAAGCCAAATGTATAGCCACGATTTGACGGGATGCAGGTTTAACCGAGTTGGCGAATGAAGTGGGTAGTTTTATTCATTATTTATTTTTTAATTAAGCTTTTTTGTTTGATATTGGCGAGTTTATAGTGAATTTAAATTTGGATCGCGGATTATAAATTGAAGATATATTTGAAATGTTAAAATACACCAATAACATACCTTCACATTTCTCTATGTAAATATTTGAACAGGTATCGTACCTGTGACCTCCGGACCTAGCTGATTACCACTAGACCACAGATGGCGCTACTGACCATTTTAACTGCATTATTTCCACACAAGGAACGTAACATCAGAATAAAACGATAATGATGATGAACGTTCTAGAGATCTTTGTGAAAGAGGAACATCAAGCATCTAGTACTGATAATGATGATGACGAATATTTAATATTACTTAAACACGATTCCAAGAATTTCAAACATGTTAATTAATGTTTGCAATAGCCATGCAATAGCAATAGATTTTGAGCAATTGGTCTTTGTTTGCGCGAATGTTTCGCGATGAAACATCGTTTTAGAATAGCTATAAAACACGCTAATTCCATAGTTGTTCATCTAAAACACTACTATATAATCACTTTCTAAAAATTAATGGTCAGTTATAAGTGGTGGTTTAACATAAATAATTATTAATAATTAATAATTTGATTATAATCATAGTCTATAGTGTTTCTTTAACGAGGGGTTCGGACCTAAGCTGAATGTATGATTTATCCACAATCTACCACACTGGCCTATTTTTTTATTTTTTTTATTAGGGACATCAACAGCACATAAACATATAAGTTACAATTAGATAAATACAAAGAAAAAGCCAATAACAGACATCCACAGAAGATACAAAGTACAGTAGTACATACAGACATGTATGAAAATTATGGGTTGGAAGGCTAAAGATTCCCGTGCCGTGAAGTAGTTGAACCGACAAAAACATATTTGTTTTTAGTTATACGTTAATTCAGGCTACATTATTCTTATCCAACTAATATTATATGTTTTTTAAGTTTAATATATAATGTCATAACATGCGTCACACAAGAGGCCACAAAACAAATCTTCAAGGTAACAACGTTTATCATAATACCCAAAAGGATCCTAAGGTAAAGTGATCGTCTTAAATTCGGCTTATGTAAATTCGGGTGTAGTTTACCATAATTGCGTTTGAGGTGGAATGAAAATATTAATTTTGTATGGACACTGACCACCCGGCCTGACCCCGGGTAACTCGGTCAAACTAATTTGTTCAAACGGACTTACACTGCTGTAAATCTCGTCGTTATGGTACTATGGTATTTCGATTGGTTTAAATAGAAAAATCTAAACTAATTATCGATACTGTTTAAATCTTCTTAATCTACATAGGCTTACGGTTAAAATGGTAACTAACATGGTAACCAAAACTTCAGAATCGATAATTTCTTGGCTAGTTTTAAATATTGGGAGGTAGTATGATGTTGAAAAAAATACTGATGGTGATGGGTTTCCATTCACATCACCCGCCAATCACTCAAAATGTTCCAGAAACATAAGTTACCTCGTTTAATAACCACAGTAAGATTTTAAGAAAATACTACGCTGTTTATTTGAAAATTTGAGTAGATACAATAAAACTCAGGGAAATAAAACCAGATGCCATAAAAACCATTTATCGTACCAATTCCTCAATTTCAACCAGACATTATCGAGAACCACTGGTAGCCCAGCTCGCGTGCTATCACCAAACTAGACGGTGGCCATTCATCACAGCGGATGGATATATCTTGAGCAAAGCTGTAGCAGTTTAGATAGTACACCTTTTACATCGGCGCTTTATTCAGCGAAAACTTTACATTCTCCAGTATTCTATAAATCAAAGAAAGAGATTAAGTAAAGGAGCCGAATTTTAAAACGATTTCGGTGAGAGTTGGAGAGTTTGAGAATTGATTTTACTGGATTTCTATTTGCGGTATTGTAATTTGGGTGCATTATCTAGGAAAAGCGGGTAGTAAATAAACTCGTTATGTTCAAAACCATTATTACTTCTGTGTACCGTGTAGAATTGCACTAATCCTTTCTACTTACGGGTTTCGTTAGAGACGACTAACGGTATGGGACTTTTTAAGTGGTTTTTGGGCGATGCGTTTGGAGACCACCAATAATACTTTATTTCTACCATCATCCCTATCAACTTCCAAATGTGGCTGAGGAGTTTCTAGCTCTTTTTTGATTTATAGCCGTGAGCATATGTATGTATTATAGGCGTAATAGCAATATATCACATGATATTCAGTAGAACCGCATCACCTCTACCACGCCTCTACACAGAAGGCTTTGATGATATATCACAACTAACAATACCAAGTCATGATAGTATCACAGTAACCCAATTTCAGTACACGCAAGTCAATATATCGACCAGTGGAACTTGCGTCGAGACGAAATATCGGGATTCGAATGCAAAGCGAGATGGTTTACTTACGATTTGCATAACCTATATTACAGTTGTCCTAGAAAGGGTAGGCAGAACTACAGTATTGAATAATTGTTATAAGATTAGAAAGTTGAGAGTAGTAATATTCTAATACAAAGGATGAATAAATGGCTAATGTTTCATTTGATACGTCTCTTCCAACCCTAATGGAAATTGAAAGCGTGAGTATTTTTCAGTATTGTTACTGAGGTTTGCTAATTTTTATTTTATTTATATTTTGCCGTGTAGTGCCGGCTTAGAATGTCGCCACCCCTTTCTACCCACGGGTGTCGTAAGAGGCGACTAAGGGTATTGGGGCTTATTATTGGATTTTTGGGCGATGCGGTTGGAGACCCATCACCAAAAACCTTTATTTTTACCATCTTTCCCCACTCAACTTCCAAAAGTGGCTGAGAAATTTATAATTCCTTAGCTCTGGTTACCCCTTCTAGGGAAATATAGCCGTGAGTATATATGTTATATTTTGAATTTGCGCCGAAAGAGTCGTCATATTTTCTTTGCTCTCTAAAGCGCTGATCCCCTCAAACTTAAAAGGCTGTTTATACACAGAAACCAAACAAGCAAGACAAATTGTATAAAACAACAGTTATCTAAAAGCATCATAAGCCCTATTTCCCCTCTTTTAATTACCGGTACAAAAACACTTAAGGCCAACCGAACCGGAAAATGTTTTGACAAATATTGCTCTAGGAAAACTCTTACAATCAATCAACGCCCTTCCCCTTAAACCTTGTCAATAGGTTATTCACCTTAAGGCTATTTGGGTGAATGTATAGAAAATGACTGAAAATGCCTTAGGATTTTGTTTGAGCCCACGCATTTAACGTCTTGCAAAGAATATTTAGTAATTTACTTTTTCTTTCAACAACTTTATGAATGCCTTGAGTTACCATTGAGGTTGAACTACTCACAAAATATGATTTTTAGTTCTTTGCACGATATATTTACCGAAATCCTAATTAAAGAAATTGAGTGCTATCATAAACCGCGTTCCTTTCTTCAACTATAAGTTGCCTCTTAGTACTAGTTACCTCTTAGTACTTAGTAGTAGTAGTACTTACTACCTTGGGAAGAAATAGGTTAGTGATATTCTAAGCCTACATTAAACTGATTCAGCGGAAAACCGTCCTAATTGTATACAAATGGATATATATGGTTGGTTGTACACAAAAGAATAGATAGAATCAAATTATAAGGTAAAATAACATATTCCCAAAATACGCAAATTGGCAAAAATCGTGTGGGAAATGATCGAAATTCAGGAAATTAAGGTTCTCTTTGTAAGGGATGGGCGTGTAAGGCTTACGAGGTTCTTTGTTCAGTTGTATAGGTGGCCATAAATCGTTGGTTGCCAGTCACATTGGCCCAACTTCAATGCGTCTATTGTAAGACAAAGTTTTGCTTCTTCAGAAATTACTTTCAGCACTCCAAGATGTGAGGAACAGTCTTTTAACTTGTGGAATTTTAGGTTTGGATTGCTATTGAGATATGACGTTATAAAGACGGAAATAGTCGGTGAAGTACAGTAACTTTGTTGTTTTTTTATTAACAAATCATTTTTCATATTCATTTTAATCTTACTTATGACGCAAAAGCAACGTTAACTTCGTTGAAGGGATGGCAGTGGTACCAATACTTTTAAGAACAACGATACCGATAATTGATTGCATCCACGTGATCAACGGGAAGCCTAACACACATGACTCAGCACAACTCAACCGTATGGGTTTCTTCACGATATTAAAGCCCACCGTGAACAATCTTGATAAATTACTAAAGAATACCTATGACTAAAGAATAAATAAATATGACTTAAGAGTAGACTCATTCGGTAGGCCCGAAACAGGATTTCAACTCACTTCTCCGGTATTTAAGTACGTTATAATTAAGCTAGTATCCCTAGCAATCCATCCACATATAGGTCAAACCATTGCACCGATGGTCCATTGCATGCAGAAAACTAAATACAATACAGTCACTCAATAAATTAAACCGCGGAAAGGTTATGAAAACCTTAATTAAAAAACTTGCACATAAAATTGTAAAAAGCCGGATCGTAACTCACAAAAGTTGGTCTACTGTTCTATCAACTAGGGTACAGAAACGTACCTAAATGTGATAGAATCAGGTAATTAATGTGGGTCCCTTTTGTGGAGTAATTAATTTGATAGTAAAAGTCTTTGGCGCCCCTCTTCCTCGTCCCTAATGAGCAATCTGCAAGTTATGGTTTTTGAAGAGATAATAGTCGATGTAAACAAATTTGCATTTTAGTCAAAACATAACTATACCTACGAATAGTATTTCAAAAAGGGGGAGTTATTGCGTAATTTAATTGATAAAACTTCAACCGCATTCTGAATTGGAGGAACAAAAAGAATGTGAAATAAAGGATTTTTGGTGATGTGTTAATCGCCACATTGCCATTGAATAGAAAGGCTGTATTTCGTTCTTAAATAAGAAAACAATTTATTTCTTTTTAACCTAACCTTTATTGTAATATAGTCGTGATTTTACGAATAAATATCGAATAAACTTTATTTATAACCGTTCTAGTGAAGTCTAATAATAGTAAAAACATAAGAGCCATGTTTCCAAAAAAAAGTGAATCGTCAACATTTTTTTTCCCGCTAACAAGAAACTAAAATAATTGGGAAAGTTTGCTCATTACAGTTTTCCTACTTTTTGCTGTAGGCGCGGATTTGTATGCTACATTATTATAACTTAATATAACGGCTGAACATATTTTTTTGATTTTATAGAGATATATAATAAAAATAAATAAATAATATATGGACATATTTACACACAGATCAAGTTAGCTCCAAACTTAGTAAGACTTGTGTTTTGGGATACTAACTCGACGATATGAATATGAACGATAAACTGAACAAATTTCACCTTTGTAAATCAGTAGGAAGATCACTTCTTCAGATGCAAAAATGGAAATCATAAAATGTGTGATTAATTTACTGCGGAAACTAACATACTGAGAAATACTAGACAGGTGATAGTGTAATCTCACAAAGTCGGGTTTCTTTTCTTGGTAAATTTATTGGTATATACATACATACATATATACCGGCTGTTAGTTCCCATTGGGGTAGACAGATACTATCGATCGCCACTTTGTACTATCCTGGCACACCTCTCTATCTTCGCGCACATCCATGAATCATTTCATACACGCTCTTTCATTCTTCATACTTCAGAAACCTGCCTATTTGTTATATATATATATATCTTTTGCAAAAAGTACAAAATAAATAAGAACCAAGTAAGTTTAAGCATACTCTAGCTTTTACAAGATCTACTTTATTAAATTGTCGATCCACCCGCCGGGGGTCTACCCACAACGTATAAATAGAATTTATCTTTAAAATCAAATGCTAATATTTCCAATCACACCTTAAATCGATTTAAAAGCAAATAACAAGAAAGTGAATGGAGTATTCGATTTACATAAACACTGTAAGGCTTTTAAAGCTCTACTGTTAACAATTATATCATTGTAGAAATAAAAGTAATAAGTTGTGATAAGAATAAGACTATAGGAAATCTATTGTGCGTTTATTTAATTTCTCGAACTTTTTTTATTTGATCATCTTCTTAGGAAATATATCGTCTGCTTACTGGTAAAATGTAGTAAATACATATTTTGTTAAACGGAGATATAGGGTTTTCAAAGTTTAAGTATTTTTTTTACTAACATCTAAATAAGATTTTGCAGAAATTTATTTAATGAATTATTGGCAGTTTAACGTTCTTATTTGCGGTAGCATATTAGAGGCCATTTTCTTATAAATATTGTGGTAAAAAAATATTATTTTTAGCATGGGTGTGCACTTATCATATTTGACCTGTAATTGAGAAATGACCTGTAATTGCGTTTTTCCAGTAGAAAGAGCGTTAAAAAATGCATATAAATGCATTATTATCATTTTTTTTGTAAAAAACGCATTTACTACATTTTACCAGTAAGCAGACGAATTACATTTTAATAAATACATTATACATTTTCATAAATATGAGTATAATCATAAGGAATAGAACCTCAAGTTGGGCTATATTTCAACCACAGATAATATTTAATTGCAGGTGATTGGGGATAGAACTAAAGAAACTTTGAGACAAGCGGAAGAAGGTAATTTTTCCCTACTCTTACTTGATTTTAGATACAGATAAACGGACAAACATGACATTACCACTTACGCTAAAGTGCTTAACACCAAACAAGTTAAGTCAATAAATTCCAAGGCACAACACGGTGTGTCCAGTGCAATTCTCGTCATAATAAAAAGTAAATATAAAATGTGGGACAAGTTGAAAGCTTAGGTTGTCATCAATGTCATCTTGTTACGTTGGCAACACTGACAGGGCACGAGCCATTCGCTGACGTCATTTGCCAGTAAAGAGCACGGAATAGGGTGCCTATTCTAAGTGCGATGGCATGGAATTTATTTGCAGTTAGAATTTAGGTAAGTATTGTTAGTCTAACTAGTTTTTTTAACTATCATTACAAAACTAGACTTGCCAAACGTGACTGGTTGATAAAAAATATATCTAAAGCTGAGGGCTATCCCCCTTTGTTACCAAGGATTACGAAAACGATAAAGAGATTTTCGTCATTAAAATTAATCATTGACAATGTGATTAGAGACCCTGTCTATATCCTGCCTTTTTGTCCTATGCTCATAATCATGTCAATGTACACACATATACTCACAGTCGTAAATCCCAGAAAGGGGTAGCCAAAGCATCAGAGCTAGAAACTCCTCATCAACATTTTGAAGTTGATGGTAGAAATAAAGATTCGTTGGTGATGGTCTCCAACCGCATCGCTCAAAATACACTAAAAAACCCCGTACTGTTAGTTGCCTGATACAGCACCCGTAGGTAGAAAGGGGTAGTGACATTTAAAGCCGGCAGTACACGGCAATATTCTAGAAATTAAAACATTAAGAATAGTATGTTTATCAGAATAGCAGTTAGCTGTCAAGAACGCAAAAATAATTAGTTTCCCCAAGCTCCTTCATATTTCTGTGTGTCTGTGTATCTCGTTAATTATTTTAGCTTCATTTGATATTTGCGCGACCCAATTCTTGGGTTTGCTATTGTTCTGACTTTGCTACATTTTATTTGTTGGTAACCTATTAAAGAGGTTGTGCTTTTATCTATGAATAAATAAGAGACGTCAGAAAGACTAAAATTAGGCAAAATGCACTTGACAATCACAATAATTAGAGTTTAATACCTGTTCGTGATTTGATATAGACGGATAATCGTAATTTTTGTATTGATGATTATAAAAACTATCCCCTCAGGAGGCCTAGCGTTAGCGCTTTTTTATCGTCACGATATCGGTTAGAATGAGATGACAGTATGCGTTACGATGTAAGTGCGAAAGGGATTGCTGTTTGAAACCACGCGTTTGCTAGTTAATAGGTCGCTCGTACTGCCTATGCTGGTGTGTATCTTGAAGCTTCGGTAGGTAAAATTTTTACTATCATTCCACCTCTTTTCCTTTACGTTCCAGGTACAGCTAAAAATAACTCATATTTAGTTCTACAAATCGGATATACGAAACAAACCTATCGAAGCAGAAGTAATATTTTACTATCCACCTACCCTAACGTTCATAGCGTACAAAACAAAAAATATTAATAGTATTAAAACCCAAATGATCTCCAACCGTGACGCATCAATTCCTACAATCCATTATGGAACACAAAAGCAATGGAGCCCCTCGATGATAAATTAATATTAATTGTATCAAACTCCTATACTACCACTCACTAGTACCCCATGTGTTTTAGTTAACAATCAAATATTTTAAAGTAACGCAATTTGCACCCCTGAATTTTATTGTCAATGCGTGATTGTGAAGTGGTCTGGGGTAACACTTATTTCATTTACAATAGAAGTTTTGGGATCATTTTATACAACTGTATGTAGGCTATGTAGTGTCGGCTTAGAATAGCACTACCTCATTTCTTCCGGTGGGTGTACGTAAGAGGCGACTAACGGACTTCGGGCTTTTTAAGGGATTTTTGGGCGATGCTGTTGTAGACCGATCACCAAAAACCTTTATTTTACCATATTTTCCCCACTCAACTTTCCAAAGGTGGCTGGGAAATTTCTCATTCCTTAGCTCTGGCTACCCCATCTAGGCGTAAAACTGGGTCAGATAAATAGGCTAAAATAACTATTTAAACCAGGCTTAATCAAACACTCCAATTCCGTGTTCACATGAAATAAATTAGGTTTACACATCCCACTTTCATTTCTAGCACGATATAAAACATTTTCACCCATTTAACATTCTCTAACTTAATAAACGACATCTTCAATCCCCAAAGAAATATACGGAACGCTAGAAACAAACATTAAAGTACCAATTACAATGATTAAATAATAATCCCCCGATTTGTTACAAGGGTGGCGAAGTCATATTTTTTCATTACGCCTTGTCTCATATTGCAAATTAAAAACTATGGCGACATTTTATCAAATTGTTACTTTTATCGTGGGAATATTAAAGTACTATAGTGCCCCAGCAGAGCTAGCATGAATGACCTCTTAACTAGATATCGCGTGGTATAACAGCCATCTCTTTCGCACCGACATAGCTTCATATACTTTTGTCTCATTCTAACCGACGGAATAACGATAAAATAACGTTCTCGCTAAGCCTTATATAAAATAATGCTCGTGCTAGGCCACCAGTTATATTCACACTATAGTAATGTTTGATGCTGCCATTAGTTGGATTGGGGTAGGTAGGGGTAGATAATTGAATTAACTCTTTGTCAGGCGCTGAAATGTAAAGGCATTTGAGTTATGTACTATGTACATAATATAAATTTAAATTGATTGAAGTCAATAAGCCAACAGTTTTGATTCCAATATTATTACTACATTTAAGGGAAATATAGAAGTGCTGCCCTATACTGTTATAAAAACAAGAAGTCAATGTCATCCACTCCTTGAGAACAATACAGCAGTATGAAGCATTATTAAGATTTATCCCATTTAAGGAGCAAATTTCGTACGTGAATGAAGAAGATAACTTAATAAATACAGGGTGCTCGAGCAGCGCCCAAAGTCATTGAATGCGTCAACCGCGCTGAATTAATATGTATGAGCTTTTCAACCACCCTGTATAACGTGCGCTCTAAACAAAATACACTTAAAGACAGTAAATAAGCGTGTCATATTTAAATAAAGATATCTTTCTTACATAAAAAAATACATTAAATTACATAAATAAGATTTGAACTTTAAAAAAATAATTTAATCAATATTTGTTATAGACGAAGGGCCATAGCACGGTAGTAACTATCTCGTGAGCTGAGCTCGTCGTAGAGTGAGATAAAGATGTACTATATTTTGGAAGTGCGTAAGAGATAGCTGTTTTAAATCACGAGGTTTGTAGGTAAATGGACAAGCGAGCCAATATATGTATTTCAAAGCTTTTTTTTTGTCAACAAAACTACTCTGATATCTTTAGAATACAATATTTTAATTAGAGATTCATTATGTGACATATGTTTTCATAATATTGAAGCCCATGAGTTAACAACACGACTAAAAGATAAACAATATATTCCTTTAGTTTCGAACTCATAAAAAAATGTAAAATATATACATTCCATTTTTTAATTTAGAACACATAAAAAGCAGAAACTAGCCAATTCTCAGGCCACTAGCTCATGCCACGAAATAATTAAGTATCGGTCCACTTTCATTGCACCCCAGTGTACAGTTGCGATAATAGAATAACTTAACCGGGGCATACACCACAGAATACAGAGATTTATAGCACCAGATCGACCTGCTAAGCGTTAGAATTATTATAGTGTACATGTTGTTAACCGATTTAGATGAAATAATGCCTAAATTTCACGAGTCTATGTCATCTAAGTACTTGAATAAGTTGCGTACCATTTTTTACCACGAATTGATTATTTGATTTGATGAAATAAGTTTTTCGTCGTTGTTATAATATGGGACAATTAAAAATTCAGTAAAGAGAGATGAAATAAAATCACTAGATTAAATAAACTTTTAAAACTCTCGCGGTTTGTAGACATTATACATAATAATCGGGATTAACCATCGAAATATTTTTAAATCACTTGATTAAAAACTATTTTCTTGTGAGGTAAACTGTGTTTATACTTTTTTGACACAAAGACGAAAATTAAAAATCCTTTTATTTATAAATCTATACTAAAATTATTATTTTAATTTAAAACGGGTACTTATGCATTAATCAGAACTCGACAGCATTAAAATAATCATACGAGTATGAGTATAAGCAACGTGTTTAAACATTATACATAACATAAACATAACATAAACGTTCACGCCGAATATCCCCGAAGGGGTTGGCAGAGGTACTAATACTTCTGAACATCACGTGACTTTGTCACCTGGTGTTCAGAGTACCCACGTTTTGCATGGACAGTGTACTCACGTGATAGGGGGCAGGCCTATCGCCGTTTTGTACGAATACACTGTCACATGACTAAGTACAACTCAGCCATGTGGGTTTCCTCACGATGTTTTCCCTCACCGTTAACAACCATGATAAATTAACCACACATATGTCTTTAGAAAAGACAAATTGGTGTAGGCCTGACCCAGGATTTCGTTTGCACGATAACCGAGTGTTCTACCCACTGGGCTATCACGGCTGCATTATCTCTGAACATAAACCGAATATCTAAATACAAACGAAACTATCCAGTCGCCATAAATGCAAAATATCCTCATAACGGTTTAATATCCTAGAACACTTTTCTTCACCCCATTTCATTAAAAGGCAGCATGTGCACAAAAGAGCAGTAATAACATTCTAAGCGATAAAAACCGAAACTTAATACACAAATGAAAGGCTATACCGTTAATTTTTGGAGGGGTGGGTAAGGACAACCATTAACGTACTCACTCATTATTCACTAATCGTTATTATCGCTAAGGGTATTTTGTATAGAGTTCAGAAATAGTGTGACTTTAGATTATGATGGTAATTGTAGAGATTTAACTGCCGCTTTGGAGTTATGGAACAGAAAATATAATATAAAACGCGGTAGTAACGAATATTATCCTTAAAGGGTGCACAGAGCTACAGCATCCATGAATTAACATACTTAAATTAAACATATGAACAGAGCTTTAAAACTAAAAACTTTTCTGCCACATTTGGAAGGGGACAAGATGGTAGAAATTAATTATTGTTTATAATGGGTCTCCAAACACATAGCCCAAGAACAACTTAAAAAGCCCCATACCCTAAGTAGCCTCTTACGACACCCGTGGGTAGAAAGGGGTAGTGAAATTCTAAGCCGGCACACGGCCACGAAAAACAAATGCATGAATATTCATACAGAATTTCCGGACTTACAATACGAATAATAATCAGATTATAAGGTAAATATTTAATTTGATAAAAGGTGATTTCAGCAATCAGACAGGCTGTGTGTTTAGGACTGTTGCGAAAAGGTAGTCGCTGTAAAGGATTTATCATTTTCACGTTTCAGTAATGCTTACTTACTTTTAACTGTGACAGTAAAACAATATTTGGAATATTTTATACGAGTAGATAGGGAAGGTAATGTTAGATAGAAGGTTAAGAAGAGACTCAAAACTGTATTGATAATTCTATGCATACAACCCTGTGCTGCGTAGTGTCGGCTTAGAATAGCACTAATCCATTTCTTCGCGCGAGTGTCAAAGTTGGCAACTTGGGGTATTGGGGGTTCATAAATGATTGATGAGCGATGTGGCTGGAGATTCAACTATCACAAACTTTGTTTTAAAATCTTTTCCCCACTCAACTTCCAAATGTAGCTGAGGTTTTTCTAAATCTAGTGGTTTGGCAACCTCCAATAATTATGAGAAAAAAAACTCTATTTTCATTATAATTAACATATAGTTTTTTTTCTCATGTATTGGATTGAATCAGGCGTTACTTTGCGGAAATCCATAGCAATACTAATACCACTCCACCACCACTCGGTGGTCAGCTGCCGAACTGTCTACTAACTGCTCGTCAATGACTCGTGTTGAGTCGAAACGCGTCGCATGTTTGTGGTTGCCTGTGGTTTTCGCTTGCGGGTGTGTGTGTGGTGCATTGTCTGCTTTTCGATTTCTTGTAAGTGGGAAGGCGGGCGGTGCACAGTGCATGTTGCATGAAGACTGCAGGTATTATTTAGCGGAATTAAGCGAAGAAATTTATTAATATTAGTATTTTTTTTCTCATGTTAGAACGTTCGAGTGAAATTAACCTCAAGGTCGTGACATCGCAAAAAACGTCTAAAACCTTTCAGGAAATCAGAAGCATAATCATAACAGTGTAGTGTGACCAAACTGTATGAACCAACTGAGCATGTGGCACACGCCCCAATCTGTCATGCACTTGATAAATGAACTCCCCCCACTTTCTCCCTTTGCGTATCTGATCGAACAAAAGTGCTAGTAAGTTTAATTAAACCCCGCAGACTGATTCTGCTAGTTCAGGATTCATTTTTAAAACAAATATTGTTATATGTACTACATAAGTAATTGTAAGTTTTTTTGGGTTGTTTTTTTTATCGATTATATTAGATTTTACATAACATATAATCAATCCGCTTGTAATTTCATACTGCCATCATAAAAAACATCATTTGACATAGTCATGTTTAATTCTGACACTTCTGTTGAAATATCAAGATCAAATTATATGTCATTTTATACTTTACTAGCGTGAAGTATAGAATAGAATAGAATAACTCTTTATTGTACATCAAACACAAATTTACAAAAGAAATTATCATACAGTTTACAGTGAGGTACAATCAGCGGTCTTATCGCTAAAAGCGATCTCTTCCAGACAACCTTTGGAAGGTGAGATCGGTAAACTAGTTATCTGGGTAGATGCACAAAGGAACCGTGATAGCCCAGTGGGTAGAACACTCGGTTATCGTGTAAACGACTAGTGTTCAAATCCTGGGTCGGGCCTACACCAATTTGTCTTTTCTAAAGACATATGTGTGGTTAATTTATCATGGTTGTTAACGGTGAGGGAAAACATCGTGAGGAAACCCACATGGCTGAGTTGTACTTAGTCATGTGACAGTGTATTCGTACAAAACGGCGATAGGCCTGCCCCCTATCACGTGAGTACACTGTCCATGCAAAACGTGGGTACTCTGAATACCAGGTGACAAAGTCACGTGATGTTCAGAAGTATTAGTACCTCTGCCAACCCCTTCGGGGCTATTCGGCGTGAACGTTTATGTTTATGTTATGTTATGCACAAAACAAGCTTACTTTAAAACTAACTTATTTAATTGAAATAATAAATAATAACATAAATATTAATTACACAAAATAATATACATATTACACACATATGAACACACATACATACATAACTACATACTTTTATACATACAAGTAATAAAAATACCTAAATAAAATACACAAATACGTTTTAGAAATATATATATAATTTAAAAAGTATGTCTTATTTATGTATACATACATAAATAAGACATACTTCTTTTTTTATGGATTTATACAGACCAAATTTATATCATATATAAAATTATTATCATAATAAACAATACTAATCACACTACGCATTTAAAAATAAATCCACTAGAAATAGCAGAATAGCGTCCCCGAATTTGCTATGGTTGGCTAGTTGGGTTAGATTATGAGTTTAAAGTTGTGGGAGTTTTTGTATGTGCACGTTTATCTTGATTAAATGTGTTTTAATTGAGAATGACGCAACTTTACTAATTTAACTATGCAGTGATTTAGATTTATTGTGCTTTGAATGAAGACTGAGCTGCTTGGTTTGTTAATTTGATTTGAAAACTGTTTTCGCTCTTTGTAATGAGCTTAATCAGTGTGAGCGTTCGAGTGTTACGATATTGTAAGCAGTTACAGAGTCGTAGTAACTTTATTAAAATTGTTAACAATAAACTATTGAGACAGTTTTTGTTACATCTCAGTATTGGTATGGTTCAGTTAACAAGTTAAGTTTTAATATAAGATGATTTCTCCAATATTAACTTTCTTAGAAATGGCAACAACAGAATAAGGGCGGTTTTAATAAAAGGAAGTTTTTTTTAACAGACATGCATTGATCTTCATTCATCGATTTTGAGTTGCCGGGTCATCTTTGACCGACTATGACTGATTAGCCATCAATACTTAATACCAAATATGACTGGACTAAACTGTATTTAGAAGCTTTTATAGAATTTTCACCCCCAACCGAATTGGTTTATATCAGTATCAACCAATTATACTGCCACATATTTTCCATTTCATTCGGCAACAATTCGGTTTTGCAAAGCCATAAAATAACCGAAAAAATATCAATTACGCATCCCTTCATAAAGTTACTTTTAAATGTCAGTTTACAAGATATTAATTATAAGCTCGAACCACACACAATCGAACACCCCTGTTTTAGGGCTGCGACTTTTTTGTTTCAATTACTACCTTAAATTTACAATTTTTTCAAAATAATTATATATAATAACAATTAGGTTTTCCTTTTATTTAAATATGTTTTTTTTTTCGTTTTTGTATCGATTAAGTATATTGAGGGGTACGAGACGGAGGGAGGACAGCACAACTTCAAAAACGAATGACAAACATCCTTGAGCAATAAACAACAGTAAAACCTAGTCCAGACCAAACTTTGGCAAACAGCAAAAACATTAATGAAATTCGCATTATCCGACGTGGGCACTAAATTATGTACACCCTACATGAACTTTGTTAACTAGTGGTCCAATCACTGTTGCCATCTCCGAAAATTGCTACTGATTTATATGTCTGCGGAATTTCGGCCCGTTTGTACGGTATTTTGTTAGGATAATGGTTACCCTAGTGTTGAAATACAATTTACATACATTAATGACAAGTTTAGTCTTAGAATTGTTACAGCCAGGGGCTTCCTGAAATCGCTTGAGGAAAATTTGGGAACTTTGAATCGTTTGCAATTTTCTTGGACCTTTTTTTATTTGACTATTTGAGAGAGTATTTTTATTTCACTAAGATTTAATGCATTCGAAAATAAATTGATACCCACGTATAATAAGTTCATAAATCCATTCAGTTAAAATTCAAATATTTAGTATAGTCAAAAACAACAAATAACATAATATAACATAAGCGTTCACGCCGAATATCCCCGAAGAGGTTGGCAGAGGTACTAACACTTCTGAACATCACGTGACTTTGTCACCTGGTATTCAGAGTACCCACATCTTGCATGGATAGTGTACTCACGTGATAGGGCACGTGACAACAAATACAATATTTTAATAACTTACAACTTTAAAACCCACCATGGTTCTCTAAAATCCCGATTCATTATTTCGTAGGTGAAGATCAAAACATGGTACATACCTGAAACAAAACCAAAATATAAATCAATTACTAAGACCATTTTAATGTAGTATTGCAATAAAAACGTAAAGATATGTAGTGCTATGTATTTAATTTATTTTATGTCTCTTGAAATTCCAACTATTTTTTCAGCAACGACAAAATATATTCGCATATATTTTCCAGAATCTTAATGGCTTTCCACACAAAATTACTTTTTACCCGAATCTATTGTTACATGTTTTTCAGTAGCAACTCTTTCAACGAGTAAATTGCTTATAAGCAACCTCCTTTGATATTATTCTTGTATTCTTTATGTTCGAAATTCGAACGTTTATTATGAAATGTATTCTATGCATTATAAATTAAGCGAGGGCTTTGCTCTGGTTCTTCAATACAAATATTCGAGGTATTTCGCTTTCAATAGTTATTCTGAAACCGTATTCTTATTGGACTATTAAAAGAAAATGTTTTTTCTATTATCTCATGTCTTTGCACTATTGATAGGTAACTTTATTGGTTCATGTATTACATTTATATTAAAGAGGTAGTAGAAGTTCTAATATAGATGATACACTTGTTGGTAATGGACAATTTTCTTACGTAAAAAGGCCTAGCATAGTTCTATTGCCGATAAATACTTAGTAAAGTAAAAAAGTCGTGTGAGTATTTTGCGAAGGTTTCCCTCACCATTAACAACCTTAATAAAACATCCATATTTCTTTAGTATGAATATTTCAGGAATGTTTCGGTTTGCTTCAAGACTTATATCGACTTACAATTAACAGTAAGCTCTAATCCACAGAGCTATGGTTGACATAATAAAACATTACAAAAACAACTGCCACTAATCTTCCCTATCAGTACGGAACACATGTATGATAAACGATAATAAAACCCAAATGTATGTATGAAAAAGTCATACAAATCTCATTAAACATATCCATTTACGTGATGAACCGATTCGCCACACATACTGTACTAATACGCACAACGCACAAATGTTTAGATATTACTGCGCCATATGGCATGCGGTTTTCTCATTGTTGTGTGAAATTGGGGCTTAGTTCGGATGCTTAGTTAATTTGGGTCGAATTCAATGTGATTTGTGATTCGGATAATGTTGTTAATGTACTTGAATGGTAGACTTGGTTATACTTAGATACGGCATTGTCTTGGTTAAATAAAGTTAGCAACAAACGGTGGCGAGAGTTTAGTAGATTTACCGTTGATGTAGATTTTAAATTTGATGTCAGTTGCAGTAAATATGAATTAAAAAAACTATAAATTTTAATCATCATGCGTAATTTTTATTACAATTGATATTTATAGTTTTGTAGTTTGTAAAAACGGTATATCGTCCCAGGATTTAGGAAAATATTGCCATCTTGCAAATCGTCTTTTACTCTCAGGGAGAACCATTTGCCTTAAAGTTTATTCAGCTACAAACCAGTTTAATGATGCACAAGCATTAAAAAAGAGAATGGCTTATGCAGAATTATAATATTTTTATACATACATTCAGACTAGACTCAAAATCAAAAAAATCAAAATTCAAAATTCATTTATTTACCATAAAAGTGCACAATACAACTTACAAATCTTTTAATATAATATTCGTTATGTTGCTGCAAAATAACATTACCATTGGTCTCCAGTCGTTTTAAATATTCGGATTGTTAAATAAATTAAAAATTGATAAGGCTACGAGACTTATTTCGTTTCAGGAAAAAAGATGAAATTATATATTTCAATCGAAAGAAATCGTAAATACAAACCATTAGGGTTCAATTTAGCATCAAGTTAATTCAGATTTAGTATACTCTTTCTACTCGATTTGCATAAATGAATAAGCAAATATATTGTTACGAGGCTGGCTAGATGCAATTAATTTTTTATACTCTTTTCTATGGCTCCCACATACATGCCGCACTCACAAACGGTTGTGTCTCAAATAGCCAATCAGATTTCGTTATTACTCCGTCATTCGTGTCGCTCGTTTCCCATTGGTTGTTTTCTGACTGTGCTCGTTTGTGATTTGTGAGTTTTCATTTTTCATTTAATCGAAATATGGGGATGTACAAGAAGATATAATAAAACAAACCATTTGCTCGGGGAATATTCTAAGTTCAGAGAAGTTAAAAATATTTTCTATATTAAATTACTGGCTTATCTATTTTACTTCTTCTGCATCACATAATACCAATATAGAAATATTTGGAGATTTCAATATTTAGTTGTTCACACAATATTTTTTTGGTTTACAGTTAAAACATAGCTGCTATATAGCACTAACCCATTTCTTCCCCTGGGTGTCCGAAAGAGGCGGCTAAGGGTATATGTGGGGCTTTTAAGACTTATCATCAAAAACCTTTACTTTTTATCTGTCAAAAGTTACCCCCTCTAGAGATTTATAACCGTGTGTACATTATATATGTTGAATATATATATAAGAATAAGAAAGTTCTTAACTGAAATATGTCTATGCAAATATCAACTCATTTAGACTTTGATATAACTATAGAAAAAAAACAATACCATTGCAAAAACATAAACGCGAAAACAACAAAAGCGGCCATGCGGAAAAAGGAGTAAGCGAAAAAACAGTAGCGTAGCGTCCCATTTCCGCGGGAACCGAACCCGGGACGCCACGTCGAATCCAACACACCATCAATCAAAACCTTTGTCTCGGGCGATTTATCTTTCTCTCGTTTATTAAAAGGAAAACGTTGGATTGTAATATATGGAGATTGTTGGTTCGATCCGATTTGGTTCCGTACGTTCGGAGACACCTTTTTGTGCGTTGGGGTTAGATTAAAAACTGAGATTTATTTGTCTGTGGTGTAGTTGGTAGGTTAGATTCTGTGTCCGTGGGTCGCGGGTTCGAGTACTAATTTACAATTTTGTTTCTTACTAGGTAATAACTGTAGCGCAAAATATATTATTTATTCTAATGATTATATTATACGAAGCTTGCTTTTGAATTCATAAAAAAAACTTGCATTACAACAAATACACCTACAAGGTACTGTTATATATTTAAGTGCTTATTTAATATCAACACTTAAAGGAACCTTAACTAAAGAGAAGTTACAATCGATTCGTTGATGGTTTTTTCCTCCAAAATCTGCCCCCTGGTTTCTATAAATGAATAAACGATTGTCTTTTTGTTCATGTTTTCAGAAGCGGAAAGAATCATGTTGGCGATGATAGTTAAGAATATGTATGAGAATCAAATTGAATAATCGTAAACAAGTTTGACAATATTAGAATAGAAATCATTCGTTAGGTGACAATGTCACGAGATGGAAGTATTAGTAACTGCCAACCCCTTTGGGGATATACGGCGGCACGTTTGAGTTGAGAAATCATACATTGTTGTTGTTGCTGTTTTCTGTTTATGACTATTATAATAGTATTGCTATTGCCAGTCCCTTTAAGAGAAATAGCTTGAAAGTTAATTTCAGCTCCGAACTGTTCTTGATCTTCGGATATCAAGTTACAGTTAACTAGTCTTCAAATTAGGTTTTCTAAGGGAGTCTGTTTAGCTATCCTATTATAGCCTTGAGTGCAGGTATGTATGTGTGTCCTGTAATATTGTTCTGCAATTGCAGAAAACTCTAATTGCGCAGTATTTCGAAGAAGTGATTCATAATTAATATTAAGTCTATCAGTTGGCGTAGAATATCCAACATATTGGCTCAAAACGACGACGGTACTTACAGCAACTGTCAGACACGGTACTCCGAAACGGGGAAGTCGAACGCGATATAACATAGTTACACAAACTAAGCAATCGATTGCTCCTTTACTTTGGCACTTAGATCGGAAATTGGCTGTCTGGACGGCAACCTATCTCGTGGAGTCGCGGCGGTTTGACAGATGTACTAGGGAATACGCTTTGTGGGAAAGAATGAGCTATTTTAGATTGATCGAAATCTTTAGTTGGCAAATTTAATAATGTAGCAAAAATTTTAAAACGGAAATTGTTTTTTCGAATGATGTAAAAGAAAGTATGAAGAGTATTGACTTAGTTATGCAATTTTATACTATTTTTGTTCAATATAATATAATTTTATATCAGCAAAGAATTCCTTCAAAAATTTAATATTCACACAAAGTCCTAAACTTAATGCGACATTCGAACCCGTACCTGACTATCTCAAGTCAAACTACATCCAACTTATCCATCAAATTTTTATCAACATTATTCATATTCAGCTTAATATTTTTCGATAACCCAGAAAACGCAGTAATCCACACAAAAAACTTGTCACATCTCTCACATAATCGATAAAAGAGAAATTTCCCGCCAAAACAAAACCGGCCATATTGGATTCTACTACAATTAATTTAGAAGCGATCACAGGACTTTGTTTGACTTCGTGATAAAATGTGTAATACGGAGATTATCGGGCAGATCCTTTGAAATATGGATTTGTTAGCTGCCTACAGACGGAACTCAATTATATAGGCTTAATTTCATATAATATTTTAAATTAACGATGGCGCATGGAATTTAATAGGGAGCGGATTGATAAGAATAATATGACTATATAAGCAATGTGAATAGCCAAGTGACTAATGTTCAAATGTTGTTCATATCTCTGCCTCTCCTTTCGGACTATTCAGTGGGATGGAAATAATATGAGAAATAAAAATCATTTTAAAAATTAGCGAGCATCGAAAGGTTAACAAAATAGGAATAGAAGGTGTGGTGTGGTTGTCTTTCTTTGATAATAGTAGGAAACGATGGTCTCTGCCCACCCTAATGAAAACTAACACAACTAAGTCACATTCGACGACTTGATATGTACTTACAAAACATGAAAAGTTGTACTTAGTCATATGACAGTGTATTCGTACAAAACGGCGATAGGCCTGCCTTCTATCACGTGAGTACACTGTCCAAGCAAAACGTGGGTACTCTGTACACCAGGTGACCATGTCAAGTGATGTTCAAAAGTACCTATTAGTACCTTTGCCAACCCCTGCGAGGATATACGCGTGAACGTTTGATTTAAAGTTATTATGATATTATTTGATTGGTATGAAATTAAATTATCGCATATTAGATTGAACGTAAGTATTAAATTGTACCAATATTCATTACGACGAATAATGTATTATTAAATAGAAAACAATTCCCAAATTATATGCATTAATGAATAAAACGAAAATACCCTTTGCCTTAAACTACCACTTTAAATGGAATAACATACAGGAAGCTATAAATAGCACAACCTAATAATTAAATTGTAAATGACATTTACTGAATTAATTAAAGGTGTCATTCTCAAATGTATATCAAAAGGAATCAATATATAGCACCTAGTAATTACTAAGGACTCGACGTCGTTAAAAAGTATTATTTATTTAGGAGACAAGTAAAGAGTTTTACCTTTTAATTGGAAAATCAATAAAAATAATCAACTCAAAGACGACAGCCGTGGTCGAGTGGATAGGTGACTAGCTTCTCAGTCTGGATGTTGCGGGTTCGATCCCCGCTGAGAGCAACATTGTGTTATTTATATGTGTGTTATATAGTATTAAATACATCGTTGAGTTAGTATCCCATAATTCAAGTCTTACTTAGTTTGGGGCTATCTTGATCTGTGTATAATATGTCCGTACAAAAAAGAAATACTATTGTTGTGTATTTATTTAGAGCACTTAACCACTGATACAAAATGCGCATTATGACTTTAAAATCTTTTGGCCATTCAACTTCCAAAAGTGGCTGAGGAATTTCTTATTTCGAAGCTCTGGCTAACCCTTCTGGGAATTTATAGCCGTGAGTATATGTATGTATTTAAGTAAAATAAAATTAACTCACTTAAATCCAAGTTACTTGTAAGCAAAATTTTAAAGTGCAATTTTATTAGTTTTAGAAAAGCACTTAAACTAAAATAAAATTATATAAAAGACTTCTAAGAGACTCTAATGGATTATTAATTAGCAATGACATTATACATTAGTGTCATTTATATAGGAGGCTTCCAGAAGCCTGCAAGGATCAACAATCTAGACGACTCGAGTATTCATCAATCTTTTGAAACAAGATATTGCTTCGCTTCAAAGAAAATTGTAAAAAATATATTATTTTATTCAGTGTACTTCGGTAGTAAGTTGAGAATATTTTTTAGAAGAGTTTGTATATAAAATTAGGTGTTTATGCTGAAGAGTCTTTTTGGCGTGCGTAAGCTAAACTCAGTGATTTGCTTATTTGTACTTGCGTGAAAATAAAAATATATATTTAAATGGCTGTAAACTAAACTTTAGTATTTGCAGAAGTCTGAATTTGGAATAAAAGAAATTGGAATAAAGTCCATTATAGTAAGTATGTATTTGGTTACAAAATTACGTCTACCCTACGTAGCCCTACGTCAAAAACTTTGCCGTGTAGTGTCGGCTTAGAATATCACTACCCCATTTCTACCCGTGGGTGATCGTAAGAGGCGACTAAGGGTATAGGGGCTTTTTAAGTGATATTTGGGCGATGTGGTTGGAGACCCGTCACCAAAAACATTTATTATTACCATCTTTTCCCCAATCAACTTCCAAACGCGGCTGAGGAATTTCTCATTCCAAAGCTCTGGCTACCCCGTTAAGGGATTTATAGCCGTGAGTATATGAAAATTATATAATGACGTCAAAAACATATTTAGAGTTTTTAATTCATATAAGGGATAAAAAAAATATCGGGCTTTCAATACATATAGTACATTACATATTTTTAGGAAGAACTAGTATATTTTTGTTTCGTATAAAACGTAGCTTTTATGAAACCACGCAGCGTAATATTACACGAAATTTCAATACAAACCATTGATGTAAGCCAAACTTAATAGTTGTTTACAATTTCAAATCAGAGGGACCGAATTAGACAGACTAGCACTAACTGTTTCAAGTTGGCCAGTCAAACTCTCCATAGCTTTTTGTTTAGACCTTCTATCTCTTTCCCCCAACAGGAAACCGAAAGAGATAGCAACACCGAAATGAGCACGAATCGGAAACTTCAATACTTGACTGTACATCCAGGATTTATCGGAAGAACAAGCAGAGACAAGATTAAATGGATAAACTTTGGTGTACGCAGATTTAGGAGTTTTGCCCCAAGTTAGTTTCTTTGAGAAAATGTTGGAGACGTTTAATCCAGTTCTGAAACTAAGTAAATGAGACAGATTTGAGGAAATAATAATAGTTCGGTTACTTTGATTTCATTTCGATCTAGATTATAGACGCAACTGATATTGCATTTTGTTTTTAAATTGTGGTTTTTGGTATTTGTTTTTTGTAGCCAAAGTTTTATACTAAAATATGACATGTCAGGACTTATTCAGCACTTAACACCGGTTATACTAGTATAACTAACTTTTTAAAAGACTTCTTTATTAATCAACTTGGATATCACTTTACGGAAACCAAAAACAAAATGTCCAAAAAAAAACCGTTCAATACGAAAAAAAATCAAAAGGAACACTACTATAGTCCATTGCGTTGCGTTTGAAATTTTGGCAGTATTTTTTTTTATTTACTTGTAAAATGTTCTAATTGATAAGCAGCGCTGTACTATTTCGTTTTCTTATTCTCATATTTAAATTATTTAAACAATTTGCAGTTTTCAAAACTATTCCAAAAGCTCACTCAATACTAAAACACAGCTACGAAAGCTTTATTGGTAGAAAATACCCACCACAAGGTCCTTAGAATTCAAATAACGTAGATAAAGTTCACTAAGTTAATTTAATAGGTATTCCAAATATTTTAAAAGGGACCCTGGTACCGCAGACACTTTCGATACGAATAGTTAAATTAAATTTAGGTTTACAAGTTGGACCTTTTTAGCCACGAACATTAGTCACTATCTGACAAATATAACCTTTAAAGTTGGCTAAAGGACTGCCTAGTTCTAATTCGCCGCTTCGAGAAACCAAATGATTTTCTGCTTTGAATTAATTACGAAGTGTTTGAAGAAACCTAAATTATATGCCTTGAATCTAGATCGTTGAATTCATATTTAAACTACAAGGTGCCATTCAGTACTGGTTATTTATAAATTCATTTAATTTACTCATATTTAAAACTATAGTAATATATTAAGATTAAAGATGGTAAAATACTGCCGTGTAGTGCCAGCTCAGAATGTTGTTTTTGATGAGAAGTGTACATTAAGGTGTGTGGGAGTTTATCACCGTAGCGAAAAGGATACATATACTTATTAATACCTTAATTAAAAAACCGAGTCTATAGCCTTAAAAAATCACAGAAAAAGATTTATCTAGGAACATGTTCAAGAAAAGTCAATATTATTACTTAGTAATAAATCGATAAAATTGTGTATCCATCAAGCTGTATACGTGATAGTTGCTTGTTTGTCTAGGCCACATAACTAGCGTATGCTTGTGAATTTTAGCACACAGCTTGTGTAAAGCTTGTTAAACAAATACCTTATCAGCATATCCATATTAACACGCAAGTTTTTACAATTGAACATCATAGTCGACTTTGTATTCTCCGCTGACAATTTCACAATGGCCCGTTAATTCCCGCACATTTCTTGAAGCAGTCTCTAACACAAATACAAAAGCTACTACGTAGTTTAACAAGCCACTTGTAACACGAAATTTCATTCGTGAATACAAAGTAAAAACTTCTATCCAACGCTTTGCGCCAGCTTCACTTCGAAATAACTTTGTATGAATTCCTCAAAATCTCTGAGCTAGCAAATATTATAGTGCGGACTTGAAAGAGTAAAGTTTATCTAGGTACGAGTATGTCGCACTACTGCTATATTGCGGTTCAAAGCAGTGTCTCAGGAGACATGAGAGTTTTAATAACAGATTATGCTTTAGTTTTAAGTAGGATTCGGAATGCTGAGGGAACTCGTTTGAAGGGATTTACGGACGATGTTTGGGTGTCTTGGTTTTCTACGAAACGTTATTAGTTGGTTGCGTATGATGTACGTGTTTTGTATGATACATTACTATTTTAGTAGAAAAGTTTGTATGAATAAGTATTTTTAATGTATGAATAAGTAAGGTAGTAAGCCCATAAATGCTACCAACTTTGTTTATTTTTAAAATGAGAACCACAATGTCCTTATTATTCCTCATAAATATATAATTAAAATTGCATTATTTTCATTTATATTACAAACGTTATTTTTTTATTAATACATTATATCGCTCCTAACTTGAACCATTAAATATTGCTCTAAAACTTTCTAGTCTGATTCTTCGTGTAAATCAACGACAGGGAAACAAGTAACACACATAAGAAATTCTGCACAATATGAATAAAGCGTGACCCAGTAAAGCTCCTTGCAGTACCCCGGAGCGACCGCAGTTGCTATTTCCTTTCTATATCAACTGAAGTTCGTATTACGTTCCTGGGAATTAAACCATTGCTCTCGGAGCTATACCGGGTATATGTCTACTATCTGAGGTCACTAAAACAGTTAATCACTGTGTCAGACGCCGTGGAAGGATCTAGTGCTCTTGAGAGAATGTTACACTTTAGAACTTACTTGAGATGTGAAAACTCTCGTTAAGAGAATGTATTTTAGTGGTGAGTTATTACCGCTAACTTCTGGTTAACGATTGGATTTAATGTGCTATTTTATGTCGCCATAAGGTGTTTGTTGTTATAGTGGAAAACACACATTAGTGATAATTAATATTGATATGCAAAAAGTTTTATTATTATTTTATAGCCAAACACAGTAATAACATTCACGTTTATTGGTATCGGTTATTTATGTTTGTTCGCTGAATTGAGAAAAAGGTATTAAGAAAATGTTGAAATGACAAAGTGACAGACGGAATCTTTGCTACCATACCGAAATGTTCTGAGTTAAAATATATTCTAGCATATTTTTTTGTGAATAACATTAAGAAAATGTATTAAAAAGTCATTCTCTCTACTATATTACCACATTGACTAAGATAGTATAAGCTTACGATCCGTCATATGACGCAACCGTGAGAGCTCAGTGGGGAGACCACCCGCCTATCATGCAGAGAGGCGTGGGTTCAAAACCCGAGTCGGGTCTACACTAATGTGTATTTTCTAGTAAGTCATAAGTGTAGCTAATTCGTCATGGTTTTTAACAGTGAGGTGAAGAAATCTTGAGGAAACCAACATTATAAACATAGCCATGTGGGTGTGACACGACTAACACATGTGATAGAATATTTTTACAAAACGGCGATAGACCACATGGGGCCTCCGAACACCAGGTGAAAATAATGTCACGTGATATTCAGTAGTATTAGTACCTCTGCCTCTCCTTTGGGATATACGGCGTGAATGTTTGGGTTGAGATATTATACAGAACATTTCACGCAATATTCGACTAACAAACTGATTATTAAATTGGCAGTGAAATTTCCGTTCACAATTCCTCCGAAAAAAGATTTTGACGGTTCAATCTCTTAATATAAATTACCTAACTTCATAGCTTAAAATAAGCAGCAATGCATGTTCCGAGTTGTCCAGTGAAACAAACTTTATACCTCAAATAATAAATTCAACTAGCAGTTGTAAACTCTTAAGCTTGGACTGGTCGATAATCCAATTCAGAAAGTAACTACACTTGGCGTTGCGGTTAGGGGTTCGGTGACAAGCGAGGCGAATTTCGTACTTGGGTTTGATAAATTATAGTTTCTGTACTATATGTTGGACGAGCATCACTTCCGTATTGTAAGTATTTGGAAGTTACGTATGTATTTGAAATATTTGAATAACGTTGAAGAGTGAATTAATTTTATAGTTACTCTCATTAACTAATTGGTCTCATTTGTATGTTTTTATAGTATGTGGGGCATCAAAGAGATGTAGGCTGTCAATAATGACTATAATATATCACGTGATTGTACTTCAAAGTTCTGTTTAAAAGACATCAGTTGGCTAAAGTTCTACTCATAGATAATTATTTAAACTTTTCGAACTCATACTCCGAATCTAGCACCACAGATTTTTTATTAAATAACCATATTTTTTGTACATACAGACATATAGTCACCATAATTTTCCATAGGTATTTTTGAACATTGGTCAATGCAATGAATTATAGTATTCAGTTAATAGTTACATTCACAAATGGTAAGGAAGCTATATAGTATTATGAATGGAAACAGTAGCAAAACCGCACAAAAACATCTCTATGTAGAAAAATTCCGCAACGAAAACGGAAACAAATCTATATTTGGAAGTAGACGTCTCTCAAATTGGCTTTCAGTATGGTCAAGGCCTAATCAGTTGAGTTAATCCTGGGCATTGACGGAATGCGGGCGAGGCGTACCCCAAGGAGCACCAATAGGGCCACTCATCTCATTGTTGTTATATCCACGTTTGCAAAGGAAACCAGTGGTGAATATTCATTCACCATTGTTTTATTTCTTACCTTAGATTCTTGGATGCTTATTCATGTTTTAGGGAGTACTACTTTGTTATGTTGTAGCGCGAGTTGAATTTCAAATCAGTCTGCTATTGTTAAGAAACTTTACAGAGCGTTACTTATCCCCAACTTTTGTTGCGTGTGTGAATTTATGGTTTTCACTTTGATAGTATGCCAAATTAGGTAGTATTGGGTAACGCTCCTGAAAATAAAATAAAATGTAGATCAAGGAAATTCAATATCTTTTTTGTTTGTCTCAACATCAATTGAGCTTCAAAATTGCTATTTTTTTTATCAAAACTTCATTATTTCTAATGTACTAGATGCTTTTGTATCGAAAAGTTATCTTCTATTTCAAATAGTAAACAAAAGCCAACAAAGAAGAAATCTAAAACACGAAAGCAAAGAGAATATTGAAACCGATAAACTAGTCCAGAAAATTGTATTATTCTCGAGCAATATCAAAAATTTAAATATCCAACATTGCCATTCATATATAAGCGAAAACTCGAAAGATAGCATCGAGCTAAGGCTTTATTGAACTGAATATCAGCGTAATACATAGTAAAGTATATATAAATGAAACATTTTGAAATCCGGCTCGACATCTCTTAGATTCATTGTAGCAATAATTCAGAATTGCGACTTTGTATTACGGTAGATGTTTTCTTTAAAAATGTGCGGTTGAATTATGAAAATACCTGCACAAAACACGCGGGGAATTGTTTTTTATTGTGAAGATATCGTAATAAAGGGAGCACCTTCACTCGTATATATTTTTTGCCTAATATACAGTGACATAATTATCTATCTCTTTACGATTCTGTCGCATATTTGTTTTTTGGCATAATGTGTTTTTATTATATGGTTTGGGCACATAGAGAGGATGGATGATAGAAAATTGGTAAAAGGGATCTATAGAGCTAGTGTGGATGGTAATGTTAGTAGAGGACGACCACGGAGAACACACTTGGACCAAATTGAGAGTGTGCTCAAAAAGGCTGGCGTCCGAAGTATGAATAATAAAAGAGCATGTATTAAAAGATTGATGGATGTACACGAAGCTAGAGAGGTTTGTCAGGATCGTACGAAGTGGCGATCAATAGTCTGCCTACCCCAATGGGAACTAATTGCGTGAGTATATGTATGTTTGTATGTATGTGTTTTTATCATAACAATCTGTTCAACAATTTAACTACTGATGAGACGATTCTAATAAAACTAGTGTTAGTAACCTTTCAAAATAGGCTTAGATGCAACAGGGTGACCCGCCCCTTTTTTTTAATCACTTGCGAGATGGCAATCGTTTTTTTTGTAAGTATTATTCCAATATCTTTATATCTACCACGTGTGGTTACACTTAAAATATATTTCCGAATAGAATAGAATAGAAAACTCTTTATTGCACATCAAAAAGAAGAAATATTTACAAATAAACAGAGTTAAATTTAAAAAAGTATATACATTTATTAAATAATAAATAATATAATAAATAAATAATATATACATTTATTAAAGATTGTCTAAGAACTTTTCGCAACAAACGAGTAAAAGAGCAAATAAATAATGGGGTTCTGCCTATCCCATCGTTGAAACTCTCTTTCGTTTCGAGCTTTGTAAGAATTAGATATTGCGTCAAGTCAAGCTAGACTAGTCCTAAAAATATGCATCTATTCTGAAATTTTGACTAAATGTATGTTCGTTGTAACTTTGGAAAACTGAATGCATTCGGCACAAAATATCTTGGTATCCCTTTGATGTTTAAAATTAGTTGTTGGTTTTGGTCGGTATGCTTTGTTTCATTGCTATAGTACTCTCGGCCAGTTATTAATTAAACTGCATTAACATTGCAAACGCGAAATGGATCCTTTGTTACATTGGACATGGACGAGTGTCAGTTTAAATCTGGTTTCGATATGTTTTTGGAATAATAAGGATTTTGATGATTCAATCACATATTGTTAAAGCCATTAAATTAAATTCCATTTATTAATATTACGCTAAACAAGTAGAATATTCTATTTTGCTTGTGAGTAGTTGTACATATAATTTCGCGTAAGGTCTCTCTTAAATAATTTTGAAGCTCTGTCTACCTTTTATAAGGATTTTTATTTGTCTAAAAGAATTTTCAGGATACATTTTTAGCCCCTTTAGCATCACACATTCTAATTATGTATTAAATTCTAATTCTGTTCACAAAGGTATTGAAATTTATTCAATTTTCCGAATTCCTAAAGACTATAATCTCTGGTAGACTTTTGAAGCTCTAGCTACCCTTTTTAGGATTTAAAGCCATTAGAATATGTATATATTTCCAAAAGTATCAATATAGAATACGTACAATGGATTAAGTTAATCGTATGTGACATGCAATAGACCACAGAATCGGTATAATTTCGTGTCACTTATTCAACTTTACTACCGCCTTCATTCTGGTATTTTATTTTATTCAACTCAACTTCAATTTAAACGTCCACGTCGTATATCCCCGAAGGGGATGGCATAGGTACTAATACTTCTGAACATCACGGAACATTGTCACCTGGTGTTCAGAGTACCCACGTTTTGCTTGGACAGTGTACGGCAGATAGGGCAGAATTATCGCCGTTTTGCACGAAAACACTGTCACATGACTAAGTACATATATATTTTTTATAATATTAATATTTTCGCTGCTATATTCCTTAAACTGTGTAGTCCTTGGTTTAATATTCAATTACTTAAGAATTATAAAAAGAGAAAACCATTGAGGACATTGATTGTGTGGTGTTTACTTACACATATCCATTAACTTATATGAATTTGACAAAAAAATGACAATGAGCTATCAGTGCTAACTAATATAACTAATATTTAGCAGTACTACCAACAATGCCTCTTATATGCCGACGATCAAGTGCTACTTGCATCATCGGTGGAAGAGCTGCAAGAGATGATGAATATTGCATGTGCGTCTTTTGAAAAAAAGGGAATGAGGGTGAATGTGGATAAAACAAAAACTATGGTTTTTGAAAGAGAGGTGAATATGACCGAATGCGTGATTGAGATTAATGGTAAGAAAGTGGAACAAGTGAAAGAGTTTGTGTATTTGGGAAGTTTGTTTACTAGGGATGGAAAGTGTGATGAAGATATCGAGAGAAGAGTGAAAAAGGGTAATGCGGTAAATGGAGCACTGGATAGTCTAATGTCTAGTCAGTCGGTGTCTGAAAAGGCCCGAATGGCTGTGCATGATGCTGTCCTCGTTCCTACGCTTATGTATGGCAGTGAATGTTGGGTGTGGCAGAAGAAGCATGAAAGTAGAGTGAATGCAGTAGAAATGAGATCCCTCAGAAAAGTGTGTAATGTAAGGTTATGTGATCGTGTGAGGAATGATGTGATTCGTGAAAGGTGTGGTGTAAAAGATGATATTGTAAGAAAGATAGAAAAAGGAATGTTGAGATGGTTTGGGCACATAGAGAGGATGGATGACAGTAAATTGGTGAAAGAGATATATAGAGCCAATGTGGAAGGTAATGTTAGTAGAGGACGACCTCGGAGGACACATTTGGATCAAATAGAAAATGTGCTCAAAAAGGCAGGTGTCCGCAGTATGAAGAATAAAAGAGCATGTATGAAAAGATTGATGGATGTAAACGAAGCCAGAGAGGTTTGCCAGGATCGTACAAAGTGGCGATCGATAGTCTCTGCCTACCCCAATGGGAACTAACGGCGTGAGAATATGTATGTATGTATGTATGTACTACCAACACTTTGAAGAAAACGTAGCCGTTATATGAACGGGTATATCGGTACAAAACTTAGATTTTACTAAGCGTAAGAAAATCGTGTAAACATTTTCTTTATTCTATATTTACAGTCAGATATTAATGTTTGCTTGGCGTGTGATCGTACCACGCCCTCGAGGAAGGGAAGTTTGCATACAAAAAATATTACGAAGCACACTTTTTTGTGTTATAATAAAACTCGCATTAATTCAGTACTTAACTAAGGAATAATAAAACGATTATATAAATTATATTTGAAGGCGAAATATTGTTACTTTAGTTATAAATAGAAAACTTTCCCTATTGTGTTTTTCATTTTCTTTGTCGTATGATTGTTTGTTTCTGTACGTAAATATCGAGCGAATCTGACAAATATTTTATTGAATCTCTGTCTACCCGTTTTATTGTATTATTGTCTTGAGTATAGGTAGGTAAACAATAACAGGAACAAGAAACAGGTGATAACAATATTGACCAAGGCTATTTAAAGAACATACATACATATACTCACGGCTATAAATGCCTAAAAGGGGTAGCCAGAGCTCCAGAACCAGAAAGTTCTTTAGCCACTTCCAGAAGTTAAGTGGGGAAAGGATTGTAAATAAAGTTTGTTGGTGCTGGGTCCCCAACCGCATCGCCGAACAATCAATTTAAAGAAATAAAATGAATTCCTAACAAATTTCGATATTTAAAAAAAAGGAACAACCAGCAGGCGCCATCTTTATAAAATTTAACGTTAATTAATGTTGCATTACATTCATTTAGCATTTAGCCACAGTGGCTGCCGGACGTAAGCAACGCTACATGCATAATAAATATTTTATGTCCCATCCCAACCCTAGCTAAAGGGTTTTGGAACTCATTTTTAATTGCCTCCGTTGATGACCCAGACTTCTTAATGGCTTTGTCTTTTCGGTAGAATTTTAATTCGGTTAGTCATTTGTATAATAAAAGCTTTATGATTATTCATTTATAAATGATGATGACGCTACAAAAAAGAATTTAGTGGCTTTTTTACTTCTTGTATTTGTGACATTAAAATTTAAGATTACTCGATGCGAGATGGAATTGAGTTGCTAAAAGGATCCAGAAGCTTATCAAAGTAATAAGTCGGACTGAAATTTACACGCCGTATATCCCCGAAGGGGTAGGCAGAGGTACTAATACTTCTGAACATCACGTGACATTGTCAGCTGCTGTTCAGAGTATCCACGTTTTACTTGGACAGTGTACTCACGTGATATGGTGCGGGTCTTCTGTACGAATAAATTGTCACATGACTAAGTACAACAGCCATGTGGGTTTCCTCACGAAACCAAGTAATTAATATAAAATTATTTCTTTTGTCTATAAGTAGTTAAATCTGAAAATACGAAGCCAATTTTTGAAAAGGAATTTCTGATTGAAATATGTAATTTGGCATAGTCCATAAAACGTTAATGTAATATTGTCAACCTTTAGTAGAAAATACATACATACATAGACTCACGGCTACAAATCCCTAGAAGGGGTAGTCAGAGCTAAGGAATTGGAAATGGGGTAGTGCCATTCTAAGCCGACACTTCAGCAATAGCAATATTATTATAGTAGAAAATATTATGTAATAAACATAACTAACACAATACTATGAAAAAAACGAATTAAGCTTTGTCGTATAATCAAATGAAAAATTGCCATGAAAACTATAACATCCGCTGGTGATTGAAAGATTTAATCTGTATATCCTGAATCAATTTAAATTCTAAAATCATATTATTTCACACTCTTTCTATTCATTCCACAACTCTTTGTTAATGAATCGAGTCACTTAGTTAAATATTGATTCAACCAAACATCCGTTTTCCATAAAAATTACACGCTCAATTTTGACTATTTTCGGAATTGGTGGCCGCAAATTATGAAACCGACAAAAACTTATGACGAAAGACTACTTAAGCTGTGAAGTATCGGGTTAGAATAGCACTCAACCGTTTCTTTACTGCGGATGGCGAACTAGGCGACTGAGTATTTGGAAGACTACGTATCCTTTTAGTGATCCCTGGGCGATGCGATTGGAGACCTACAAATAAGAACCTTACTTTTACAACCTTAAGATGGCTTAGGAATTTCGCATTGTGAAGATCTGGCTAGCCCTTTAAAGTATTTATAGCCGTGAGCATATGTATGTATGAACTCTCGAACTCTCTTCTTCTGAAGATTTGATTTTTAATATTTTCGATGATATTTATTAGTAGATTACAATATTGATTTGGAATTTGCCATGAGTGTATTAATGCGATGTATGACCAGATCATTAATATCTAGATAAACGATCAAAAAGAAAATAATGGTAAATTGCTTCCAACTACGCGAGAGATACTAGATATCATCATGATAAACATTAAATATATACATACATACCCTAATCCAAAAACTTTATAGAAATATTCACCAACATACCTGAAATAAGAGAAAAACATGCTATTAGTATAGAACGAAGAAATCTTAAAGGAACTAAATCTTTTATTTGGACGAAACTTACAAAATAATAATAATCTAAATAACTATAATCTATATCACGTATCTTGAAAACTGTCCGGCATTTCCGAAATCGCAATTATATAATATAATATTAATAAATAATCTCATCTAGTTCTTTGAAATGAGAATCACTATCTCTGTAATAAAACACTTCATCTTTTATATTTTTATTAGCGGACGTTAATTAATTGGTCTCTTCCTCTAAAGCTTTCAGAGTGAAACATTTTAGTATTGCTCTTAATATTATTTTATTTCGTTATAGGATATTGGAAAGATTAGAGAATAGTGATTATTTTGATGATGCTAGTGTTAAGTTTAAGATTGAGAATTTAACAAACATAACATAACATAACATAAACATAAACATAAACGTTCACGCCGAATATCCCCGAAGGGGTTGGCAGAGGTACTAATACTTCTGAACATCACGTGACTTTGTCACCTGGTGTTCAGAGTACCCACGTTTTGCATGGACAGTGTACTCACGTGATAGGGGGCAGGCCTATCGCCGTTTTGTACGAATACACTGTCACATGACTAAGTACAACTCAGCCATGTGGGTTTCCTCGCGATGTTTTCCCTCACCGTTAACAACCATGATAAATTAACCACACATATGTCTTTAGAAAAGACAAATTGGTGTAGGCCCGACCCAGGATTTGAACACTAGTCGTTTGCACGATAACCGAGTGTTCTACCCACTGGGCTATCACGGTTGTAATTTAACAAATATAATAAATATTGAAATTTTTCACTCAGAAAAACATCTTTGTGGTCACGCAATTTTTCAACACGTCATTATTCAATTCAGACGAAACTCATTTGCGATTAATAAAAATTTTATTGTCGGACGCGCGAGCCGACGCCATTTTGTTAAACGCAAAATTAATTCAAGATGGCGTCTATAAAGCCGCGTGGTTACGCGCAGCAATGCGATTAATGAGGTGCGATTAAAATTGTTAAAGTTATGCTGTACGAAATGTACTTTTTATACTGTAAATAAAAAATGTTGATCGTTATAGATTTATTTCCAACAGAGAAACATAAACTTCACAATTAAGTAAGTTGGAATGCAATTGTACGTGATAGGACAAATAAAAAGCTGACCAAGCGCAGACAGGTCTCTCACACTGAGGGTTCCGTAAGTTTATTGTTTATTGGCAAGTGAAGTGAACAAGAAACAAATTAATGATATCTTTCAGAGTTTCAAAGGCAAGTTTTATGGAATCTATTACTTTTCGCCGGAATAAAGTAAAGCTTAGAAAAAACTGACACATTTTTTTTTCTAAAATGTGAGACTCAGTCCCAACATAAACGATATTTCTATTAAAACTCGCCCTCTACCCTGATGATGATGATGGCTATATGAAATTATTAAATTTAAATATTTCAGTTCCAATGTTTTTGTATTCCATACTACAAGACCGGGTAAGGCTCAGTAGGTCTTTTAAGACTTCTCAAATGTCGTATTGACAAGGAACCCTAAAGTTTGTTTTATTTGTTTTCTTTCATCGTCTTGTTTCGTGTAATTACTTAAATTGGTTTCATCACTTTGAATTCACAGTATGTAATAAAAACTGAAAATAACAATTATCGATTTAATTCCAATTTTAATTAAACAAGTTGTATTTTATAATGATTTCATTACATTACACGAAAAGGGATAGAGGGTGTTATAAATAATTTTATGTTGATTAACTCATAAAACTAATATGTTAATATTTTTTATAGTCAAGATCAAATTTCTTTATTTCTTCAGAATTTGGTACATATTACATACATATACTCACGCCATAAGTTCTAATTGGGGTAGGCAGAGACTATCGATCGCCACTTCGTACAATCCTCACAAACCTCTCTAGCTTCTTTTGTACATATTTTTCATTATAAAACATATGAGTTATTCTTTGTATGGGATGTGCAAGCGGGATTTAGGAAAGGAATGGGATGTATGGATCAAATCTTCTCTCTAAGGAGCATCACTGAAAAGTTCTTAGCTAAGAACCAAAAGGTGTATTGCTCCTTCATTGATTTAGAGAAGGCGTATGATAGGGTGGTAAGAAAGTGTTTATGGGAGGTGTTATCCAAGTTCGGTTTGGGGAGTCAACTTATACGTGCATTGGTATCACTCTATGAGGATTCTAGTGCATGTGTAAGAGTAAACGGGGAAAACACTGACTGGTTCGGAATCTCTAGGGGTGTCCGACAGGGATGTGTAGCTTCTCCGTGGCTCTTCAATTTGTTCATGGATGACTGTTTGACAGAGTTGCGTGAAAGTGATTATGGACTAAGGATGGGTGGATTCATCATTAAATGCCTCTTGTATGCTGACGATCAAGTGCTACTTGCATCATCGGCAGAAGAGTTGCAAGAGATGATGAATATTGCATGTGAGTCTTTTGTAAGAAAGGGAATGAGGGTGAATGTGGATAAGACCAAAACGATGGTTTTTGAGAGACAGGAAGATGTGACAGAATGCGTGATTGCGATTGATGGTAAGGATGTGGAACAGGTGAAGGAGTTTGTATATCTGGGAAGTTTGTTTACAAGGGATGGAAAATGTGATGAAGACATTGAAAGAAGAGTGAAAAAGGGTAATGCGGTAAATGGAGCAATGAATAGCCTAATGATCAGTCAATCGGTGTCTGAAAAGGCCCGAATGGCTGTGCATGATGCTGTTCTTGTTCCTACGCTTATGTATGGAAGAATGTTGGGTGTGGCAGAAGAAGCATGAGAGCAGAGTGAATGCAGTAGAGATGAGGTCCCTCAGAAAAATTTGTAATGTTAGATTGTGTGACCGAGTGAGAAATAGCGTTATTCGTGAAAAGTGTGGTGTGAAAGATGATATTGTAAGAAAGATAGAAAAAGGAATGTTGAGATGGTTTGGGCACATAGAGAGGATGGATGATAGAAAATTGGCAAAAGGGATCTATAGAGCTAGTGTGGATGGTAATGTTAGTAGAGGACGACCACGGAGAACACACTTGGACCAAATTGAGAGTGTGCTCAAAAAGGCTGGCGTCCGAAGTATGAAGAATAAAAGAGCATGTATGAAAAGATTGATGGATGTAAACGAAGCTAGAGAGGTTTGTCAGGATCGTACGAAGTGGCGATCGATAGTCTCTGCCTACCCCAATGGGAATTAATGGCGTGAGTATATGTATGTATGTATGTATGTGAGTTATTCTTTTTGCATATTCCTTTACGATAACTTGTTATTATAGATATACGACACAAATTCATATTAACTAGACCAAGCTTTTGCTGCTATTGCTGCAATTCCCTAGAAGGGGTAACAAGAGCTAAGGAATTAGACATTCTTCAGCCACTTTTAGAAGTTAAGTAAGGAAAAATTGTAAAATAAAGAGTGTCCAAAAAATCCCTTTTAAAGTCCCAAATACCCTTAGTTGCCTCTTATGTACACCCACGAGAAGAAACGGGGTAACGCTATACTAAGTCGACAATACACAACTAAAATAGCCCATCAAACATTTCGAGATATCCTGATCCCTTCTTCACATACGAAACCAACGAGAAGACATGAAATATTCTAAGCCTAAACGTGGAATTTCAATAGCGTAGTGAATATTCAATTTCTTCAATCGCAAGCTGAATTTAATGGATAAGTCACAAGGGAAGTGTGTAAATTTAGATGAAAGCCTCCCTCGATTGGATTATACCCATCCGAGTTACATTATCTTAGTTATTGAATTAAAGTGATATTCTTTTAAAGCAATCTATATAAAAATAGACTCGTCCATTAATGACAGGTCTCGCGAAGCAAAAGTATATTTAAATATATGATTGAAATCCCATTTCCGATAAAAGCCAAACCGTGTTACGAGAACGATATAATATCGATATTCGATGTATATTATTCTATATTTTAGTAACACTTACTGTTCAGATGTTTCGATATAAGTACTTCCAAATTAACTCGTCACTAGTGCTGTTTTTAATTTTGACAGTTTTGATGGTTCGAAAAATAAAGCAAAAATATTCACGCTCATTTTTTGTTTGATTTTGTTTTATTTATTTTATCTGCGTTATTCCCTAAAATTAGATACTTTATTGCTATGCCAAGTCGTCTGGTTTTAGTATCTGAATCCTTAACATGTTTCAAATTTCCAAAAATATAATATCCAACCGTATATAATATATATAGTAACGATATATAACCGATTATTTTCATTGCCCCGATAGTATTTCACTACTCTTGACATGAACCTCCCTTAAAAATCTCCACAGCAAATAGATCCTAATGTCCCCTTATCCACTGGCTTTCCCTTCAAGTCCTAGGCAGACTGGTTCCAAAAAGGTTGACCTTGTGGGAGGTCTTCCCACAGTCCGTCGTTCGATACATACCGGCCGCCCTAAAACCTCCAACCTACCCATTGCCATTGCCAATATCATGAGTTTTAGAAAAGAAAAAAATACATATACAATAATATAAACGTTTGCAACTAAAAATGGTTAAGCGCTGTATTTGTCAGATAAATTGTATACGTGTTATTGGCAAATGGTTTTCCGAAATAGAAACATACAAATATGGCATTTTTAAATTTTTGTACGCATGAAAAAATGTGGCCACTGTCAAAAACGTCGATTTCACGTATCTAAGCATAAATTGTGTTGCCAACTTGAATAAACTCATCAACTTCGTACCAGCCTGTACCGATTCTGTCTTATTAGGCATAGACTTAGGAATCGAGTCGACATGATTTTTTACACGTGTGTTTTTAGTAAGTGTTGGAATATAGAATAACTAACATCAGTAACGCCTTACCTCTTCTTTGTTTCTGTTATTTATTGCTACTTTCCCGTGTAAGACCCATTAGATATTTTCTGGATGACACTAGTTGAGGGCAAATTAATTTTCGAATCTGAATATGATTAGTTGAACAAAGGATTACGATGGGTTACACTTACATATTTTTCAGAATACTACATCAGGTATTAAAAAGTAAAAGTAACTCTAGCTCTTTCGAAATTTCTGTCTAATGTTTATAAACACTATGGTCAAACTCAAAATGTCTAATTCACTGCTCAACGATCGTTCAATCGTGGGAACCAACATATTGAGATGACATGACAGATAAAAGAATATAAAATATGAATTTATTAACAGTAATAGCTATATTCGATATACTTAAATTTCTGCATCATCGGTTCTACAATATGTATATTTAAAAGTCTGTTTATTGCTTTTTTAAAAGCTAGACTTACTTTTTCTTTACCTTTTTAAAAAAGTTAAACTTTTCAAGCTATGGATGATAAATGAAATTTGTATTATGTTGAACATTGGTAAAAAGGCAATCGTCCAAAGTGAGAAGGGCATTACTAAAAAGTTTGCTGTTGAGAAGATATAGTCTCTGCCTAACCCATTAGGAACTAATGGCATTAGTATATTCTATTATGCAACGTCGCTGAGGAGTGGTTGCCTTTGAAGTTTTAGTAGGCTTTAACTTTTTGTGATTGTATATAGTATAAGTAATATAACATAAACAAATTACTAAAAATATATCTTTGCTTTAGCTATCCGTGCGAAGTCAGTTCAGGTATCTAGTAGTTTTTTTTTTACACAGACCTGAAAAAAGTCCCTCGCATCACATCTGCCCCGTGAAAGTATTATGAGGGTATAACAATGAAACGGCAAAACTGAGTCCATTTGTTCATACGAATGTTCTGTATTGTCCATATGAACATTCCATATGGAATCTAGGTCATACCATTCTATTGTAAACAGAGATTATGCTTACACTATGTTTTGTATCGGATTTGGAAGAGGTAACAAACTTTCTGACCGAAATGGATATACACTTACTCAAACTTTCACACTATATATCCCCGAAAGGGTTGGCAGATGTACTAATACTTCTGTACATCACGTGACATTGTCACCTGGTGTTCTGAGTATCTACGTTTTGCTTGGACAGTGAACTCACGTGAAGGGACAGGCCTATCGCCATTTCTAGCTACGTACATTTAGGTGAAATATGACAATTGGGGTAGGCAGAGACTATCGATCGCTACTGTGCACGATTTATTTACATACATACATATACTCACGCCATTAGTTCCCACTGGGGTAGGCAGAGACTATTGATCGCCACTTCGCACGATCCTGACAAACCTCTCTAGCTTCGTTTACATCCATCAATCTTTTTATACATGCTCTTTTATTCTTCATACTTCGGACCCCAGCCTTTTTGAGCACACTCACAATTTGCTCCAAGTGTGTTCTCCGTGGTCGTCTTCTACTAACATTACCATCCACACTAGCTCTATAGATCCCTTTTACCAATTTTCTATCATCCATCCTCTCTATGTGCCCAAACCATCTCAACATTCCTTTTTCTATCTTTCTTACAATATCAACTTTATTTACATTTGCTAATATTTTACGGCATGCTATTTTTTTTTATTTATACTACAAACACCTATACTTAACATTGGCCTTATACCAAAATCACAAGGCTGCAACTGATAAGGAAATCATAAGGTCTGGGGGTTGATAATATACGTTTTTCGGATATTACCAGACTCATCTATAGGAGAAAAACATCATTAATTCGCTAGACAATTTGTATGCATTTTTTAAGATGAATTTATTTTCTGTCTTTATGAGCTAACACAAAAGAAATGATATAACTGTATTAAGCTACTAGAAAGATGATTTAAAATAGGGTGAAATATAGTAGACTTGATTATAAGAAATATTCTTAACCGTTTAGAAATCCAAAGCTAAATTCAATTGAAGATTGAAGACAAAAATCACAAAACGTGATCATTTTAAAATGAAATAAAACTAAAATAAATTTAAAAACCGAAGGAAATTTCACACCGATGACACTTACATCCTTGCTTTCACGGTAATAGCATTCAATGTCTTGCAAAATGGGAGCTTGATGAGTGGAAAATAAGAGTTATTTTCGATCAACCGGACTGGACATGAAATGGTTATAAAATAATATGGTGTACAGACAGAACAATAACTGCGTTTTGAGATGTTTAAGATAAAGGCTTTATATGTGAGGCAGATGGTTGCAATGGTTTAAAATAACTTGATATACTGTTAAACCCTAACATGGGTATTGGCCATTTGGAAATAAGGCTTTAAGGCATTAATTCTCGAAGGGAAGCAGTTTTTTCAAATGATTTTATATTTATTTATCTAGTGATGAAATTTTAATGTAAGGTCAAATTCCCGTAAACTTAAACTTTCGTATTCACATAATTCATATATTTTTGGAATAACTCTGCCGCTTTTGATTTACTGCGTTTTGTTATATTAATTATTTTTGTATAGAAGCATTTTTTTTTAAATTTTGGCTAAGATTAATAAATTATTCAACAATTAAAGGTAAACCATTATTATAAGGTACCGGAACGGAACAAAAAAACAAGTATATGTTACAAAATCAGCCATTATGTAAACCTTACAAAAAATACTAACACCAACTTAAAAAAGTAGAAAAAATACGTTTTTTATGCCAAAAAGCCATATATTTGTCATCGCTGTTAAGGCTGAAATCCTGTAAATCAGACTGTTAGTGCGTGCCTCGCATCTATCTTCATTTGTGAGGACCATTTCTCTTATTTTCCTCCTTGTTTTGTATTCCCCATTTAATGGACGGGACGTTCGGAAAAAACTTGACCTCGGGTCGGATATTGTTATATATTTAGCCTTACTATTAGCCTTTCATTGGGGATTGAACGGATGAATAAGTTTTAAAGCTAGAACATAACGAAATAATTAAACGTACAACTTTTTCAATATTAAAGTGAGGTATAGTGTCTATTTGCTGTGTAGTGTCGGTTTTGCTGTGTAGTGTCGGCTTAGAATAACACTACCCCGTTTCTGCCGGTGGGTGTACGTAAGAGGCGACTAACGGTATTGGGGCTTTTAAGGGATGCGGTTGGAGACCCATCACCGATAACCTTTACTTTGCCATCTTTTCCCCACTCATCTTTCCAAAAGTGGCTGAGGAACTTCTAGTTCCTTAGCTCTGGCTACCCCTTCTTGGGATTTATAGCCGTGAGTATATGTATGTATGTATGTATAGTTGGGCGATGCGGAGACCCATCACCAACGATTCTTTATTTCTACCATCTTCTCCCCTCTCAACTTCTAAGTGTGGTTTAGGAGTCTCTAGCTCTGACGCTCTGAAATACCCCTTTTTGGAATCTATGGCCGTGAGTATATGTATGTATGTTATAATATCTTATCTTAATAGCACAGTCCTTCAATCTTTAAATTAACACTATCTGTTTAATCCTTAGTCTCCATAATAAAGAATAGATTAAGTGATCCAATTAAAATATTAAGTTTCAAAAGCACAATAACTTCATTGCATCAAATCTGCAACCATTCAATTATAATCTTGTAATATATTGTAACTTCAATTCGAACTGGGAACTTGGTAAACTTTACGTAAATACATCAAGATCGGTAGGGTTACTAAATCCTATTTTATCATGATTTAAACTAAAATAAAATGGCTGCATACGGAGAATCAAAACGTAAGTAATTGATAAAGGGAGTACAATAAAACAAAACGAATACATTATTTCAAATGATTTAAAGGAGTCAGTCCGTGACCACGGCACCAGTAGGTATGTCGAAACATCGAGCATATATTTAAATCAAAAATATATACGTTGGTTAATCCCGTTTATTACGTATAATGTCTACAAACCGCCAGTTTTTTGATCCGTGGTTAACTCAACAATTTGTTAAATATCGTAACTGTTAGTTAGATATCAGCAAAATGCATTTTTTGACCCGTGGTTAGAGTAACTAATGTCAAATATCGAACCAAAATGGATTTACGATTTGACTACTGGTTAGACATTTAACTATAGTCAATGTAACAAATGGTTATATTTTTAACTCCGGATCAAAAAACTGGCCCTAAATGAAGTACTAGACGTGTGGCAACATAATAACGACTAGCATTCGTCGATTCGAAAAGGTGTGGTATTGGTATTCTTTAATGTATCGAAACTTCATGAAAATATGATTGCAATAATAATATAATATTGACGACGTGATAGCTCAATGGGTAGAACACCGGTTAGCGTGCAAGCTTCTAGTGTTCAAATCCCGGGTCGAGCCTACACCAATTTGTCTTTTTTAAAGTAATACGTGTGGTTAATTTATCATGGTTGTTAACGATGAGAGAAAACATCGTGCGGAAACCCACATGGCTGAGTTGTACTTAGTCATGTGACGTGTATTCGTACAAAACGGCGATAGGCCTGCCCCCTATCACGTGAGTACACTGTCCATGCAAAACGTGGGTACTCTGAACACCAGGTGACAAAGTCACGTGATGTTCAGAAGTATTAGTTAGTACCTCTGCCAACCCCTTCGAGGATATTCGGCGTGAACGTTTATGTTTATTTATACAATATAACAAAATCCCTGCATTAGTCAATCATTTTTATACAGCATTAAACGCTAAACATAATATAACCATCGAAATGAAGTCAAAAGTTTAATAATGAGACTTTGCAGCTTCAGTTCCTTCTTCATAAGTTGAAATTCCAGTTTTTCAGTTAGCAACCCTATCTACCACCCGTATAAATTATTCCACCCACAGTCAAACCTCATCTTCCCTACTTTGCATGAAGGGGGCGAATTTAAATTGTGTAATCTAACTTTCAATTCATTCATACCCTAACCGCCATCTCTTGGTGATAAATTGAAACTCGCGGATGAGATCTTAGAGTCATTTAGTTTGTGACAATGAACGTAGTAGCCTGACAGGAAATAAGATTATAAATTTATTTATAATTTATACAAACATACATATTATCACGGCCATAAATCCAGAATAGGGGTAGCCGGAGCTTTAGAGTTAGAAACTCCTCAGCTACATTTGGAAGTTGATAGGAGACAACATGTTAGAAATATGTTGGTGACGGGGTCTTCAATTTCAATACATACATACTCACGGCTATAAATCACTAAAACGGGTAGCCAGAGCTTCAGAATCAGAAAATTCTTCTGGCGCTTTTGGGAGTTAAGTGGGGAAAAGATTGTAAAATAAATGTTTTTGGTGATGGGTATCCAACCGCGTCGCCCAAATATCACTTAAAAACCCCCGATACCCTCTTACCATCACCCATGCATGGGAAGAAATAGGGTAGTGCTATTCTAATCCGACTCTACACAGCAAAACCCGGGACGTAATTTTATCGCAATGTGGTTATGTAACAAAATAAACTAATTATTCATATAAGTAATTTTCAATTGTGATCTCACTCTACCGAGGTCCTGTTAATTAATGATGTGTAATGTGTTAACAGTTCAAGTGTGAATGGCAATGTTCTATATTAAATTTTAGTATCATGATATTTCGTTCACTTTATTTCGTTTATTTTTGTTTGATTTTTTGTAAATTGTAGTTACATCATACATACATAAATATACTCACGGCTATATTTCCCTAGAAGGGGTAGCCAGAGCTAAGGAATTCGAAATTCCTCAGCCACTTTTGGAAGTTGAGTGGGGAAAAGATGGTAAAAATAAAGGTTTTTGGTGATGGGTCTCCAACCGCATCGCCCAATAATCCAATAAATCCTGTGGGTAGAAAGGGGTAGCGACATTCTAAGCCGGCACTACACGGCAATTTGTAGTTACAATGTTTGAGATTTTGCAGTTACAATGTTTATTGTTTACGAAGAATATGTAGATTGATAGAATTATGCGCCTTTCTTGAAGCTTTTCATGGGTGAAATATAATTGAGTATCTACTTCTTCTCAAACTAATACTTGTGAATATCACGTGACATTATCACTTGGTGTTCAGGATACCCACGTTTTGCTTGGACACTGTAATAACGTCATAGGCAGGGCCTATTAATTTTGTACTAATACACTATCACGTGACTAAGTACAATATAGCCATGTGGGTTTCCTCACGATGTTTTACCTCACCGTTTACTACCATGATAAATTAACTACGCATATGACTTTAGAAAAGACAATTTGGTATAGGTCCGACCCGGGATTTGAACACTCATCGTCTGCAGATAAGCGGTATTCTACCCGCTGAGCTATCACGGTTAACTCTATCACCTTCTTAGTTTTGTAACGATAAATAAAATGGGCAAATTTGCTGTGAAGTTTCGGCTTAGAATAGCATTACCCCATTTCTTCCGGTGGGTGCACTTAAGAGGCGACTAACGGTATTAGGGCTTTTAAGGGATTTTTGGGCGATGCGGTTTGAGACCCATCACCAACAACCTTTATTTTACCATCTTTTCCCCTCTCAACTTTCCAAAAGTGGCTAAAGAATTAGAAATTCCCTAGCTCTGGCTACCCCTTCTAGGGATTTATAGCCGTGAGTATATGTATGTATGTAAATAAAATGGGGATATACGAAGAGTTGATATCTCCAATCACGTAGAGACATAGTCAACACAGACAGAAGTGACGCTGAATGCAAAGTTGTATTTCAGAGACCACATATATAGTTTGAGAAAATAAATCATACCTGCAGGGTTAGTATTACTATCTTTTCCCGACTCAACTTCCAAAAGTAGCTGAGGAATTTCACAGTCCAAAGCACTGGCTACCCATTTCAGGGATTTATAGCCGTAATATGTATGTATGTACGTAAAAGCGAGTAGTTCCACTCTAAATATCTATCGGTTGTCAGCAGTTGATTTAATAAAACTGAACGCATGATGTGGCGAACGCGAGCCAAATACAGAAATATCATTTTCATACTTCACACTTGCTCCTGTTATACGCGTTAGGGGAATACGGGAAGCTGAATTTCTAAATTTTGCCATAAAAATATTTGGGATAAAAATCCGCTTTTTTGCGAAAATATACATGTTTTAAACTTTGGTTTACGGTTTTAGCAAAAGATGTATTCTTGGAAATGCTTTTCACTGTATATATAGTAGTTTCATTTATTTCACTACTACCATCTTCCATTATGGTATACGAAATTAACGATATATTTAATATTTAATTGCTGTGTAGTATCGGCTTAGAATAACACTACCCCATTTCCTCCGGTGGATGTACGTAAGAGGCGACTAACGGTATTGGGACTATTAAGGGATTTTACGGCGATGCGGTTGGAGACCCATCACCAACAACCTTTATTTTACCATCTTTTCCCCACTCAACTTTCCAAAAGTGGCTGAGGAACTTCTAGTTCCTTAGCTCTGGCTACCCCTTCTAGGGATTTATAGCCGTGAGTATATGTATGTATGTATATGTATAAGCTACTTCTGTTTCCAATATCAAGACCCTACAAAAGCAAGATAAATAAATTATCTAACATCAAAAGAAAAGTCCTTTGCAAAAGAATTCCTCATATTGCTCTGGTCAATCATTTTGATATATTGCGAATCTCAATCAGTACGTTTATCCACTACATCAACCCTTTTCACCCTCCGCCATTCGTTATCCACATGGTTATTTTCAATTAAGGTTGCTACCAACGACTTGTTATTTGACAGTCCTAAGGGCTGCTATTATTTGAGAGGGAATAGTAACATACAACAAACCTACTTATTCTCAAGGTTTTACACGTAATTTTAGCTGAGGGTGTAGCCGAAGTTTCATTCATTTATGGCAATTGATTGGAAAATGGTATTGGTATAAGGGTTCAAATCCCGGGTCAGGTCTACACCAATTTGTTTTTTATAAAGACATATGTGTGGTTAATTTATCACGGTTGTTAACGGCGAGGAAAAACATCGTGAGGAAACCCTTATGGCCGAGATGTACTTAGTCATGTGACAGTATTCGTACAAAACGGCGATAGGCCTGCCCCGTATCACGTGAATACACTGTCCATGCAAAACGTGGGTACTCGGAACGCCATGTGACAATGTCACGTGATGTTCAGAAGTATTAGTACTTCTGCCAACCCCTTCGGGGATATTCGGCGTGAACGTTTATGATTATGATTATGTATAAGGTATCATAAGATGAGTTCAAAGTCAACCACATGTTCTTCCAAAATTATTCGTAAGCAATCATGAGGATTGGATATTATAAGCTGTTACTGATCTGTCTCTATACCAACATTGATTAGCTATTAACATACATACATACATATACATATACTCACGGCTATATTTCCCTAGAAGGGGTAACCAGAGCTAAGGAATTATAAATTCCTCAGCCACTTTTGGAAGTTGAGTGGGGAAAAGATGGTAAAAATAAAGGTTTTTGGTGATGGGTCTCCAACCGCATCGCCCAAAAATCCAATAAAAAGCCCCAATACCCTTAGTCGCCTCTTACGACACCCGTGGGTAGAAAGGGGTAGCGACATTCTAAGCCGGCACTACACGGCTATTAACGCCGTACTGTTAATGAAATAAGGCCACAATCTTATTCGTCTATGTACATTTTCTTGTAATCATCATTAACCACTTGGATATAATTTAAGATAAACTTTAAAATGTTATCAAAATTATTAATGCTCATAAATAAATAATTAATTAATTAATGCTGCGTAGTGCCGGCTTAGAATAGCGCTACCACATTTCTTCCGATGGGTGTACGTAAGAGGCGACTAACGGTATGTGGGCTTTTAGGGGAATATTTAACGATGCGGTTGACCAACAGACCCATCACCAACAACCTTTATTTTACCATCTTTTCCCCACTCAACTTCCCAAAAGTAGCTGAGGAATTTCTGATTCCTTAGCTCTGGCTACCCCTTCTAGGGATTTGTAGCCGTGAGTATATGTATGTATGTATGTAAATAAATAAAAACTTAACATACCTGAACTTCTAGCTTCAGCGACCATCCTCGAAGAATCCAAAGCAGCAACCAACAGAATAGTCATCAACAAAAACGTTTTAAACCTACTCCAGCACCTCCTTGCTCTGCCCCATACAAACACATCATTTGAAAAACTATGAACACTATTTTGAATTAACCTATTATTGCTAATTAAATTAGAACTGTCTTTTATTGAGTTAGTTTTATTATTTAATTGGTTTCGTCTTTGTCTTGACTTTTTAACTTTGTTGCCTCTGTCTTCTAGTAGGCTTCTGAGGTCCTGTAACGTGTGCCTTTTGGCTGATATATGGTTTTCTAGGGGGCCTAGGCCCATATCTTGTGTTTCCCAGCTCATAGTGGGTTGTTAATGTATTTCTTTGTTGATAGGTTTTCTCTTCGGGTCAAATCTCTTTTTCATTTTGAGGTATCATCTGTAACAAAGAAAACAGGACATTATTATAAATTAAATAATTATTTGTTATAAATATAAATAGTTATACATATAAAACGAGGCAAACTATATTATTACAATAAGACTAATTGTTTGAACGTACAGTTACTGAATTAATCCTCTTTTGCTTTCATTATTATGATATTGTGGAAGGAAGATGGATTGTTAATTTAATTAATATAGTGTTACAATATAAATCAATGAATAGTTTCACAAAACAAAAAATATTACATGTAAATTAAAATTGAGAACATATTTAAGGTAAACATGTTCAACCATATAGGAAAGTGAATAATCAAATTTACTGTGAAGTGTCGGCATAGAATAGCGCTACCCCATTTCTTCCCATGGGTGAGTAAGAGGTAACTATGGGTGTTCGGGTTTTTAAGTGATTTTGGGCGATGCGCTTAGAGATCCATTAACTTCCAAAAGTTGGTGATCATTTTTTGATTCTGAAGCTCTGGCTACCCCTTTTAGGGATTTATAGCCGTAAGTGTATGTATGTATTAATGAAATATAAATAATATTAGACAACAAACAGAGAAAAAGAACAAAGGAAACATTGGTTGCTTCAATAAGAAAGGTTTTTGTTCCTAACACTGATATCATTACGATGTAAAAAAAGATGTCATGATATATTAGATCATTCTTAACAATGATAATGATAACTGAAACTCAAACGTACACGCCGTATATCCCTGAAGGAGTTGGCAGAGGTACTAATACTTCGAAACATCACGTGACATTGTCAACTGTTGTTCAGTGTACCCACGTTTGTTGAATGATAACATGGAAGCAACAAGAATATCTTAAGATTTCAGAAGACACAGATATATTGTTCTTGGTATATCAGTAATTTTATTTGGGCTTCATATTTTGGAGAGATTGTAATAATTGACCAGGTAACGCAAAGTATAGCATCTGTTCTTTTGAGATCATACGTTTGAAAGATAAATATTTATAAGATTGGCATAAATACGAATGAAAGCAAGTTAGAAACCTTAATAAAGAAAATTTGCCCAATATCAAAAAGGTTTACGATCTCACCAAAATATGAATGAAGAATGACACAGATTATAAATGGATTATTATTATTTTGTTATTAGTTGAACAGTTGGATTGGAATAGCACTACTTTTTCTCTTATTACTAAACCACCTTTGATTCTGAATACAACTTTGCTGAGTTTATACCTACCCATGAAATATATGTATATGTCGCAGGAAAATCGTCAAACTCGTTAACTTATAAGTTTCCTAGGAAACTTGTAAGTTGACGGAAATCCGTCAAACAGCATGCGAATTTACATCTTACCTGATAGGTTTTAGGAAACTTGTAAAATAACGAACTCACCTCAGGAAAATTGTAAGTGGGGATCATTTTTGACAAGTTTCCTAGTTTTGAATTTATAATTTAGGAAATTTGTAAGCCTCCTAATGGCTGCTAGTGAAATTGTCAATAGAACCAGTTACTTATGATGATTGGTTAAGAAGTGAGTTGGGTAAAGAAAAAAGCATGAATTTAAGGTAATGACAATGTTTTGATATTTTCAAATATAAATGAGGAACTGGACTAAGAATGGTTTCCTAGCGGATAGTCTTACGTAATAATAAACGAAAACTACGAATAATTTATTACGATGACGGATTTTTACACTAGTTTCCATTCGTTTAGCAACCAACCTTCTGACTTGCTTTTCATACACTCACATCAAAGTAGCGAATTACTACTAAAATCAGAAGGTGGCGCTGGGTATGCGGCCACTTCACCTAACAATCACTTAAAAAGCCTTTGGTTTCCTCTTAGGACAACTGCGGGATAAAATATTATGAATGCAGTAAATTTGTAAGAGTTTAAAATCTTACAAGCATCGGTTAAGAATAGCATTAACATATTTCTGGCGGTAACCTATAACAATGGATGTCATTGGAGGCGATGCGGTTGGAGACCTATCTCCAATAATGTTTACATTACAATACAATCTTTTCCCCTTTAACTTCCAAAAGTAGCTAAGAAATTTCTTATTCCGATAGTCAGGCTACGCACCCTTTCTAGGGAGTTATTGCCGCAAGTATAGGTATGTATGTATCGGTATAAAAACGCTCTTTAAAAAAACTATATTACAATAAAGTATCACGATATATACTCAAACAATTTATGTTTAATAAATACTCTTAAAACTTTTTAATTTTATGTCAGTAACAGCAAATTAATAGATTAGCATTAATAAAGCAAGGAAAATATTAGTTTCGATTGTCGACTTGACAAGACGCGCGAATGCGTCACGTCACGTGACCGCCGCCAGCCAATCCGCATTCACTAACCTCCCTCTCTCCGTGCCGCCGTCAGCGCTGCATTGACAATTTTCCTAGCGGGATTCAGGAAACTTGTAAAGTTCCTAAAATACAGAATTTTAAACTCGGAAACTTGTCAAAAATTATCCCCACTTACAATTTTCCTGAGGTGAGTTCGTTATTTTACAAGTTTCCTAAAACCTATCAGGTAAGATGTAAATTCGTTTGCTGTTTGACGGATTTCCGTCAACTTACAAGTTTCCTAGGAAACTTATAAGTTAACTAGTTTTACGATTTTCCTGCGACATATATATACCGTACTCCGTGAAATTTAAAACACGCCCAAATAAAGGCAAAAGAGAAGCCCATTAAAATGGGCTGCGTCTGCCGGCATCAGGCATAATTAGTCCAATTACATTCCAACGGCACCACTGATCAATCATATTATTTTAATGAGCATCAGCGGATTGTTGGAAGCCTAAATTAATCCGCCATTTTTTGCATACGATCGTAAATGTTTTTATTGCTAATGAAATGTTTGATTAAAAGTAGGGCAAGACAGAAGCTTCTTTCGTTTGTCTGTCAGTTATTTTTGAGGGTCAATGACCGATATTAAAAGAAACTCTATAGCCTTAGGTGCATAAAATAACTGTCATAAAAAAATATAAATATATCGTTTTGATAGTAACAGAATGTATCGCAACACAGAAATTTAATTGCTCAAACACAAGTATATTCAGAAGGCCTAGCACAAACCCTATGCTATACGATATCAAGTTAAAGTCGCTCGTACTAGCTATGCAGAAACCTAATCCAAATAATCAGTCAAAATAAAAGTAAGACAGCATCAAATAAACAGCTCACACCCTCAAATCTCTCGAGTAAAATAAACTAGTCGATTCTATACTCCGAAATCATTAATCCGATGGTACAAACAAGTACGTCTCTTTGTCAAAGTCACATGGACGCAGGTGCAAGCTCACTCGCACCCCACTTTACTCGAAGCACGATAACACACTGTCACATCTCTTGATGAATTGCTTATTAGATTGCCGCCATTTTCTCTGTGTTCCGCACATATTTTCCCGCCAATATGAATGACTTTTTTTCTGTCGATGACCAAAATGGTCAATAAACGACTATTATGTTATTATGTTGTTTGAAAGTTGCTGAATTATGAGTTTTACTTTTGTTTGTCTGGCGGGTTTCCTTTCAATTGAGATGTTATTTTTATACGTTAATATTTAACAGTATAAAATAGCTTTCAACTCTTGCAATATATTGTTGGATCATATATTACGTTGTATGCATTTTAGTCATAATGTTGTGTAAACGTCATAGGTATAGTCATTAATGGCTTTTATTAACACGCTGTAATTTAATATTTCAGATATCCCTATTTAATTTTTTCCTTAACTCAAACGGAGTACAAACATATAAATTTCAATACTGCCATATGACAAGATAAAAAGATATCAAAATTAAAAACCTAACACACAGAAAAGTATTATTAGAACACTTAATCAATCATTTTCCTTAAAGATGCAATAATCTAACTAACATATGAGCAAAGGAGTAAATCTCCATGTAAAATTTCACTGAAAATAAGCGCATAAAAATATGTATAAGCCGCTAGACCAACCGCACGGCCAACTAATCTATCTAGCGAAGGATGCTTTGGCAGATTAATGAGAGTATTCCAGTTCACCTGGACTCACACCTGGGACCAGCACTGCTGGAAATTGCACCTTTGCTTTTCACTATTATCTTTTACATTTTTCTATTTCCTCGCGATTGACTAGCGTCGAGCGCCAAGGAAATCATGAATGCAACCTGTTTTTCTTCTAATCAAGGTATAAAAATTTGTATTCTATTTGTTATTTTCTTCTCGTTATAATATAAATTATTATAAGGCTCTTGTTTGTTAGTCGAAGGAGACTGATAATACAAAAATAATTTCGTTTCGTTTGATTATTGGATATATTAAAATGTCTAAATCAAAGTGTAATAATTTCAATGACGGAATAATGTGATATAAATTAATGCAATTGTCGATATAAAAAAACAAACACTACACTCTTAAAAAAACATCTAAGAAAATGTTTTACCTAGCGAAAATATAAAATTCCATTTACCTTTCAACAAATATATCAAAGTACGCTTAACCTCCGACACTAAATGCATATATGCAACTAAAATCAATTCCAAAGAGCCACGTAAGTTCAATCCTATTACTGACACTTTCATATTTTAACAGCAAAGGTTCTTGGAAAGAGGTCGCCATTTCACACCCATAAACGGGGACTTAGATAACATAGAGTATGTTCAAATTACGGACTGACATTGTAATATGCTCTGTGGCATTCTATTTCATTGTTCTTTTATTGGCTAGGATATAAACGGAGCTGGGAGTGTGAGAATGGATTTTCTTAGAACTGTTATATCTAAGGTTGCATTTTCTGAAAGATATTCAATTAATTTTTAATGAAATATACGCACACCAAAATATTGTAAGATTTCTAAGTTACAAACGCGTAGTTTTATACTCTGCACAAAAGGGATAGTGTTTAGTAAATTTCTGTTAATAAATATTGTAAACAAGTTTTTAACCGCAATGCCTAGTTATCAGCACAATGCCTCTCACAAATATTGTTATCAGCAATCTTTATTTTACAATCTTATCTCCACTTCGAAAAAAGGGTTAAGAATTTCTATTTATTTATAGCGTGCATGCATTTGTGGGGAAACAAACTCTTAGAAAAAATATATAAAAAAGTGTTATATATTTTTAAGTCACTCCCAAATATTTCTCATTTCTCGCTTTCTCCACTCTCACTTCAAAAACATTTAATAAACCTAATTCCACCCAACCACTTTCAGCAGCGAAACATTCAAATAAAACTATGGAAGCAATATACATAACTGAATCGGTAACATGCCCAGTTATCGTCCACCTGAACTTTGGCGTCTCCTGGGGCCTGGGACAATTCCCGACAACGGCCATTTATCGGACCCCTCACCCGGGCCAATAGCGAGAGCCAACAAATTTCTAGGATCGTCCGACATAAAAAATATTATGGGAACGTGTTCGTTGTTTGTGTAATTGAAAGTTTTGAGCGCTGTTCTAGTTTGAATACGGTGAGAGTTTTCACGTTTTTTATACTTGCATTCGTAACTCCAACTCAAACGGTAACTTGGTATATCTCTGCAGGGGTGATAGTGATACTTATACTTCTGAAAATCACGTGACATTAATGACAACTTGAAAAGTGCCCTTATGTGATTGGGGACTGGCCTATCGCCATTACACTGTCACATGACAACGTCCAAATTAATGTTGTGGGTTTCCTCACGATGTTATCCATCACCATGATAAATCCAACCCATGAGCACAACATCGTTAGCTCGCTGAAGCTCTGGCAACCTTTTTAGGCATAACAGCTGTGAATATAACTATATTTCTATTGTATTGCCGCCATCAATATGAAATAACAAGCGGTAACCGTAAAGCTTTTACGATATAGGAAAATCCGCAGTGCAAATAGTCTAACTGTGAATTTCGCACGCAAAACAAACGATTCGTCAAGTGTTTCCTCGGTATGGGGTGAGCAGAGCACCTGCGCTTCGGCACACTTAGCGAGGTGGCCATGATGTATGAAACATTGTAGATAGGAACAATAGTTTTAATTGTATCTTTAGCGTTTTTATTTCGGTATATTTGTAGTTTTAGTTTCAAGAGCAGCTTAGGAATGAACGCTAGGGAGGTTTTTGGAACGAAGCCTGCGATCAGCATTGAGCTTATATCGGCTGATGATGACGGAAGTATACTTTTGATACTATGTTTTCTGGTCGAGTATGACTTAGTTGCATAAGTTTCAAATCGAGAATGTGAAAAAAAGGTTGTTCTAGTCGTTGTAAAAAAAGTGTATTCATGACGGGAATATACTAATGCTGCAATTTGGCACAGACTCGAGTATGACTTAATGGCATAAGTTTCAAATCGAGGATGTAAAAACAAGACGGTTGATCTAGTCGTTGTAGAAAAAGTGCTTTCATGACTGGAACTACTCAAAAAGTCGTAGGGTTTTAAATCTGCTTATATAAGTTCTTAGAAAACATTGTAGGCGTTTTAATATAAATGACATAAATCTGGAACTGTTATCATTTATTTAAGTCTGAATTAGACAATTCCATATAATGAGTTTAAAATTTTGAGTTTAAATGCAAAATATTGGCCACCCTACACTAAAGCGGGGTACGTCCAACGGACAGGATTGTTAGAATTAATGATTGTTTATATTTCTTCGCGTTCGTCGTACTGTCTGCAGCTACTTACTCAAATTTAATGCCCCTACAGCCCCGAAACACCACTCTTTAGGGACATTTGAGAAACTTCGGGTTAAACCGAGTGAAGTTTAAAATTAATCGAGTCGCATTTGAAGGGTTAACTAGAAAGTATATGTTTAATAACCATTTTGTGTAAGTTTGATGTCAGTGGGTTTAATTGTGGTGTGTATGATTTTAGGTATTTCCGTAGATTTTAAATTAATTACTTAAGGTAGAATTTGGTAGAAATAAATTCAAAAATTAGCTATTGAATAAAATAACTAAGATGTATTTTCCAATAAACTTCGAGAACTCACTTTTTAAGGAAATAATAATAAATAAGGCAAAGTGTCATAAAAAAAAATTTGAAAAAAAAACCAAATTAAAAAAAACAACACTTAAAAATACTAACTCAACCTATCCCTTTACAAAACAGTCGTAAAGCAACATTACGCAACAAGAACGTAAGTATCCAACACCACATAAACATTTCCGGATAAGCTCGGATAACAGTGCTTCCTGTAAGCTCGCGCGGACTTATCGATAGAAATTATCTAAGATAGCCGTACAGTTCGACATTGATTTAGTTTAGAACATCACTAGTTAAATACTGAATAAAATGGTCTGTGTAAGCAGTGAGAATTGGCATGGATTTAGCTTTATTATCGAAACGGTGGTTAGAGGTGTTAAATCTTGTGCATATCATATGATATTTCTTAGATGGTGTATCGAGTATTTTATTTGGGTATGGAAGAGACAGTATATACATATTTATGAAAGTTTGTAACTATATCAAGTGATTTTATACTTAGGCACATAATGGATAAAGAAATGAATGCAATAAAATGGGTTGTAATGTTTTATATAATTTTTGATCCTCTTTGTAAAAATATATTCACCAAAAGCTGCGTCTTAGAAATAGCACGAACTTCTTAATCCCCGCGGTGTCATGTCAAATACCTTGGGGTTTTGAGTACTTAAGTCTTTCTTAATTCACCATCTTCTCCTAAATCAAATCCCATAAGTGGCTTCTATTCTAACAATGTATGCTGTAAAAAGTATTTGTCCCAATATTTAAATTCCTAACCCTTGCTTAACCATTCTGGATCCCTCACAAAATGTAACCATCATACATTCAAAATCGATAGAAGCTTCAAAATTTCATAGACTAAGAGCCGAGCCGAGCAAGCCGTTAGCTTAAAAGTTCAGAGCCAGTTGACCTAAAACCCGAGCGATGATTTCATAGCCGACATAACGTACTCTAATAGATTTCCTATTTCTTTGTGACTGGTTGCTTTAGCTTACAAATTTCAACAATGAAACTAGATTGCAGTGTTTTGGGGTATGGGCTATTTTTGTGATTTTTTAGTGTTGGAAAGTGGAGATATTTAGGTTATTTTTTTAAGTGATTCGTTTGGATTTCGATTTTTGCTTAAGCATTTTTAGATTTAATACTAGAAAATCAATGGAATTATCATCGATTAAAGGAATATATTTTTACAAATATATTAGTACCTACTTATTTACAAATTTGTATTTTATATCTCAAACAGTTGAAACGCAAAACGGTTCGTTCGTTAGTGCGAATTTGATAACCATATTGTATATTTATAGCTTCAAAAATCAAATACCATTAATCGCATATCAAGACATCTACGTTAAGAAACCTGACACCGTACTACCAATTTCTTCGACAACAAATCGATATTATTTCAAAGAAATCATAACAAGCCAGGCAACAAGACGATTATTACAATTCCAATTAAAATGTAGCTCGTTAAGCTCCCGTCAAACAACCAAGAACAATACCGTGAACCTAGCTCTGGGTGGAACTAGTTGGAACTAGTAAAAACTGGATCTTGTGATGACACTACGACTAATGTAGCCGTGGGTACAACACCTGAGCTACGATAGGGTTATCACGCGGTTATTAATTTGTGGTTTGGGGTACCAAAGTAGGTAGATATTGATTTAAAATGAAGGTTTTTGAAATATGTTGTTTGTTTGGATTTAATATTATAACTGAATGAGTAAAATACCATTTGACGTGTAGTATTGGCTTAGAATAACACTACCCCATTTGTACCCGTGGGTGATCGTAAGAGGCGACTAAGGGTCTAGGGGTTTTTTAAGTGATTTTTGGACGATGTGGTTAGAGACCTGTCACCAAAATCATTTAATATTACCATCTTGTCCCCAATCAACTGCCAAAACTGGCTGAGGAATTTCTCATTCCAAAGCTCTGGCTACCCCGTTAAGCGATTTATAGCCGTGAGTATGTATGTATGTATGTAAAATACCAAAAATCTGTGAACTAGATATTTGTTGTATTTTACAGAATATCTAGGATGAAATTCACATAATTATAGTAGTGTATAAAATAACGATATGTTTCACACTTACCGTACAGTACTTTGTTTTTACCTTTACTATAGAATTACGATAAAATTGGAAGCTAGGTTACGTAAAGCTTAAAATGCAATCCAAGTAAATTGAAAGGTGTTGAGATTGAAATTAGTTCATCTAGAGTCTCAGAAGTATATCTATATTGCTCGACCATCTTAGTAAACCACGTCACGTTTTAGTAAATGATTTCATGAACAGTTTCGTGTAGCAACCCTGGCTTAGCTAGTGTTGGGTATACCAGCGTTTACCCGACCGCTTGTGGCTCATTTGTTACAGTCAACTCGCAGTTTTAAATTTATCATTGTTTATTTCAGCCTCACTCGGATTCATACTGCATTCGCGAAATACTATTTTCTTACGTCCTCAAGTTGAATTTATTTTAAATTTAAGAATGATTAATAGATTTTTTAAACTGGAAAGTGTTGCAGTTTGAATAAATTGCGCGGGAAAACTATTATTCAAAATGGCGGATAAGTATACATACGGTTCTGGAAGTGTACTATAATGACAGTCGCACAGTTTTTGGATTATGTACAAAATAATATGTGATGTACCGTCATATTACAATCAAAATCAAATTAGATATTTTTTTTCTAACTTATCAATTTACGACCAAAATTAGTTAAGGAATAGAATCATTAAATAAAACAAACATGTACGGAAATATTACTCAGTCAAGTTAGCTCATGGAAAAGTATTATAACTTATGGTAAGGGATACCAATTAAACGATATATTTAATAATATATAATAAACGTAAAATAAACGTAATAGGTCTAAAAGCTTTACCTACCTACCCTTAGAGGTAAAATAATATTGCTCCATTTGCAAAAAAACAGTTACCCATATAACAGACGAAATATGAAATATAAGAAATTGAAGACATCAATTCGCTTTCATCGCATTAATATTTGAAATAGCGGAATTGATATGGAACTGAATAAGTTATTGACGATTTGAAAGAAAACCTATTTTCCGCTCTTTTTCTAACTTAATAATAGGCTTTTTGATCAAAACTGATCTAATTTCCTAACTATTTATATGACGTAAAGAAAAAACAAGCATTTATAGATTAAAACCCTTTGAAAATTATGCACAGAATATTAAGTCAAGACTACCTGGGTATAATATTCTTGGGACCGGTTATGTTTGTGTGTGTGTAGGATCAGATTAGTTCCGTCAGATCATACCTGAGACGTAGTTTCCAGTGATACAAGATTTATTATGAGCCTTATTCATCCCACTGTCGGCTAAAGGCCTCTCTTCTCAGTTGTATTTGTGGTACCTAACCTAACCTCGTCACTCCATTATATACTAGACTAGCGACCCGCCCCGGCTTCGCACGGGTGCAATGCAAAATATACCTACTACAGAATGTCCTTATACACAACGTTCACATTTATTTTGTCATTAGCCAATACAAACATGTTTTGCTTAGACGTTACTCTTGACAGCGCGACATATAATTGGCCATGTGAAAAACACTCAAATCTAATCCTGCAACGTTAAAAGTTTGACCCTGCGATTTATTAATGGTCATTGCAAAAGACATCTTTACCGGAAATTGTAGGCGTTTAAATTGGAACGGTAAATCTGATGGTATCAGAGGAATTCGGGGAATTAGTACATCTAATAAATAAAGAATAAGTAAAGGAAAGAAAAATTTCGACACAGGCGGGGATCGAACCCGCGACCTCGGGTGAACGCCCCGACGCTCTGCCAACTGAGCTACCGTGTCAATTGGCTGCCAGTGCGAAATTCTTCTATCCTTTATTTCTTTTACACGTTTAAGTAGTGTTTGCGTTTCCTACCTCCGAATTATTACTAATTTTAAAAAAAAAATTTTTCTTTCCTTTACTTATTCTTTATGAATTTTTTTAGTGATTTTACCAGCAAACGTGTGCCATTGCAGAGCTTAGGAGGATTCAGATTTCTTAATAAAATAACAGGACAACCTACTTTCAATTCCATGTTATGAGGAGGGAGTCCAGAAGGGTTCAAAGAATTAAGAAATGATCGCTGCAAATGCTCACGCTGTGCGACATTGTATATAGATTGTATATAAATTATAAATAAGAACTAACCCTAGCATTAAGCCTTTCTACTAACAACATTTGAGTCTTAGTTACTTGTTAATTGAATTGAAATAAAAAAAAAAAAAAACATAAAGTGCTATAAGGCGAAGGCGGGCATCGACGCGCTATTTATAGGCACGCGCCGCCCGGCGCAAACAACTACGACCCTGCATTTTAAATTTGTAATATCTTCGGTAATATTCACTTAAATTACATGCTGTAAAAAGCATATTGATCTATAATTAATGCACAATTTATTTAAGGTACTAAATTGGATAAGGATTAATGCTGTATTGTTTAAAATCACTTCGTAAATAACCATTTTTTAGTAAAGAATAAAAATGGTTATTCTGGGTTATCCCTAAGAGATAGACATATACCATTGCGGACTTTTTTGTTGAACTTTTTAAGGTGAACAATACTGTAGTACATTATTTTGGTCCATCTCGTAGGATTCAGCCAGCGTTTGCAATATAAGCGCAAAAAAACGTGCTTATTTACGACATCACATTAGAAACCTTTAAATTTATCAGTGTTTCTCTACTATATTATGCATTTATTATACATACAAACCTTCCTTAAGAATCACTCTATCTATTAAAAAAAACCGCATCAAAATCCGTTGCGTAGTTTTAAAGATCTAAGCATACATACGGACATACAGCGAAAGCGACTTTGTTTTATACTATGTATTGATTATCCAAACAATAGCAACAGACATCACTGCAAACGTGAAAATGTAATATCAGAAAAACAGCCAATACGACATTCATTTACTTTCGGTAGTCGGTCAAAAAGCAAATTAATTTCGCACCGTTCTCGGTACAGCCATGCACACATATCTATCTAGCAAGCGTCGGAAGATAAATATTTGCGGCGCGAATGTTTGCAGAATGTACACTCGCGCTCACAAGTGCTTTGTTGTTCTTCGCTCGGGTTTTGACCTCGCACATTTAACAATGTATGAAAAAGCGGAGGGAATTCTGGCTTTATTCACTCTCGAAATATTTAATAAAATTTTGTCATTGAATTAAAAAAGGGCTCGTAATTGTCGTTTTTACCCACGTCACACTTTATAAAGTCTTTTGGGATATTAATAATTTTTAAATACTTATGAACAAAAATGGATGATAATAAAGTGTCTCTAAACATGGATTGACAATATAAGTAAAAATACAATAATGCATATGAGACCATGGATTCATTAAAAAACTGGACCGGAGTGTTTTTATAAGAGCCGGAGTTTTTGTCAAAACATTAGTCTAATCTAACCAATAAATGATAAAATCGATATGTATTTATTTCAATAATGAAACATAATTGAAACAAGACAAAATATCAATTTTCTTGAATTATTTGACAGTGATCATTTAACAGTGACCTCAATAGAGTCCACATTTTTTTAGCAGTGAATCACCTTCACTCAGCATATTTACGTAAATAATAAAGAATCATCCACTAATATTAAATTCCTGAGTCGTACTCGTTCTAAGTCTATTAATGTTTAGTCATACTATTCTCAAATAAGATGACATGTGGTATAAAATGAAACAACACATGCTTAAGACGTTCACTACTCTAGCAAATTTCTTAGAATTCGAAAACATAGAGTTGTTTAATTTCTGCTCTGAATGGAATAGAAAAGATCAATTTTTTTGTGAGTTTTATAGATATAACTTTTCACACTGCGGACACCTCAAATCTTTTTGAGATTTTTTTTAATATTTAATTTTGCAAACAAAACATAACGATCAAAGATTTGTACTAGTTAGTACGGAAACATTGTTATATTCTGACTATGATCTCAGACTTGGATTTTCTTACGATATCTTAATATATTAATGGTATTTTAAAGAATAGCATTTCATGTCAGCCTACAAAACTAAATTTTAAAGGGCATTGTGCTTGGAAATCCATCAGCTCCTGAACTTTTCTATCATCATCTTTAGCTAAGATAATCCTAAGTTCTTATTAACCCTTTTTGAGATTATAGCCGTGAGTATTGTTCATGTCTAAATATTTAAGCATATTACTAAAACTATAAAGGATGACTCTATATTGATTCTCTACATCTAAGATAGCGAGGGCACAGTGACGAGATCAGATGTTAAACGTTTACTAAATATGAAATTTTGTTTGCTCTTCACGAAAGAAGTAAACATTAGTTCAACTGTACCTCCACAATGATGTTTAAGTGGTTAATGACTATGTATTTAATAACAGATGTATCTTCGTCTACCCAGTTTTTAAGTGGACTGTCTACTAGAACATTAATTTGTTTAATCTACTTTAAAAATTAGGTGATGGTAGATTAATATTTTTTTTATCTGATCTACCTATTAATCTTTATACAGATAAGTCAATAAAGAAGTTAGAAAATAATTGTTTGGTTATGATTACAAGTATTTGACCAGTATTTTTTTGGTGGAAATTGTAAGGGTATTGTGTTATTTTTTTCCTACATGTAGGTAATCAATACATGATTTGATGTTCTTTTTATTAATATTTATTTTTCATAGATAAGGGTTGAGCAGATGGCTGAGTTTATTCCTAGAGTGGGTAGGAAGTTAGTAAGGTTATACCTTGTGTACTTAATTTCTACCACCTTGTCCCAAATCAACTTCCGAATGTGGTTCACGAGTTTCCAGCTCTGAAGCTCTGTATACCCCTTTTTGGAATTTATGGCCATGAGTATAATGTATAACTTGTATGAAAATATCACACCAGAATACCACCAACAACGCTTTATTTCTACAAACAACTTAACTAGTTAAAACGTAAACTCAGCAAAGATATTCGAATTCAGATTAGACAATTCGAAAACGTCGAACAAACAAAAGGAATCGATTCACCGAGTAAGTCTGCGATAATCTCGATTCGAATTGATTAAAACAAAAAACGTTAAAGCTAGACTAATTTAAATACGTTTGTCGAGATGGCAGCCTGTGTGCGTATGCTAATGCGGTGACAACCCTGGCGGAATGGAATTGTCATGTTAGGGGTGTCAACGCTCTATTTCAATTTTATACGTACTTTGTGCTTCGCTTTTGATTCTGTATCGTGATTTTGTTGTAACTAATTTCATTCGAAGGCTATACATATAAATTTGTAAATGAGATGTTTAATGAAACTACATACCTACTTCATTCGATACATAGATATGCTCACGGCTAATAATTAAGAGTAAAATTATTCAGCCCATTTCGTTATGAAGAAACATATAGAATCAGTCGTCAGTGATGCGAATCTAAAACATCGCTTAACATACATATAAGCATATATTCATGGCCATTGATCTCAAATAAGGGTAGCCAGAGCCTCGGAACTAATAACTCCTCACCCACTTTGGAAGTAAAGTATTGTCAGTGTTGGTTCTCAAGCCACATCGCCCAACAGCTATTAATAAAACCCCATATCTTAGTCACCTCGTACATCAACCGCGTGAAAAAAAAGGGTAATGCTATTCCAAGGATACTCTAATCACTTAAAAAGCCCCAACAAAGAGATTCTATTCTAGTAGTACATGCAATGAGTATAAAATTATAATAGATTTTGGCACATCGAAATCAATTTATAAAAAAAAGACATTTCTCAAGATTCCGGTAGAAATCGGTAGATATATCCAACTTAGCACTAAGACCAGTTGAAGACAGCTAAAAGGCGTAAATCTCCTAAACCAAACCGCGGTATATCATTCAAACTTTAACGTTTTCTTTTGTTCCTTTTTTGAATCGAACTGAAGTCAAGATAGCACCTTTCACTTGAAAATCTAGACGTTCAGATACAAAGTCAGGGTTTAGCAATCTTTTGGGTCAGAACAGGCGAAAATAACAATCCACAATATTTTAGTCATTAATAGTCCACTACACATACACATATACTCACGGCTATAAAACCCTAAAAGGGGTAGCCAGGGCTTCAGAATAGAAAAACTCTTCAGCTACTTTTGGAAGTTAAGTTGGGAAAAGATTGTTAAGTAAATATTTTTGGTAATGGTTCTCGAAACAGATCGCCCAAAATCACTTAAAAAGCTCCGACTCTACTATTACGATCACCCACAGCCCTAATAACATATTTTTTTTCCACATGTTTCTGCTTAGTGCCGGCTTAGAATAGTATTAACACATTTCTTCCCGCTAGAGTCGTAAGAGGCCTTTTTAATTGATTGGTGAGTAATGCGGTAAGAGACACACCACCACATGACATTTTTCAATATCTTCCCTACTGAACTTCGAAAAGAGGGTTGAGGATTTTCTAACTCTGGAGCTCTGAGTACCTTTATACTGATTTTTATCTGTAAGTATATGAATACTAATAATTAAAGAATAAATAAAGGGAAGAAAAATCTCGACACAGGCGGGGATCGAACCCGCGACCTCGGGTAAACGCCCCGACGCTCTGCCAATTGAGCTACCGTGTCAGTTGGCTGCCAGTGCGAAATTCTTCTATACTTTATTTCTTTTACACGTTTAATTATTATTTATTTATTCTTTAATTATTAGTAATAATCCCCACATGAGGTTTTCATGAACAAAAAGATTTAAATTAAGTATATGAATGTATATATTTATCTAGACAAAGTATCGCAACTTCACATTCAAAGAAGATATTAAACAAACTGAAACTGTAGAGCATAAAATAAATAGTTGACTTAAGTGTATTCCTATTTAAATCATCGGTCCTATATTTCCTCGAAGCAATATAAGTAGAAAAATAAGATTTCCTTTTAACATATCAAACGACTTCTTGTATGATTGGCATCTTTACATAATAATAGCGCCTGTTTAGCATACATCGCTCTTAAGTGTATAGCGATAGGGTTCAATTTGTGTGAGTATATTTGTGGGAATATTTTGGGTTATTCCTTCTCAGTTATTACTAACTTTCAGAATATTTAGTTAATTATGAAGCTCGAAGTTTTTGAATAATACAGTATCTACAGGTTCTGTAAATCTTTTATTATTAAAAAGTCATTTTTTATATTTTAATTTATATAAGTTTATAAATATATATTTTTTAAACAACTTATAATGATAATGGTAGATGAGACCACAAAGTCTTTTAGGGAAGTCATCTAGATTAAGTAATCTGTTTGAAATATTTAAAGGAAGGCTGTTTGCCCATCCTATATGACATTATCCAAAAAAATAGAAAGCTCACCAAATAAAAATACAGTCACGCAAAATTCTCTAGGGACGTTTTTGTTCGGTTTGAAAATGAGTCAGTAATATAATATCGTAAATCAATGATTCGGATAAGAACAGACCTCTCTACTCGATCTTATTGGCCATCTCTGGGGCTTTCAAAATATTCTACTACTTTTATTTACTTGAAAAGAGATGTTTTGGCACGCGTGTGGTGTCTATATATTGTACTTTATTCCATTTGTATTAAACCGAGAAAGTATGGATTTCATAACTATATTACTTCTCTAACTTTCCTGATAAGTACAAAAAGTTAGGACAGTTTTCTGATACTTAAATTTCTAATATAGTTTCAGTTTAAAATTATGAATAAAAGATTTCTCTTTGACTTTAAAACAAAGTATGCACTATCAATAGTTGTCTAAGAAATCTACACAAGAGCAGTTCAGAGAAAGCTCAGAGGAAACACATTCATATGAACGAAACACGTCCCGTATCTCAACTAGAAAGTGGAAACAAATAATTTGTATGCAAGAGTGCCAATAAATAAGAGTGCAATGTTTACGGGTTCTCTGCAAAGCTGGGGCCCGCATACATTACTGAGATAAGCGGCTACGAAGAAATTGCTTTGGAATTTCAACTTTAAACTTCTGCATATCTCTGGTAGCCTAGTACACAAACGTGATGGGTTTTCTAACGAAGCATGCTTTTTTATAGGTAAATAAATCAATATAATTCAACCAAAATTTTTAAATCGGTTCATGATTTATTACTCTAAACAAAGCAAATGGGGTTTTGCAGAGCGTATTAAACTTGAACGTTTCTACCTACCCCAATTGAGACTGATGGCGTGAATAAAGCCATTACCCGCCATCATTATTACCCTTATTATACAGGTATAACCTAGTGCAGCATCAATGTCACTATGTACTGACCTTATGTTAATTTGTTACTTTTCTGTCTGAATTGTAAACAATTGTATCTTGGTACTAAATAAATACTTCTTATTCTTATTCTATTCTATTAATAAAGTGTATTCGTACCAAACGACGATAGGCCTACCCATATCACGTGAGTACATCGTGACACTCGTGATAGGGGGTCACTACAAAATGTGGGTACTCTAAACACCAGTCTACAATGTGATGTGAAGAAGTATTAGTACCTCTGCCATCCCCTTCGGGGCTATAAGGCGTGAAAGTTTAAACTCTTAATATAATTCTATATTCTGGTGGTAAAGCCTATGTAATGAAAGTAGTATGACGGGTAATGCAAACTGATAAGTAAGTATTAAGTTACTTTGATGAAATAAATATGCCGGCGACCGTTTGGAGTTTGAAGTTTAAATTACTCACGCCATCCCAAAAAGGGGTAGCCAGGGCTTAATAAAATACCTCAGTCACTTGTGCCAGTAAAGTAAAGAAAATATCGTAAAAGAAAGGAATGTTGGGGGAGGTTCCAAGCTACAATAATCACTAAAAAGCACAACCCCTAAGTAACTTATTTTATTATAACACCTGCGAAAAGAAAAAGGTACGTCTAAGCCGATTCTATAGAGCTCTAGAGTCTTAATATATAATTTATTATACAACTGCAAATTTTAAATAATTTACATTGAACCATATCTTATGTTTATTTTAATCATTTTAATAAATATTTTAATTTCTAAAACGGAAACGTTTTAAATGTTTATTTTCAAACAAAATTGTTTTAGCCTATTATTACTTATTATTATTACGTTGTCAATTCTATATCTACGAAATGCACGAATAAGCAATCACAACAAAATAAGAGGACGTCACAACTTCAGAATGTTTTAAATAAACTCGTCTAGAAAACTTAAATTGACAGAAAGCTCTAGATATTTTTTCAAAATCTTTTTCAGACAAAACTATGAGTCAATACAAGCGTTCGTCAAAACATGCCTGTCTAGTCTCGCCCTCTAAACCAATATAACTGCGAAATTATTTGCTGTGCTAAGTCAAGCGTCCCTAGATAGAGTTTGTAGGTATACCGTCTGCGCCAACCCTTAAAATAGACGAAACGCTGAACAAATCGTATCGAAGTTAGGGTTGTCAAGAGATAAAAATGTTAGCAATATATTTTCTGTTATTGCAACTAGATAGGTATCGGACTAAAAATATTGGCTTACATTTTTTTTATTGGCTTTCATGAGACAAGTTTGTGTGCAGAGGATTTTATTGTAGATATAAACGTTAAGCTGAGCCAATAATTTGTTTATAAAATAGTGTACCTTATTTTGAAGACTGAACAGTTTAAAGTAAGAAAGTTTTGTTGAGGTTCTTAACTTTGACAATACTAAATTCTTACTTCATTAGAAAATTTTGGTCGACTACGTTAAATTTTATATTAACACTCAAAACTATAATAGTCGTGATACTGAAACCACAGTTTAAAACCTTATTTAAGATTGAGCCAAGGTTATTACTTATCTAGGAACATTTAAGATTATATAATACGAAGAATCAAAATCCGAATTGTTTACTCGTAGCTACGAGTATAAGCTGCAATGTATGGTATTTAGGACGAGGTAATATAGAATATATTGGTTCTTATAAACTTATCTAAATGTAAATAATTGAGCATGTTTTGATAGCTTAGTCATTCAAAAATAGCTAGCCCTAAGAAGTCACAGATCATTATCCATTAAAAATATAAATATGCACCTTCAGGTTACACAGGTTCACAGGTGGCACAAAAATAAATCTAAATAATATCTGCGCATACATAAACCATTTGGAGTTACCAGGGCGTCAAGGCTCTGTGAGAGTTAACTCTGTTCAGGCAGGCAGTATTACCTACTCTCTAAACTCATGAAATATGAATTTTTTTGAAAGGTTTAATAGCCTCAGCCAAAAACTCAATACCTCACAAAAATAGTCACAGATCATCATTCATCTAAAGAAATATGTAATACACATTCTAAACTAATACTCAGGTAGATGGTACAAATAAATCTAAATAATATTTGCGCATACATAAACCATTCGGAGTTACCAGGGCGTCATAGCCCTGCGAGAGTTAACTCTGTTCAGGCAGGATTACCCGCTTCGACTCGATGGCTCAAAACTTATGATAATGTGCCACCGGTGTGTGGGACCCCTTCGGATATGGCGGAGTTTCAGTTACTTTCAATTTATGGTTTCGAATATACCTTGAATTTTAATTAGTAAGTCTGCGAAATAGGTTTCGAAACTCATTTAGTTTAACGATAATCTATACTATACTATAATATGAAGAGCTTAAGATTGTTAGTTTGGAAGGTAATTTTTAATGTAGAGATCAAATCAATTCTACCACTAATAAAGTGAAGAATTAAACGAAAAGAAAATGATTTCTTAATGTAGCCTTAAATTCAATGCGCCTTTCGATACGTGAGTTGGCAAAAGACGGTAAAATCTAGTACTAACCCGACAATTAGTTCATCAAAGAATCTTAGGGAGTCCCAACGGAAAGAAATGGTATAGTGATATTAAAAGAGACATAAGCAAGTTCGAACTATGATGAAAACATATGATCAAAACTATATAGATTCCTATTAACATGTAGAATTTTTTATTCTGAACTTAAAGCTGTAACTTATTTATTATGTTGAGTCTCTTTTAGAACAGTTAATATATTTTCGGTTTACAGCTAAGTATTTCAAAAAAGCTTTGACTATGAACACTATAGACAGAGTCATAATGCAACGGGAGAGTACCTCTTTTAGATAGCAATATTTTTCCCTGTAATGTTGCGATCACTAGAAAACAATTACCCCAAAATACTATAATCACCATTCTAAAAGCTACTTTTTAATTTAAAATTGATTACGTCAATTTATTGTTTAATTAAAGGTTTACTGTTTACTATATTATTTCCTGCAATCATATAATTATACATACTTGCTCCTAGTATTACACAATCTTTTTTGTTTAATTTTACCATTTATACTGATGTTTAATACACCGTGAAATCTAAAGCATTGTACTAACTATCAGGGATGAATCTTCCCATGATTACGAATAAATTTTTGTACGGGACTAACTTTGTTACTGGACAAAAAAAAACAGCTGTTCCATAAGTGCAAGTTATGTAAATATCATACGGGTCATCATGGGTATAGTGGGGTCTATGTTTGTACATACATACATACATATACTCACGGCTATAAATCCCTAAAAGGGGTAGCCAGAGCAGAGAAATTTTTTGGAAGTTGAATGGGAAAAGATGGTAGAATTAAGGTTGTTGGTAATGGGTCTCCAACCGCATCGCCCAAAAATCCCTTAAAAAGCCCCAATACCGTTAGTCGCCTCTTACGTACACCCACCGGTAGAAATGGGGTAGTGCTATTCTAAACCGACACTACACAGCTAGGGGTCTATGTTTGTATTTTGAAAAATAAAAGACAGCACTATTTTGTACATGAGTTTTATTGCATTATTTACTATTGACCTTTAAACAAAATCAGTTTCGTGTGAAAATTTCGAATTCATTCGTCTATTTCAGTCACATTTTTCAAAAGATGATGTATTCGTACATCTAAGTATTTTAAAGCTATAGCCTTTATTAACAGCACAAGGTGGTTTTCAAACGGATTTTGCTCTCTGATGTGGTCGTTTAATGTCGGAAATATTCTTTTACCTAAATTCTTTTTCAAAACAACTGCGACCATTTGAGCCAAAGCTTAGTCTTTGGACAAAAACGAGGTGCCTTTCAATTTTATAGTATGCCTCAAAACTTTGGTTGATTTCCAATTGTATCTTCCAGTGGCCGCAATCCATTTTTCGCGTAGATTCGGGTCTTTAGGAAAACTGTAATGAATACGAAGAAATTAAATAAATATAACAAATTTATTACTTACTACTTCCGTAGATAACAATTGGAAATCATTCAGCGTCGCTATAGCGCGACGAAATACATAATATACTCACTCATTAACATCAGTTTACCAATTTGAAAATTTTACCCTAACGACAGGGTAGGATGAAAACGTGAATTATGGGAACACTGAGATACTGCATATTTTTAGGTTATGCTATTAAAAAATTGCTCAAAATAACTAAAGAAAACGCTAGTAATCTAGTTCAACGTAATTAACATTTGAATCACTTTTTTTCTGATCGCGCAATGTATTTATTATGTATTTATCTGTAGAAAAACATTAAAAAACTCACTCACTTGTGGAAAGTCAATCCTTCGATGTGTTTTTCGCTGCGGCTTCCGCAGCCAAGCACGCTACACCCAACCATACCTCACTAAATAATAAGTTTAACTAATGGAGTCTCTTTTATGACAATAACAATATACAAATGAATAAAATCTTTCTCAAAATCAAAAGAAAACCAAAATCGCTCACAAGTCGACGCTTTGTTTGTCACGCTTTAAAAGTGTGACATCAACAAAACGGGTTACGCGATAGAGATGACAATAAAGTTTTGTGTCTCTTTTTAACATATAAGAACTTAAATAAGGGCTTCTCTTTTTAAAATGGATGACGTAACATCGCTTTGTCTATAGTGTCCATAGTCAAAGCAAAAAAGGGTAAAATCATGTTTCCATACTATAATAGGTTTTTTGATTGTCTGTCTAATGGTCTTAAACTTGTATGTATCTTTATTATCGTAACTCCTTAACAGTGAATTCGTATTTCAAATAGAATCTCCCTTGAAGATGGGTCAGGATTTTCTGCAATTTACATAGCAATTTAGAAGAAAGCAATTGTACCTCTATTCAACGCTATTCAAGGTTTACTTTTCATATTGCATTATAATGTCGTTACGTCCTTTTGGTTTTGATTTCAATTTCGATTTGGCTTAAAAAGGTAGTCGAATTTGGCTTAGTAATGGCAAAGTTACATTAGGTAAGGAGTATTGTCAACAAACTTACAAATATAACGGAAAAAAATTTTGTTAAAAATAAATTTGTAATGCATGTATTGTATATAATAAATAGAGTTCCCTTAAAGGATGATACAGAATATCTAAGCTATTGGTTCATTCTTCTCAGAGTATTTGATAAGACGTTAAATTTTGTCGTGAAAAAATGCCGTGTAGTGCCGGCTTAGAATGTCGCAACCCCTTTCTACCCACGGGTGTCGTAAGAGGCGACTAAGGGTATTGGGGCTTTTTATTGGATTTTGGGGCGATGCGGTTGGAGACCCATCACCAAAAACCTTTATTTTTACCATCTTTTCCCCACTCAACTTCCAAAAGTGGCTGAGTAACTTATAATTCCATAGCTCTGGTTACCCCTTCTAGGGAAATATAGCCGTGAGTATATGTATGTATGTTCTAAATTTTGTCTAAGACACATTTTTTGAAAATACGCCCATCGCTCTTTTAATAAGCCCTATGTGCCCTAGCGGCTTCTTTCGATACATATACTCTCAGCCATAAATCCCAAAAAGGGGTAGCTAGAAACTCCTCAGCCACATTTGGAAGTTGATAGGGGAGAAGATGATAGAAATAAAGTATTGTTGGTGTTGGGTGTCCCAGATACCACAATTATTACTCACTCGTTTAATCTAGATGAGACGGCTTAATTATAAACTTTTTGTTTCAACAGTTGACTTGTACCTGAGGACAAACAATAATAAATTATTATGTTATTATTGTTAATGTGTTAAGTTATTAAGTAAAGTAAGAAAAGTATGGTTACTCTTAATATTGGTACTGTTGAATAACTTTTTGGCCGAAACCCCTCTTTAAACAAATATTCGTCTAGTTAACTTCCTAAAATATTGGATAGTTATGAATGAAGACATGTTAGTCAGTGACAGTTCCACAAAGACCCAAGTAATATATATCCGTCACACCATATAACTAAGACCGTGGGTGTCTCTAAGTAATGTTAAGTTAAGCTTAAGCACAATGAATGTGACGACAGTAATGAATTTGATAAGCAGCTTAACTTAACAATACTTAACGTGCTTAGTTGCTCATCATAGTCATAGAGACAAGTCAAAAAAGCGATAACAGATTTTAGCTATTCATTTAAATTTGGTTTTTTCGATTTTGGTTTAATAGCTCAGAAATAAGAAGCGACTTATAAAAGCACTACCCCATTTCTATGTGTGGGTGATAGGCAACCTTAGTCGCCTTGTAGGACACTCGAGGGTAGAAAGGGGTTGTGCCGGTACTACACAGCGCAAATATAGTTTTGAATTTAGGACTATTTAAAAAGATTACGGCCTAACCAAAGCAAATTGACAAAATTGTAGCTTACGTATGCAAAACAGAAAATACAGTTTAAGTAACTTATAACACGCGAAACAAACATTTCCCCGCCATTTTATAAATCTTTAGCACGAACTAAAACGTCTTAAAAACCAAATACGTTTACTCTGATTCAAGTCTTATGTCAAGGTAAGTAAGATGGTATTTTGTTTGATTTAATTTGGGTGTTTACAAGTTGATGAAACAATTGATGGGTCAAGGGTGGCAGTTACGGGAAATTGTCTGAAAATCGGTAAGAAATATGAATAATGTACCATTAGATGGAAATTTTGATTTATGTTTTATACTATTTTTAATGATCTATTTTTAAGTATTCAGTACCAAGCCAACCATGTACAGGAGGCCTTACACGAACCCTAATTTATCGTCATGATATCGGTTAGAATGAGATGACAGTATACGATACTAAGTAAGTGCGAAAGGAATGTCTGTTTTATTGTGCGAAAGGAATGCCTGTTTTATTGCTGTGTAGTGTCGGCTTAGAATAGCACTACCCCATTTCTTCCGGTGGGTGTACGTAAGAGGCGACTAACGGTATTGGGGCTTTTAAGGGATTTTTGGGCGATGCGGTTGGAGACCCATCACCAACAACCTTTATTTCACCATCTTTTCCCCACGCAACTCCAAACGTGGCTGAAGAATGTCTCATTCCCTAGCTCTGGCTACCCCTTCAAGGGAATTATAGCCGTGAGTATATGTATGTATGAATGGCTGTTTTATACCACGCGATATCTAGTTAAAAGGTCGCTCATACTAGCTTTGCAGAGAGCGATTACACGCTGCTGCCTATATTATGCTCTAGAAACGTAAATTAATATCGATATTATATTTCGCTACTAATATTTTCATATGGGTTTATTTGATTTGTAATTAACTTATGTAATTAAATAAAACACAGTGTCCGCAAAAAAGTGAAAGGTTTCTTTAAAGTACGCAATTTTAAATGATGATTGGAAACTAAACAATTTCATTTTTTAACTTAGTATTTTTTTTTATTTTCTTATAAGTGCCAAACAGAATAAGATATTCTTCAGCCAAGAAGTTATGGCTCACAACAGCACAAGTGTATGAACGTTAGAATATTTACCTGAAGTTTGTTAAGTGCTAAACAGACAGAATAAATAGCGGCGGGTTACGCAAATATATGATGTCTGTGAGCAATATATGTTTGACAAAGTTATTAGCAAGTTTAAGTTTGTTTTTAAGTTTAAATCTCTATTACTACTAGCTAATTTAATAGTGCAATTTTGGGATCAATGACATTTGATTTAAGTTAGACTCTATTTTAAGTGTTTTTTAAACTTTTAAAATCTTTCCTGTGTGTTTATTTTTACATAAAAAATAAGATTCTTTGTAACTCCATGGAATGTATTTGTGTATGTATTCTTTTTATGAAAAAGTTATTTATTTAATTAATTATAGTTATGGACAAGTTATTAGTAGGTAGGTACTCATTCATAGTCGTTGATACTTAGTCCACGTCTCACAGTCACTCAGAATCGTGTTTCTTATAAGATTACTAAATTCTATGGATTCATGACAGTTTTATTAAAAATATCTGAATTCAATTTTAAAAGATTTGCAACCAAATAAATGAATCCCCAAAAACCATTTGGAAATTCAATGTCACACAAGACTTGACAAAATCGTTTAACAAAATCTTGAGACAACGATATACGTATATCAATATGTAAGAGAGGGACGGTTGTATAAATTTATCGCTCCTTTAGATACATTAATTTCGAGGAGATTATCAAGTAAAATCGTTACGGTTGGCCTCGATGTCTTTTGGGTGGGAGGGTAGGCTGTTACGGTTTCAATGTGTGTATGTAAAAGTATGGATATGGACTTGGAAATGAAGTAACTTGTAGAATATTGTAAAGCTTAGAATGTCACTACCCATTTCTACCTACGGGTGTCATAAGAGGCGACTAAGGCTATTGGTTTTTTTAAGTGGTTTTTGGGCGATACGGTTGGAGACATATCACCAATGATACTTTATGTCTACCATCTTGTCCCTGTTAAATTCCAAATGTGGCTGAGGAGTTTCCAGCTGTGAAGCTCTGGCTACCCCTTTTTGGGATTTATGGCCGTGAGTATATGTATGTTCGTACAGTTGAACCATACTAAATTAAGTCGATATTACTTCTAGTTGTTCAGGATTAATCTAGGGTTGAAGCGGCTTGTAGTCGTCTTCACTTTGCAGCTAATATGCATAATCTAAACCCTGTATGAGTTTCGTCCACTCGCCAAAACTTTGGTGTATTTTGGCAAGTCTAATTGTAAATAATTTAGTTTGTTATAAATTGGATAGGAATATTGGAAATGTTATTTGGATGTGGCAGGAGACCCATCACCAACTATTTGTTATTTCCAAAATATTTAGTACTCGTATTTAACAAACGTTCTTATAAAGCGGGGGCGGGGGTCCGAAGTGAGAAGAATAAAAGAGCATGTATGAGAAGAATAATGAATGTAAGGGAGGCAAGAGAGGTTTGTCAAGATCGTACTAAGTGGCGATCGATAGTCTCTGCCTACCCCAATGGGAATAATGGGCGTGAGTATAAGTAAGTAAGTATTTTGTACTCAAATACCAAAAGTGGCTGATTAATTTATAATTCTACTTATCGGATTTATAACTATGACAATATGTATTTTTTTGTAAATTTAAAGTGTGCTTACGAATGCAGGTGTCTGAAGTTTGAAGAATTAAAGAGCATATATATGAAAAAAGTATGGATTTGTACGAAGCTGAGAGGTTTGCCAGGATCGTACAAAGAGGCGTTTGATAGTCTCTGGCTACCCCGATGGGGACTAACGTCGTGAGTATGTTTTTTAATTACCTATGATGATGATCAGTCTCCCGTAGTGCATCTTTCATAGCGCTATTATAACGATATCAAATTAAAGTCAAAGTTTGATTGATTATAAAATAGGGGGTCACAGACGAATATTAATTTAAGGTGTCGTAAAACCCCGTCTGTGGGGTGCCAGATTAATTTACAACTTCATTAATATTTATTTGAGTTGAGTTTTGATAGACTGTGATTGATAGGGATTAGTGTAATGTCCTTTTTGCTTTTTAAAAGTATAAGAAGTCATGAACAATGTAAGAACAAAGTAATACGTAATGGTAAGATTTTAGAGAATTTATCGTAATTTTCAGATATTTTCACTAGTGTTATACGTAATACATAGATACTTAGATTAGATTAGATTAGATTAGTAGTTTGGTTTCCGCACATAGCCCCCTAATGGGACTTTTTTACGTGGGCCCTGGCCGTCTCACTCAATCCACCCTAACTCTGTCCAAAATCTTTCGAGTTGTCCTAAGTCTTTTAAAAAGGTTTTCGTACTACCTGTTCTTGTCCTATCTTTTGAGTACGGGCTGTTTAGAGCCTGGCACTCAAACATGACATGATTTACTGTCTCCTCAGCCTCCATGCATGCTCTGCACAGAGGACTATCCGTTATACATAGATACTTACACAATTAGGATAATCTCTGCCTACCCCAATAGGATCTAACTAATATTACAACTTTGTATGATCCTGACAAATCGCTCTAGCCTTAGTTATTTCCAAACTTCAGACACCTGCCTTTTACTTACTTTCAATACCATTAAAATGTAAAGGATGTTATCGATGTAAACGAAGCTAGAGAGATTTGCATTTGCCGGTGGCGATCAATAGATTCTGCCTACCCCAATGAGAAATAATGCCGTGAGTATATTTATCCTTATATATTAAACGAGAGAGGGTGGATTTTGTGAACCAGCCTGGGTCGCGATGCTAAGAGCTAGAAAATTGGTCCAGGTATCAAATTGAAGATCTCCATTTGAAATTTTACCTAAAACTCATACATTTTCTAAAACTGGATTGGTTAAATTGTTAGCGATTTATAAATTGTCAAAATTGGCCCATAGACTTTGCTGGAGTAAAAGCGAAGCGCGCGCAAATGTGTCAGTCACAGCTTTTAGTATTATATTACAACGCCCACGGGAATATAAATATAAAAAAAACAGAAGTTAAGATAGTGTTTTAGTATTTTGGATGTAAACCGGATGCAAAAAATTTAGTCCACGCGGACGTAGTCGCGGGCAAAAAGCTAGTGTATATTTAAAACCAATAGTCACCACCGTATATGTATCAGAATTTAAAATAAAGTAAGAGCACATAAAAAAAGATTAATAAAGAGATCACACAACACAATAGGGGCTGGCTCCACTCACCTCCAGTTTCAAATTGAAATTGTCAGCCATTTTGTTTTCGAAACAAAAGAATTGGACAATACCTTTTTGTTGTGATATAATGTTAAAAGTGAAATAAGTTTATTGAGTACTTAAGTCGTCTTGTTTGAGTATTGAAATAATGTACTCGTATGTTAATTACCTTATTCGTTAATCAGAATGAAGAGAATAGCAGCCAATAAATAGTCGCAACATACAATATATTTGTTGTGAAAATTTCAACTGAAGCGTAATACAAGCAAAAGGTAGAAAAAGTGTACTTTCAGTCAATCTAATTTAATACTGTTGGATAATTTTGTATGCGTAATTTGGTTTTTACATGAAAACGTCATGTACACCAGTAAAAAGGTGAAAAGAAACAGCAAATAGAAATTTTCGCGTGAGTTGTCACTCGATTCGATACCATAGCTCAGTTGGCAGAGCGACCGGGGCGTATACCCGTTGTCGTAGGTTCGAGTCCTGCTGGTATGTGTATTTTTTTTGCTTAATTGATTATATTAATACTGTTCGGTTATTCTTATTATGCATTCTATCAAAGATCTCATTTTAATTAATTAAGTTACCTGTCAACGTTGAAATTACTAAGTATCAATGCACAGTGTACTTTTACTATCTTGATCATTAACAATGTGATCTAAATAAGTTCGTTGACTGACTTGTCTTCAAAAGGAAAGGGCGATTTGTTTGGTGTGATGTTTGCGATGTCACTGGTGTAGTTGCTAAATGACTTTCAGTATTTTTACCGCACAAATTTCATAATATTGTAATTTTTCAGTAATGGAACAAGACAGAACTCATTTCTTTCCGCGGGTGTCATAAGAAACGATTAAGTTTTTGGCGATTTATGAAGATTTTCGGATTTTAGGACGTGGCTGGCGACCAATCATTGACATTCATTAATTTAATAAATTTTAACCTAAGTTGGGTAAGATTCAAAATAATTAGAAATCGTTTCAAACGATTGTAAATAAAATCGTTTTACACTACCAAAACTATTTTCCAAAGCGAAACCTATATTGTAAATAGTATAAAAATACTTTCGTGCTTCAGTTTTTTCAATATGCAGATAGGATAACAATTAAACGCCCAGTTAATACACTAGAAAAACTTCTATTAGCATATTACTGGCTTATACAGCAGCATTCTAACGAAGCTATTTTCCAAGAAACGCGAATAAGAAAAGAAGGTTCTAGAAATATCTCGAATAAGTGCATTTCTTGTAACAGTATCAAGGGATACTTTATTCAAAGCAAGGTAGCTTAGTGAAAGAGTTAAAGCTGTGTGGGGATGTTAAGTGAGGAATTTATGGAGTCTAGCTATCTTTTACACTGAGGTGCCGAATTCGATTTGCAATGTTTTATTGCAGCGAATTTAATTGAAAGAATCGTTTTTTCTTACAAGTAATTTATTGGTAGTGTTGGTGTAATTACTGGCTACCAAAATACGATAAGATTATACTGATACAAATATATTTACCGTAACACTTTGAAGCGTTATTAACATTTGCTTTAGTTTATGCTATTAGGTATGTATATTCTAACATGGTACTAAAAAGTTAATGAAATGCCGGTAGCAAATTTATTTGCAGGGTTCAAATATCTTGAAAACGAAAGTAACTTTTCGTTTATTAATAAGTAGCTTTTCTATTTTGAATAATATCGATTTTTTTACGTCCTTTAACTAACTTCCTACGTGTAAAATACTATTTTCATCCACTTTCTGTGAAATTTATTAAAACTGTTCCATACAAAAATAGTACATGTACAGCATGTAACTATTTTACATGTCGTCCCGCAAAAAGTGTAATAATTTCTGAAAAATAACAGCGAATAACCTGGCCGCCATTTTGAGAAAACTGCTTCAGGTACACCGGGTAATTTAAATGTTAAATTTATGTTAATCGTATTCGCACCTTGAGTGTTCCGAATAAATCATCCTGTATATGCAGTACAAAACCAGAGCTGCGGCTATGTTTATATTTGTGTTTTAGTTGTATTTTAACATTCTTAAGCATTAACTTAATTTAAATTGTGTTTCACCTTTTATGTCGTATTGAGGCGTAAGAACAGCGAGATTATACCTGCAACAAAATAAAAGAAAGTTAGTACTAAGTTACGATTTCATTTTACTCTTTTTCTTCAATGGTGTTAGATATTTTTTTAAAGATTGTTGTCGTAATCAATTAATTAGAACAAAACATTATAATGGTGTTTATATTTAACATTTCTTTTCATTCGTATTTCAGGTGCACATGTTTACGTCTAAGTGTGAAATAAGTAGATGTGGAAATTAACCAAGAATTCTGCATATTTTACTGTAACTCATTACTGAGTAATTTAATTAGTATTTTTGAATACAATATAAAATTTACTTTCAAGTAAAATTTATTTTTGCATTTTACTGGGCTCATATAAAATGTTGAGTATTAGCTACACCAGAAAAGTCACGCATAACATTTCCATCATTTATAAAGCTCACAAGACTCTTAATCCCACATAAAATTTCACCTAAATCCCAAATCAGGGGTCTTTTGAAGTTCAAAGTTAAATAACCCTAAAACAATATCTACTTTACAAAAACAACGGAAAATACACTTTAACAAGCAAGCTTTAGTGTACATTATTGTTTTAACTTCCAAAACTTGAGCTCAAATTGAACTGTATATCCATGTACACGCGACACATTTCAAATTGACGAAATATTTAAATTGACTGTTCGAGTTTGAACCATTAAAAATCGACCTTAAAACTAAAGCATTAAAGGCTATAAGGATATTTGAAATGGGGGACCAATTCGCGATTTTTCCCGCTTCCTTGTGAGTACCGACCGTTTGTACATTTTGCTTTTGAATGACAGATGTGCTAGGGCTGCAAACTATTTATTGTGTCATTACGATTTACTTGGCAAATGTTTCAGGGCTTGTATTTGACAGTTTGGAATTGGGAGGCAGGCAAAGAAGCTTTGTTTTATGAGTCGCCGGCCTTTGTCAAGGGAAAGCAATATGGCTTCGCTGTACGTTTTTATTGCCTGATATTGAAGAGCTCTGGAGTATTATTGAAGTTTCTATTTTAGAGTGTTTCAATTTGTTGGATATTTTGCGATATTAATATTAAGAGTGGTGAGAGTATCGATGAGATTTTTTTTGAATAGAAATTCTGGGTGAGGGAAAACATCGTGAGGAAACCCACATGGCTGAGTTGTACTTAGTCATGTGACAGTGTATTCGTACAAAACGGCGATAGGCTTGCCCCCTATCACATGAGTACACTGTCCATGCAAAACGTGGGTACTCTGAACACCACGTGACTTTGTCACCTGGTGTTCAGAGTACCGAGTATTAGTACCTCTGCCAACCCCTTCGGGGATATTCGGCGTGATCGTTTATGTTATGTTATGTTAAATTCTGGGTGCTGTTTTTTTACACTGATACAGATAAATCTTATTTTAATGATAACTTTAAAAATACGATTCTTTAATAATATAATTCGAAAACTGACTGATCAAGGCCATAAGCTACACTCCCTCTTTAGAAAGTTCAAGTGAGTAAAAGTTACTACCACTACTTGTTACAGACTAATAATTTTGGAAGTACTTTAATTCAAAATAATGGTATAGTCATCTTCATCAAACTAAGATTAAATATGATTTTATTCTACGACAAAGAAAAAACAACTCTGAAAATAACAAACGTATTATACCTTTTTCACTCAGTAACAATATAGCCCACTATTAACCCAGAACGTTGACCTTAGGAAAACTCAATTACACATATCAAGTCTCAACTGATTCACTTGTAACACAATACTGTCAACCTCAATGATACAAAACGAAACCCGAAAACCGCGAATCCCTACCAATATACGTAATCAAATAAAACGACTGAACGCCACAGTATGGTATCATAAAAAAAACTTTTTTTATCTCACTTGTTCTCTCAAATCAAACAAAGGTAAGCAAATTTCCTTGCTCCTACTCCGAGTAAATGCAAATCCTACGACGAAGAAGCGTCTTAGAAAGAACCAACAAAAGAGATTGCTTTCCTGCGGCCTGATCAATCGGAAAGACTTCTAAAATACATTTCCAACACTAACAATACATTTTAGACTTTACGCTTTAAAGCATTCGGTTCATATTTGACTGGATGCATTGTGAAGTCCCCTATTCTGTCGTATCTGCTTGGATTCCGAGCGAATGATTTTCGCTGTCATTATTTTTACATTCAGTGACTATTGGTCATTAATATATTTTACGTTAGAGATTCGAGAATTGGGTTTGTGTTTCTTCTGATGTTTGCTGTAATATTTCTTACTGTCACTGATAACCGATTTATATAGAATTAGCCTTTATAGACGCATTATTTTATACTTAATGCCTCAAGTTCATATTGTTTTGCACACCCTTAAAAATTAAGAAAAAGACATTCAGTTATTTACAGCTAATAATTAGTTTCACTGAAGTTAAAGTTTTTGATTTACGAAAAAACAATGAATATTTTAAGTATTCGTAATGTTTGTTTTTCTATGCATTTTATACTATTCGTTTGATATTGATATCCCTATATGCTTTTAATAGCATATTATAGCAATAAAATAATGCCCTGCTTTAGATATTTAGCAATTACTCTCTTTTTAATTTTGTTAAAATCTGTTAGTTCTTTGTACGATTCGGACAAATATCTCTCGCCTTCTTCACTCAAATAAATTTTTAACAAATGCTCTTGTATTCTTTCCACTTCAGACCCACAACTTTTTCTTTCCTAAAATAATACTTACACATATACTCACGACTGGCAACCCTAACAAGGTGTAGTCAAGAATTCAGAATTACATTTTTCCCAGCCACTAATAGAAGTTTAATGGAAAAAAGATTGTTAAACAAAAGTTGGTTGGTCATGCCCAAAAATAATTTAAATAGTCCCAAAACCCTTAGTCGCCTCTTACGAACACCCACGGGCAGTAAAGGGGTAGTGCTTTTCGAAGCCGACACTACACAGCTTAACATACACATAGCATTAATGCCTAAATAATAAGAAAATAACGTTTGAAAGCTGACACAAGCTCACCGACTCACAGGGTACGTTGCCTCCGGGATACAATTACGAGAATGAAAGGTGAAATTTCACCCAACGCAAATGTGTGGTTAGCATGCTAATGGTATAAAATTTTCAGGAATCGCATTTGCACGGATATGTACTTTGTCCTTAATGCTGTTGTAAGAAGGGAGCTAGCTGAATTGTCGGTTATTTGTGTCATTACGTGTGATAGTGCTTTCTAAAATAATAATAACATATTTGTGTGATTGCTTACTGATAGCTTCGATAGTGACGGCTAAGAATGTCATGCTGCTTTTTACCCACGGGTGTCGGAAGAGGCGACTAAGGGTATGGGGTTTTTTAAGTGGTTTTTGGGCGATGCGGTTGGAAACCCATCACCAGCGATACTTTATTTCTTCCATCTTTTCCCCACTCACTACCTCTTCTAGGGATTTATAGCCGTGAGTATATGTATGTATATATGTATGTATATATTTTCCAAGTAACGAAACATTGACTTTTAGATAATCCATGTAGATAAAACTTACGTATTTAATTTACAATATAAATTTTCTTATATTTCCAACCAGATTTTTACCAAAACGCAACTTAATAAAAGCGTCATCGAATTGTCTCCAGAGATTCACCACCGAATGGTCTATCCTATCGAACCATAGCCTCCAGTCAATGTTTAAATGGTGTACCGATTACGCACCCACTGTTGTCGTTGAAAATTTTATATTCACCCTCTTCTTTCGAGAAGTCCCCGGGGATCTGTCACAGATTATGTTGACGAAGTCTTTGCGTGTTAGAGGGTACCTGGTGAATGGAACGCATTATGCAGTTATTGGGTTTAAAGATTTGTAAGACGATGAAGATTTCGTATTAAAAGAAACTAGATTGGAAACTTATTACAACCGAGTTTAAATTAATGTAAATAGTAAATATATTTTCTATCTGGTTCCACGTAGAGCTTTTCATATGTTATGTAAACTAGGCGTCAATTAATAGGGCGAAGACTAACACATAATATTCATTAATTAATTACCACTTTACTTAGTCTTTGATCATCCATCATGTAAAATATAAATGAAAAAATTTTCAACAAAAATCAACTCTATTGTAAACATAATAAGTTTTCGAATGCAACAAATCAATTCAAATGTTTGATAAGTTATTCAATGTTGGTATTCAAAATAGACGTCTGTGATTGGCTGCGGTAAGATAAGAGTTGCCAACTTAGGGACTGTAATTTTATTCCTTCGCTTTGTCACGGTTGACTGGGAGCTTTAATTTAATTTTACTGGCAATATTAATTTCCTTGCCTTTATCTTAAGTGAAAGGTAAGATTTATTTTTAGTTATTACAATAGCGATGACATTTAGCAAAGGCATAATTAAATAGCACAAACAGCAATATTCAAACTTTTTACTAAAACAATTTCATGTCAAACAATCGGGTTCTGTTTGGGGTGTTGTTTTATGAATGATATTACTACGCTACTACTTACTATTCCATTAATAATACCTTCAGAATGGAAAAAGGCTAACATTTTGAAGCTAGCAATTTTATTAATATTAATACTCATTCATAACAAATTTAAATTATTTTAATACTAAAGAGTGTTGTGATGTTCTAAGCCGTAATAACACGAAAACTTAAAATTCCCAATTATAATCAACACAAAGCATCACAACATTTGGATAATTACATCAAAATCCAGTATAATTTAAGTTGTGAGTGACAACCCTACCGTGATCAGGATTGCCAACCTTTGCGGTCATTTTGATTAATTACTCTGCGCTAATTCGGAAAGGGCTTGTTTTGATTTCCAACCGAACCAATTGAATACCGTTACATAAACTATTTTGATTAATTTCATTACATTCCAACGTGGAAACGATATTTCAGTGTCCCATCTCTATTAATTTCATTACGAGTTAATACTAGTATTAGTTTTGAAATCCTAACAAGAATTCGCGGCAATTGAAATTGCTTTAGCTTTTATTCGGTTTTTTGCTTAGTTTAAATTCACTTCAATTGAAAAGCAATTACACGCAAAAGGCTTTTTTAAGCCTACCCTCAAATTTCAATTTATTAGCAATGAAAGCCCTAATCCCAACAGAGTTAAAGGATGAAAAGGGCAATTCACGCATGAAGCCTACGCGCAGGTAAAATCAATAGCCGTGTGGCAACCCTGACGATTACTGTGGTTTTGAAACGTGTACGTACTCTATCATTGAACCTTTTAATACATAAGGCTTCAAGTACAATTTATATTGTCCGCTTATGGAAAGATATTTTATCTAATGTGTTTTCGATATGAAACCCTGTAGAAGTGCTGCAATGCAACACATATAGGCTGAAATTTTTTCAAATTCTTAAGTTTTGGCTACCCTTTTTTAGGATTTTTAGCTGTGAGTATATGTATGAACTGTAGCAATACACTGGCACAAGTATAATGATTAAATACCACTGACCTCCATTATACTATATAAGTACGCTGGACTAATTATAGGCCGGGTGACAGTGAGGCGATTTGATTTTCGCCATTTTGGCGCTTACGGCAGCAGTGAAGGAACAAGGAACTAATAAAAGAGATGGGACAGTAAGATAAAATATATCGATAAAATGTTTCTGCTTAAAGGAAAGGCTAAGTTTTATCGAAACGAAACTTTACAGCACTATTGATTTATAATTGTTTCTAAAAACCATAGATATATTATGCTTTATGGTAAAAAAAACACTGGCCATTTTGCAGTTTATGTCATATTTAGTTCCTCGTTCCTTCATTGGGGGCGGCGCTTCAAATTGGCACAGTAAATAGCTGTCATTTTGATACGTATCATTAGTCCAGTGTACTTATATAGTATAATGGAGGTCAGTGTTAAATACTGATAAACAGTCTTGCGAAGAAATATGTATAAGTCAAGTGTCAACTTATATATAGCACATCCTTCCAAACACTAAGGTGGCATTCTTAAGCATAATCTTCTATTCATTACACATCTTGAATAAAGTATACGGTATTAATTATTGTCGTATCATCTGTGAATAATGGCTTAAAGTATTTATCGATGCATTTGACCCGAGTTTTATCACAAAACTTTATGAATTCTGTAGTGTTTTAGTAATAAATTTCAAGATTAAATGTATGAGATGTAAATTTAGTAATAAGTTTTAAAAAAGCTATTGAATTTCGCTGTTTTTACGAAGTAGCACTTAGTGACAAATATTTTAAGTTGCTCGCAAGATAAGGTAATCGAAAGGTCAAAGGTAAACTTGGACAACATTGTAACATCGTTTGAAAAATTGTGATACTCTGTTAAAACAGCCACAAATAACTTCGAATGGAGCATTCTGATTCAGCATTATATAAAAAAACATATTATACTTACAGTTATAAATCCCTAAACGGGGTAGCCAGAGCCAGACTATTTTTCAGTTGAGAGGGGATTGAAAAACGAATGGTGATAGGTTCTCCCAATAACATAAGTCGCACCTCGTACAAAAAGACAAGGAATGAGAAACTCCTATTATATTATCTACATATGCATATAATACACTTCGACACTGCGAGTTATTATTTAGAAATATAAAAACAGTCTTTTACTAATCTGAAACACTTTGAATTTTACTAATTCTCATCGGTAAGGCAGTACTTTTACTACTATGTGCAACTAGACTCGAAAGCTCGTTTAAGCATTTGAAAGTAGAGATTTCACGGGAGTCTACCCAAAGTCATCTTACGGCGTTCATTTATAGCTATGATTATTTTCACATTTTTAAGAACACATATCATATCCATTTTATAATCTTATTCTACTTTTACTTTCACAGGTTCCAAACTCAGAGGTAAAAGGGGCTTCCTCACATGCAAAGCAAGACCATGCATGGAGTTCACTTTGATGTTGAGGCGTTCAGTAAATTTGGCGGCAAATTGCGTGATCGGCTACCCCGTGGTTATTTAATCAAATATGTTTATTTGGTAGTCTGATGTGCACGGGATATATCAATCGATATATGCAGTAGCTAAGCCTATAGCGGAGAGCCACTAAAATAACTCCTGTTTACCTTTGTTAGCCTAGTGCTTTTGGTTGCTTTATAGTAGTCTAATAAGATCTGCACGGAAGACATCAATCGATACATGCAGTAGCTGTAACTATAGCGAATAGCAACTAAAATAACTCCTGTTGACCTTTGTGTGCCTAGTACTTTTGGTTGCTTAGTTATCGTCAAACTCACAGAACCTAGCAAAGGTAGATAGGGTGATGACCATAGTGTAATAAGATCTGCACGGGAGATAATCGATGTATGCAGTAGCTGTAACTATAGCGAATAGCAACTAAAGTACCTCCTGTTGCCCTCTGTTAGCCTAGTACTTTTAGTTGCTTAGATATCCCAGCAAAGGTGGATAGGGTTATTAGAGCAGTCCGTCACAATGACTTGGTAGTGATAGCCCAGTGGGTAGAACACTCGGTTATCGTGCAAACGACTAGTCTTCGAATCCTGGGTCGGGCCTACACCAATTTGTCTTTTCGAAAGACATATGTGTGGTTAATTTATCATGGTTGTTAACGGTGAGGGAAAACATCGTGAGGAAACCCACATGGCTGAGTTGTACTTAGTCATGTGACAGTGTATTCGTACAAAACGGCGATAGGCCTGCCCCCTATCACGTGAGTACACTGTCCATGCAAAACGTGGGTACTCTGAACACCAGGCGACAAAGTCACGTGATGTTCAGAAGTATTAGTACCTCTGCTAACCCCTTCTGGGATATTCGGCGTGAACGTTTATGTTATGTTATAATTACTACTACCTAAGTGTCCTGCAAAGCAGTCCTAATGTATGTATGTTCTAAAGCCAAAACTAGAGAATCCATCCAATTGTTGCTAGCTCCACTCTATGATAGCCGTACGATAAACATGTATGTTGGTAAGAGCACTGTAAAATAGAGGCAACATTTGATGTTTTAAGCACAGATATAGCCTTCATCTATTAGAGAGCGGACTGTACCTACGTCTGCGGTTTTGTTTGACATTTCGCCTTTTATCTGGCAATAAATAAGGCAGGCTCGGCTGAATATTTAATGTGTTATTTTAGTTAATAAGTTTGAGTCTAAGTTATGTGACATGACATGACAGAGGACACAGGAGCGACGACCTTGTAAGATATACTATTTAAAAGTTTTAAGAGGCTGATCTGTTGAACTGAGTTTTGAGTGCTTTTGTCAAAAGATGTCTGATTGGTACTTGAATGACATAGGCTATGTACTTATACTATTTTTTTATTGATTTAGTAATATTATTTAACTATGGAGAAGAACTGGGTAGCTTTGCAGTGTCGGCTTAGAATAGCACTACCCCATTACTGCCCGTGGATGTTCGTAAGAGGTGACTTGGGTTTTTGGGGCATTTTAAGTGATTTTTGGGCGATGCGGTTGAATACCCATCACTAAGGACCCTTATTTTACAATCTTTTCCTTACTTAACTTCCAAAAGTGACTACGGAATTTCGTATTCTGAAGCTCTGGCTACCCCTTTTAGGGATTGATAGCAGTGAGTATATATATTTATGTATATAAGAACCTAATAACGCCAATTCAAAATCAGTTCGACTCTCAAGACGTAATATTAGCCACTGCTATTGAGTCAATAGTACTCGGTATTGGAAAATGAAAAGGATGAGAAATAAAACAGTTGTTAATAGAAATGGGTATTTTGAGGTATCTTTGATTGGTAAATGTGACTTAAGTACCACCTCTAAGAAATCAAGATTACTATTCAATCAAACAGTAATAAAAAAACTATACTTTCGGCTAAAATCATCACAGGAGGTAGCCAGAGTTAAGGAACAATAACTTATTCGCCTCTATTTGGACTAAAAAAAGAACTATAAAAGAAATGATAGAGATAGAAGAAGTATTGTTTTTTGAGTTATTTTTATTCCTGAGAGCACACATCTGTACACCGCCCACATATAATTAACCCACAGTCCACAACAAGGGTAATAAAAGCGAAAAATAAAGTGATCAACAAAAATAATTCGTTTCAACCAAGTACAATCAGATAGAAGTTGATTAAACGTACCACATCAACTGCTTGAAAACAGACTAGTTGTACACGCTACTGGGTACCGACGATTTACTGCTCTAGAGATCCTTGGCTCTTTTAGCTTTATAATAATAATTTGTAGAAACGCTGCAAGTTGGGACTAAAATAATGGGTACTATATGTTTTTTCTAACATTTGAATGTGCATGCATACATTTTATAATGAATATTAATCTCAAAAAAATCTCTGCCGTGTAGTGTCGGCTTAGAATAACACTACCCCATTTCTACCCGTGGGTGATCGTAAGAGGTGACTAAGGATATAGGAGCTTTTTAAGTGATTTTTGGGCGATGTGGTTCGAGACCCGTCATCAAAAACATTTATTATTACCATCTTTTCCCCAATCAACTTCCAAAAGTGGCTGAGGAATTTCTCTTTCCAAAGCTCTGGCTATCCCGTTAAGGAATTTATAGCCGTGAGTATATGTATGTATGTATTAATCTCAAAAAGGTGTGGTCCGAGCTTCAGAATTCTAAACCTTAGAAATCCCTCGGCCACATTTGAAATTGAGCGGGAAAATGATACAAAAATAAGATTTAGTTCCGTCAATATTATTGAGTTTGAGTTTTAATTCAAACCTTGTTGGGATTTTTCAGTGTTTATATTTACGTAAATATTCAATTTGAAGTCTTATCCTTGATACGTACAGATACACAATCCACCTACTACTTTATTTCATACTTTAGCCATATAGTACATTTAAAATATTTAAAATTTTTATTAGCGCGAGAATCCTCAATAAATCAGAACCCTCACATTAGACAGAACAAGGTTCACCACAATGCATCTATCCTCAGATATTTCCATGAAACAGTCGCAGCTATTAAGAGACTGACAGACATTTTATTTTTAGTTTCAATCATTCATCAACCATGACCATAGACTTGTAATTTATGGAGCTGCAATTAGGAGTTACAATTTTATTAGAATATTAGTATCGGATTGTTCGGGTTCGTTTTAGAGTTGCACATTGTATTTCATCACTTTAAACACGGCTTGAAATTATAAAAGCCAATTAAAGTTCAAATCATATATTTTTTTAAATTACATACATACATACACATACATATACTCACGGCTATATTTCCCTAGAAGGGGTAACCAGAGCTAAGGAATTATAAATTCCTCAGCCTCTTTTGGAAGTTGAGTGGGGAAAAGATGGTAAAAATAAAGGTTTTTGGTGATGGGTCTCCAACCGCATCGCCCAAAAATCCAATAAAAAGCCCCAATACCCTTAGTCGCCTCTTACGACACCCGTGGGTAGAAAGGGGTAGCGACATTCTAAGCCGGCACTACACGGCAATTTTTTAAATTATAATTATACTTATTTTATCTTGATTCTGAATAGTGATTAATGGGCAAAATTAAAGTTCAAAACATATGTTTTTTAAAATTATAAATATACTTATTTTATCATGATTCTGAATGGGAATATAATTTGCATAAAAGTCAAAAAAGTCATTACGATTAACAACATGTTAAATACTCAACACTTTCTATACTATCATAAATATACTCGAGCCAATAGTAATCGTAAGGGTAGGCAGATACTTTCGATTGCCTTTTTGTACGATCCTGGAAACTTCTCGACCTTCATCTACATCCGTCTTACTTAAGTTTTGCCTTAGAGCTATTTTAGCGATTTCCCTCTCAAATTTGAATAGACACTGAGAAAAATTAATCGAAATAATCCCTTCGGCTTTCTCTTTTAGGGGAAGTTAAACACTTATTTAAATCTACTTCAAAAACGAAACCAAACTCAAATCTTTTGTTAGCAACACCGATGTTGTTCCAACTAAACTATAAGACATTCGACAAGATATATTGCTTTCGGTTATTGATGTTCTGTTATACAAAAAAGGAGCGGTATTCGAAAATGCCTCGTTAATTGACACGAAATGATAACGGTACAGTCTGTTTGTCATTTAATTAAGAAGTATTTAAGTTAAGATGTAAACGTTTTTGCAGTGAAACAGATTTCTTATGGAAACCAGAATGTAGATCTTAGCCAGTTTTTGTAATATATTGATACTGGAATATGGTCTGTTATATCGTAACTTTGATCTGAGATACATAGCCAGATTTGTTTGTTGTTTCCGATTGAAGAAATGAAAAAGAGTGCATACAAGACTCACTTATCCTTTACATCGAATGTACTAGAAAGGGTAAAAGAAATAATAAAATACTTCTAAAAATCAAGTTTTATCTTCCTTCAAGTAAAAGGCGCTAAACTTTAATCCGACATAACACGTCTAAACCGAAACGTTTAATTTCAATAAATAGTAATAAAATTGATCTCAAACGATCACGCCGTATATTGCCGAAGGGGTTGGCTTTCCGGACATCACGTGATATTTGTCACCTTGTGTTGAGTAAAATTGTATTAAGTGTGTAAATAGTATAACAACAATTAATGAACTATCAATTTCATAAGTACTTAAGTACAAAGTCCGATCTACTAGAATGTAAGCTCTACAGCAGTCTCGCTTACATGCAAGGGACATCGTCTGTGAGACATACAAAAAAACAGACAGATGGCCTCAGTTTTTTTATATGTCAATCTCAGATCTTGTACACTCCGCCGTAATGAGGGGAAGTAGTGAATGTACTTTCTGGTTTATATTGCTCTTTTAATTGTTGCTTTTTGTTTGGCAGATTAAAGATTATTTATGGAGGGAAGGATTTAGAGATTTTTTAAAGTATACTCACGGCTATAAATCCCTTAAAGGGGTAGCAAGAGCTAGGGAATTAGAAATTCCTCAGCCACGTTTGGAAGTTGCGTGGGGAAATGATGGTGAAATAAAGGTTGTTGGTGATGGGCTCCAACCGCATCGCCCAAAAATTCCTTAAAAGCCCCATAACCGTTAGTCGCCTCTTACGAACACCCACCGAAAGAAATGGGGTAGTGCTATTCTAAGCCAACACTACACAGCTTTTAAAGTATTTGTGAGGTATTTTCGCTAAATAGAGGGAAGTAAGGTATGGATGTGATCCTAAGAAAGAATAGGCTTGAGATGATAACTATGATTTAAGAGATCATTACATTATAATATCGTTGAAAAGAAAGGAATAGACAGTGGGCCAAAAAACTTCAAGTAAGTACATTTAAATGCTCGGAAGATATAGGGTCGTGGTATTCCAATCAAGGCAAACGGTAGATAAAATAATAAATGGGATTTATATATTAACGGCATATTTAAAACACTAAGGTACTTTCATCGTCATATTTAAAACGTATTCTATTTCATAATGACTCCGCTACTTCTCCACATTCTACGTAAAGAAAGGTGTTCACTAATCAATTTTAATTTATAGTGTGTTACTTTACATTTATAATGAAGATAGCTTTACTACAGCTAGTATAAATTTAATTAAGTTTAATAGGAGTGGGCGGAACAAATTAAAATGAACTTAACCATGTGTGCTGTGCATTATTTTAATGCTTTTACGTTATCCTATTTCGGAATACAACCATGAATAAAAACATAACTAAAGTTCAATGTCAGTTTACGGAGAGCAGCCGAGATAGCTCAGTGGGAACACCGCTTATTATGCAGAGAATGAGGGTTCAATACCCGGGTCGGGCCTACACCAATTTGCTTTTGTGTTGTGTGGTTAATTAATCATGGTGAGGGAAAACATAGTGAGGAAACCCACATGGCTGACTTGTACTTAGTCATGTGACAGTGTGTTCGTACAAAACGGCACAGGCCTGCCTCCTATCACGTGAGTATACTGCACTGTCTCCTATGAGACCTTATATTGAACATCTTTTTATGTTTGTAAATTGTTTTCATTTTCATGATGTGCAATAAAGAGTTTTAACATAAAACATAAACGTTCACGCCGTTTATCCCCGAAGGGGTTGGCAGAGGTACCAATACTCCTGAACTCACATGGCAAGCGCCATCTTTTTTTAAAGAGTTTTAAATAATATAATATTCTAATAACATCCAGTTATAATAGCAAAACGGACTCAATTATGCCAGATATATAGTGGCAATGTATAATAACAAATAACTGATTTTGTGTTCGCATATTTCAAAATGGATTCCGTTCTAGTTACTGTAAGCTGAAGCGTTATTTTAATTAAACAAATTCCCCGAAATATCATATTTGGCGGGTTAAGTGAAAATTTTAATTAAACAACATGCTTTTAACATGCTGTCTGTATGTCGATCATTGCGGAAATTGCAATCTATGTTTTTACACTATTAATATGTTACGGTGTACTTAAAATTCATATGAAAGTTAATTGAAAACGTTGTTTGAATAAACATAATTATTTGAAATATTATTACATACATTTTGTGCTATAAAATGGTGAATGCTAAAAAGGGGTAACGTCATAGGGCCATATTATACTTAAAGTCATGTGTCATTAGTCACGTGGTACAATATAACGTATACCTTTACGGATATCATCGTCACAGCTCATATATGTCCCAACCGAGGGGTTTGAGCCTTACCAAAATACGATGATTTGGTCATAGTCTACCAATAGAAGTATCTAACTAACATTTCCTATATTATTTAGTGTAAATAAGGACAAAATTATCTGCTGTAAGCTGCTAATACCTTGATAGTATAGCATGAAATCATCTTACTTTTCGGAAAATCAGGTGATTTAAGTTTATTAGGACAATATAACGGTATTGGGGCTTTTAAGGGATTTTTGGGCGATGTGGTTGGAGACCCATCACCAACAACCTTGATTTCACCATCTTTTCCCCACTCAACTATCCAAAAGTGGCTGAGGAATTTCTAATTCCTTAGCCTTGGCTACCCCTTCTAGGGATTTATAGCTGTGAGTATATGTATATGTATGTATGTATGTAGGACAATCCTATCAAACTCGGTTAAATCTTAAAATATAATTTTACAGTTTACTTTGTTGTGTAGTGTAGGCTCAGACGAGCACTAATCCATTTTTTCTCGCGGGTTTCGTAAGAGGCAACTTATTGTTTAGGGGCTTTTAGTTAACGATCATACTTATCACCACCATACCATACCCAATTTTTCCATTTTTTTAATCTGGGTGCTTTATGTAGATTAAGAGCCGTGCCTGTGTTGATTTTATTAAACTTGAAATGAAAATGAATAATGTATGCAAATATGCATATACTTCTTAATAATATAAAGTACCTGCTTTCATATTCCGCGAGCAAAACTTCTTGAGAAATTACCTGGAGACAAAAAATATTAATATCAAACTGGTTCACATTATATCTTGTTCACCTTTATGGCTATTTAAAGCGTGAATATATTCATATTCATAACGCGGCAATCAAGTCATTATATCATAATGCAGTACATCAAACCAGACGGTTGCCGCAGGCGTTAAATATATTTTTATTTAGCTATAAAATTGTTGTACAAAAACTTCCAAAGTGTAGAAATGGCCAAGACTTGAGTATTAACGGTAAAAATATTTAGCTTATTATTCAGATAATGTTATCCAATATATACTATAATGTAGTGTAAAGTTAGTTACATACTCCTATTTGTAGGAGGAAATCTTTGTAGTGTGTAAAGCGAGTTATAAAAAATATTATACAAAATGTTTTAGACATTAAGCCATTTTTCCAGCAAGTGTTGTAAGAGGCGTCAAGACCCGCCCAGTGTAAAACTTAATATATGTTCAACTCTTAAAATCCTTATTCATTGTCTCAAACAGATGCATCACTCAAGTGGCTAAACTTGTTCAAACGACCATAAGTAACATTAAACAAAACGTGGGAAGATTTATAAATATCTTTGTTTTTGTAATAGTTTCATCTAACATACATTTCACTACTGTTACCTTTATTTTAGCTTGTAATATCGGCTTAGAATTTCTGTGTCGGATGAGAATAGCACTGGGTAATAGAAATGGGGTCATTTCTTCAAGAAAATAAACGATATTTTTAGCTTGATTTGAAGAAACTTTGCATACTTTTTCTTAGAGCTACAAGACAATCTGCTATCTATTCGTTCGCGAATCTAAGCGTGAATATATTTCTAAATGACCAATGCAGACTTAGCGTGACTATAAAGCAGAAATAAAACGCAAACAACTTCATCAGAATAGTTGATTTGATTCATATCTTTGAGTCTTCAGTCGATAAACTAGATGGCGATACAGCCTTAAGGCAGCGATAAAATTGCTGACTTAAATATCAGGGAAGCTAGTTAAAGACCCAATTATAACTTTAAATATACGTCATTAATATGCAATGACATAAATAAGCCATAATTTTCGTATCTAGATTGTCAGATATTCGAATATGGGATTTTTAACTTACTTCCTTATACTCACGCCCATTATTTCCACTGTGGACAAATAATATCGATCGTAACTTAACACGGTCCTGATAAATCTCTCTTGCTTTCTTCACATTCATTGTTCTTATTAAATGAGGTAACTTGAAATAAATGAATTTTATAAAGCAATGTGGTAAGACTCCTATCTTAACATTTCATCTGCCTATGTATTTTAAGCGACAACCTTCTAACAAACTAATATACATAAAAGGGGAAGGCAGAGAAATTAAAAAGCTTCAGTAACCCTAAGTCGCCTATTAAGGCACCCAAGGAAACAAATGGATTAACGTTATTCTAAGCCGACACGCAAGCAAGCTACTAAGGTTGTTTATAACAAGGTAAAACAAATTAGTTTACCCAAAAACTTTATCAGTTACTTCGACCTAACCTAACAAATAGCCCATAGGGAAAAGCCGATTCAATTTTGTGCTACATTTTCTATCCTTCATTTGCCAGTAAACAATTTATCAAATACAGTTATCTATCAATCTAAGGCTTTTGTAGTGAAATAAAATAAAGAGTTGTCAAAAAGTTCGGATGCCTCATACCCTCTGAGGATCTGAAGACTGAGATTCGCTACATCTTCATTTATCAGTGGGTGTCAACTATTCTTAGACTATTTGGTTTTGCGTAAGCAGAATGTTGAACTAGGCTATAAATAAAATATAAACTCTTGAGAACTTAAGCCATACACAGGGTTAAGGAACCTTTCCGTAAGTAATTTAAATTTTTTTATAATAAGGATTATTGATTTGAAAGTATTATAAAATTTGTTTAAACTTTCGATTACAAAACGTTTCATATAACATCCACTGTATAATTATGAAATTTGTAACACTTAAACAGGTATTGGCAATACTGCTAGACAATAATATAAATACGCTTAACAAAAGCCATTAACATTAAATAAGTATAAAGCTTTATAATGAATCGTGTCTCTAAATCACTTAACTTTAAGTACGTGTCTTCGCATGAATTTTCAATACTAAAGTTCATTCGGCTCCCAGACTACAAAACGAAGCAACAAAGATAGAAAAATATAAATCATATTTTAAATAAATGAACCGAAAACGCTAAACCATTCCATTCGAATTCGATATTTAAACATTCCAACGGTAATGTAGCCAAGTGTACCTTCTACTTCCGGTTATCCATCATGGCGTCACTTCCGTTTTGTAATCGCTCGAGAAGGGGTGCATCGGTACCTTTGCCGTGTATTTATGACAATGACATTTGCTTGTTTATACATTCGTATTATATTTCGACTTTTATTTTATTTTTCATTTTCACTCGACATCCTCGACTGGTTCTTTTACTCGTGTTTTTCGTTTACAAGAACGAGATGATGGATTAATACACAGAAGTAAATTACATTTGTATTCCAATGATTTCATTTTAGAGATAACAAATGTAATTTTAATGAAAAGTGATTGTATATTAATAAAAGGAACATTTTAACACTAAAATATTATATGTTTGATTCTATTGTGAATTCTGAATTTTGACCCCTGCAATTTGTTTTGATATTTGTTGTTGAAATCATCTCAAACTACAGAGTACCGTATCTGTGCCAATATATCCTACAGTCTATCCATTTAAATAGACAAATCAACTTAGTCTCTCAGTCTGAGCTAATCAAATTAGTATCATGTAATCTGACCCTCCGTCGATCGACCTCTGCATTTAGCTTCATTATGTGTATATATTATTATATCATTAAAATCTTCAAAAATCTTAACATTCAGAGCACCACCCTGTGCCAATATATCCTTCAGTCTATCCATTTTAGGCAATCCATAACACTATTTATTTATTTTCAACAACAATCCATTTAAATACTGAGACAAATCATCAAAGTATATAGCCTAACGACCGATTTCTGAATTGAGTATTCCAGATGAGAACAACTATCGCTCTGTCGCATTGAAATCTTAACAACTGAATGAGACAAAACGATACATAAGTCGTTCTCAGCTTTAATACTCAATTCAGAAATCGGGCGTTAGTCTATAGGCTAAGCTTATCAAATTAGTACCATGTAATCTGCACGGTGATCCATCATACACCTGCGTTCAGGCGTGTCACCTTCCGGGACGCTAATTAATGCCAGGGTCAGAACCTACGGATGTGTCTCCAATAAATCTTGCTGAATTACTTCATTCCACTCGAGTGAGGCTGGAGTGGATGCGTGGCTATTCCTTTATTGTTGCGTGGCTATGTTGTGATTGGTTATGTGAAACATACATATTTACATACATATGTATGTATGATGTAGTTTGTAGTACTAGGTTCTAGATATGGAGGTTGCGGGTTCGAATACCGATACGATGTTACCGCTGTATTAGTATTTGAAATTGCCGTGTAGTGCCGGCTTAGCATGTCGTTCAAGCTTGCATCGGGCAAGAGTGAAAGTATGCTTATATTTAATTTTGTACAGGTACTGCTATGTTCTGCTTCAGCGGAATTTCAATAAAATTAATTAAACGTTAGACTAACATTAGCTAGAATAAACATATCTCTATTCCTCCGGTTTTAGAATCTTATCAACTCCTTTATCGATATTATAATTTTACAGGAAAATGAACCGCACAATATTTCACTAAAACTTTAAACCGTTTTAAACTTCTGAGAACTACAAATTTAATTGGACCTTTTCGTAAACCTTATTTATTGCCTTGCTAATAGTTTACACAAAACGGGTGTTAGGTCGAAACCTTTCTCTTTGATGTACAGTCAAATATGCTAAGTTTACTGTTAAACCATAAATATATAAAATTTGCTGAGTAGCGTCGGCTTGGACTAGCACTACCCCATTTCTTCCCATGGGTAATCGTAAGAGGCGACTAAGGGTATCGGGGTTTTTTAAGTGATTTTTGGGCTATGCGGTTTGAGACCTATCACCAAAATCATCTATTTTACAATCTTTTCCCCACTTAACTTCCAAAAGTGGCAGAAGAATTTTCTGATTCTGAAGCTCTGGTTACCCCTTTTAGGGATTTATAGAGTGAGTATGTATGTGTATTCTTTCACAAATATTCTAATATCAAATCATACTTTAACACCTACCAAATTACACTTCTCGCGTCCCACATACACATACAATTATTTAATTAAATAATTCCACATATTATTTATCGATATTTAATTACGAAACAAGGCAGACAAAGGGAAAGTTTCGAATACCATTGATACTCCATTGTGGTTGTTAGAGTATCGTTAATGATGTAATGAATATAAAAATATGGTTTTATTAACGTGTTGTATTTGATGTGATTACAATGGGTTATTACGATGCAATTTTGTCTGTATGGCTTTTTGTTAAGGAGAAGATCTTTTAGACAATATTTTTTCATAACTGGTGGGTGTCAGTAAGAGGCGACTAACGGTATTGGGGCTTTTAACGATTTTTTGGGCGATGCGGTTGGAGACCCATCACCAACCAACTTTATTTTACCATCTTTCCCCATGCAACTTCCAAAAGTGGCTGAGGAATGTCTCATTCCCTAGCTCTGGCTACCCCTTCAAGGGATTTATAGCCGTGAGTATATGTATGTATGTATGTATTGTCCCCTATCAACTTCCTAATATAGCTGAAGAGTTACTACCTCTAAAGCTCCGGCTGCCCCTTTTTGGGATTTATGGCCGTGAGTATGTGTATGTATGTACGTACTTTCTTTAAAGACAACTTAATCTATGTGCTATGTTCGAATTTGTTTTCTGGATAATCTTATTTACCAAATGTAGTAATCCGTTCGAGATGACTGACGTGACAAAATTAGCCGTACCTGAAAACAATAAATAAACACAATTAGTAATTTATTCGAAGATTACGTAATAAGTAGGACCTGTTAACATATATTTTCAAAGTTTGAACATTTTTTTTATGAACTAACAACTTGGCCTAGCTTGCATGAGAAGTAAGTCTTTTATTTAGTTTTTGACATTCAAATTAAATAATTAAATATATAGACACACCATACATAGATCAAGTAAGGCCCAAACTAAGTGTAAATGTAAGTGTACGTGTAAATAATATCTAGTTTTTAATAAAATAAAATATATAATAATAAAACAGTTTCAAATGAAATCAAGTTTTTTAAAAGAATTTTCTTAGTTAAGTCACACTCACAGTAGTTCAAATGATTCCTTCCGTCTCCAAACAGTGAGAAAATATGATAGAATAGTCTTAGAAGTAAGGCTACACATTATTACAAATAATATGATAGATGCATACCCTTAATTCGGTATCCATAGCGGATTTGCCTCAATTATCGTAATCTTACATTCTAATATTAAGGCCAAATGATTTCCTATAATTACCATACAGTCTCACTGTTGTGAAGCTGTGGGCTAAGAGACAAGCTTCGAGCGATTTAAAAAGCGTTCGAGTACTCAATATTTAATGGTATTTTAGTATATGGGATAAAAATAAGTATTTATAAAAAACCGTTGCTTCGGAAGGTGTTTGTAAGCAGAAAAATCAAAAAGTAACTCTTTACATTTATATTTGTTCGGTTTTAAAATTATACTTTATGGTATTTTGCGATACATAATATGTAATTTAATTAAAAGTTTATAATATATGATTGCAAGTAGTGTCGGCTTAAAATAGCACTACTCCATTACTGCCCGTGGGTGTTCGTAAGAGGCGACTAATGGTATTGAGGCTTTTAAGTGATTTTTTGCCGTTGCGGATGGACACCATTTACCAAGAAACTTTGTTTTACAATCTTTTCCCTGCATAACTTCCAAAAGTGGCAGACGTATTTCGGATTCTGAAGATTTTGAATTCTGGCTACCCCTTATAACCAAGAGTTCATGTATGTATGTAACATATTTTTAATCGCTGCCACTTTGCTGTGTAGTGTTGGCTTAGAATAGCACTACCCTATTTCTTCCGGTGGGTGTACGTAAGAGGCGACTACTAGGCGGTATTGGGGCTTTTGAGGGATTTTTGGGCGATGCGGTTGGAGACACATCACCAACAACTTTTATTTCACCTTTTTTTGCCCACGCATCTTCCAAAAGTGGCTAATTCCTTAGCTATGGCTACCCCTTCTAGGGAATCATAGCCGTGAGTATATGTATGTATGTATGTTATCGCTACCACTTATAGCTTACGGCAAGGCTTTACTTTACACATTAATATGTATGAATATAGAAATGACAGCATTAACGTAAGATTAGAATGTCTGGTGCCTCAAGATTATCAATAATTTAAGAATTCAATTAAAATGTACGCTTTTGCGTAATAATATATGTCTAGATGTACTCGTAAAACATTTACAATTCGTACATACTTATACTAACGGCTATAAGATTCAAAGGGTTGCTGGAAATACGAAAAATATAGCACAAAGCGCCCCACGCTTTCTTATGATTTTCAGATTATATTGGGAATTATTTTTTACATACATATACTCACGGCTATATTTCCCTAGAAGGGGTAACCAGAGCTAAGGAATTATAAATTCCTCAGCCACTTTTGGAAGTTGAGTGGGGAAAAGATGGTAAGAATAAAGGTTTTTGGTGATGGGTCTCCAACCGCATCGCCCAAAAATCCAATAAATAGCCCCAATACCCTTAGTCGTCTCTTACGACACCCGTGGGTAGAAAGGGGTAGCGACATTGTAAGCCGGCACTACACGGAATTATTTTTACTTTTTAGGTAAATGTGCTTTAAAAGAGTGTTTTTCAGTTCCTTTGAACTATATTTATTTTTAGTGTTTTAGTACTGAATCATTTGTAATTATTTAATCCTGGCATTCCTGATCAAGATAATGGGATGAGCCTATGAAATTGTTATGTAGGTACTGTCCCTGATTCTCGATATGTGTACAAATTTTGGATTAAAACGGTCTGTTTAAAGTGGATCAAAATCGAGTTTAAAGCAGTCGGTTACATACATAAACATACAGGCAGCGACCACACAACCAAGTATGGTCACTGCATACAGGTGAAGTTAGTCTAAGCATGGCTTCATTGAGGGTAAATATGTGAACCCATGGCCCTCCACCTCTAAATAAATAAGATGTTTTTATTTCTTTGATCAACTTATTACATTTTAGTCCAGTAAAATTTTAAAATCTTATTAGACTCCCCAGGGGCCACAATCTAGTTTATAAGAATAGATTAATACCCCTCTGCATTATAATTATAAATAATAACAAACCTTTAAAATAAATAGTTTCATTTTTTTTAAAAAAAAGCTTCATTCTTAATAAGTATGCAATTTGCCTGTTCGGCAGAACTGACTCTATCCGACAATACCAATAAAAACTTCCAAGAACCAATGCATAATAAATATTACTTGGTTTCCATACGTTTCAACTAAGTTAATCTACTAAGTGGTCTACGTAGATAGGTATATGAAATAAACTAATTAGTAAAGAAACTGAGCCAACAATGAACTAAGCAATTTTATGCTGATATAAAAACATTGTTTTATTACTATTTGCTGAAGGTGAGGCAGTTATTGTTTAGGCTTGCACTTATTTATAATACTACTCTATTATTTAGCTGGGCAGTATTTTACTTTACGATTACTTTAGTAGCTTGGGAGTTTAGATAGTATAAGTGTTGGCTTCTAATCCAGATTTAGTCCTAGGCTAGATTTAGGCCGTGTAGTGCCTGTAGAATAGCACTACCCGGTCCTACCGATGGGTGTACGTAAGAGGCGACTAACGGTATTGGGGCTTTTGAGCGATTTTCGGGCGATGCGGTTGGAGACCCATTACCAACAACCTTTACTTTACCATCTTTTCAATCTCAATTTTCCAAAAGTGGCTGAGGAATTTCTAATTCCTTAGCTCTGGCTACTACTCAAAACGTTACGATACTATAATATTCTTACGCAAATGACCATCTATATGCGAAAAGAAAAATAATGGTTACTCCAAAGATCGGGAGGCAAACTATTAGAATGCAATTAATTAATTAAATTTATGTATACAACTTTAAATTCATATCATGATGTAAAACTTTTATAGTTATAGTTTCACACGTTATAAATCGATACAATACTTTGTAGCATTATAAAAAATATAAGTTGTATTACGGTATTAACAATCAACGTGTTTATATACACAAGAAATATGATGGTACTAGTAAAGTAAGAGAAAATGTCTTACCATTTATCGTAACTTTATGGTGTGTATTAGAGTTTTTAGTTGCAATATTAGTCTAAGTCAGCCGCCTGTCCTTTTCAGAGTACTTCTTGTCCTTTTTAGAGAAATTGTACTGAGCTCGTCTCGTTGCAATGCGATAGAAAAGCTAGAGAGACACTTTTTTATTCAATTATTATTAAGGTTTACATATGATTTTGGTTTGATAACTTAATAGGGAAATAGAAAAGGCCATTGACAATAATTGTAAGAACTGGGAAAATTTCTTTGCTTTGAATAACCTTAAACATTAACACGGATTTTCTACCGGATGAATTTAAAAAAAAATGAGTAAATTATCACATTTTGACAAGGTTACTTTAGCGACATTTAACACACACTAATTTATCGACGCAAACTATCTTAAAATAAAGTGGTATTGAATTCCCGACGATAATAAAATAAGTAATGCGTTCGTCATAAGAATGTGGAACGTTAAAAAAATAGCTTTTATATGTGTTTTTCAATGAACCAACTATTAAATAAGGTGGGATATTATTATTATTCTTGTTTTATGTTTCAATATACAAAACTATAAGTCATATCATGACTTAGTTACAAAATTGCACCGACCAATCCGTCAGCACACAAAATTGCACCGACCAATCCGTCAGCACACAAAATTGCACCGACCAATCCGTCAGCACACAAAATTGCGCCGACCAATCCGTCAGCAAACAAAAACCCTTTTCGTTGAACAACTAAGTATATTCTCAAATGAAACCAACAAAAACTATTAAAAGTTACTGAAAGTTTTAAAGAGCTTGGGTCATTCCCCAGTGGGGCGATTCACCTAAATGGCCGGCCAAAAAACTGACCAGCATTTTTGAAACTTGTTCCGTACAAGTGTTTTGTCCAACTTTTTTAAACCGATTAAGTTGTTAGAATTTTTCTTTTTACTGTCGTATATTCGGCTCGATTGTGGACTTTTTGATTTGATATAAGAAGTAAGTTTATTGCTTAAGTTAAGAAAGTAAAATACAATGTTAAATAGTTTTGGTAAGCTTGAAGGGCCGACCTTTTGTGTGATAAAATAAGCTCTTATTGACGTCATTCTCTGCTTTACAACTTGTTTTATATACACAAAGAACTTTCTTGTTAATAGGAAATAACGTCAACTAATGATTTCTAATACAATATAACATGAAAGCCACGAAGCGTATTTTGTTATATTTATAGCCAGAAAAGAAGAAACCGAAGCATTTTTTTCTTTACTAATATAGCTGTAAAACTTCATGTTTCTGAGTAGCTGCTCATCCTTTTCCTTAAAATCGCCTTGCATTGTAAGAAAATGCAGTATTTTAACCTAAAAATGTTGTTCGCTCGTTCTGCCTCCCGGAGATAAAAAATGTTGAACAAATACACCGCGTTCTGTGTTTGTGAAAACTTTAAAACTGTCTGCTTTATATTCAGAGAAAAATATTTGGCCTGAGCACAAAGAATGTTCTGTCAGAGACCACTGTGAATCTGCAGCCGTGTATGAAAAAAAACCGTATCAATTTGGACCGTCACTGAGCATTTTCAAAAGCGTAAATTATTTCGAATCCCCGTGCTGCTTTAAGTAGAGATGTATCTTTACTTTAAAATCACTTTTTACATCTCACAACACATTTGTTACTTTCTCGCTCGGAAAAGAAAATAAGAGCTCGAAGCGACCGTCTGGAGGTTTTAAAATGAAAACAAAATAAGACCGTTCCCAGATGTAAGAAATTGCGGGCGTCCAGAACAATGTTAAGACTTCCAGAAGTGCTCCCCCGGGACGAGCACAGGTGACGAAGCTTCCGAGACGTGATTCCGAGACTCGGAATTTTGTTTAGATGTTTGGACGAAATGTAACACTGTGCGTGATGACACTTTGCTTCCAAAGTATTTTTGTAAGCATTTTGTCACGAAACTTTATATCTTAACATAGAAACTATAAAAAGGATTTTGATAGAATTCCACAACGCGATATGCAAGTTTTGGTTTAATAATAAAAGTAATTTCTTAAAACAAGTGGATTTTGAAAAGAACCTTTATAGAGGAAAATTTATGAACAGCACTGTATTAATAACGAAAGATAAATGTCGTTGAAAATATTAATTTTAGCCAACAAATTACAAAATATTAATCAATAAGTACAAAAGAGCGAAATTTCCTGACGCCTATACCAAATCTAATTAAATTGTTCAAAACACAATATCTTACAAGTACCTTTTGCTACCGAGATTGAAGAGAAAATACCTTCAATAAAACCTTTATGGCATAAATGAAATTTCACTATATCAAATCATCACCATCATTGCAATAAAACAGGATTTAGGTATGATCAAAAATTAAATACTTTATACTACAAACATTCGTTTACAAGTTTACATTATATTATATTTGAATTATTTCATATCCCAGATGAGTCTCAAAAATAGTAAACTACACATGAAATGTACATAATCTGTAACAAACAGTGTTCTTTGAGTGGCCTGTTTCAGATTTTAGAAACTGAACGACCTAATTATCATCGCAGTCATGATTATAGGTTTAACTGGTTTCGGATTTAAAACCGAAACCAGACAAATGGGTAGTTACAGCTTTGAAATTAACAATACATCAACCATTTTCGAAGTTGCTGGAGAATGCTAGTAAAATAAGTGTAAGTTGATTGGCTCCTATTCCCATCCTCAACCAATATTTTATCTACACAGCTCTGAGTAGCCTTGTTAGCCAACCACGGAAACAAATAATATATATAAATAATAATAACCATCAAGTAATGAACGAATCAATTTTATTATTTAAACTACTTGATTTCTTTTCAAAACTGAAATATTAAATCGATTTTTTACAATAAGACCCATTATTTTCTTAACAATTCACCAACAAACTTGAGTGATACTTTGCACCAAATAAAAGCTGTCGGCGTATTCTATCTGCTCACAATATTTCATCGCCGTCTACACAATTTCGCAGAGTCAAGTGTGTTTTAAGTTCGGCTTGTTGTCAACGCAAGTTAGATTGGTTTTGATGAAGCGAAACTTGAACAATAACTTAGTTCTAACTTGAAGGCGGTTTGTCTTAGAATTAGACGTACTGTATTCTGAGAAAATAATTAAATTTGCGAAGGAATTTTATATGTCTTAATTCGTATTTGATATAATTTGGAGAACATTCATTAAAATAAGTAGTTGATGCATAGTTTGATTTATCAGTATTGTATGTTTTTATAGTAATCGTTTTAGAAATAATAAAATCGAACATCGATAACATCACTGTACCTCACTTGATAACAATTGTACCTCACTGTAAACTGTTTGATAATATTATTATTTTTGTAAATTTGTGTTTGATGTGCAATAAAGAGTTATTCTATTCTATTCTATCACTGTACAATGACAGGAGGCTAAGAATAACAATAGCCTCAGTTTGTGTTATAAGCGTCTTAGAAAACTGAAACTATTTAAGTTGGTGGATTACTAATAAAATCTCTGAAGCTAAAAAACGTATATAACCTTTTCATCGACCAACATGAAACACAACTTAGATTACAAACTTACAAAACAGTTTTGTCCACAATTTGAACGATGGGACCAGTGTCCAAACTACTTCACAGTTCATCAGAGGGTAGATTAATATTCGGCGAGTGTAAATACGTTATACGGTGGACACCAACTAGTTACGTCACAAGTTAGGACTACCCTCGAGACTAGACCATCGTACGTTGGGTTTTGATAATGGGATTCCACATCCACTAATTGCTTTGAATTTTATATTTCTGGGATGTGATTATTTGAGTCACTATCGCCCAATTCCTGAATTGAGTATTCCAGCTGAAAGCAACTTAAGTATCGTTCTGTCGCATTTAAATCTTAACAACTGAATGAGACAAAACGATACTTAAGTCGTTCTCAGCTTGAATACTCAATTCAGAAATCGGGCGTATGTATAGTTAATATGCAAATAATCATTAGTGATATAAAAAATATTTTGAATTTTAAACACTGTGCAGGGTTTGAAACCTATAATCATATTTTTCTGTGCCCGGAAGTGTCCATAATGTAATCCTAAAAAAACATTTTATAACTATAGCCACTTTGGAACGCAAATAAAGTTTTGAGTATTGAGTATTGATTTTTGTAAAAGAAGACATTTAGATAGAGGTTACATTGTTTCTTTTCATGCGAGCTCGGTGAGCTCTCTGACTCTAAATTAACATTATTCTTGACTTGATGTTCGTGATTGAAAAGTCAAGAAAAATGCTTTAAGCATACAAGCCGCAAGTACGAAACCCCTATGTTTCTAAGGCAAAACAAACGGTTTCACACTACATTTCCTCATCCTATACACTCAAACTTGAGTTTAATCAATATACCTATAGAAACATCGAGGCTCGCCTATTCTTTTCTTGATTTACAGCATAACCCACCGTCATTAAAATCGGCACAAACACCACTATTAAAAGAGAACTTCTCAACACAATTAAGGCTTTTGTCCCACTCTTTAGTACCAATTATGTTAGTACCAGTAACGTTTTATGACGTATACCAATCTATGATTGCCAGCTTCATAAAATCTTTTAATGCACCATAATTTTCTCGTGACAATGGATTAAGGTAATGCTCTGATGAACACCTTAAATGAATCTAAGGTAGAAAGGGAGCGGCGCGAATAGGTATTTCCTTGGTGAGGTAAGCTGGAATACAAACAATATACTCGCGCAGTACAGTCTTGAAATACATATGGATACATGGCTATCACAAAAAGATTAAGGATTGCGAATTAGTCAGCAAAATTTTGGAAATATAGTAAGTTTAAAAAAAAAAAAAGTATCATAAGTAGGAGTAGGAAACAAGAGTCAATTCCCAAATTCCCATTTCCGAGAAAAATAGGTTAGTGCTATTTTTGATACTACACAGCAATAAAATAACGAATCAACACATTCTATTATCAAATTCATTCATATATTTTTTGCTTAGAAACCTAATGTTTAATTATGTTAAGAATGAAGGCAATAAAAGGCATAACGTATGAGTCATGCCAGTAAAACACTCGATAGCCGTTTAACAAAACATTTTCCAATTAACCGACGCATAAAAGTTTAATGAGAATTACATATAGGTCGATAACAGTTATCAAGAACAAAAACTTCACGAGCTATTACTTAAGAAACCATGATAAGATATATTAATTACTGAGGTAATCTAGGTAGGTCAGTTACATTAACTAATACTCAAAATTTACTATATTTCCTTTGTTAAATACTTATACGGTTAAGAGTTTTATAAGTTAAGCCACATAAAAGGTAAGTGCTCTAATAGCTCTAATCAATAATTTATATACTCACAGCTATAAATCCTTAGAAGGGGTAGCCAGAGCTTCAAAAGCAGAAAATTCTTCAGGCAAATTTCGATATTAAGTGGGGAAAAGATTTCATAAATAAATGTTTTTGGTGATGGGTCTCCAACCGCATCGGCCAAAAATCACTTAAAAACCTCGATAGCCTTAGTCGCCTCTTACGATCACCCATGGGAAGAAATGGGGTAGTGCTATTCTAGGCCGAACGGAAAACGGGAATCAAACCTGCTTAAGTATTATTAAATGGCACCCACATGCATGGATTATAGCCAATACATATCAGTCTGTTAGTAATAACTGAATCCGGAAACCCAAATAATGATTTATTATTTGGGTTTACGAGTATTAATGCTTTATCTATGATAAATCTTTAAAACATTAATAGTAAAATAAAAGAGTCAGGTATTTAGCAAGTACACAGAATTCACTAAACGCAGCCTTTTAATAATCTTATCGCGGAAAGCTTACATTTTTCCTAATTAACTCTTGGAGCTTTTGTAAGCTCCTACAAGTGCGTTGCGAGCTTAATGAGTTAATTTCATTCATTCAAAAGGTACCACTTATTTTTCTTTTAGTTTTGTGGGAGAGTTTCATTGTTTTACAATTAAGTTTGGAATATCTTTGCTTAGAAATGCAAAGAGCTTTCGTATCCTGTATAAAAAGTCAATTTTCAACAGTGGCTGACGAATTATTATTCTGAAAGACTGTCTACCTCTAGGTAGGTAGGTGTCTTAGGTATTTATAACCATGAGTATATGTATGTATGTCCAAAAAACTATTTAAAAGACCATACCCTTAGTCGCCTCTTATGAAAACCGGGGGTAAAAAGGAGTAGTGATATTCTAAGGTGGCACTACACGGCAAAGTAAACATATGTAAAAGATACCAATAACATAACAAAGAACCAAATAAACTTACACAAATTCATTGTGAACGTGTAATATATCCAAAACGAATGTGCCACGAAAGTATTTTCCAATATTTTGTGATAATAAATAATAAATATCCGTCGTAAATCTCTTAGCAAAGATTACGTTACGTATTAAGGGGCAGTGAGCTGAACTCGATAGCGAAATCATTCAATATTATATCATAGGGCAATAATGTTTGAGGGTCCTCATATTTTTGGTAACTAGGCATCGTATTTTCATAGCATACTAAAATTGATGATTTAAAAAACTGGCGGACAGAACGTAATATGAAAATTTTTTTTTTTTTCGGTTTCTTGCCGTGGGTGTACGTAAGAGGCGACTAAGGCTATTGGGCTTTTTTAATTGATTTTTGAGCCATGCGGTTGGAGACCCACCACCTTCATTTTACCATCTTTTCCCCACTCAACTTCCAAAAGTGGCTGAGGAATTTCTTATTCATTAGCTCTGGCTACCCCGTCTAGGGATTTATAGCCGTGAGTATATGTATGGTTTTAAAAAAGTATATATTTTCTCCTAACCTCTAGTAAATGCTTTATCTCTGTTGTGTCATTAGAACGGCAAATGAAACGAAATTTGAAATGCTGTGTCTTGTTTAATATTACATACATACACACATACATATACTCACGGCTATAAATCCCTAGAAGGGATAGCCAATGTTTAATATTAAATATGTCAAATAAATAGCCATATGTTTTTACATTTAACTTTTGATTAAACAATCGCTCATCAGTTTTCCTTGATTTCGCCCGTAAGTTTATTATTCTTATACGTGTACAATCGCACCACACAGACAGAACCCTTATTTTTTATTAGATTTTTGAAGCATCTAAATGGGTGCTAACCGATATTTTTTTAATGTCATCCTATAGATCCCTTCTCGATGGTGCACACCATTACGAGAGAACATTAATCCGTTTAATCTCTGGACGGTGTTATGCAGGATTCATTAAAATATCCCCTATTCTTATTAAACGCCAGTGATAGCTTAATAGGAGAAACTTCTGTATTTCAAATAGCCGGGAAGCTTTGTCGGTTGAATCTATTAATTTTATTTTTCTTCCCTCTTTTTGAGATTTCCATTTATGAATAGTTTTTCTATTTTATTTATGTACAGATGGGAAAACGTGATTGACTGTTACAAAGGATTTTAAACAAAACAAAACGTCGAGCAATGTTTTACCAAAAATCCCACAACTACAAAAAGTAATAATCTCAATACACAATTATTTTATTAGCATATTCGTATATATATTTAATTTATTTATTTTATACTTGATTAGTTATCAACCCAATATAGAAGCTTTCGCCTAAATATTACAAAATAAAACTGGATGGTTCCGGAGTAGATAATTGGTTCGTTTAACGGGCAGCACGCGACTCCACTCATAACGGCCCCCTCCGTTGCCGATAGAAATAAAATGCTGTATTGATCGGATGTGCCTTAACTTGTATAGAGGAGGTGTACTATACTTTTGCGTGGATACTTCAAAATGATATATTTTATAGGTGGTCCAAAAATAGGTCGCCAGAACTATATTTTGACATTTATTTAGAAGCTTGTTCAAGATGTTGAGTGAATGGGATTTAAGGGCGTCCCCGGAAAAATAGGTTGATATTGATTGTTTGGAAATTCTATAAAGTCTGATTTGATGATATTGATATGACATGAATAAAATATATGTTGGTGATTAGTTCATGGTTTTAAAATGTAATGTTTAACATTTTAATAATTTGTTGAAAAATATGATGAAAAAAATTGAATTGGAACATGCTTTGTTTTCATAAAAACCTTATAGGCTCCACTGGCATAACATACATGTGAACTCATTATGTGTCTATATACGCGTAGCTTTAAGATCTGTAACTTTGATGTTTAACTTTTCATTTAAACATTATAGTTATTCAATAAAACTAAATAAACTACATTTATCCTGCGCGCGCGTTTTTTCCGTCCCTGTCACTCTCAGTAAATTTGACGTAAGAGTGAGCGCAATAGCTGCAAAATGCGGGGAGGCCCTTAACATTTCTTAAAAAAAGGTTATATTTAAAATTATTTATTTAAAAGGGTAAATTTGTAAGTTAATCAGTAAAAGGATGAAGGTTCTTTCACTAAACTTAACCAGCACCGTATACTTTAGTTTTTTAGCCACGGGAAGAATTAGGGTTGTCCTTATTGGATTGAATCAGGCGTTACTTTGCGGAAATCCATAGCAATACTAATATTAATAAATGTCTTCGCTTAATTCCGCTAAATACCTGCAGTCTTCATGCAACATGCACTGTGCACCGCCCGCCCTCCCACTTACAAGAAATCGAAAAGCAGACAATGCACCACACACACACCCGCAAGGGAAAACCACAGGCAACCACAAACATGCGACGCGTTACGACTCAACACGAGTCATTGTCGAGCAGTAGACAGTTCGGCAGCTGACCACCGAGTTGTCCTCGTCTAACGCGGCTATGAATTCAAATATAATATTATTGTGAGAAGTGTTGACCATTACAACACTACAAGTCACATTTTTAATTAGAGCATATACACATTCCCACTATTGGGCACAAAAGTACCCTAAATGGGATTTTTGCTCTATGTTGCTGTGTAGTGTCGGCTTAGAATAACACTACCCCATTTCTGCCGGTGGGTGTTGTAAGAAGCGACTAACGGTATTGGGGCTTTTAAGGGATTTTTAGGCGATGCGGTTGGAGACCCATCACCAACATCCTTTATTTTGCCATCTATTCCCCACTTAACTTTCCAAGGGAGGAACTTCTACTTCCTTAGCTCTGGCTACCCCTTCTAGGGATTTATAGCCGTGAGAATGTATGTATGTTGGCCTATGTGCATCACGCTGGCCTAGCGCGGGTGTATTTACGTTTACCCATAAAATAAATTGCCCATATTCATTATTCAATTAAATTATTGTAAAACAGCACATTATGTTTTATGATGTGGCTTATAATTGAAGTTACAAGCAATTCATAAATTACGGTAATTTAAGATTTTGAATTTTATATCTTCAAACGCTTAGTTAGTAATGACATTTAATAGTACTATTACACAATAATGCTGTAATGCTTATAATAAGTATATGATTATTTCTATAAAGAAAACACATCGAATGTATTGTATTTGATGTTTTATAGAAGGGGTATTTTATGGTAAGCTTGTAGAATACATACATACATACATATACTCACGCATCAGTTCCCATTAGGGTACCTACCCTATCGACGGTGTCTACCTAGACACCGTCGATAGCTTCAAATCCATAAATATTTCTATACATGCTAATTTTTTCTTCATACTACGTTTAATATATTTAAATTATTGTTGTTTATTGGGATTCGGATTTTTCGGCGATAGGCCTGCCCCCTATCACGTGAGTATACTGTCCATGCAAAACGTGGGTACTCTGAACACCAGGTGACAAAGTCACGTGATGTTCAGAAGTATTAGTACCTCTGCCAACCCCTTCGGGGATATTCGGCGTGAACGTTTATGTTATGTTATTGAGATTCGCCTACTGAATAGAACCAGTTATACAACTACTTGGATTCATCGATACTTAAGAGGAAGAGCCAGCTGAATTTAAGTGGTCTTTTCTTAATATAATTTTTATGATTTCATAGGAGCTAGTTTTATTTCCGAACAAGAGGTTAATTTCATATAAAATTTTAAGTTTATTTGTACTACTATTTGACATTTCACTTTTACTTTAAGTTTTTGCAAATGTATGATAGACTAAAAAAGATTTTAAACGCAAAAGTTTTCGCTTAGTTATCATAAAATATTAAAGCTATCAACTCAAGAGGCAATCCTAATCATATATAAAATTCACTTAAAATCACTGTACCTTCGCATCGTCCAGGCAGATGCTTCCCCACCAAGCATATTTCATACTCTTTGTAACAATAAAGTCACTCATTGTATTAATCGTCCATCCATCGCTATAACCTTGTATACTTAGACGCAAATTCGAAAGATATTAGTTTTAAAATTAGGTTTAAATATGTAAGGTTAAACAATGCATTAATAAACTCGTTATTTAACTTAAATGCATATGCAATGCACGTTTTTGTTTTATATAATAAGCGGTATTTTAAACCTAAATCGAAAATTACTGAATGAATAAAGAAGAAATATGTTTAGTTTATCTAAGAATTAATAACTGTTATCTTCAACTACAGCTGGATTCTATTAAAACCCTGTAAATAAAACTTTAAATAAACAAGTCTTCTTCGTCTTTTTAACCACCTACATTTAAATCACTGCTGATAAATTCAAATTCCAAATTGAATGTCATTTTAGACTTTGCATCAAATTCCAAACCTCGATTTAATAAAATTTCGCTTGAATCTTATTCAGCCCGACTAGTGTTCGAAATATTCGAATAAAATCACAGCCGGAAGATGATCAACGTTATCAGAAAACAATTGTCAGTAGCAAAACAAGATGGCGTATTCTCGCTATTACTTCCAAACACACTCACCCACATAGAAAGCAAACAATGAAATGACAAATGAAATTCAACATCCATAAATTGTGACTCCGTACAATAAAAGATTATCTTTTCCGAAATAAATATAGGGTGTGGTGAACAATAGTGCCTTTATTAACGCGCACCCTGTATATTGCTATCATGAGATGACACGTGATACTAATGTTTGCAATCGATTTTGTGTATGTGGAATATATTTGATAAATAAAATGTATTTATTCATTTAGTTTTGTAGAATCACAACCTTTTATGCAAGCATCAAAACAAAAACTTATTTACAAAATACTGATATTTAAAGCAAGTTGAATGGTTTTCTATTCATGATTTTTAAAACTTATGTGTCGTGTGAGCATTATTGAGAGTTACTATCCCTTGCTTTTCTTATGGAGGGAGCCATTGGCTTTAATTTATCAACTATTCACCATATTCATAATTAAATATGAAACATCATGATAGTCCAGTGGGTAGAACACCCGCCCGAAAAAAGAAGGGCGTGAGTTCCAATTCCAATCCTGGGTCGGGCCTACACCAATTTGTCTTTTCTGAAGTCATATGTGTGGTTAATTTATCATTGTTGTTAACGGTGAGGGAAAACATCGTGAGGAAACCCACATGGCTGAATTGTACTTAGTCATGTGACAGTGTATTCGTACAAAACGGCGATAGGCCTGCCCCCTATCACGTGAGTACACTGTCTAAGCAAAACGTGCGTACCTTCTCTGGACACTAGATGGCGCTGCCATGTGAGTTCAGAAGTATTGGTACCTTTGCCAATCCCTTCGGGGATAAACGGCGTGAACGTTTATGTTATGTTATGTAAATATGAAATAATGTGAATAGGTAAGTGTCAGTTTTAAATTATTCTTAATAATAATACATATAAACATCTATCATTACTTTATTTTTCGTTTAGTTCCTTAATAATAAACAAATTCACAATCTTTTCTTCAACACAATGACAATAAAATTTGACCAATACACTTTTTACTTTATTTTCTATTCTGTCACTAGTTTGTACGCTTACTTCATTTACTTAAACAGTGCACATGTGGGAATACCTAAAGGAACCATATGCGAGTGTTGAAAGCCTACTTTGCGGTAATTAACAAAATTGCCAACGGCTCTGAAGTAGAGCAAAATAAGGAGTACTCTTTGTAAGGGTTGCACTATAGAAGCGGTTGAGAGCGAGAAACTGTAGACTTTAAGCGATTTGCTTTAAATTAAAAATAATAATATGAGAAGTTTCTTTGCGTGTGAAAAGTTGAACTATTTGTCAAATAAAATAGATCATTGCTTTATGACAAGACATAATAAATTTTACAAAATGTATTTAGCTGAAATAACAAAAATGCCAACAGTTTCGTGTTAGATATAATTAACGTAACTTGAAGCTAGCTATTGATAATTTTGAACGAATTTTAATCGTGGTGATTAGTTAGTCTTTATGTTTATTGAAGTTTCTCCAATAGCGCTACCTTAACACATTCCGATCAAAAGGCCTTTTTCAGTTACCGGTCCCTTTACTCAAGTGGCTATACATTCATTAATGCCAACATGATGTCAGTTAATTGTATGGATAAAAAAACGCTGGCAGCACCGCTACCCGCCTCGCTCATGACTCTAATCAAATCCCAACCCTCGACTCACATTCACAGACAATACGTCAGTGCGGTACCGAGGTATAGTTTTACTTTTCCCAGTATTTTCGTTTGTTTTCCGACACAACTGGGTCACAGAGAGGCAGGCCATACAACTGGGTGAGTGGACCTAAAAGTTCCATTTTAATGGTTATGACTTTTTGCGTTTGAAATATGAATTTTTATGTGTGGATTTTTATGTCATTAGTTGGTTGAGTTGTTGGTCTTAGTTATCTCATAAATGGAACTGAATTTCGGGAGATTTGTTGTGCGAATTTAGAAGTGTTGTTCAGGAGAATTAATTTTAGTGTCATTTTTCTTTTAATTCGCTTTTCTTGTTACCCACTGTAGTCCTTATTAAAGTAGCTAGCATGTATGTATATAACGCAAGTCATAAAACTCGCCAGTTGCAAAACAATATACTAAATAGAAAATAGACACACAGTTTGTATTGAAATTCGGCATGAAAACGCAAGTAATATTCGTATACAAATTCCTAAAACCAATACTAGTACAGTCAACAAAACAACTGCAACAAATGCATTGGTCACGTAGTGAATTGTTTCGCGGCGTTTCAACAAGTTTTCACAGTAGTCTTCCCCACGAGAAGAACCAACAAACTGAGCTCTCTAAAGTATTAATGCAAATATAAACGAGAGCTCAGTTTAAGCTGGTTTCACCCTTGATTTGCCTTGGAGCGTACAATGAGTTGTGAGTTATGTAAGTTTACTTACATTGTATGGTTGAGTAGTGTTTTAGATGTGTGCAGTTGTTGTAAAGTTTTCGCGTATATTTCTTTAAAGACACACGTATGTTAAGAAGTGCTGGGAAAACCATTTATTTGTTTTTAGTTGCTTGCAAGTAAATGTAAAATAGGTTGTATTTGCAACATTGTTGAAGAATGCGTTGTTGTTCAGTAATAGCACATGTCGGTGAAGTAAAATATTGGGGGTGAATGAAAATGAGTCAGTTAAGTATTTAAAATAAGTCATACATGAACCGAAATATTAATTTACAATGGTTTTTGAACGTATTCTAGATCTTCTGTTTTTTTTACTACTGATATTATACTAATGCTTTATGCGGTGTAGTGTCGGCTTAGAATAGCACTACCCCATTTCTTTCGGTGGGTTTACGTAAAAGGCTACCTAACGGTATTGGGATTTTTAAAAGATTTTTGGGCGATGCGGTTCGAGACCCATCACCAACAACCTTTATTTTAACATCTTTTTCCCGACGTAACTTCCAAAAGTGGCTGAGGAATTTCTCACTCCTTAGCTCTGACTACCCCTTCTAGGGATTTATAGCCGTGAGTATATGTATGTAAAAAAAAAAAAAAAAGTCAAAAAGTTTATTTTTCAAAATAAAGTTAAATACTAACATTTTTTGAACGTCAAAGTTTTAAATTAATCGTTAATCCGTTGCTTCGGAAGGTGTTCGTAAAGAGAAGAAGCAACAAAGAAACTCTTTACATTCACATTTTTTCATTTTTTCAAAATATGGTTTGTACAATTGCAGTTTATAAACATGTTTTTACTTTACAAAAGATTTTCTAAGCGACCAAACCAAACGCTAGTTTGACATAATTAAAATAAATTGTCCATCACAAAAACCAATCACATAACGTGAGAAGAAAAATCCTCACCAGACAATTATTCCTAGGAATAACGAGGGAAGATTAATAGCTTTACGGACATGGTCATGTGCGCGTTGGGTCCTTGTCGTTTAAAAAATCTTGAACACTGTAGTAAGATTTCTTTATAAGCATGGCTTTGATTGCCTTTTTAAAAGATGCCACAGGCAATTCCAATATGTCAGAAGGGAGTTTATTGAACATTTTCAGGGATAGTCCCATAAAGGAGTTACTTACTTTATTAAGTCTCCACTTCGGTACGTTAAGTTTCTCCTTATTCCGAGTGTTAACAGTATGCCTATCACTAACTTTACTAAATTGGCCTATATTCTTTTTGGCATACATTAAATTCTCAAATATGTATTGGCAAGGGACAGTTAAAATGCCAATATCTTTAAATTTTTCGCGCAACGAATACCTCGACCTTAACATGTAAATAGATCGGATAGCTCGCTTTTGTAAGACAAAAACTTTATGAACATCAGCCGCTTTACCCCATAATAAAATACCGTACGACATAATACTATGAAAATAACTGAAATAAACAATGCGAGCTGTTTCTATGTCTGCTATTTCTCTAATCTTACGCACGGCATACGCTGCTGAGCTCAGCCTTTTAGAAAGTGTTAGTATATGGGGTCCCCATTGCAACTTAGAATCGATTATTATCCCTAGGAATTTTGTCTCTTTCACTAATTCTACTTTTTCACTGTCAATAACAATATTTGCCTCAACTTGCCTAACATTCGGTAAAGTAAATTTAATACATTTAGTTTTTTTGGCATTCAGAACCAGGTTATTTACAGTAAACCAATGCAATACCAGTGAGATAGCTTTATTTACGTCGTCAAGAGATGTAGAGGATCTCGCTACATTAAATATTAAAGATGTGTCATCTGCAAACATAACTATCTCAGAATACTTTTGTACCATAAATGGTAAATCATTAATATAAATCAGAAACAGTAATGGGCCAAGTATAGGACCTTGAGGAACGCCCATCTCTATTTCCGATCCTTTCGACGTGGTTCCATTAATATCTACCTTTAAAGTTCTTTTATCAAGATATGATGCCATTAATTTCAGTGCTTGCTCGTCAAAACCGTAATATTTAAGCTTAGTCAACGCTATTTCCTTTTTTACACAATCAAAAGCTTTTGTGAGGTCACAAAATATACCTAACGCATCCCTGGAGTTTTCCCATGAATTAAAAATATGTTTCATTAGTGACACTCCTGCATCTACAGTAGACCTACCTTTAGTAAAACCATATTGCTCGTCATGGAATATATTATTTTTATTGAAATATGAAAGCATTTGGTTGGACATTATTTTCTCGAAAAACTTACTGAGAACTGGTAAAATAGAAATAGGCCTATAGTTGGTAAAGTCCTGACTATCTCCTGATTTATGTAGTGGGATGAGCCTACTTAACTTCATACAGTCTGGAAATTCTCCTATATCTATACATTTATTAAAAAGTATCGTTAAATGGGGAGCGATTATATTTATTATTCTGTTTATGACGAAAACTGACATTCCTGTTATGTCTTCGGTTTTTTTAAGATTAATGGTTTTAAAATTTTTAATTATATCATAACTGTCAACGTACTTAAAAGAAAACTGTGCTGTTGTTTTGGTAACATTTTGTTCCAACAACTCAAGAGCTTTTTGGGGACATGAATTTAATTTCGCTGTTGTCTGAGTGGGGGTATTTATAAAATGATTTTCAAAAATGTCAGCAATTTGTGATCTTGACTGTATCAGTTCATTATCTAATAATAAATTGAGATCATGCGGGGACTTTAGTTTTCCAGTTTCACTGTTAATTATTTTCCAGACAGTCTTACTCTTGTTAGAAGAATTCTTAATTTTATGTTTTATGCATCTAGATTTAGCTTCACCACAAACTTTTTTGAAAATTTTTGAATAATTTCTGACATAAATAATAAAATCTTGGTTGAAGTTATAGGACTTTTCTCTATAAATGTTATATAGGTGATCTCTACTTATTCTAATTCCAGCGGTGGCCCATTCAGCAAAAGAGCATTTTGTATTACATAGTATTACCTTAGTTTTAAAGATTTTGTTAAATTCTGTTTTTAGCTCATTGATGAAAGAAAGACAATTCTCTAATGTTTCACTGCTTCTCATTGGGGGGCTGATGCTAGACCTAATATTATTTTCAAATAAGCTAAGTTTTTTTTCAGTTATCTGTCTACATACAATTGACTTTTTTTTTTCAATGGTTAATTCTAAATTTATGAATTGTCCCTTGTGGTCTGAGGTAATGCTATCAAAAAGGAAGTGACCAGAGTAGTCACAATTGCAAAAAATATTATCTAAACATGTTGCAGAGGTCGAGGTAATTCGGGTTGGCTCATTAAATACATTTAGAAGATTAAATGATTGAAAAAATGTTAAGATTCTCTCCTTTACTAGACCCTCACCTAATAAGTCAACATTGAAATCCCCACAAACTACAACCTCTCTGGAGCTGCGGGAAGCCATCCCCAAAGCATCCTCCATCGCTGCTTCAAAGATGTCATAGTTACCTTTGGGTGGGCGATATACACACAAAATTATATACTTGCTCAATTCAATGCATGAGATTTCTACATGTTGTTCAACAGAGAGTCTACAGATGTCTTTTCTTTCTTTAAATTTAATGTCTACATATAATAGTTTCATACTACCCCCACACATTATGGACTCTCTGTTAAAACAACTGCCCACCGTGTAATTCTTTAAACTGAAGTTCATTTGTTCTGTTTTTAACCAGTGTTCTGTCAAACAAAGTATTTTAACATTGTACATATTAACGAATAACTCTAATTCTAATAATTTGCAGGAAAGGCTCTGTATGTTCTGATGAACTAGTGAAATATATGCCTTTTCCTTTGTCTTACTACCTAGTTTAAAGCTAAATTTGCAGATACATTGTTACATGTACTAATAACTGCATCCAAGTCAGTTGAAATAGTTATGTTATTGAAATTAATAACATTGTTGTATATAATATTACTAGCTAGTAACATAGCTAGACGTTTTTTAGAATAATCAGGTACTTTCAGGGTACTCTTAGTCATTAATGATTTCTTAATATAATTATTTATATTAAAATTAACAATTTTTTGCCTATATCCCAAAGTCAAATTATATAGTAACATATTTAATTTATATATCCTAGTGTTAACCTTATAGCTAAGATGCTTGGAATATAGGAAGTCACTTATAATTATTTTTCTAACATTTAAATTAACTAACCTCTCAAATGATTTCTTTAAGTCACTTGGATTCACCTTATTACTTGAACCTATTAAAATAACTAAAGTAGTATTCGAGTCATATTGTTCTTTTAAAATAGAATTTATTATTTGAGAGTAACTTGCTCCGGGCATACAAGTATTTAAGATACATTGTTCTAATTCTTTGTTTAAATGATGGCCAATGTTAACACCAAGAGAATCGGAGAAGACTAAAGTCCTCTGAGTCGACACACTTCTATTGTAGGCAAAAGTGGGCTTAACCATATTATTTCTATTTTCAGGAGATACATCATTTATGACAGTACTTACACTGTCACACTTATTGCAAAAACCAGATAGCGTTTCTACTGTTTTTATATTTTCTTTACTTAACTCTATAATTTCTTCTAATCCTTCTATGTAGCTTTGCATCTCTAAGTGACTATTATGATACTTTAATGTTATATCTTAAAGAGATTTTTCTAATTCTATAATCTTATTACTATCATGGCTAATTTTAACTTTATTATTGTCTAGAGAAAGTTCATAATCACTACATAGTTGTTCTAACCTATTTAACTTAAACTTCATCTCATGATGTTGACTACACCTTAGTTTATTAAGTTTTTTAACATGATTCCTTACAATTCTTTTAAGTTTAAGGTACTTTTTTAACTTTTTTGAACCTTTTATGTTCACAAAAAAATATAACTATAATAGTAGATAGTAGCTCACTACTATATTATATTTATTCATGTAATATAGTCAACAGAAATAAGTTCAAGTTGAGTTATAATACAAAAAAATATACATCTAGATTAGTCTATCATAGTCATCTGAATAGACTACTAGCCAGAATTTCTAAGCCACTTTTAATCAGAAAGGCCAAAACATGATCAAATAAGGTATAACTTTGTAGCCAAATATACATTATTGATGAACAGTTGAAAGTTGAAGAGTTTGCGAAGTCAAACGTCTACCTGTCTCTTCTAATTTATCTCCCGAATTAATAATTTAATTATAAAGTTAGATTCATTACATGAGTGCACGTGACGCAATATTGGATGACAAATATTTGATTACTTTAGTTATAGTAATCTTGCGACCGATTTCTGAATTGGGTTTTCCAGCTAAGAACAACTTAAGTATTGTTCTGTCGCATTGAAATCTTAACAACTGAATGATACAAAACGATACTTAAGTCGTTCTCAGCTTGAAAACGCAATTCAGAAATCGGGCGTTAATCTCATATAAGAATTTTTAAATTATCTAGACAAAAAAGAAAGTTTGGATCATCTAGAGAATGTGCAAAATAAAATAATAAATACATACTTTGTTTTATCGTAAATTTCAACCATTGTAATGAAGTAAACCAAAGAACTACTTGCTGCCCTTCGATAGAATAACACTAGTGTGTAGCCAGAGCTTAAGAACTAAAAACACCTCAGCCATATTTCGAAATTGATATGGGACAAGACGGTAGAAATAAAGTATCGTTGGTGATGGGTCTCCAACCGCATCGTCCAAAAATCCCTTAACAAGCCCAAATATCCTTAGTCGCCTCTTACGATCACCCATGGGAAGAAATGAGGTACTGCTATTCTAAGCCGACATTACACAGCTTTTTGTTCTATCGTAAACATCAACGACTTTTTAATGTAATAATTAAAAATATTTTTTGCATTTATATTTGACCGTAATTTTAATTAAAGAGTTATTCATTTGTTCCTCACCATAAAGGTTGACTGGAAGAAATCACGTTAAGGCGATAAGTCCGCCTTTGTGTACATTGACTGTTTTGTAATTTTTAAATACGGTTTGTGTGTTGTGTATTTGTATGCAATAAAGTGTTTATTATTATTATTATAATTTAAAGAACAGAACCTCTGGCTACCTGACAATAGGATAAGGCAAGTGTGGATAGATATAATAAGTAGTTATGTAATGACTAGTAATAGTAAGGAAGAAAGATGTATTCTCGCTACAATAGTTTTTATAATTGGAGAAGCTTATCACACGCTTGCGTCTGCAATCATATAATTATATAATACTAGTTTTCTTGCAGCTTTCTACCAGATTGCACTAAGGTTCTGAGATAGAGTTAATTTGCTCATATATCCCACGGGATCATTGGTACCGGAACATAAAGACATTTGCCGTACCAATTTTAAGACATTTCAAATAGCAAATAAATGTATGAAGATTTAAGAACTAAACGAACCCATTCAATTTTCAAAAGTGGATCAAGAATTGTTGATTCTGAATCTCTAGCTACCCTTTTTTACGATTTATATCGCAAAAAAATAATGAATTAATTAATGTTTTAATATCAGCTGGAAAAATGTATATTTGAATGAATCCTAAAAATTTGCAATGAGTAAATATGGTTAAGTAGGTTCAACATCAAGAATACACAAATGATTATTCATCCTTAATATAAACTCTATTTGCACTACCAAGAATAAAAGAGCATGTATGAAAAGATTGACGGATGTGAACGAAACTAGCAAGGTTTGACAGGATCGAACAAAATGGCGATTAATAGTCTCTGTCTATCCCAATGAAAACTAACGGCGTGAGTATATGTATGTTGCACTTCCTATGATTAGTAGTTCACTGAAAACCATAACAGAAGTACGCAAAATGTGTTTCAAAAGCTGATTCAAAAACAGCATCAAGTTACCTCACGTTTCCACAAGATAGTTTTGAATATTTGGACTGTCTCCAGCATCCAACAACGTTGTAAATGTAACATCGCTTCAAGAAAAACGTAACAAATAACTTTTCAGGTGAAAATCGTTCAAAATATGGCTGGATAGATGATATGTCGTTTTCGTTAACAATTTACTGTCGGGTTATAACATGAAACCCTTTTTGATTTTATTGATCGTTAACCACGCCCATAAATTTAGAATATAATAAAGAAAGCCTTCAATACATATACTAAATCCGTTATTTTTCATTGGTTTAGGTAGAGATTATCGATTACCGATTTTTATGAGGCTGGCAAAACTCTTAAACTCTAAAACTATCCTATTAAACGATATGTATTTATAAAATTCCTAAAGATTTATTCAGATATTTAATTGTTATAACTCTATTTCCCAGTATCAAAGGCGGCGACTTATAGTGATTGTTTGGCGACGGAACTTGAAACTAACAGATTGAACGAATCTTCATTCATCTTTGACCTATTTTATCTCCACAGCGGCTGAGCACTTGTTTGTTACGAACCCTGGCTACCCCTTTTAGGATTTATACCAGAGTATAGTTAGGTACAGATTAAATAAAATATATTTCAAAAAGGCCGAAGAATGAATAATAAAAGAGCATGAATGATAAGATTGATGGACGAGCATGAAGCTAGAGAGAACGAACGATAGTTTTTGTCTTCACCAATGGGAACTAGAGGTGTGAGTACCTATATGTATATTTGTATGTGTGTAATAGATATTTCTTGCGGGATAACTCGTAAGTATAGCTAACAATAGTCAAAACTGTGGAAAGTTATCTCCAAAAAATATTAAAGGAAGGGACAAATTGCAACTGTGCATACAATCTTCAAAGTAACGTAGATCTCTTTTTACCGTCACAAAGTTTGAGGCACCTTTCTCCTTCATAAAACAAAGTTGTCTCTGGAATTGAGCTTTACCTGGAAAAAAGATAAAGTTTTATTAGTTTTTGGAGCTAAAGTATATTTTGGAACTGCAGTTTTCGCGTTTTTATTGTTACATATTCGACGATTGTGAAGGTTTAAGTACATTGCTTTTTGTTAGTGAGAGCCATTAAATTAATATTTTAATCAGTTCAGCTTAGTATTACTCTTTAAAACGAATGCTGATTTTCTATTTCAATGACAATAATTGATTTTATATATTTTAGGGAAAAAATCATTCATAGTAATTTATGTAATCATCTTATACCATGCAACTTTCAATGAAAAATATGAATTCGAAATTGAATGAATGAATGAATGAATTTTCAAGCTTAAAGCTAGAAGCATAAGTTACTATGTGTAAAATAAAAACAAAACATCTACCATTTTAGTTCAAACAAGAAAACGATTCAAAAATGTATATCACGAACACAAAATCACGTCCTCTCGTTAAAAGTGGACGAAATCGTAAAACATACAAAGTGCCAGGTGACATCCCTGTTTGTGCAACTTATTTTGTATGGAGTGACATGAATAATGCAGGAACGGTTAACAACTATCTCCTATTGGCTGAGAAAATTTGTACGAGAAAACTGTTTTGTTACATTGATTTGCTATTATTGCTATGTATGTATGAAAGTATAACTTAAGCAGATATAAGATAATGCTTTCATATTTTATTGGTAGAAGTCAAGTTCTTTACATACATACAAATACTCGTGGCTTTAAATCCCTAGAAGGGGTAGCCAGAGCTAAAGAATAAGAAATTCTTCAGCCACTTTGGAACGTTGAGTAGGGAAAAATGTCAAGTTCTTTAAGAAAATAAGAAAATTTGTAACTTGAAATAATTAATGTTTATTTTCACAGATCTCGCTATTATATTTAAATTATACAACTTGCATCTGACTTAGCTAAATGAAGAATCATCCTATTTTCTAAGATATTCACGATTGCACATTATAATTGAAACAACTATTGATTTTCGGATATTTTAATATTCCCGTGACCATGATAACTGAAAAGTTTTCGAAACGTCGGGCTTTAAAAATAATGTAATAACACGCGATTAAAATATCCGAAAATCAATAGTTTTTTCAATTCGATGAATCATCCTCCTTGAGTCAAGTTGTATTTAATATATTTAGCTCCAAAAATTAAAGAACTCAAAATATCTTCAAAATCTGGGGTGTCTATGACAACCCAACCCGCCATTTTATATTTGCAAGGAATTTTGGGTTTCTACCACCCGTTTAAAAGCCTGTCTTGACTACCCTTTAAAACAAATATATGACAAGACATTAACATAAAGAGAAAGTTTATGACTTGTATTTTAAACAACAGATAAGGGTATTTTTGTCAACAAAAGAGCGGATGAGATCCGCCCTTTTCATCACTTTCATACGAAAACTTCGCCCATATACTTTTAATATAACAATAGAAAACATTTCACTTTTTGTTCTTTGAGAATTCATTTAAATCTAACCTTTTGTTTTCATGATTGAGGTTAAATTTGAGTAGATTATTCATAATCTTATTAACACAAAAACTTGTAGATTTATACAGTAGGCTCGCATTAAAGTGAAATTTTTGAATACATATTTTCATCTCCTAAATAGTTTGGATGTCATAATTTATTTACGTAAAACTAGTGATTTGACTAAGAATATGATAAGATTCTTTTGATACAGTCTTTTCATTTGACGTGATAATATAATTATATTCTTATTTCGCGAATTTAATCTCGGTTTGGAATATAATTTACAACAAACTTTACAGACCTATTCCCAATAACAATAACGGAGTATTTCCGTCCAATTACACTCAAATATAATGACAAACATTTATAAAAACTACAAAGAAAAATCCTTTAGAACATTTCGAAGAAAACTCTTAAAAGTCCTTTAAAGAAGGTATTCAGAGATTTAATTATAAGTTGGCGCATCTTCGTCTTCCAACAAAGAGCTTAAAGGGGCGCCAATGGGGAAAAGGGGTGATTTTCCTATTAAAATAATATTAATTGATAGGAGATCGATTGTTTTGCGACCCTTCTCACAAAAGATTCTTTCGCGTCGTTACTTGAGACGTATTTTTTGCTTTTGTTCATTTGCATTGCAATCGGCTTGAGAGCTTTTAACGTAGCTTTTTTATTAACCGGAAATATGCTTTTGTTGTTTTAAATATCAGGGACAAGAAATTTACTGCAAACTTGGCGTCGTGAACATACCAATTCTTATAGGTTTTTGTTAGCAACCGTGATAGCCCAGTGGGTAGAACACTCGGTTATCGTGCAAACGACTAGTGTTCAAATCCTGGGTCGGGCCTACACCAATTTGTCTTTTCTAAAGACATATGTGTGGTTAATTTATCATGGTTGTTAACGGTGAGGGAAAACATCGTGAGGAAACTCACATGGCTGAGTTGTACTTAGTCATGTGACAGTGTATTCGTACAAAAACGGCGATAGGCCTGCCCCCTATCACGTGAGTACACTGTCCATGCAAAACGTGGGTACTCTGAACACCAGGTGACAAAGTCACGTGATGTTCAGAAGTATTAGTACCTCTGCCAACCCCTTCGGGGATATTCGGCGTGAACGTTTATGTTTATGTTGTCCTATCTGTATTAAATACATAATAACAGCTTTGTTAAGGATACCGAATTCATTCAAATAACTTCCGTGTAGTTCCGGCTTAGAATGTTACAACCTCTTTCTTCTACCATCTTGTCCCCTTGTCTCATCAACTTCCAAATGTGGCTGAGGAGTATCTAGCTTCGCCAGCCGTGAGTATATGTATGTATGCACTAAATTAATTATGTATTTATAGGCATGTATAAGGATATGCCAACAAATAAACACTGCGCTCATAAACTAAACGCGAAAAAATCCGAGGCGTTATGAGAAGTACAAGTTAAATGGAGAATAGTCACTTACAAAACTGCGGGTAGAAGTAAGTAATATTAATACTCTGTATCAAATTACGCCGGGAATTCCGGTGTTACAAAAAAGCGACACAGAATTTATATTCAAAAGTAAAACATCTTATTTCCTTTAAAAAGCTCCAAGTCAATAATAATAAAATATTTCTCTGAAATTTCAAATTCATTTCGCTGCCGAGGTGAGCTTGTAACTGAAATTAAATATCCAAATTTCGTGTCTTTCCCGACTCTATGAGCAAGGGATAGAGTTGAAATTCGTTGTTTTATTTAGTTGCCCAACTCCAGAGGAAGACCAGGGCTATAATAATTGCAGATTTATGCTAAATGTTATGGCTACCAAGTTTTACAGCGGCATAAAAAGTGTTGAGAACAAAATTTACGGACAGTTACGGACAAAGGATTGGGTACACTACGATGTGTTTTTTCTAAGTTACTGACTACCCTTTTTTGGGTTGTAACCTTTTATGATAATATCTTTCGGACGAGGCCGATGAATTATCAAAAACATTGGTAAAACTGCTTTCTCTTTCGCACTTACATGGAATCTTTTACTTTTATCTCATTTTAACCGACAGTGCATCGATAAAATCTCGTGCTAGGTCTCCAAGATTTTTGACAACAAAACCAAAAACATCGTCGGCGCATAAGACTGACAAAGAAAGTAATTGCTAAATACTATTTTGAGCAAAAGTATAGGCATATGATAGTGCTATTTGCACCCAACATATAAAGCCGGAATAGCACATATCTTAACACAAGCGGTTTCTAAAAGACGTAACATTTTTTAAAATTCTATAATACATCGACCGAGATCAAATTTCGCTAAGACATTTTGAGCTCAGATTATTTCACCGATAGGAAATACATATGAGCATTACTGCTGTCATAATCTTAGATTTAAAAGTCATAGCTATTAAGTATAGTCATTATATCCTCTTTTTTAAATGAACAAACAAGTTTTTAGCATCGAAATCTCTATGTTACAGCAATTTGAAACGGTTTTTTTGACATTGGTATAAGATAGTATCTATTGTAAACTCTTAGTTCATTATTGATGTGATGGTATTATCTCTAAATAACACTAATCGAACTAACTAACTAACTCTTTCGAAAAAATATCTGAATCAAGTAAGTTAAATACCTATTCACCCAATTCAGCTATATTTCACATTAAGACATTATATTTATAACCTAATTTAAAGAACAGAGTACACACAAAAAAACAAATTTACCAAATTACACACTAATTAAATTTAACATTCCGCAACACAAAAAATATAAAGCTACGCTTGTGAAGTGAGCCAAGGAGAAGTGGCAATCGATACTTGTTTACTTTACCGTACCGTATTTATTCATACAAAATGGCGATAGGCCTGCCCCCTATCACGTGAGTACAATACCCAAGCAAAACGTGGGTACTCTGAACACCAGGTAACAATGTCACGTGATGTTCAGAAGTATTAGTTTCTCTGCCAACCCTTTTGGGGCTATGCGGCATGAACGTTTGAGAGTATATTATCCAAGTAAAACAAATATACAACTAAAACATACCGAACAAACGTTTATATTACATCACATTTTAGCACAGTCACATGTCTGGCACTTAATCATTAGTAATATTATACCTAACCGACAAAATCTATAAATCCACGCTATGATACACCACGTGATCTGAATATTCAGATTTAATCTTAAACCTAATTTATATTTACAATAGATCGAATTAGGAATCCATTTAAAATAGCTATAATATTGCCATTTTTATTATCTTTGTCATGTCTGTTAATATCCTCATTATAATCAGGCGACAAGGCCCCCCATGTATTTTCTTTTGATTATTTTAATTCAAATTGTTCTTTTACTAGTATATTTTGAGATGAGAGCATAGTTTCGTCCTAATTGTGTGGGATGGGCATTTAAATATCGTCGTAGTTGAAATATTTATTGATTCGTATAACTATAATTTGCAACTATAATTTTTTTAAATTTTTTTGTGATGCAAACCTCATGTGGGGATTATCTATCTATACTTATAATAAATCTGTAGAGAGGTCAATTCTGTACATGAAATATATTTTCGAAATAACTATCAGGTGGTGATAAGGGATCGATACTGATGCCAAAAATGCAATCAGTAAAATTTTTGTCTGTCTGTCTGTCTGTCTGTCTGTCTGTCTGTCTGTCTGTCGGTTTGTATGTTCCTTATGGAAACAAAAACTACTCGACGGATTAGAACGAAACTTGGTACAATTATTCTCCATACTCCTGGGCAGGTTTTTGTATACTTTCCAGTAGAGTAGTAAAGGGGAATTTTGGGAAATTTTGGGAAAACGGGATAAGTTACTCCATTTTTTAAGCTTCCGTCGCGTGTGCAGCCTTAATGGTTAAACTTACATAGAAATCATGTATGACGGAAATATTCTTCATAAAATTATCTAAAAAAAAATCCTCAACAGTTTATGTCTATCTTTTACGGTTGACTCACAATAACACGTGTAATTTCTGATAGCTTAGCAGTTCGGAACATTCTGATTATATTGGTTTACTCTTACGTTTGTAAACCTCTCACTCATCCCTAATTTAAAAAAGGTAACATTATTACCTATTCAATAAAAAAAGAATCATAGAAATCGGTAGAGAAACACCGAAATTATACATAAAATAAGCCATCGCGCCCGTGACCAAAACCGAATCGTTACTAATTTACATATAACATACTAGATGGCGCCAGTAGTTGCATCCTACAACACGTAATGATTTATATTTTAGATAGTTATAAATACTTCATAGCGTTTTATTCCAAAATTTGCTATTAAACGGAAATACTGAACCGTTCATTAAAGCGCATTAAAAATCACCAAACTACACTGTTTAAGGAGTGCTAAAAATTTAATAAATTGAAATCATTGCGCTGAATTTCACAATGCTTGAGTAGTGACTGAAGAAACAAACCTCAGATATTTAAAAAAACATCGCTACCCGTGCGAAGCTGGGACGATCCACTAGTTACTAATAAATGAACAAAAAATAAAGGAAAGAAAACAACATTGACACGGTAGCTCAATTGGCAAGAGCGACGGGGGCGTAAACCCGAGGTCGCGGGTTCGAATCCCGCCTGTGTCGAATTTTTTTTTTCCTTTATTTATTATAATTTTTTTCTTCACAGTGTGAAGCTTAGAATAGCACCAACCCATTTCATCCTGCGGATGTCATCAGAAGTGACTCAGAGTTTTGGATCTGTCAAAGTGATTCTTTGAGCGATGTGACTGGATACCCATCACCAACCGTCCTTCATTTTATAATCTTTTCCCCAAAACTTCCAAAAGTTGCTGAGGATTTTTCTAATTCTGAAACTCTGCCAACCCCTACTTGTCCCATCCAAGAGTATTGATGGTAACTTATTTGTTAGAATCGCAATAAAATAAGAAAATTCTGTTACAAATGCCCATAGAAGTAAACGAATATACGACTAATACGAAATAGCTAGTATAAAAAATAATTAATTTTAAAATAATAATACATATCGATCTGGTTGAACTTACTTTTTGGAAAGTTACTTGCCAATTCCCGATACACTTTTTTTGTTCGTCAAATTAGGATGAGAGAGTACAAGGGAGTGGATTATCGAGAATGACAGAATAACGCACAGTAAAATATTAGACATGTTAATATATTAAAAACTAGCATTTAGTACATACATACATACATATACTCACGGCTACAAATCCCTAGAAGGGGTAGCCGAAGCTAAGGAATCAGAAATTCCTCAGCCACTTTTCGAAGTTGTGTGGGGAAAAGATGGTGAAAAAAAGGTTGTTGGTGATGTACATCCACCACATGGTGGTACATCCACCGGAAGAAATGGGGTAGTGCTATTCTAAGCCGACACTACACAGCAATCAATAAATATTAATAATAATAGCATTTAGTGACTTTCCTAAACAAGCGTAACTTATGATTATATAATGAGGAGCAAAGAATGTCCACTAATCTCTAAGAAATAATATTTTTTTAATAAAATAAATTTAAGATAACTAATTAGCAACTTAATGTCAATTATGAACAAACATAGGATTAATATATTCGAAAATTAAAAGAAGAAAACTTATTACAAATCAAAGTACAGGTTCCACGCTATAAGGGCATCCAATCCTTTCCTTTCTAAATCCTCAAAACTCTACCTGCCCATGCCAGTCACCAAGTGAGAAAGTAAATAAATACCGGATAAAATACACAAAGCCTTCCGTATTTCCGGTATTGACAAGCTGAGTGGCGCTTTGAACTGAATATGATTGCTGGGGAAAATATTATATATATGGTAAAATAGAGAGCATGTGTGACAGTAAATAGAGAGAGAGCTTTAAAGCTAAAGTGGAGGTTAATGTTAGTAGCAGACGACCACGCAGGAAAAATTTAGAACTAATAGTATCTCCCTACCCCAATGGGAAATAATGGCGTGAGTATATATATGTATGTTTAGTTTCTTGAATTAACAATAATAATCTATCTACCTATCTATAGTATAGACATGAGTAGCTGTTACTTCTTTTAGGGATTCATAGGCGTGAGTATATATATATACATACATAAATACATACATATACTCACGGCTATAAATCCCTAGAAGGGGTAGCCAGAGCTAAGGAATTAGAAATTCCTCAGCGACTTTTGGAAGTTGCGTGGGGAAAAGATGGTAAAATTAAGGTTGTTGGTGATGAGTCTCCAACCGCATCGCCCAATAATCCCTTAAAAAGTCCCAATACCGTTAGTCGCCTCTTACGTACACCCACCGGAAGAAATGGGGTAGTGCTATTCTAAGCCGACACTACACAGCAATATATATATATAGAGTATATTTACGTATGATTATATTCTATTTCGGGCTACCGTTATCACTATAATTTTCTAATTCCGCAAGTGGTATTTTAGGCGACTGAATGTATATTTACAAATGCCACCATATTAATTATGTTACTCAAATAAGCCTAATAGTCCGGTCAATTTAGGCCTAAAATAAGTAGGAAGGTTACATAAATTCATTAGAAGCTGAAATTTGGCACAATTGTTCAAAACATGATTATAAATGAAACCTCAAAAGTCCCCATCGTTCCGAGGTGTGCTAAAAATTTAACACGAGGTCAAAGGTCAAAAAAATGAGTTTTTCGCGATTTTAAGCGAAACGGTGAGTTTTTTCGCAAAATTACCCCGGTACAAAATTGTAGATCAAAAAATTCTCTACAAAAATCATCAATCAAATATCAATATTTTTTTTCCTAAAAGCCACCATTTTGAAGATATAACGCGTTGAAAAGTTCGATCACTGGTAATCTTCATACTTTGCACATGTACGCCACGTATGAACATCACTTATAAAGTGTTATAACTTAAATTTATTTGCTATTGGTGATTGTAACTTGTTTCTATACAATATATGTTAAAATATGAAAACTACTTACTTACTTGCTTAGATAAGTTGCGATACGCAACTTTTGTTAAAAATACGCGTAATAAAAAGCAAGTACAACTAGCTTCTTTACCTCCAACCTCAGTAGCTGCTCACCAACATTTATTTCGGGTATATTACCAAGTTCAAGTGTGGCTTGGTAATCAGCTGGACCCTAAAGACTGGGGTTGGAAGTTGGTCGACAATACATTAGAGCCAGTTCTAACTTTACTTCCACCAGCACCTGAGAAACTTCTCAACTCAATATTTTGCAACTGTAAAAAAGGTTGTAATGCTAAATGTGGATGCAGAAAAGTTGGACTGTTTTGTTCCCTGGCATGCACAAACTGCCAAGGCCGATCGTGCTCTAATGTTGAGTCAGCTAATCTAGAAGACTCATATGATACCAATGAGGAATCGCTAGTGGGACAGTTGATCTGTGAAATAGAAGAAGAAGAACAGGAAGAAGAACAAGAAGAAGACGAAGAACAAGAAACAGTAATCCTGGAAAATTACGAATCAGACGAGGAATATTAATCATTTTATTTTCAATTACACCGCCATTATTTTAACCAACCGGTATGTACAATAATATTTAACAATAGTTTTAAAACAAATAAAATCACTGCAGACCCGTGGAATAGGCCTACAGGGGATACCACGTTAAAATAAAACGCGCTAAGTACTTACCTCATAGGTGGCGTGGAAACGTGTGCAAAGTATGAAGATTACCAATGATCGAACTTTTCAACGCGTTATATCTTCAAAATGGTGGCTTTTAGGAAAAAAAATATCGTTATCTTTTTTGTAGCGAATTTTTTGATCTACAATTTTGTACTGGGGTGATTTTGCAAAAAAACTCACCGTTTCGCTTAAAATCGCAAAAAACTCATTTTTTTGACCTTTGACCTCGTGTAAAATTTTTAGCACACCTCGGAACGATGGGGACTTTTGAGGTTTCATTTATAATCATGTTTTGAACAATTGTGCCAATTTTCAGCTTCTTATGAATTTATGTAACCTTGAATGTATAAATTGACCGGATTATAATTAATTTTGTATCACAGTGGATCAACTAATTCCGAACTAATGCGGGTATTTCACACGAGTCTATCAATTGATATAATTAGTATCTGTACATGTTTCATGAAAGGGATTTGTTGTGATGTGTAATGCTGTTTACTTTGAATCTTTATTAAGACGTATAGCTGTGTAGTGTCGGCTTAGAATAGCACTACCCCATTTCTTCCGGTGGGTGTACGTAAGAGGCGACTAACGGTATTGAGGTTTTTAAGGGATTTTTGGGCGATGCGGTTGGAGACCCATCACCAACAACCTTTATTTCACCATCTTTTCCCCACGCAACTTCCAAAAGTGGCTGAGGAATTTCTAATTCCTTAGCTCTGGCTACCCCTCCTAGGGATTTATAGCCGTGAGTATATGTATGTATGTATGTTGTAAACCTATCACCGGCTATTCTTCAATTGACTTTACTTTACTTAACTCCCTTGATACGAGTATCTAAACAATTATCCATTTCGAGGAAGTAGCTGCAAAATTGACAATTGTGAAGACTTAACTTATCTTTATTGGGATTTCAGCTGTGAGTGTAATATTATTAAAAAGCACACTTTTATTACATAATTTAAAAATGATTATTTACAAACAATACGATTTGTGAATGAAATACAATGGATGGTCAAATCAAATGTATGATTTCTTTCGTACAATCTTTGGATGGTACAGTAAGTTTGATAACTAGATATATATATATATATATATATATATGAAGTACCTTTTTTTAAATCATAATAATACGTCACACTTTCTGGGAGGTCCATATTTATTTAAGTTTGATAGGAATCGATCGTAAAACAATCTTAGACTGAATCGAGAAAAACGTGTTTTGTACATTATCTGAGTTATATTTTTGATAGGCGTAAAACTTGCTACATCAATACTCAATAAGGAAGGCATCTAAGGATATATTCTCATTTCAATAAGTTTTTTTCTTAGAAAATTAAGGAGAACACACTTGGACCAAATTGAGAGTGTGCTCAAAAAGGCTGGCGTCCGAAGTATGAAGAATAAAAGAGCATGTATGAAAAGATTGATGGATGTAAACGAAGCTAGAGAGGTTTGTCAGGATCGTACGAAGTGGGGATCAATAGTCTCTGCCTACCCCAATGGGAACTAATGGCGTGAGAATATGTATGTATGTATGTAGAATAAACACATATCAGGATTTTCTCAAAAACATTTTCACATGGAACAAATATACCAAAACAAGATTAAAACCAAAAAATTCAACGCAAATGAAACCAAACAGCTCAATCAGCGAATCCCCATTCAAATTAAAATCTTCTTTAGAAAAGCATACAAAGTCGAATAAAAGCGAAGAAAACTGCCAGAGCCACAATATAGGCAGCCCTATATAAAAACCGATCGTTTTCATCTCAGATTAAACGCACTCAAGTATTTCCTACAAAAGGTAACCTTACGAACGGAGGGACTGAGCCTCTCATTTCCAATATTAATATTTTGCTGTAGTCATGAATCGGTGGGTTGCCAGGATTTTAAGGCTTTTAGGGTATGTAGATTGCGTGCATCTTTTTTATTTAAAAGGTAGTTTAGTAGAAAAGTAGATATTCTTACGGTTATTTATATATATTAAAGATCACACTCAGAATAAGAAAACAGAGGTTTTCAAATTGCAGGTTGAAAGTATGAAGAATAAAAAAATCAAGAAACCTCCTCAGGATGATCGAAATTGCGATCAACAGTTCCTATCACATAATAAAAAAATTACAACTAAGGTAGATTTTTTTAACTAGGACAGACTATATAAGAATGCTTAGAAAAAATATTTATCAGAAACATTTTGTAAAGCGGTTATTACACAAAAAGTACTGTATCCAGTAAACCTATAGTGTGATAAACTAACGTCTACTTAGCTTATAATACTACCTGCCCGGCTAATACGAGCGGTGTTTAAACTAGTTATCGCGTGAGATAAAGCAGCCATCTCTTACGCACTTACTTAGTATCGTATACTGCCTTCTCGTTCTAACTGTTATCGTGTCGATAAAATAGCGCTCGTGCTTGGCTGCTGGAGGTCTAGACGAGCGTTATTTTATCATTACCCTGTCGGTTAGAATGAGATAAAAATATATGATACTATGTAAGTGCGAAATATATAGCTGTTTTTCCCACTTGATATCTAGTTTAACGCTCGTGCTAGCCATGATCTTCACTTGCTACCCTACTCTTTGTTCTAAGTCGAGTAATACCTGCTTTAAATACTATTTTTTTTGTTAAAAATTTACTATTTTGTTCGTACAACAATATACTAGGCGAGCAGAACTTTCGAAGGGGTTAATTTTAATTCAAGTGACTCAATAATCTCCCCTTACTTCGTCTATAAGTCCGAACCCGTCGGGTGATTGCCACACGCCATCCCATATTAATGACCAGCAACAAAGACCCGCCACCAAATCATATTCTTTTCATGACGCCAAACAACACTATACGTTAGAAAGGTCACGTTACAATGGTTGTGTATCCCTTCAATATTTTTCGGTGAGAAAACCGAATGACACAGGCAATAGATGTACGTCATTTTGATTCATGGATGACAAAACTGGATTTGTATCACGTTTTTATTGTATTATTGTTTCGAAACGTTCTCTGAATACGGTACAATATTCGTGTCATTATTATACGTGGAAGTGACGTAAATTCAATGTGCCTATATTTTAAAAGGGATGTTTAACATCGTTGAATTCAAAGGTAAAATAGGATATAGGATGTTTGACCAAGTTTCTTTGATTTATTCAAATAAACTTTACCTATAAGAGAGTAAATTGGAGTTTCGAAACTGCCTCGTTTGACTGTATTTTCATTTTGCAGTGTAGCAATAAAACTGTTATATAAAGCCAAATATTACAAGCGAAAGCCAAATAAACACAAAAGGCAGGCGTTCAAAGTGGTCAAAACAAAAGGCCATCTATGAAAGAATGAGGCATGTAAAATAAGATCGAGAGGTTTGCCAGGATCGTACTACCGTGGCGACCCATAGTCTCTGACTACCCTAATGAGAAGTTATCATATAAATGTATGTTTATTCTTCACTAGCTTTTTGCCCGCGACTACGTTCGCGTGGACTACATTTTTTGCATCCAGTTTACATCCAAAATACCAAAGCTTCTCGAAGCAAAGTCTATGGGCCAATTTTGACTAATTATAAATCGCTAACAATTTAACAAATCCAGTTATGGAAATTGTATGAGTTTTCGGTAAAATTTCAGATGGAGACCTTCAATTTGATACCTGAACCAATTATCTAGCTTTTAGCATCGCGACACAGGCCGGCTCACAAAATCCACCCTCTTTCGTTAAATATATAAGGAGAAGTTAGAATATAAATGTATGTTTATTCCTTTTTTTCTCAGGGTTACAGAAGTTCGAAAGATAAGAGTTCAATATCTAAAACTATTATTTTATCCCATTAATCACGGAAATGGCTTCACAGGAAAGAAATGTTTAGCACACATTAGAAGTTGTTAGCAGAGGAGTAGTAAATCATTAATTACATAAAGTTAAAGTTATGATTATTGCTAATCAACATCCTTTATTGTGTGCATTGTGCGTGTACATGCCTATACCTATATGTACCTATGAAAACCATGGAAGTTATATAATACCTGCCCGGCTAGTACGAGCAGTGTTTAAATTAGTTATCGCGTGGGATAAAGCAGCCATCTCTTACGCACTTACTTAGTATCGCTTACTGCCATCTCATTCTAACCGTTATCGTGTCGATTAAATAGCGCTCGTGCTTGCTCTTCTGATGTATTAGCACGAGGTCTATTTATGACGAAAAAATAAAAATTACAAAAGAGCCTAAATTGCAAAAGAGCCTAAATATTACTCAAAAAAAAAAAAACCTCTGTACTGAGCACTGTTCTTAATTAACCATCGCACTTTACTACAGCATGAGGCTTGTGAGAGCGCGTATGTCACATGAGAAGTGAGAAACTGACATTGCTCATACAAAATCTGTCTTATCTCACTTCTCACATGACATACTCACTGTCACACGCCTCATGCTACGGGGGCTGGTGTTGTTACATCTAGTAACCTCTTCTAAAATTATAACAAAAAAGTCCATCAACCAATCAGAGCCTCCTCGCTAATGGTATCACATCACTTCCGGTTAAATGTCAACGCGAAGTTCATGAACATCCGGTTTCCGCGACCCTTAAACTCTGACACGTTCCTTTTTCTTTTGCTTGTTAAAAACTTGACAAAAGAAAGATTTTTGTTATGGAAAGGGCCTATTGAAGGCCGTCATGGTACAGTGGTAAGGGACGAGGCTTACAAGAACTAGCTGGGTTTTGTAGTTTAGGTTCGAATCTTTTCTGCCAACATACAGATAATATTTCTCTGCCTACTCTAATGTGAATAATCTACCATTAATTGTGTGTGTACGTATCCACGTATATACGACTAGTCCCTAGATTTTTATAACATCGATGTTTTTAAGTTACTTTTAACATTGTCCAACCCTTATGAAATTTTTATCCTATGTTTTTCTAAAGGTTAAGGTTTGTATCGATGACATAATTTTTAAATGGGTTGCCAAGCCTATTTTATTATAGGCAAAGAAACATACATACATATACTCACGGCTTTAAATCCCTAGAAGGGAAGCCAGAGCTAAGGAATTGAAAATGCCTTAGCCACTTTTGGAAAATTGAGTGTCTTACGAACACCCATCGGTAGAAACGGGGTAGTGCTATTCTAAGCCGACACTTCACGGCGTGAGGCAAAGAAAGACACAAACAAATCTTTCCTTCTTATAATAAGTAGCCTCTAAGTAATATAAGTAGTCCAACAACCTTAATAAAATAAATAAATATGTATATACTTATTCTACTCCTAATATAAAAGCTTTTTCAGACAACAAGGCTTCCAGTTAGAATTTCAAAAGTAATTTAGCAAACAAATTTTGTAACCAAATATATTTGATTGAGAAATATTAGAAACATTTTTGTTCAATGGTTTCCTTCAATTAAAAACTTCAACAGAATGAAATCGTATAAATGAGGTTTTGTTAAACAATTATTTTTAATTTTTATACGTATACTAGCTGAACCGGAAAACATTGTTTCGCCTTATAATTATTTCTAGGGAATTTTAGACTATACAATGAAAATAATACGTAAAGGGTGTAGAACCCTTATCACTCAGGAGTATCACTTAGTTTTCAATTTATCGAACCGTTTTTGTAAAACCAGCTAAGAATATCCCTACCTCTTTCTACCCACGGGTGTCGTAAGCAGTGACTAAGGATATGGGGATTATAAAGTGGTTTTTGTGCGATGCGGTTGGAGACCCATCACCAATGATACTTTATTTCCACCATCATGTCCTCTATTAACTTCCAAATTAGCCACATTTTCCTAATTTGAAGCTCTGGCTACCCGTTCAATGGAATTGTAGCCGTGAGTATATTATTTAAATTATTATCTTTTATCCAACAGTCTTAATAATAAAATGTGATTTGATAAAAGTTTATGTTATGTATGTTAAAAGTTATGTTAGGTTGTATTGAAGGCAATAGAAATCCCAAGATATTGAGTTTTACCAATATTGACCGAAGACTTAATCAGTCCAGCGAACGACTTAAGGGCGTGTCAAGTTCCTTTCGGGGAGATTAGATATTGAACTATTGTGTAAATAAAGTAAAGTATTAAATATACTTTTAAAATATCCATAGTAATGTTTTAATGTTGTGACTAATTGAAACCTTATAATTATAACAGTTATGTAATGCAATAAAAAAAATTGAATTTGAAATTTGAAAAAAAAATCTACGCGTGCCTTATGATGTGAACCTTCTTATTTTTCCAAACTCACGACAATAACCATAAAAAGTATAGCCAGAGATTCAAAAAACAAGTATCTTCAGATACACTTTTGGTAGTTATGAGTGGAAAAGGTGGTTAAATAAAGGATATTTAGCTGTCTTTAATCTTGCTCGTCTAATACAGAAATCGACAATCAGAAGAAACCTACCCCACCAATACCTACCCAATTACATTAGGTGATAGTTCAACGCGTAGAATTAAATTCATTAATCCTAGATTCTCCTTTTAGCCATCGAAAAACATATACATACATATACTCATAAATCCCTAGATGGGGTAGCCAGAGCTAAGGAATGAGAGATTCCTCAGCCACCTTTGGAAAGTTGAGTGGGGAAAAGATGGTAAAATAAAGGTTGTTGGAGATGGGTGTCCAACCGCATCGCCCAAAAATCCCTTTAAAGTCCCAATACCGTTAGTCGCCTCTTACGTACACCCACCGGAAGAAATGGGGTAGTGCTATTCTAAGCTGACACTACACAGCTAAAACGAAAAACGAAGGAAGTTATCAATTTGTCGCGTACATTTTGACAATCACAGACGATAGCACATGGATATGTATGTATATCAGATTTTTCATAATAAAACATAATATTAGGGGAACATCGTAAGCTATTGTCTGCATCCTGTCTGTCGCAAGGGCTCTTATAAGAGGGCTTAGTAGCGACCACGGAGTAATGGAGGGCTATACGTTTTTATGCTATTGAATTTGCTACTAAGAGGTTTGCGAGACGGTCAATGATTTTGATATAGTACTTTTTATTTTAAAATGGTACAATGTTTGAATAATATCATTTAGTCTAGTCAATGAACAGAGCAGATATATTTGTCTCTAATGAACATAAAGTCAAAAGTCAAAAAGTTTATTCTTCAAAATTAGGTTAAAAACTAACATTTTTTGAACGTCAATTTTTTTACATTTATCATTAGTCCGTTGCTTCGGAAGGTGTTCGTAAAGAGAAGAAGCAACAAAGAAACTCTTTACATTCCCATTTTTTCATTTTGTCAAAACATGGTTTGTACAATTTCAGTTTATTAACATGTTTTTACTTTATAAAAGATTTTCTATGCGACAAAACCAAACGCTAGTTTGACATAATAAAAATAAATTGTCCATCACAAAAAACCAATCACATAACGTGAGAAGAAGAACAGGCGGCAAAAACGCACGACCGATTCTAAAAGTTCTTTCAACAGTAGAAATCCACAAATTTCAAGAGAAACATAGGTTAAATATGATTTCACTTCAATACATAAGAGAGGAATAAAAGAGCTGATACGGGAAGGAATTATCAATGTGAGAGAAGCAAGAAAATGTTGTCAGAATTGTACAAAGCGTTTGAGAGTATCTGCCAACACCGATGTGAATTATTAGCGTCTTTACACTAAGCTGTGTAGTGTCGGCTTAGAATAGCACTACCCCATTTCTTCCGGTGGGTGTACGTAAGAGGCGGCTAACGGTATTGAGGCTTTTAGGGATTTTTGGGCGATGCGGTTGGAGACCCATCACCAACAACCTTTATCTCACCATCTTTTCCCCACTCAACTTTCCAAAAGTGGCTGAGGAATTTCTAATTCCTTAGCTCTGGCTACCCCTTCTAGGGATTTACAGCCGTGAGTATATGTATGTATGTTTGTTTACACTAATGCAAAGAGGTCCAGTCGTCACTAAATAGATCAACTAAATCGCTGCCTGTACTTAGCAATAACGATTTTAATTATAACTTCTTTCAAATACATATACCCAATTCCTGTTAAACGTAATAAACGTTTATATTGTATATTCCCTCGTTAATTTTTATTACTTCTCACCTTGTACTACAAGTTGCCGAAATTTGGATACGAAGACTTTGTTAAGTGTAGGCGTATTCAGAAGAGGCGAATGAGGGGAGTGAGGAGGGTGAGGGGGCATATTATCACGTAACAAATTGGTTTCTGGTACCTTTGTTCGAGTCGCTGTACTCTTGTAGAAGTAGCGATAGCAAGTGACGTCTTCAGTTTACATACCTGTAATAAAAAGATTTGGTTTAGTATATTTTGTTTGAAATGTATTTGATCGGTTACAATTATGAGTTGAAACCCATTGATCGCGGTATGGTTAATTTATGATTTATAGTTACAAACATACATACATGTACTCACGCCGTTAGTTCCCATTGCGGTAGGCAAAGACTATCGATGGCCTTTACTATTCATAGTTATTCGTCAGCTAATATATTTATCATGAAGAAACATAAGGACAAACCGAATTGATGTAGATTTTAACTTTGTTTTAAAGCAAGCTGTATCACTGAATAGCCTAGAATCCCATAATACCGTCGAACTATTATGTTCCTTACAACTAGAATAATAATAGTACATACATACATACATACACTCACGGCTATAAATCCCTAGAAGGGGTAGCCAGAGCCAAGGAATTATAAATTCCTCAGCCACTTTTGGAAGTTACGTGGGGATTAGATGGTGAAATAAAGGTTCTTGGTGATGGGTCTCCAACCGCATCGCCCCAAAATCCCTTTAAAGCCCCTATACCGTTAGTCGCCTTTTACGTACACCCACCGGAAGAAATGGGGTAGTGCTATTCTAAGCCGGCACTACACAGCAAATAATAACTTAAATAATAAAAGTGATGATGCTATTTTAGGCTACATTTGTATGTAAGTCAATAAATTGAAAACAATATTGCTGTCGGTACCAGCAAAGTAAATCGTCTCTTTAATATGTTATACAAAAAGATTCTCTTCAATTTGAGTGCCGTGTAGTGTCGGGTTAGAGTAGCACTACCCCATTTCTACCCGTGGGTGATCGTAAGAGGCGACTAAGGGTCCAGGGGTTTTTTAAGTGATTTTTGGGCAATGTGGTTGGAGACCCGTCACCAAAATCATTTATTATTACCATCTTTTCCCCAATCAACTTCCAAAAGTGGCTGAGGAATTTCTCTTTCTGAAGCTCTGGCTACCCCGTTAAGGGATTTATAGCCGTGAGTATATGTATGTATGTATTCTCTTAACTATAAGATATTTGTAGCTCCTGCAGTAAATATAAAAATATACTTGTACATTAATTATTTGCATAAATCTAGTATCAATATTATAATAATTTGAGTGGATTTGTTATTTTGGATAAATTTTTTTAGTGGTCGGTTTGGAAAGAATAAATTAAAGGTTATGACAACAAGATCTGTATTTTCGATAAAGATTTTAATATTTTATTTTGGCCGAATTTTGGGAATATGAGATATATGATACCGCCTTAAAGGTAAATGTAGTTGGAATATAAGTCCAGTAAGAGGCATCATCCGAATTTTCAAATCTAAAGATAGTTAAGGCAAGAAAAAAGAATAACGTCTTATAGTACCTCTCAAATTAAAGGATTACTTCGCTACTGTCCTTATAAAAAGGAATGTCGTTATATTATTAAAAGTTCTATACACTCCCAGACAATAGTTGAAGTATAAGAATATAAAAGCATTATAAATCGAATGACAATGTTATTAAAAGAAGCCAATAAAAAATGTCTTTATGAGTATTTTATAAACACACTATGTTCAACCCTGCGTGTCTAATCCAATCACGGACTCAGGAGTCCGCACCGTGGGCCGTCTTTCCAGCAGCTTGTTAGTTAGGGTTGGCACTTTATATATTTTTATTATGGACACATATAATAAGAAAAATAAAAAAATCTCGTTGTTTCTATTCTTTTAATGTTTTTCATACACTATAGTCTGACAGTTCATTTTTCTAAATCGCATAAGTTGCTTTGAATTTTAGTATTTTTTATTTGGTCTCATAAACGACTTTCAGCTAACAATCAGTCAAGTCCTTTAATTCGACGCACTAAGAAGTAAAACCCTTATAAGGCACAAACAGACAAATATTCTCATTCATAACATAAATAGGGATAATAACCCTGCTTTGTGTCTCGTTGATCTGCTCATTGGCAAAGGGCTGTTTACTCCCTTTGATGTCACCGGAGCGTGAGTGTAACGCACAACTTACTACCGTGGTCTATTCCTGTATGATTTACCTGTTTTAATTGAGCTATGGACCAGAAATATACACACGGTTGTGAGTGTTTAAACAGACAGATTTTATTCATAGTAGTTTAAAACATTTGCTGCGTGCTGTATCATGTGGGTAATGGATTCTAAAATGTGTGGGTGGGATTTTAAAACTACTAACAATCGGCCTAGAATAAGACTAACCCATTTCTTCTACTGGCTATCGTAAAAAGCAATTTCGAATTGGATCTCATCAAAATATTTTCCGTGGCTATCCCGTTTTTAAAAAAGGTAGTAATGTCAGTAATGTCAAACATGATGACACAATGAATAAAACAGAGTTATTTCTAATCATAAATAAAATAATAATCACCCGTAACTAACTAGTACATTCTCCATACGCGCTTGAACATTACAAAACTAAATCATTGTCATCCAAGGCAATCGTAATTATATAATCTCGCAAAGGTTAGTACATTTCCTTTGCCTCCTACACCAGTCAGTAAGAAATTAGTATAATTTATTGCAATACCCAAGCTACAAAGCAGGTGAATGGACCTAACTCGGTAAGCACAATTGTAAGGGAATTGCGGCTTTGCCTCATAATATATAGTGTAATGATAGCAAAGCGTTTAGCCCCGAGCAGAATCGATCTTAAGGCGCTGTAAATAGAGATTAAAATCATTAAAGTCTATTACTTGGCGTTTCAAAGGGACAACATTATACTAATTGCGCGGCAAATTGACCACAATTTAGGATAATGTGGAAAGTTGAATTTTGTCTTCGATTGGCACATCGGCTTTGTGAATGATTTAGTGGATACATTCACTTTCTTAAACTTGGGTCAATTTGTTTGAGCCTTCTTTAATTCCACAAATTCGAGTCATTGGATTGGTAATTCTAATGGGTGAGTATCTACTAAGGCATAGGTAAGGCTATTATTTCTCAATGATTCCAAAAATCTTCCATGTTTAATATATAAACACTAGAAGGACATATATTAAAATTATTTACGCCTAGAATATTTTGAATTGAAAATCTGTCAGTCACTTTTCCTAGTTGAGTGAGGAAAAGGGACTCCTTTCAAATTGCCCAAAAATCACTTTCAAAGTCCCAAAGTTGCGAAGAGAAATGTGTTAGTGCTATTTTACGCCAACACTACAGAAAGTAAACTGTGCTTAACCAATGGCAATGAAAGCTATATATTTTAAAAAGCTTTATAACATCGACCTTTAGACAAAAAGCGTGAAAAAAGAATTCTAAAGAAATCCAATAAGTAGAGCTTACTTCGGAAAGCTCAGAACATATTCGAAAAACATGTTTTTCTATTAAAGACCACGTTAATACATCATACGTGTATGATACTGAGAACTTCCTGTGTAGATTAATTAACTTAATACATTGCTAGATGGATATCTTGCGCGGCCGTCGTGGACCCCATGCTGGCACAAGACTAGAGTAGTGTGGATGGGAACTTTGGTCAAATACGTGGGTTTCGTCTTAAGAACGAATAGGTATTTTATAGAGGCTTTCATAAATAGTTTTGTTTTCATCCAAGATGCTGATTGCAAAGCTTTTTTTTGTGTCTTAGGCTAAGATAGGCTAAATAAGGGCTAGCTTCTGTATCTCTAGTTAATAAAGTTAATTTATTTAAATATTGTTATTAATTGGGATGGCGACAAGAGAAAATATATTTATATAGAAAATCTTTCAAATATATTAATCTTTCCTCTTTCAGTTCCAATACCTGATGTTTATGTTAAAATTTTATGTTTTCATTGAACTATGACCATCCTATGTTATCATGACCATCCATCTTATGTTCCTAATGTGTTCCTAAGTTTACAGGGCTTTGCCCTTTTTATTAGGGAGTATGAAACTCAATTTGTTGTACCTTTTTTCAATAAAAATATATTATTATTATTTTATTATTAAAAAAATATATATATAAAATAAAATAAATCATTTGTATACTCAAAGAACATGGCACGTCCATACTATCTATTCGATCTTAGGTATTCGTTTTATAAATAGCTAGACTTATTTCAACGTACATTTATTCCTGATTAACGAATATTTCACACAAGAATGTTGGGTGTACTGAGGTACAAGTAATATTATTGAATTGCACATTTCCATTAGAATACCTAACAATTATTTAAAAATGTAATAACAAAAGCAAATTCAAGTTTTTTTTGTTTGTTTCTGCTAATGAAATTATAAAATTGATAAAGCCTTTAGCTCTTTTTGAACTTCCTAACCTTAATTAAGAATATACCTAGGTATTTTAATATCTGTCTTTCTGTTTTGTAATGGTTGTTGTAAAATATTGAACTGTATATGGTGACAAACAAAAATAACACTACTAAATTTCTTTCCGCGGGTGTATGTTTTTAAGGGGTTTTTATTTACGTTTATGATGTTGATGGCCCACCATCAACAATACCGTACTTCTCAACATTCTCCTCGGATCGGAATAGCTGTAAGTGTAGGTAGTCATTGAATAAATAACATAAAAATAAGATGTATATATCAAAGTACATAGGAATATTTTTCGACTTAAACAAAATGGCCGCCGAGTCAATGACCTCAGACTTATTAGTGCTTGTTTACATTTCTTTTAATTCATAGCCAGCATGAGTTTTATTATTTACGATAGATATTAACATTAACTCGCAGAGACCGCCCGTGAATCTTGTATTATTTCATTTTCTTCTTTAGCGAAATTGGTAAGAATTGTTGGAATTCATTTACATTTAGTTAATTATTGGTTAAATGTGTTAGTTTTAAAAATTTGCTGGTTAATTTAAGTTTGGATAGGGTTCTGTTTTTATTTTTTCCTCCGTTAGTATTCTTTGGATATCGTAAAATGGCATAATATTTTAATCACCATATTATTTCAGATATAAGTTTTCCTACGCTTGGGTTGTAATATAATCGTGATATTTAAAGCATTTTTTTTATTATTTCTTCAGTCTTTAAATAACAGTGCTAAAAATACCAAAGAATCTACACAGAAGTGCCTAGGAAGGTTATGAATCTGTATGAAAATGTACCGCGATTAAATTTTATAATTACTTATTATATGAAATTATTTTGTCAAAGTAATATTTTGTATCAGATGTTTTAAACCAAATGCGAATAAATGTTGCTGTATTGAAACTATCGAACCATAAAAGTTGGATATAAGTATGCATACAAAAGAAGGCCTAGCAGAAGCGCTATTTTATCGATGGTCTATCGATTAAAATGAGACGACAGTATACGATACTAAGTAAGTACGAAAGAAATGGCTGTTTTATACCAAGCGATATCTAGTTAAAAGGTCGTTCGTACTAGTCATGCAGAAACGATCTTTGTGTTACCATTTATAGAACAAGTTAATTTATGTTCTAATGTTAAATAAATGAGATTCCATTCCATATTCTTGATTGTTTTAAAACGATAACAATCTGTTTATTTCCTAAAAACATGAAACACTTTGACAATAGGCCATTACGATTATCGATTGATTTTTTATACTGTCAATCCTGTGTACAGTAATTGTCATCACCACCGTGTATGGCTATTTTAGTTATCATCGCCGTGTACAGTTATTCATGTGGTTGTCATTTCCGTGTACAGTTATTATAACATCACATAACATAAACGTTCGTGCCGTTTATCCCCGAAGGGGTTGGCAGAGGTACCAAAACTTCTGAACATCACGTGACAGCGCCACCTAGTTAGAGTTACAGTTATTATATGTTGGAGGTTATCATCGTACTTGAATTTGGCTGCCTGTCTTAAAAATTGACGTTCGATTTGTCTTAGGAATCGAAGGCTTTGCAATACAACCTAGTATCTTAAGAAAAGTTTCAAGGTTTAAGGTTTCTCTATCTTTATTATTTAGTCATTTTAAGAGAGTAAGAGGAAATATGGTTATTACGATAAGAAAAGTTGTTTGAGTTAATTTAGATTTGTCCTCTAATATAATAGAAAAACATCTTAGAATCATTAAATTTATAAACTAACACAAATTTATTCCATCATAAATTTTTAAACAAGTTTTTGACATTAATCTCCTAATCTTTATTGTATGACGAAATCACAAATAGATAGGTTGTAAATACTATAATGCTAATGACTTAAAAGGAGTGGACAGGTTCCATTGTAGAACATAATACAGTTAATTGATTATATTAGCCAGAAATAAGGTATGTTGTAAAATGTTAAATACGTTTATGTCTATATTTACATTTATTGTGATGGGTTACGTAGAATAGAACTGTTTTTATACAAATTTCTCGAATGAGCGTATTGGTTAACGCAAAAACGTTTAGAATACGTCTATACATAAGTCACATGAAATTTAAGTATAAGACTAAGAACCAAGCATCTATTTTCATGATACAAATGATTGCCCCAAGCGCGCATCGAACCCACGACGCCGTTTCAGAAGCGCGCCGGCTAACCACTAGATCACGAATGCCATTTAATACAGAACAACTATTTTAAAAAGTACTTTGTCACGTTCCGTGGTTCATTACACTTCTACATAATCTAGTAATTATTGATTATAATTTGACCGTGTAGTGCCGGCTTAGAATAGCAATACCCCATTTCTTCCAGTGAGTGTACGTAAAAGGTAATTAACGGTATTGGGGCTTTTAAGGGATTTTTGGGCGATGCGGTTGGAGACCGATCACTAAAAACCTTTGTTTCACCATGTTTGACCCACTCAACTTTCCAAAAGTGGCTGAAGAATTTCTAATTCCTTAGCTCTGGCTACCCCTCCTAGGGATGTATAGCCGTGAGTATACGTATGTTGAAACTAACTATTAATGATTCGAAGAATTAGGAGCAAATAACTGTATTTACACATTAATATGCCTATCTCGAATACATAGTTGCCATCCATTGGTTTATAACCACTCTAGTCCTTAAATGGAGTCTTGATTCCTGATTGCCCTTTGGTCACCGATCGTAAGCACGTACGAACGGAAATTACATGTAGGGACGTATTTAGAATACCTCCCTGAAATCTAGGGGTGTGATGCTGGCTTTTAAGATAGATTACGGTACAGTCAGATAACTAAATGTGTATATGATTATATATTTACATTATTTCTCCGGGAATTCATACACCTTTGCCAAAGTATAATTTTGTGATTATTTAGATGAAATGAAACGAAGCATTTATTCGACGATTATAGGTGTAAAGGTCTTCAGGTGTTTACAAGTACGCAATCCTTAAATGGGCGTTCGAATATTTATCATTATTAATCTTATATAAATCATGCGAGCTAAAGAAATAATGTCAACAAAAACCTATAAAATACTGGAACCAATACAATACACATGTCAATTTTCTTCAATAAAATATAAAGTTATGGCAATTAACATATTAATTACAAAAAACAAATAATTACAAAACAAGATGCACTGCCATTAGAAACCATGATTTTTGTTCTGCGACTGTAACTAGCAAACATATCCTATAGGGTAATTTAATGTTTTTTGACATGAATTCCTCATGTGGAAATTTTTCTTTCCTTTAATAACATCTTTTATTTATGAATATCCTATAGGGACCAACTTTGGCCTTAGTACATCGAATAAGTCCTTATTGTTTGTTTTTCCTTATTTTGAATACGATCTAGCCCAGCTTAAAGCAAAAGGTAAAGAAAGCATCCTAATTGTGAATATAGGCAGCGCAATACATAGACAATATATAGATGAAATGATGAAACAATGTTCAAAGCAAAATCTGCCTCTTTACATACATACATATACTCACGGCTATAAATCCCTAAAGGGTAGCCAGAGCTAAGGAATTAGAAATTCTCTAGCCACTTTTGGAAGTTGTGTAGGGAAAAGATTGTGATATAACGGATTTTGGTGATGGGTCTATAACCGCATCACCCAAAAATCCCTTAAAAGCCCCAATACCGTTAGTCGCCTCTTACGTACACCCACCGGAAGATATGGGGTAGTGCTATTCTAAGCTGACACTACACAGTACCTCTTTATAATATTGAATAAGAATTTTCGATCTACCTCACGCCTCAACTCCACTTCACGATCTGAATGCACACCTGTCACGGAATGGCAGTCGACTCAATCGTATTTAATTAGATATGTCACCTTGCTATGCTCGCAACAGTAATTAATACATTACACGTTCGTGACGGAACGTTATTCTAGAGTATTTGCACTCGATAGGTGAGCTGAGTTGAAGAGATAGTGTGAGTAGATGGCCAAAGAAATACTTTCAATTTAAAATACTCGTGAATATGATAATTAGCATATTTTTTTTGTTGTTTATTTATCAGCAAATTCATATATATTGGACTGGCTGACCCGTCAGACTTCGTACTGTTAAATTTGCTTATGACAAAGCTGTAGGCGTTTTTTCCGGTACTCTTAGTTCAATCAGGCGTGAATATTTTATTGGCCAAATGTTTCCGGAATAAAAAGGATCCTATGGTATAATTTGAGTCATTAACTAGCATTCTGCCAGATTTCATTCATACTGTGTAGAGTCTGCTTAGAATAGCACTACCCCATTTCTTCCGGTGGGTGTACGTAATAGGCGGCTAGCGGTATTGGGGCTTTTAAGGGACTATTGGGCGATGCGGTTGGAGACCCATCACCAACAACCTTTATTTTAACCATCTTTTCCCCACGCATATTTCCAAAAGTGGCTGAGGAATTTCTAATTCCTTAGCTCTGGCTACACCTTCTTGGGGTTTATGGCCGTGAGTATATGTATATGTATGTACGTTCATTCATACACATTAGGTACTTGAGGAGCCTTTTTGCTTCAAACACACAAACATCTAAACTTTCACATTTATATATTTAGGCTTTAGTGCTCACATAATAGAACAAAGAAACAGATAGGGTCGGACACTACACGGCAATGAGTCCAATTAATAGGAACAAAAATGGCAGCAATAATTAAATAAACGCATGAGAACAGCTCCAGATTTCGCCTCTCTCAGAACTAGTTAGCTTAAAGTGCACAGTGCTTAGCTCAAGTGGGCGTAAAGAAAAAAAACTAATAAGAAGTTAAGCGAAGAAAAAGAAATGTTGTTCAGGTATGCGAAACCCCTTACCATGTTATTACGTTGTCGAGATGTGTTACACATTTTCTTAATCGTGTAGATATCTCTTAAAATCTTAAGCACCTCATAAACAGGTGGAGAGATAGGGATGAAAAAGGTTGCTTGTGGAAATACATATATATATACTCACGGCTATAAAAGCCTACAAGGGGTAGCCATTAGGAATTAGAAATTCCTCAGCCACTTTTGGAAGTTAAGTGGGGAAACAATATAAAATAAAGATTATTGGTGATGGGTCTCCATCCGCATCTTGCAAATGCTTGTGGAAATGATGGATTTTGTACCTGATTTTCGATGTGCCCAAACAAAACTCGTTCTTCAGTCGAATTCACATAGTAAAAGAGAAGTCCCAGCATGGACTCACGTATTCACATAAAATGAGGAAATGAGCCAGCCCTTCCTTCGCCCACTCGACTTAATTAAACGTTTGACTGTTTAACAAAACTTGAGTTGACACGTCACGGCGTATTGTTTTGAATTCGAACCCCAATGTATTCGGGGCTGCTATGTTATATTTCGCTTCAATTAATCTTAATCGTAAGACATACGTGCGTAGAGAAATTACTTTAGGGATCTAAGTAAAATATATTTTTGTTGCGATTATTCTAGATAAACATTAGATTTACAACAACAATTTCAATAACACAGTGGTTCAAAACTAATGTTAGATCAGTCAAAAGCAATTAATACAAATTTGAATTCCCTTACGCAAAGATAAACCTTTAGGAAGACGGATAAAGCATAAATTTGTATTTGAACGCAAAATCCTTTATAGCCTGCTTTGCATGGTGGACGTCGACTAAAGATAATAAAACACAGACATTTACTACTCGGCCAACATGAGCCAAGTCAAATATAATGAAAGCTCTGCTGTCAGTTTGATGACATCAAAACTTTAAATTTGCATAGCTTTACAACGATATCAGAGTGGTATATTGAACCTTTAATTAATTCCATCACCTCAAGATTCATCCGATTGAATACATACATATACTCACGGCTATAAATCCCAAAAGGGGTAGCTAGAGCTTCAGAGCTGGAAACTCTTCAGTCACATTTGGAATTGAATTAGGGACAAGATGGTAGAAATAAAGTAGCGTTCGTGATCATCGTTCGAAAATCACTTACAATAGCCCCACACCGATAGTCGCCCGCTATCTGAAAGGTGTTTTAACCAGGCACTACACGGCAATCCTATTTATATATATATATATTTATTCATCGAGTTATTATATTGATATGTGCACACTAATTATGTGACTTAAAAATCCGTGCAAACAATGTTTGAATTACTTAAACGAATACTGTAATTACGAGTCATAATTAAAAGACCCTCAAGCTAAACAAGAATATTAAAAGAAAAACACTTGTTTGCGCACACTGAGTATTTATTCAAATAGTGGCGGTGTAATTTCTTTAGAAAAAAGTTTAATTATTTCAGACTGTTTTGCTGTAATCGTCTCAAGCTTAACATTAACACATTGAAAGTGACAGTTTAACTTCTTTTTTATCAAGCGTTTCATCACGTCCGTCGCTGAGACCAAGGCACGTCCGTTAATTAGGCCTATAATTGCACTATTACACTTTTGCGCATCAACTTTTTGTCCGGTTTCCAGTTGAGTTGAACCACTGTGCATTTTTGTTGATTTATGGGTTTTGTCTGCTGAATGTTTCGGATTTTGAACAAATGCGATATTTGACTAAGTTTCAATTTAGGAAATTGATATCAACAATGCCTAAGCTATATCACTTTAGATTTAAATAGCAATCTAGCATTTAAAATAGAAGCAGAAAATACATTGAAAAAGTTATGTTTTAAGATAGATACTAATAATTCACCAATTAACATGCTAAACAATCTTGTTTTAACCAACCGAAATAAGTGGGGCATTGCTTCTCAAGTGCAACTATGAAAACAAAAGTTTTACTCTCAGTACACTTGTTTCAAAAAGATTTATTACTTTATTTATACATCATACATATACATACATACATATTCTCACGCCGTTAGTTCCCGTTGGGGTAGGCAGAGACTATCGATCGCCACTTTGTACGATCCTGGCAAACCTCTCTAGCTTCATTCACATCCATCTATCTTTTCATACATGCTCTTTTATTCTTCGTACTTCGGACACCTGCCTTTTTGAGCACATTATCTATTTGATCTAAATGTGTCCTCCGAGGTCGTCCTCTACTAACATTACCTTCCTTTTAACGTTCTTATTAAACACGAGAGTTTATTATATTGAAGGCTTTGCAATGGATGTATGAACAAATATTAATATATTCGACTTGGCAATCAAGTTGTACCACTGCACAGTGGGCTATTGTAGCCGTAATGTTGGCTGAGTAAAATTCCTTATGTTTCAACGTCACATGCGCAAGAGTTGATGGCGCGTAATAAAATGCATTTGAATGCACGTCGAGCCTTAAAAAGGGACGAATAAAAAAAAGGATGTTTTATATTTAGCTTTGCAAATATTTTATGACTTGGAACGTTTACTTGTTTTCTGATTATGGCTTCAACTAGGTAGGTATAAACAAAGAATAGTATGTTCGCATAAATCAAGCTAGCACAAAGCCTGTGCAAAAATTAGGTTTTTCAAACGAAAGTAAAGAAAGTAATGAATGACACCTATTAACGAAATGTAACGTCGTGTACAAAGTTATACGAGTAGCAGATACGGCATCAGATAGCAGACGATACGGTTTCAGTTTTGCGGTAGGTGAGAGTAAGTGTAATATCTGATTTATTTACGAGTACTAGGCTACCTAAGAAACATCAGTTTTCTTTGTAATATCGTATAGTTTTGGCGCGTAATTGCTTATCCGTTCATAACCTGTGAATAAATAAATCAATGTAGTTTTGCAATTTTTCTAAACAAAAAACCTTCTGCTATCGGATAAGTCCGATCTAGCCAAATTACCATAATATTTTTCTAGAACGATAAATAACTACTCAAATCAAAACAAAATTAATTTAAATGGATATTTTATTGAATATTTTGAGTTTTAAATGTTATAATCGTTAATCGAGCCAATTAGTCATACATCAATTCTGAGCAAACTCATTAACGCATGACGTAGGGTCAGTTTGTATCGTATTACTTATTTTAATATCAAAGTCAGGTTATAATCGCTTGGATAGACTTATAAATCCAAAAATTCCGAATAGGGAATGTTTAAAAATACTGATCGTTGTAGCAATTGATAGTCTCTGTTAACCCATTTGCGTACTAATTAAAAAGTACAATTATTATTATTATAGCATTTCATTCCATGCGTGAAATAACGAAAAGTGCAGATTTATCCATTACTGCTAACTAATTAAACCCTATAGGCAATACTGAGTCAAGATATAATAACAATAACGCTTAAACTGAAAGTCTCAAAGTCCCTAATAAATCACACTAAACAATACAATTGAGTGTTCTGTCACGTTCGAACAATCGAGATCTAAATATGTCGTTAAAATTGCAAACATACTCGTATTGGCAAAACCATAACACGGCAACAAAATACGCATAATTTTATATGCATTGAACAGCCTAAACGCGCTTTGGTCACTAACAATGAACAATAAAAGTGTAATATAGCAAAATGCTGATGTCTCATAAAAATATCCTCGGAGTTATTGTAAGCAGAGCTTTGTGGACGCACGGTGGTCTGAATCACCACCGACCTCGGCCAAGTACTTTGATGACTTCATCAGGTTTAGTTACAATTTCGTTCAAACATTCTTTTGTCATACATTGATAAGCGTGAAACCACGTGCAATGAGTCAGTTATTATGCAAATCGCTTTTATGCTTGACTGCGAGAAAATTATAAGTTTTATACATTTAAGTTCACTCAAGTCCACAGAAAGTGAATTCTTGGAATAATTATCAAAGTTACATTCAGGAAAAGTGATAATATTATTATAGAATGTAGTAAAAACCAACAATAAATATAAAATATCAATCTCTTTGTAATACAAAAAAGCGCAATTATCAAAATGCCGGACGCATGCGCCAACAAACAAGACTACTTATAATTTTGTGATGTCCCGTGAATTTAAATTGGTCAAAGTCTTTTTGTCCATACGTGTGCGGCATCGGAACAGTGTGCAGATAGGGAAAGATTTATTAAAATAGGCGCATGTTGCGTGGGGCGCGGAAACGGTGTTGATAAACAGACTAATAAGAAATGGTATACTTTCTGAATGTAAATGAGGAGAATGGGTGTATGGATTTGTATTACAATGGTTTTCGTTACGACTGTTATGTTAGAAATAATGGTTTGATGTACGGAGAAGGAAGTGAGGCTTGGAGAAATAGAGGAAAAGCGTCTGAATAAGTAGCTTGAATAACGACTATAACCAGAAAAGTTGTAGCCAGAGATTGATGTTTTTGCAATTCTTCAGCAAGTACATGAGCCATACTGTGATTAGCCTAGAAGTGATAATTAGGCTGTAATGGCTGGACCGATTTTAACGAAACCTCCACTGGTGGATTTCAAGGAATAACCTTTGTACATACACATATATACTCACGGCTGTAAATCCCTAGAAGGGGTAGCCAGAGCTAAGGAATTAGAAATTCCTCACTTTTGGAAATGTAAGTGGGGAAAAGATGGTAAAAATAAAGGTTGTTGGTGATGGGTCTCTAACCGCATCGCCCAAAAATCCTTTAAAAGACCCAATACCGTTAGTCGCCTCTTACGTACACCCATCACTACACACTACACGGCAAATAACCTTTGTATATTTAAATATATACTTTTAACACCCGTGCTACTAATATTTAAATGAGATTACAGCACCTTCTAATGACCTAAAAAACATTGTAATGTTATTCAAAACTAACGCAGCTGTCATGAACTTATTAGTGTTAATCTCTTCTCACTAGTACTCAGTCTTACACTGACTCGTAGAAATGTAATAAACGAGATTAAAACTACTGCCATTGCTCCGGTAATGTGATTAAAGCAAATTGTGTTACTGCTACAGAAGTGGGGTAAGCAGGAAGCGTGTTATTGTACAGGCCCTGGGTTCGGAATGGACATGGAATTATGAGCAATCATCATTATTTTAGATATTTTTCGAGTACCGTTTGATTGGGGGGAGAATTAAATATGTACGGGCAATGCACATTAGTCAACTACTATCATAGGATTTTGTATTGAGTTTTGATTTTTTTATATTTATTAACTGCTACTTCCATACACAATAATTAACAATATATAATTATTGAGGTTAGACCTCCTCACACACGTTAGACGAACACATACAATCCTGACCTATTAACCAAAATGGTTGTGCCATGCGTAATAAGCAATGCTTCTCGGAAGTAACATATTAAAGCTAATCTACCAAACCCACGCTTTTATCGACTCGATATACCCGTAGATAAACCTATTCTGCGATATTGAAAACAAGGAACACGGCGATAGACCTGCCCCCTATCACGTGAGTACACTGTCCATGCAAAACGTGGGTACTCTGAACACCAGGGTACAAAGTCACGTGATGTTCAGAAGTATCAGTACCTCTACCAACCCATTTCGGGGATATTCGGCGTGAACGTTTATGTTATGTTTATGTAAGTAAGATGGTAAGGATCTAGAAGAAACTACGCAACGATCTGACAGTTATTTAATATATTCTCTCACCAATAGAAACTTCATAAGAAATAAAGGCTCATTCAGAAATCACGCTAAATTTCATAAAGGTCGCTTTTCAATGGCTCTACCATTGAAAAGCGACACAGACCGATTGTTACGAAGATCTTCATCACAGCCCATTAAGGACCCCATTGAGGGGCTCAAGCCTGCCCCTAATAGGGTGATTAAGTTATAGTCCAGCACGCTGGATTACTTCAGGTTTTTGGATAATTTGTTATATTAACCACGGCTAATCGTGACCTCGGAATACCATGATGTTTCAGTCAGCAATGCATAAAGCTAAGTATTTTCAGCTGAAAAACTATCGCAAGGTTTTGTGAGGGTGAAAACTTAAGACTCTGGGTAAGGAAAATAACTTTCTAACCTTTATGCTACTTATGTAGTATTGTTGCTGAGATGAATTTATAAAAGAAGTCACATTTAGTTTTACTTCAACACTAAAAGCAAGCAAGTAAAAAACATCAATTTGTAAGCCTCATAATTTTATTATAAAACTTGTTATACTTCTATTAGTACATAAAATATAAGCAATAAAAATTCGCACTGATAACATACTGGAACCATTAAGAGCCAGCCGCGAAATAAAATAAAAATGATTAACTAAAATCCTTTCTTGGTATAATGCCAATGTCGTTATGATTTTATAGTAAAACCATAAAATATTGTGTTAATAGACTAATTTACGAATCTTTTAAGCTTATCTTGTTTCTTTTATTTAAGAACTATTTTCAGTTTGTGGTGTCTGACCGGCTTCAAAAATATCAATAACAAAAGGTTTACTTAAATAAATATGGCTAGTATTAAGTCACAAACCCAACTTAAGGCCCAAAACAACGAAATATTCCAAATAAAGTTTAACTTAAAACAACATCATTTACAAGTAATTTAAAACGTACAAAAACACATTAGTCGAGTTTCGGAGTGGAACCTTAGCACGCCGGTGATTGTATCGTAAGTACGGGTCGTGAGAGATAAAGATATACAATACTTCGGAGGTGTGAAAGAGATAGCCGATTTGAATAAAGAGATTTGAAGTTAGGACAAGCGTGCTACCACTGCCGATGACATGGGTCGAATGGATGGTTTTAACTTGGCTTGCGAATTCATTGCATATTTGGATAAGAATTGCAAGATTCCGGTAGTTTGTTACGCCTTGTAAACAAGTTTTTTATGCATTGTAGTAATCATTTTAATTTTACAAATCGAATAACAATGTTCTCTGTGTTACACGTTTGTATGTTTGTCCACAATACTTCGCTTTTGGCCGATTTAAATTCAGTTTTCAGACAATAAACTAGAATAGTAATGAGCCAGGTTGTCTAAGTGGAATAAAAAGTAATAAATTAATCGTGAAATGCTCCCCAACTATTATATACGTAGATTGACTAACGGGGTAAATGGTCGTTATGTTTAGGAACATAAAGTTTTAAAACAACTCAGAAATGTCTCCTTTAAATACGTTTGAGTCACATCTTTACAAAATTCCTTCCAAATCAAAACTTAAATCAGCAATACTAATTAGTAAAACTGTAGCGCTAAGTTAAACTCAACACAATAGGCTACTCAATAAATCCAATGTATTCGATCAACGCCAACCGCAACCGAATACCCGAGCTATCATGCGAAATACTCCTCCGATAGAATTTGTACGGGCATCAATGTCGTCCCTAAACGTATATCTAAGTCTCAGATGCCGCTTAAATCACAATAACCACTCTTCATTATCCACATTTCAGTCGTCTCGACTCTATCTATCGGAATGTGCCTACAAAGGAGCAATGGTACCGCATATACGTACATCGCTACAGTTTGCCCAACCGGCTCCGAGCCAGCGCAGCGGGGAACCAGTCTCACTGCGTCGCACAATACCAAAACGTCGTAACTAACAGTTGATTGACACTTAAATGCCACTTAGCCGTTGTTCTCTCAAAATTTTATTGGTAATAAGTAGCTTGTTGACGTTTTTGTCCTCTTAAATTTTGTGTGCGACACACTGTGCCCTCGCTATTGACCTTTCGACATTTATTAGTTAATAACAACACTTTTTTCATCTCTCCTCACATCTATTTTAGATTTGTGTTCTAAGGACCGCTTTGATAATCCCAGTGTTATAGGGTCCACAATCGTTTGTTTCCTTACAGGCTTTACGATGCACGCTCAAAAACAAGTTTGCGGGTAAAATGGTAGGATATATGTGTACCGGTGTACAAGTAATTACAGATGGTTTAAACTAAATAGCCCCAAGTCGGCGCCCTCATAGACTGGCTCGCCTTAATGCTGTCATTTACTCTGCGAAAAGCGTAAATATTGGGTGGGCGATCATCGAAGACGTAAGATAACAGTCAATTATGTTTTGTGCTAAATAACTCATTCGTCCTTATATTATCGGTGGGTTTATAATTGGAAAGCAGGGGCGAGTTAATGGTGCCGGGCAGACAGTAAATTAATCTGAATTATACGCGACTTGAGCTATGAGATTCCTTGTTTAATGGGCATCTCGAAATATTGAACAAGTACGTAATTGTAGCCAAAACGCGCTTCAAAACTTTTGCAAAGTTTTACTTGTTAATTATTGGCTATAACAGTATTTTTTACATTCTTTTAGATATGATTATTCAAGCTATCTAGCATTGATTTATGAGTTCGGATCATATCAAATTGAGCGTAACTAATCGCTACTAATTAAAGTTGTTACTACTTTTGTTGGTAGCAGTGCCATCGTTTTTTTTATATCGTAACAGTTAAATGAAATTGAGAGTCAGCTACTGAAAACGCTTGTTTAATAAGTCTACTTCCAATCATTCATTTAAAAAAACTGGGGATAACTATAATTGAACAAATTGTTGCGAAAAAGTTATTTCTAACATAAATTACTCTATTAAAACCAACGATGTTCGAACCAAGTTGAGAACCTCAATTTTCGAAGCGATTTCTTTGCCCGGACCAAACATTCCCGTCAAAGATATGAAAAGTTTCCAACAAAAGGCCGCGCGAGGCTCGCGTATATTCCATTTTCTGAAAAATACACTCCTCTGAAAAGGCGCAAGGAAAATAGTAATTACAAGTTCACCTTCCTTGCGCTCTGTCCCATTGTGCGGGAGACACAATGCGGTGGCATCTTTTTGTCCGTCCGCTATCGGCAGTTCACACCACTGTGCAGCCATGAGCCTAAGCGCTGTGATGTCCATATTTCAAAAGTCCCGATTGTTGAGGAGTAAATCGATTTTTAATACGATAAAACTTTTAAAATCATGAAATGGAATACTTGTTATATTAAGCAGGCTATTCTAAAAGAAACCTTGAGTCAGGACTGAATAACATTACTATTTCATATGGGTGACTGAACTTTCCTTGGGGCAATAACACCTAGCTTTCACATTTGAATATTAAAGTCTTATTTCACAAAGAAATTTGTACCTAACTAAAGATAGCACATTAATAATTTAACATATCGTGTACTGTTCAACCTTTTTGATTGCGTGCTGAGAAAAAACTGGTAATAAAAAGTAATCTAAAAAGTTCTGTTTCAGCTTATTATTAACATAAAAATGGGGTTATTTTCAAAGCTGAAGAATGTATTTTAATACTTTTAATAGTCTTTTCTAACATACTATCACGGTTATTTCCCTCATGTAGGCATAACCATAGTTCTAATAGAAGAATAATTCAAGAACTTAATCTGATTTTTTTACACGATTATAATGTGGTTTTCATTAGAACTTTTTTGCAGGTACAGGTAGCTTTAAAGCTTTATCTTGAACGTAGCCTATAGAAATAATTGGGTTGTGCTTACATAGTGTTGACAAAACACATATTTTTACACGTATTTTAAAACAGTAAGGAAAATTAATACATGCATATACTTATACTATTAGTTTCTATTGGGATAGGCATAAATAAAATAGACTTTCTATATATAATAAATAGTGTCGGCTTAGAATAGCACTACCCCACTTCTTCCGGTGGGTGTACGTAAGAGGCGACTGACGGTATTGGGGCTTTTAAGGGATTTTTGGGCGATGCGGTGGGAGACCCATCACCAACAACCTTTATTTCACCATCATTTCCCCACTCAACTTTCCAAAAGTGGCTGAGGAATTTCTAATTCCTTAGCTCTGGCTACCCCTTATAGGGATTTATAGCCGTGAGTATATGTATGTATGTATGTTGAACATATAGTTTATTAGACACAGTGTGGGATGATAATAAATTAAAGAATTATAGTATATCCGATGGTAGTAACCGAATATATATATGTATGTATGTATGTAAAATATACTAGAAAAATTGAATTTCTTCAAATAGGAGGCCTGATCGCTTGCGATACACAACACAGTCGCGTCGAAATAACTGAACTACCAAAACTACAAGGAACCCGCAACTCCAAAGAATCCAACTCACTAGTTCCATTAAGTGAAGTTCTTAACTTGTTTAATCATTCAGCGTGTAACGCGTGAAAGTTTTCAGAATAAAAGCGAGTAAGTAGAACTTGGCTCAACTCGGTAACGGGAAGCACCAATTGGTTCGATGTATCCTTGTTCGTTTTGTTTCATGTTGAATTGGAAAATTATAGAATATTTTATTTGAATTATTGGTTGCTTCTTTTAGAGTGCACTTTGCATCGCATCTAATTTGGATTAATTATATCCTATATATAGATATGTTGGAGGAAATATTTATAGCTTTCTCGGACTGTAGTATCCAAATAAAAGTAACACACATCTTTTTTAATTATAATTTTCATTTCCCACAAATACAGCCTCTTTCACCGCAAGTTCCTAATATGTTTGGCGATGCGCTTGGAGTGTATATATGGGTCAAACTTTAATTTAGATCAGTTTAATAAAATACATACATACTAGAAGGCTCTAGGACCCTGTTGTTTTATGACTAGATGTGCCCTGCATTTTAGGACTTACCATTAATGATGATCAATTTTTGAAAGTTGACTGTTGATAACGTACCTGAAATAAAAATACAATTAAATTAATATCAAGAAAACAAAATCAAGTTTGCAGATGATGAATTGTTCGAAAGACCAATTAGACAAAAGATTTTATATATTGAATAACAGTTTCAATCATACATAACATACATATAGTCACACCATTATTTCCCATTGGGTAGGCAGAGACTATTGTTCGCCACTTTGTACGATTCTAGCAAACCTCTCTAGCTTATTTTACATCCATAATTTTAAACTGACATTCATTTCATTAGGAGAAGACAATTGTTTTTAAAATTATAATTAACCATTCCATCGCTTGATTGATTTACTTACAGAGCAAGCTTTTTTAATCGATCACTTCTGTTCGATCGAGCAAACACAATACAAAAGTAAAAAATATAATGTAAAAAATTACAAAAGATGCGACAAACGATGTTTGGATGATAAAGTTTTTTAGCAACGATCGATCAATTTTTAAGCGCTGATATTTCGACCGCAGCCATATTTTAATGATATTTTTTGTAAGGTTGCGATGACAAATAGTTTGACAAAAAGTGGTTATTGAAATATTGGCATCGAAGTTAAACTTCTGTGGGTTTTAAATGATATTATGATAGACCACAATATAATAGATTCAGACATTTATTTATTTTATTTATTTATTTGAAAACTTTATTGCATACAGAATAGATATATAATGTTTTTACAAAAGTACAGAACACTGAAATTGAGTACACAAAGGCATTGGTGACAAAAATTTCTTTGTAGCCTTGTTGGATCGGTTTAGGATGAAATTACCACATCTGTTATCTTATTACTATTTTCGTAGGCGATGTTACTAGGTTTTCCCCTTTTATCTTTTTACTTTAACAATCTTGGCGACTCCCTTATCGGGATTTAAGCCGTGGTTATAAGCAGGAAGTTAGTAAAGAAATGGAACAAGATATAGTATATCAATACATACACAGCGTTTTCAAATGTTAATCACGCTTAAAGAGAGTACATGAATAGTTACAACTTTTTATAACTTTTAAATATATTCCTGAATCATTCCACCCATAATAGAATTGTAATTGAGTTTTTTGTATCCCACAGTAGCTAATTTTAAACTGGTTAAACTAATATAGTTATCGATAGCTACGTAAGTAGTAGGTTTTAATGTTAAATCGAACCGAAAAAAGACGACGGCAACATTTCCATTGTCCGAGAGGCACAGTGGGCACAATGTTAAAGTACTCGGACAAAAAAGTAATTCTTTTTCTGACCAAATAATGGCCGCGAGAAGGCGAAGTCGTGATCGGGTCGTTCTTTTTTAATCAAACACTTTGTTACGGTTTTAGTTTTCTACCGACTTCTCGTTGATATTCTTTGCTAAGAATATTGGTTGTTTTTCTATAAGTTATAATATATTTCAAGTAAAACTCTATTTAGGATATTAAAAGTAAATCATTGCTTAGAACCTTACCGAATAAAACATTATATCAGTATAAGATTTAAATGTTATAGTTTTAAGCCTAACTATAGTTCTGAGAATGCAGTGAGACGCTGTTTTTTGCCTATTACAACTGCCCTTTAGAGGTTATTTATATAACTAAAAGCTTTCTATGATAATTAATAAAATATATCTGTTTAAGATACGAGTTTACAAATTTTACAATAAATGCCAATTTTCATAGCAGAATATGAAATACCAAACAGAACCCAGAAACGAAAGATGAAATGCACAAGTAAACGACCGACAATAATTCATTCATCAACCAAATCACAAAACACATTGCTCACTCAACATTAACCTACGAACTAAATACCAAAGAATAACGGCAATGGAGACAGTCACGTTTTTATCTCATTTATAGTTTGATGGGTATTTATCTTTGGCTGTAGTCACGGGTTCTCATTAATACGTGTCACAAACGTATTCGTGACACTTGGCGCATATACAGGTTTGGGACCACTGTGCAGGTAGATATGAGTCCCAATTTTTAGAGATCCGTACCTCGAGGGGTTTCAATGGAATTATATTGTTAAGACTCTTATACCTTTAAACGACAGCTGTTGGAATATTGCTAATAGAAATTGAGCTCTAGGTCCTCGCATTAAAGATAAATATAGAATGGTTTAGTTTTAGATTTGAAAATCAGTTTCTAATTTTAGCAAAATCTGTTGGTAAGTTTCATCGAATCGTTTAATTTACGTCAAAGTTTACTATTGCAAAAAGTAAAAGTGATGCTATTTATACTGCGTATTGTTTTTATTCAACTGAAACATAAGATTTCAAACGTTAAAACTCACTTCCTATTAAACCGAATTAGTCGAATTTAAACCTTCTTTCTATCTTCTGTTAGTACGTTCTTCAAAGGAACCTAGAATAAAAAGTTGATTGAGTGAAACATTAGCGTGTAAAATGTTCGTCGCGGCTCCAGGTGTAATTTACATCAGCTTATCAGACAGACACTTTGCAGAGCTCTGGAACACCTCGATATTCTAATGATGGATAACTCTTCATCGCCTGAGGGTTGTAAGATAAAATAGGGTTCGTTGTAGAGGTTCATTGCGATAGTTTAAAGATTTTGAACGGCATAATTTAGATTCAGTAGGAGCTCCTCGGTACTTGAAAATTATTGGGATTTTTAAACCGATAAAACCTTTATTTTCGAGAAAATATGTCGACATCTGAGCTGAGATTTCTATATAAGATAATGTTTGGTGATTTTCTGTCAATACTGTCACTATATTATACTAATTTCATTTTTCGAACTGAAATAAATCTGTTTTCAAACTCTCGGGAGTAGCCTCACTATTCCATTCATTTAAAAAGTGGCAAAACAAAGGCAAATAATAAAACGCGACATGAAAAAACAACTAAGACAAATGTATGTAGTAGATGTAGCTAAATTGAGATGATTACACACGCAGGCACAAAGTTGATTCTGTCACGGTATCCTGTTGGAACATGTGAGATTATTCAGATGTATCTATTCTATATGATACTTAATTACATACAAGGCTATAAATCTCTAGAATTGGAAGCCAGAGCTAAGGAATTAGAAAATCCTCAGCCACTTTTGGAAGTTAATTGGGGGTAAGATAGCAAAATAAAGGTTGCTGGACTGCTGGTGATGGGTATCCAACCACATAGCCCAAAAATCTCTTAAAAGCCCCAATACCCTTAGGCGTTTTATACAAAAACCCGAGGGGAGGAAATATGGTAGTGATATTCAAAGCAGTCACTACATCGCGTATATTTAAGTAGCTTCTACTGCTGTACTACTGACAAAAAATAAACGTTTTTTCTTTCTTTCTAGAAATAAAATAAACGCTATTTTGTTCCCACCAAATAAAAGGCTCGGACATCATTACACTTCATACAACATCAAAAGCCACAAAAAACATCCTCGAACCAAAATAAAACGGATTACAAAATAAACATTCGACGCTACATGTTTGTGTTGCACTTAGGAAGTTCAAAAAACTAGATATATCCGGTCTGAAGCGGTTCTTTTCGGATAAAACCGAAATATTGCAGTTAAGTGCTGTTTTTCGAACCACTAGGGGATTTGCTAAATGTGTCGGTTTTTTCTAAAGTGGTACTTTAAACCAATATTTGCTGCTTAATTGCTTAAAAAAACAGTTTTCTTCCAAAGTGTTATCTAAAACTGCATAACTAGACAAGAAAACATATGTATTGAATGCTTTTTTTTAACGCAAAATTATAATGAACAGTCACTCTTCTCAAACCTAACATCTACATATCCTTATCATATAGTACTAATTTAAGTTCTATCAAAACCTAAGAAAAAATGAATCCAAGACAAGATATAAAAAGTATTTCCATCCCGAAAATTTGAATAATAACTTGTCTGGAAAAAGAATAGCGCAGAGTTCGAATAACGCAACAATTTTATATCCCAATCAATTTCAAAACGAAAATAAAGAAACACCACACGATCAAGATTGATGACAGACCTGTGACCCTCAGGCTATGACAAAATATTATGATCTCGACATAAAAAACGGAACGTCATTAGAAACGGTTAATTCGGGAACAGGTGTAAGTAATCATATAAAAACCCGTTTTTTGTACACATCCAAATTGAATTAGGAAACGCACGCTTGCCAATTAAACGTTGATTATTTTTCTTTTAACGTTTTTTGTGAAGCCGAATGAAAGCCAATAATTCTGTCACTTTAACTAGATAAGTACGTGATTATATTACAAATCGAATTAGGAACGGTTCTGAATGTTACTAGGACAAAAAGAAACTGAGATTTCAAACGAAACTAGTTAATATTCCTTAGAAATAGACAGCGATTACTTCTATCTCTTTACGAGTTGTGCTAACCAAGCTATTTTCAAAAAGTTTCGCTATCAGCCCGACTAGTACAAGCGGTGTTAAAACTAGTTATCGCGTGGGATAAAGCAGCCATCTCTTACGCACTTATTTAGTATGTTATACTGCCATCTCATTCTAACCGTTATCATGTCGATATAAGAGCGCTCGTGCTTGCTCTTCTGTATCTATAAAAAAGGTATCCAGAGCGTCGTAATAAAAAATGAGTATCTATTAATGATAGTAATAAAACATAGGTTTTTGAATGATGTTGATGTTTAAGCTAAAAATCCCCAAAACAAGAGTAGATAGTGAAATTACATTACGTACCTTTCCCCACATAATTTCCAAAAGTGACTGCGGTATTTTAATTCCGAAGCTCTGGCTACCCCATTCTGGGATTTATAGCCGTGAGTTTATGTAATTTTTTTTGTGTGCATTTGTAATTTTTAAAATTAAACACAAAACGATGATAATTTTTTATTAACCACAATAGTTAACTTGGTGTTGTCTTAGAATGGAATACAGGAAGTCTAGATTGAAATACCAAACTATCGACACTTAAGTTATATATAAAATTTAATAGCCATAAGGCAGGCAATGGTGATGCATACAATTGACACTTTATTATCTCTGCTTACCATTTGCCAACTTGAAGTGATGTATGATTAGTTCAAAGAATCATCGGGTAATTGCACGCTGACGCATTGTTATAAATTGGATATAATATTGCATGTTTTATGTACTTGTTTCACGATGTTTGCCGCTTGGCAAAGTTCCAACCCGTATCCATCATTCGGTATATTCCATTTTGCTGTTACAATTATAATTGTAAAAAATCTAATAAAGTTATGAAAAAAAAATAGGTGGAATTAACCCTAAATTGGTCAAGACATTGCAGGTTAGATTGTAGATGTAATGGACGTCGCAGTGTGGGTAGGTTCCCACAAAGACTGACGGCTTAGCAAACGTTCCGGGTAGTCGATGGATAAGGGTCGCTGTTGTGAAAATCTTTGAGGGAGGCTATATCCAGCAGTGGACGTCAATTGGCTGATGATGAAGACTTTAGTATCGAAAATAAAAAATTATCTATCTATACTTATAATAAATCTGTAGAGAGGTCAATTCTGTACATGAAATATATTTTCAAAATAACTATCAGGTGGTGATTAGGGATCGATACTGATGCCAAAAATGCAATCAGTAAAATTTTTGTCTGTCTGTCTGTCTGTCTGTCTGTCTGTCTGTCTGTCGGTTTGTATGTTCCTTATGGAAACAAAAACTACTCGACGGATTTTAACGAAACTTGGCACAATTATTTTTCACACTCCTGCGCAGGTTTTTGTATACTTTCCAGTAGAGAAGTAAAGGGGAATTTTGGGAAATTTGGGGAAAACGGGAGAAGTTACTCCATTTTTTAAGCTTCCGTCGCGTGTGCAGCCTTAATGGTTAATCTTACATAGAAATCATGTATTACGAAAATATTCTTCATAAAATTATCTAAAAAAAAATCCTTAACAGTTTATGTCTATCTTTTACGGTTGACTCACAATAACACGTGTAATTCCTGATAGCTTAGCAGTTCGGAACATTCTGATTGTATTTGTTTACTCTTACGTTTGTAAACATCTCACTCATCCCTAATTTAAATAAGGTAACATTTTTACCTATTCAATAAAAAAAGAATCATAGAAATCGGTAGAGAAACACCGAAATTATACATAAAATAAGCCATCGCGCCCGTGACCAAAACCGAATCGTTACTAATTTACTTATAAAATACTAGATGGCGCCAGTAGTTACATCCTACAACACGTAATGATTTATTTTTTAGATTGTTATAAATACTTCATAGCATTTTATTCCAAAATTTGCTATTAAACGGAAAAACTGAACCGTTCATTAAAGCGCATTCAAAATCACCAAACTACACTGTTTATGGAGTGCTATAAATTTAATAAATTGAAAACATTGCGCTGAATTTCATAATGCTTGAGTAGTGACTGAAGAAAGAAACCTTAGATATTTAAAAAAACAACGCTACCCGTGCGAAGCTGGGACGATCCACTAGTTCAGAAATAAAATTAGCTGTAAATGGATGCGACGAGAACATACCTATCAAAGGATAAACGATAGAGTACTCGTCGCAAATCACTTTCGTCATTAAATCAGATAAGGGTCTTCCTAATTAAATAAGACAATGTGAGATTAGATGCAAATTTAATTTATAAACACGCTATGGTAGATTGAGATAAGCGAATTCTCGGAAGGGATAGACGAACGCTAAATATATTTTATTACCTATTTCAGGATTATGACGTTACTTCCAATAGTAAGAACACTTTCACATTTTGTTAAACGATAAGTAGTTTTTGGTTAGCTATACTGAAAAAAACTACCAAGAAAAGTCCTTTTTTCAATATCGAATACTCTTCTTTTATTTCTTTAACTAGCTGAGTTATTTTTAGTGTAGGAATGTAAGTAATTTATTTTATTATAAATAAGTATGCAATATATTTAAAATAGCACATTGTTAACATTCCTAAATAAACGAATTTAATTAAGACTATTTATTATTTTTTTGATTAAGCTAGTAAGTTAAAAGTTTATTTGAATGTTAGACTGTGAGTAACTGTAAACGCGCGGAGATGTAACTTTATTATAGTAAACATAAAAGTTCTAACACGATTAGCAATTCCGAGTAGAAGCAGAGTAAAGGAATAAATCAATATTAGAAGTTAATTTTAAATCCTAACAAGCGAAGTGTAAGCGTTAAAATTAGTATAAATGACTACAGAACATATAGAAACTTCGCCAATTGCCACGAGTTCCTTCCATCTCTCTCACTCCTATCTAAACAAAAAAGGATAAATTATGAAAAACGCAGAAAGTTGAGGAAACTACGAACAGTTTACCATCCTTCCTTTTCGCACTTCGAACGAGTGAGCGAGATGCAATACGTGTGAATTAACAAACTCATAGCGCTTCAGTGGTTTTCAAAGTTTGTTTCTCGATTACTGGTTGAATTTGCACAGAAGTTTCGCCCAGTTTTCCACTAACCCGGTTTTCAGCTAATGCGGTTCAGCCATTAGCGCATATTTACTTGATTAATGTGCCTGCAGTTAGGTAAACGGCTTCGCGGCATATCCCTGGATATATGGGGAAACAATGGTTCAAATGGAAGAAGTTGTAATTTATAAGGCGTTTGTAATAGCACTTCGAAGTTTGGTTGAGGAATGGTTAGTTTTTGTTACCTAGTTTTAGGATTCTTATTCACGAATGTTTTCTCGTATATGTATGTATGTATGCAATAAGGCAGATTTATCTGGCAAAGTGTATTATTATTTTGAACATAATACATGAAAACAATTGACTGCTATTCTGAAACTATACTTAACTCATTCGAGGGTCCAATTTTTGTATGAGGTACGGGAAGATTCGCCACAGAACTTACGATCCTCACTTGTAAATGTATTGTATCATGTAGAAATTGAGAAATCTAGCAGCGATCCCTCAGAAGTTAGACTTTCGATGAATGCCACTTTACTAGTCTTGTCAAAATGCAAAATGCGCCGACAAATATTATTTTTAAAGGTTGCCCTGGCTTGTGTTCAGCAATGTGATACATTAAAAATAGAATCAATCATTATTTAGAAAATATACTAAGCACAAGCTCACTGATATTCTAACATAGTTATTAACAATAATCGTAACATAACAAATCTACTATATTTGTATACAGATAGAATAGATATAATACTAACACAACTCCGTAAGCCACCCCTTTTATAGACCTATAAAAACACCTAATTAATAACCTTAAAAGAAAACATCAAAACCTCAGCATATGATTCGCCCCAAAAATTTTATAGCACAATATTTAAGGCTATTTTACCACCGGTCCAATTATAGTCGTGGCACAGTAATAAAACAGCACGCGAGTTGGCACCAGCGGACTATTATTAACATGAATATTGAATATGTAAGAGTTACATTTCGATACAAAACATCTTTAGTACTTTGTGTGATTATGAACATTACTATCACTTAAAAACGGTTGTGTTCATGCGAAAAAAGGTGTAAGAGCTTCGCTATCTCATGAGCTACTTATTATTATCTTCTTGGAGAGAGATGGTGTATTGCATAAACTTAAAACGGAAGATTTCTACATGTGACGTGTAGTCCCAAAATAAATACTATTTTAAATAATTGACCTTTCTATTTTAAAGCTAAATATTATTCTTAAATTACGAAGCGAACATGTTATTGAAGGAAATTAAATGAACGAAAACATAAAGACCGGCTTTAACAAGATGAGCATTTCGAAAAATTCTCCGGAAAACTTTAAACTTAAACAGAATCTTAAAACCGGAGTGCAATCTCTAGTTCTAGTTTGCATGACGTCATCAAAACTTGGCCAACGCCGGATTCTTTACGAGTTCATCTTTATTAGGATCTTCGACAGTGTTACCAGGTAGTAGAAATAGAAATGGACGTAAAATGGGGTAATAAACACAGTGTTAGTTAGAAATTCCTGTGTTTTGAGAGGTTAAAATAGAAAATAAAATCGTGGTTAATTGCTGAAATTTATGTCAAAGCACCATTTAAACGGATCATCTACTGCAGAACCATGTAAGAGATGTTAATTTAAAGTGTTCAATGAAATGTGAAACAAAACGAAGTTTCAAGAATTCAAAATTGATATTACTTGCACATACTAATATACTAAATACTCTCTTTTACTCTCTAATTTCCGTGTAGTGTCGGATTTAAAAGTCATTTCCCCTTCCTACCCACGTGAGGCGTAGGAGGCGACTGAGGGTATGGGGCTTTTTAAGTGGTTTTTGGGCGGTGCGTTTGGACATCAACAACGATACTTTATTTCTACCATCTTATCCCCTATCAACTACCAAATGTAGGTGAGGAGTTTCAAGCTCTAAATCTGTCTGTATATTTACTCTCTGAATGCAATTTTTCATTTAAAAGATTTCATAATCAAAGCTAAAAGCAACGACAATATCTTTAAGTTAATTTACAAAATCATATCTGGCAACCCCACAGCATATGGCAAGATAGCAGTATCTCCAAGAACAATTGACAAGAAACCCTAAAAGTCGAGTACGAGTCTAAAGAGGGTGGAATTACAAAACTTTTCCAATACCAACCCCCAGCCACGAGTACACAGACAGCGATAACATAAACCTCTTCAATTGTAAATTCAGTCAAATATATACTGAAAAATCAGCATACATACATATACTCACGGCTATAAGTCCCTAAAGAGTATAGCCAGAGCTTCAGAAAAAGAAATTTTGCTTCTTCTACATATTATCCACTTATTAGAATAGCATTATGTAATGCGAAATAACATACAGCGAACATTGGATATATAAAACAGAAATGATAAAATCCATTCATTCCCTCTTTAGCGGGTGGAAGATAGTGAAATAAAGGGTGTCTGGATGGCTTAAGAAGCCCCAATACCCTAAGTCGCCTCTTACTATCATGGGAAGAAATGGGGTAGTGCTATTATAAGCCGACAGTGCACAGCAAAACTTAACAAGAAAAATCTACAAAAAAATAGATTTTATTTACCATGGCAACATTCGTGAATAGACTAATCAATCAAAAAAACAATTATTGAAAAATATAATCTGATTATAATTTTCATAATGATTTCCCTCGAGTACTTATAAGTTAAAAAGTAAAATTAAATAAATGTAAAGACCTGAATTTCATTGGGGCAAGTCAATTTGGCAATTAGAAGATACTTTTCAGATAATTGTCTTCATTTGTTGTCAAATGGTTGATCACTCAAACTATATACTGGACATGATACACTTATTTTCATTACTCGTTATGTCTACCTACGGGTGTCGTTAAAGGCGAATGGTTTTTTAAGCAATACAGTTTGAGACCCATCACCAACGACACTTTATTTCTACCATCTTGTCCCCTATCAACTTTCAAATGTTGCTGAGGAGTTTTCACGTCTGAAGCTCTGGCTACCCCTTCTAGGGATTTATAACCGTGAGTATATATATGTATGTATGTCGCATTAAGTTTTACTTATGTAACTGCTAGTTATTTTCCCATAATATAATTCCAACAGTTCACGAACATTTCGAAAGGATTCTAAACATTTATTCCTACAAACACTCGCTAATACAAAACTAGAATTCCAGAATCGTACAATCTCAACCAATGTCTTTGAGAAGTCCCAACGAACGACAATGCACCTTACTTGCATTTTCTTTTAATTAATTAAACACCTTAAAAGCTGAGATACGCTCGGATACAACTTGAAAGTTTGCCAGGAATCTTTTAGTTCGGACCACAGGCTCTCAATATGTTTGAGTTAGCTCATGATGTATTCATTAATAATGTGAGTGTCAATAGTATAGTAGTATATTAATACCGTGTAGTGTCGGTTTAGAATAGCACTACACCATTTCTTCCGGCGGGTGTACGTAAGAGGCGACTAACGGTATGGGGCTATTAAGGGATTTTTGGGCGATGCGGTTGGAGACCCATCACCAACAACCTTTAATTTTACTATCTTTTCTCCACTCAAAGTTCCAAAAGTGGCTAAGGGATTTCTAATTCTTTAGCTCTGGCTATGCATGTATGTATATATTCGTAAATTTGAATTGCGCTTTCGGATATGAGAAAATTCGGTAGCCAGAGCTTCAGAGCTAGAAACTCCTCAGTCAGATTTGGATGTTGATAGGGGGCAAGATTGTAGAAATACAGTAGCGTTGATGATGGTGATCGTTTTTATTTTGCGGTTATTGAATAATTCAAACGCAGTGGGATTCAAAATTTACGATATGGGAGAAAATTGGTGGTAGGTAAAGTTACTCTACCTGCAGTTTTTTTATTTTCGTTGCAAAAAGCGGTACTTTCAATAAGTCGATTGCAATTTAGTTTCAGTCAACATTTGTGCTCGAATTAGAATAAACATTATCGCTCTGTGTGTTTGGGAACCTCTGTCAAAGACAATGAAAGAAAAAAACAGATATCAGATTAAGAGAAAAAGGGTTCACTGTTTAACGTTTAAAAGGCAGTGTCGCACAGTTCATTATGTTCCGGAATGTCTACAAACTAAATCCACGATACGAAACGTGTTTCAGAGATTTATTTTTGGTTCTTTGTTAATCTGGTTAATGGATTGTTTGCGGAACACTACGTTTCTCACCTTAGTTTTGTTAATATTTGAATTGGGATGTTTAAATTTGCGAATGTTTGGGATTATCAGGCTTTTTAAATAACTTATATATATTTATATATATAATGACTGTGTAGTGTCGGCTTAGAATAACACTACCCCAGTTCTACCCGTGAGTGATCGTAAGAGGCAACTAAGGGTATAGGGGCTTTTTAAGTGATTTTTGGGCGATGTGGTTGGAGACCCGTCACCAAAAACATTTATTATTACTATCTTTTCCCCAATGAACTTCCAAAAGTTGCTAAGGAATTTCTCATTCCAAAGCTCTGGCTACCCCGTTAAGGGATTTATAGCCGTGAGTATATGTATGTATGTATGTATAATGACTAGAATTACCGCGATACTTTATTTCTATCATCTTGTCCCAACTTCCAAATGTGGCTGAGGAGTTTCTAGCTCTGGAGCTCTGGCTACCCCTTTTTGATTTGGATTTGTGGCCGTGCGTGTATGTATATATGTAGCATTACCGCATATTTTCCTGTGGGTATAGAAAGACATGATCATGGGCCCAGACAAATATTTAAGCGACCAACGATTTATAACTGCGCTATATTTTCTTTTTGGTCTAACTACAAAAAGTTGAAGAACAGTTGATTCTATATCATTACTGATTTCAACAGTATATCAACATTTACTATTTTAATAACATACATATTGATTATCCTAGTTCTTGCAGCGTTAATGACGTTGTTGATGCCAAAAAAAAACGCTGGAACTAAAGTAACTGAACAAACAAAAAAACTTTCTTTTGTCATATTAAATCTCACCCCTTTCGCGCAGCCAAATCCTGCAGAAGTTAATTTTCAAAGGGAACAGCTGCATACCGAAAAACAGCTATATACCATCGCAGGCGTGTTCTGGCTGGGAGTCAAGCAAAATTTCTTAAGTGTTTCCAAAGACTACATTCAGAAAGCTAAGTGCTGCTATAAATCAGCGCTGGAAAAACAACGCATTTACAAAGCGTTTTTTTGGCTTTAATTTGATGTAAAGTTATAGGTTGACCGCGTCCAAAGAAAGTTAGCGTTTTCTTTTTTGTCCCTGTTTTTCCCGCCAAAGTGTGACAGTGACGGATCGCGGATGCGATTATTTACCGGTGAGTTGCGAGTCAGTGATTATTCGGTTGACATGTGATGACGTCATTTCTGCGATTACACGGTTAGGGTTTCGATTCTTGGATCACGATTGTTTTTGTATTGTTATAGCCATAGCCATTACTAAGGCTTTTCTACTGTTTTGAACTGTACTGATTTAAAAGATGTGTAAATTATTTAATATTTGTAAGAGAAAATTTCTAGTTGATATTATTTTAAGTAGTAAGATATAAGATGATGTTGATTATATAATTACATCATAAAGAAATTATTAATTCCCAAATCTTCATTTCAAGGCACTCCTGGGAAGGAACAACTACCTACTGTTGATCTGCACTGAAGCTACATCGCATGTAACATAACATAACATAACATAAACGTTCACGCCGAATATCCCCGAGGGGGTTGGCAGAGGTACTAATACTTCTGAACATCACGTGACTTTGTCACCTGGTGTTCAGAGTACCCACGTTTTGCATGGACAGTGTACTCACGTGATAGGGGGCAGGCCTATCGCCGCTTTGTACGAATGCACTGTCACACGACTAAGTACAACTTAGGCATGTGGGTTTCCTCACGATGTTTTCCCTCACCGTTAACAACCATGATAAATTAACCACACATATGTCTTTAGAAAAGACAAATTGGTGTAGGCCCGACCCAGGATTTGAACACTAGTCGTTTGCACGATAACCGAGTGTTCTACCCATTGGGCTATCACGGTTGCATCATCGCATACTTTACATCGCATGTCTCTAAGTATAATCATTCTGAACATTGTTTTAGTACCAAAAATACCATTAGAAATCTTTAAATAACTAAAAATTGCAATTCACAATATAAAATCATAACTGAACCAAAAATGAAACATAGATATGTTAATTCGCATCCAAATTCGAACCCGTGATCACAGGGCCCTGCGAATCAAGTTTTTTTGCACTTGAATTCTGCCGGCTGATTATGTATCTTTAGCGACCGCGATTGTGTCGCAAGTTGCAATATTGTCGCTGTCAAAACTGTCAAATTGCATACAATTTTTTGACATTGACAGCGATAATCGTGCAATTTGCGACACAATCGTCGGTCGCTAATGATACATAATCAGAGGGACGGTCAACGTAAAATATACATATAATGTATTTTATTTATGTTTGAAAAAAATAATGTCTCGATCCGAAAACCCGATTAAATAAGTTCTTTGATCAATGAAAAGCTATCATTCCCGAGTGACATTTTAATATATTTTAACCCATCAAAATCAAATTTCTTCAAAAGCACTTCCCGGTTTCTAGTGTTCTTAGTAATTATCCTTTTTGATTAAGTAAAACGTCCATCTTTACTATATTTTATTAGACGTCGTAACCAGCTTTTTTGGCAGCATTTACGCCAGTTATTTAGCAGTCCAGTCCTTCTCGCCAGTGTTAGTTAGGACCGTTTTAGTGTAATTTAACTATGCTTTTCTGGAAAATTGCTAAAGTTATTTAATGGGAAAGTTTTCTGGCCAAGAATTTAACAACACGATCTTTTTAAGGCATTAAAATAGCTCAGATTGTGTAACCTGATTTATTCTATTGAGTAAGGGAAAAAATAATATGGAAATATCTTTATTCAAGTTTTTTCTTCTATAACTAACTATACGATACGACAGCTATTATTATATTGTTTTCTATTAAGTTTGTTCTTGCTGTGTAGTGTCGGCTTAGAATAGCACTACCCCATTTCTTCCGGTGGGTGTACGTAAGAGGCGCCTAACGGTATTGGGGCTTTTAAGGGATTTTTGGGCGATGCGGTTGGAGACCCATCACCAAGAACCTTTATTTTACCATCTTTTCCCCACTCAACTTTCCAAACGTGGCTGAGGAATTTCGAATTCCTTAGCTCTGACTACCCCTTCTAGGGATTTAAAGCCGTGAGTATATGTTTGTATGTAAACTAAAACACCAAGAAAGAATCACATTGCACATCTTCAATATATTTTAATGAAAACACTTTAGCAGCGAGCACAAAAAGCGACGGAAACCGACTAAAACCGGTTCACGATCTTTATCCCAAAAACACTTTCTTCAAAACTGAATCTTAAATAATTCACAACACGGTCGGATTTCAATTGCCATTGCATTTCAAAGCATTCTAAATATTGTTAATCTTTATTCTTTGCGTTTAAAGTTCAAAATCTCGTAGGAACACGTGAAAGATCACTTAATTCACGTCCACGGGTGGCGAAGTGTAGTTTGTAATACGTTTTTGATGGGATTTTAATTCTGATCTCGTGTGAACCCGCCTAATATGCGCTGGCGCACTAATAGACACATTAAGGTACTACGGTGTATTGTCTGGTAATTTTTATGGTAAATTCTGGTGTTAAGCATTATTTTTATTTATAAATGACAGGTCATATTTTACGTTTGCACGCTCCAGTGAGGATGGGTTGATGACATAATTTGGAAGGAGGCGAAGACGTCATATTGTTATAGGAAAAAAGACCATCGTGAACGTAAGGGTTATGAGTTGGTACAACTACAATTTTATACAAAAGAAAATATTTGTTTTTCAATTTTTAATTTATTTGTTTTAAAATTCAAACACAAAGATATGGTGATCTTATGAAGGAATCATTTTTGTTTTCCTGTGTTTTGAGCTTCAAGACAGGCAAAGTGCATTAAATAAATAAAAAATATCAAATTAAGGTGTTTTTGAAGTTAATTTTATTCCAAATAGTATAAAAACTATAACACCTTTAATATTGAAATAGGTCACCTATAAACGTTCCAATTATATGAAAATTTTACTTGAATATGTAATCGATAAAATTGAAACGAAATACTTATTGAGTTATACTATTAGTAATGAGAATAAACTTATATTATAACCAAAACTTTACTTGAAATTCTGATCTCCATGTATGTTTTGCAACGTAAACTTAATAGTGCCAAACAAATTACATAGTAGAGTCTCAATAATTAAATTCCCAAATAATTAAACAAACACCATTTCTATTTAAAATTTATTAAAACTACTGAGATGGCTTGGCCACAAAGAGAGGATGGATGACAGTAAATTGGTGAAAGAGAAGAAAGAAGAATATAGCCAATGTAGAAGGTAATTTGAGTAGAGGACGACCATGGAGGACATATCTGGACCAAATAGTGAGTGTGCTCAAAAAGGCGTCCGAAGTATGAAGAATAAAGGAGCATGCATAAAAAGATTGATGGATGTAAACGAAGCTAGAGAGGTTTGTCAGGATCGTACGAAGTGGCGATCAATAGTCTCTGCCTAGCCGAATGGGAAATAATGGTGTATGTAAAACGATCAAAACAATCCTCCAAAAATCAGCCAAGCTACAACGCCATAGTCTTTAACGCGTAGTCACAAAATACTTAGCCAACTTCAAAGTAGATACTTCAGCACGCACGGTGGGGTAGGCAGGGGTAGCTAGTGCGGGGTGCGGGGTGCAAAGCGATTTGTAGGAACCGATGAAAGCTCTACAGTATCGAAGCTAGGGCTGTCAACGTCAAAACTGGATTTTATGAGGTTTTAAAATGATGTTTACTCAAGGCCATTATGCTTATTGGGGTAGGCAGGGTCCACTTTGCGCGATACCGACAAATATCTTTGGCTTATATTTTCAATTTGGTTAGAAAACTGTTAATAAACTAGTAAGTTTATTTGCAAATGTATTTTATATAATATATTTGTATTTTATATAGCGCTTCTGTATTTCTTCGTGTTAATATCGTACAAGAACAAGACAACACAGATGGATACCAATAAATAACCAACGATTTTTTATCCCACTATGTGTTTCTCCTTTTCACTTGAATAGTGGCAAAATGTAGTTGAATATTGAACATTAAGGCCTGAATCTAAATCTGTTTAAGTTTATATAGCATCTAAATGATTCTAAAATCTCCATTAAAAGTTCCAAACGCCGTGGTCGAGTGATATTTTTAACCAGTGCATCTCAGAGTTAAGTGGCGGTGTGAAAGATGACGGGCTTTTTGAAGTTTTGACAAGTGTCATGTTACGAGAGCACTGACTGATTTGTTCACGGTTTTTGAATAGTTTTGTGGTAAATATTTCTGTTGGAGTAAGGAAAATAGTTTATTTTTATTTTGTTTAAGTTGAGGTTTAGAGCTTGTGACTGAAGAAAGACTAACTGCTAAAAACACAAAAATGATACTACAATCCTCTTCTAAATCAATTAAATGAGCACAGTTTGGTAGTGCAGTGGTGCAATTCATATATTATACTAATACCATTGAGTCCCGTTGGGATAGAACGAGACTATTCAACGCCATTTCGTACGACTCTGACTATCTCAAGAGCGGTTGCATTACCATGAAATATGTAATTTATGCTTAATAAGACTTCTAAATTAATTTAAAAGAAAGCAATGCACGTTTCAGCGTGACGTCACGAATCGTGACATCGCCAACCCTAACGAAAGGTCTGTCGCCAAGAACAGAAGACTTAGGGTCGGCGCACACTTACGTTTCACTGCGGTTGCAAAATCCCCGCAGAGAGTTCATTCACCCCTCCTCTCATTAAGCGATAATTCTTTTCGCGTGACAAGCGTGCCGTCAACTGTGCATTTAGTACCAGGCCTTGTATTAAGAGTCGCTGCGACAAAATATCGCCGCGTGATTTCATCTCGGCACACACTTGCTACTAATCCGTTTAATTATCTCCTAAATTATTCTTGGCCGGTAAAACATTTAGTGGTTGTTTTGCAAAAACTAATTTATTTATACTACCTAAGATAACGTATGAGTTTAGTGACTTAAATACTAATTTTCTTATTTATACACTTTGGATGTGGTATGAATAATTTATAGGATGTATAGATTGTTTTCAAATTATTTTAATTTTATTTAAATAGGCATTTTTATGTTTTATATTGATACTAGATTTCATATTAATTTATTTAATTTACTCATTATATCTTATTGAGATATCTGCAATATGTTCTTTTTAAGATATTTCCAACAAAAAGATGCCAATCCAGAGAAGATACAACCTTTTATAATCCTCTTATCGACTTACTCCTTTCGAGTCGACAATGCTGATTCTTCAAAATAATAACATCGTCAAACATCGTAAAACCTTCGCTAAAATGCTAGAAATTTTCATCTGATAACTATATCTTTATCCTTTCATAAAACAGTCTAAACCTGTAAGAAATATGTAAATAAAATCTAATTCAATACCTACACTCCAATTAAACGATCAAAACAAATTAAGTGTAAAATTTCGACCATATTTTTCATTTTAATTGCAAAAAGTCCACTTTTAAATTATTAACACGTTTGGTTGGCACGCGGGTAGTAGTAAATTTTTGGCGCGAAGCCAGAGGGCGCTAGCTCGCGTATGACAGATCACATAAGTTCTGTATTTGACACAGTCACGAACGAAAATAAAACAAATTCAAACATGGCTTCTCATACACGGCTAAGTCGAGTACCTAAAATAGGAATCTAGAAAACGTACAGCCGATCAATGTCCTAATAAAATCGATAAAGCAAATGGACTGCATCCATTTGTAAAATTAATGTCGCAGTTGTATTATGCAAAGAGATTGGTTTTTATTTCAACGGTCATGTTTTTTCATTTTTTATTTGGTATGGAAGCACTGTAAAGATGTTTTTCGAAGCCAATTAAAATGATAGGTAAAATTATAGTTTGTATCAAAACTCAAATATTTCCGTATACGAAGTTTTATATTCCTTTGTTGTTTTGACAGTAGGTTAAGAATGTAGACTAAATATAACTTGTGCTGCAATTTGGGTCGTAAATGTTTTGGTGTCACAATACCAACCGAACTGTAACTAAACAAATATTTATCGTAACTGCTCCATAACATACCATGAAACTGTAAAATAAAGAAACCGATTAGCTCTGACTGTTTTGAAAATACTTTTAAAAATTATTTGGATTCATTCAAATTTGGTCTGAAAACCTTTTCTTACAACGTGAAGTCTTGACAGTGAACTTCACTTTTATTTTTTCTCGAAAACTGTTCTTTGGCAATTTAAATGTGCCTAATAAAATCCTTGTTATATCTTAGCATACTAACATACATAGCAATTATGTTAAAAGAAACCTCACACACCGAAGTTTTTGCTTGAATTCAATTAATTCTGAAGGTCACCCCTATGCTCTTAAGTAGTAGACCGTTAGGGTGTTAAGGGATGTAATTAAGTGGAAATTCTTGTTGTTTCAAAAAGGGCAGAGGCCAACAATTTACTTTATCGTAAGGACACCTGAAACCACTACCGTATGAAATTATTTCGTATATTACAATTGTTGAAAAAATACACAAATACATATACTCACGGCCATAAATCCCAAAAAGGGGTAGCCAGAGATTAAGCTAGAAACTCCTCAGTCACATATGGAAGTAGATAGGGGACGAGATAGTACACATAAAGTATCGTTGGTCATAGTTCTGCAACCACATCGTATAATAATTACTTTAAAAAGCCCCATACCCTTAGTCGTGTCTTACGACACCCATAGGTAGAAAGGGGTAGTGAAATTCTAAGCCAGCACTACACGGCAAAAATTCTAAAAATATCATTATTATTCTTTCTCATAAAAATTATAAGGCACTTCTTGAATAAATAGCTGTGATAGCCCAGTGGGTAGAACACTCGGTTAACGTGCAAGCGACTAGTGTTCAAATCCCGGGTCGGGGCCTACACCAATTTGTCTTTTCTAAAGACATATGTGTGGTTAATTTATCATGGTTGTTAACGGTGAGGGAAAACATCGTGAGGAAACCCACATGGCTGAGTTGTACTTAGTTATGTGACAGTGTATTCGTACGAAACGGCGATAGGCCTGCCCCCTATCACGTGAGTACACTGTCCATGCAAAACGTGGGTACTCTGAACACCAGATGACAAAGTCACGTGATGTTCAGAAGTATTAGTACCTCTGCCAACCCCTTCGGGGATATGCGGCGTGAACGTTTATGCTTATTATTTATGCTTATGCTTAATTATTCTTGAATAAACGTGGGAAGCTACAAGAGCTTCTGTTAAAGATGCTGAATCAGTGAAAAACCAATATTTCTGTTAAATAATGGATCTAAAAATAAAGTTATTGTTAGCGTAAATTCACTGAAAAGACTTTTTATCACAAAAAGGTCATGGTTTTGAAACTTCGACATTGAGGACTGTCGAGCAAGCGAAAATAGAACCGCTAAAAACATTAAGAGGTTATAAATGTGTCTTAAGACAAAACTGTTCATATCCAACTAACGAAAAAGGTTGCCACTGCTTTGACGACCTTCATGATGCTATCCTGCAACGAGTTTTAGACCGTTGACATTTCAGATTTGCTGTGTAGTGTTGGCTTAGAATAGCACTACCCCATTTCTTCTCATGGGTGATCGTAAGAGTCGACTAAGAGTAACGGGGCTTTTTAGGATGTTTATGGGCGATGCGGTTGGAGACCCATCACCAACAACCTTTATTTTACCATCTTTTTCCCACGCAACTTCCAAAAGTGACTGAGGAATTTCTAGTTCCTTAGCTCTGGCTACCCCTTCTAGGGATTAATAGCCGTGAGTATATGTATGTATGTATTTACTTTACAATCTTATAAAAGCGACTGAATAATTTTCTGATTCTGAAGCTCTGGCTACCCATTAAGGATTTATAGCCGTGAGTATATGTATGTTCATTTCAGATTCGACCCACATTGATTTATATGAAAACAATTCAGACTCAAGCAAGCAGATGCAATTCTTCGCAAAGATAGAGTTCTAGAGAGACTCTTCCGCCCTTTATCTTAAATGAAGATCTGAACTTATCACGTGCGACGGCTCTGAACAGCACTTGACCACGTGACGCTGACTTGCAGATTCATTGATATCCTTGCCTTAGCATCAGATCAAAGAAGTTCTCAAGATCTTTCTGACGGTATTTTAAGGCTAGACACAAATTAGTAGAAGAAAGAAGCAAAGCTATTTATACTTAATACAATTTTAGATGCCGTGTAGTGTCGGCTTAGAATAGCACTACCCCGTTTCTACCGATGGGTGTACGTAAGAGGCGACTAACGGTATTGGGGCTTTTAAGGGATTTTTGGGCGATGCGGCTGGAGACCCATCACCAACAACCTTTACTTTACCATCCTTTCCCCACTCAATTTTCCAAATGTGGCTGAGGGATTTATAGCCGTGAGTATATGTATGTATGTATGTACAATTTTAGATATCTTGATCACATCTAAATACTGCTGTGTAGTACCCGGCTTACAATAGCACTATTCATTACTTCCCGTGGGTGTTCGTAAGAGGCGGCAAAGGTATTGGGACTTTTTAAGTGATTATTGGGCGATGCAGTTGGAGACTTCCTCACTCAACTTCCAAAATTGGCTGAAGAATTTCTTATTCAAAAGCTCTGGCTACCCATTATAATTCTAGGGGTTCATACCCGTAAATATACGTATGTGTACATTACGAAATACATATTTATCATTAAAACTTTATTTTCACGTTTGTTTAGTGTTAAGCGACATGATAGTCCAGTGGGTAGAACACCCGCCCGAAAAACAGAAGGGCGTGAGTTCCAATCCTGGGACGGGCCTACACCAATTTGTCTTTTCTAAAGTCATATGTGTGTTTGATTTATCATGGTTGCTAACGGTGAGGGAAAACATCGTGAGGAAACCCACATGGCTGAGTTGTACTTAGTCATGTGACAGTGTATTCGTACAAAACGGCGATAGGCCTGCCCCCTATCACGTGAGTACACTGTCTAAGCAAAACGTGGGTACCTTCTCTGGAAACTAGATGGCGCTTGCCATGTGAGTTCAGGAGTATTGGTACCTCTGCCAACCCCTTCGGAGATAAACGGCGTGAACGTTTATGTTATGTATGTTATGTTGTTTAGTGTGGTTGCACTCATCCTCTTTTTTGATGAGATTATATTAGATAAGATTGATGTATTTGAAAGCGAGTTTTCCGTCCGATCGGGCCCCGTCATCCCTTATAGAAATTAATGGCGTGGTGTAGTAACTAGATAATATGAGATAGAAATCGCTGATAAAAAGAGACTTTTAAAGCATTTATTTTCTAAACGAAAACTACTCTTTAATGCGAAAGGAAAGCAGTTTTATATTTTATTATCATTGTGAACCCCATCATGAATTCCAACCTATCATTATCCTTGAATTTTCTAAGCAACGCAACAGCGTTTAATATATAACCGCAAACATTAAAAGTTACCGACCCATTTACTTCCCGCAGTTGTCTAGTGACTATTGTACAATTTTCGGGACTACAGCCCCTGGTGGCGTTTCCGGGAAGCCTAGCGACTTCCGCCGCTCAGTTTCCGGTATGAGCCACATTATTTCGTACAGAGTTTTTTCGAGAGGTCCTCGACGCAAGGAGTTTTGATGTAGCACTTCTGAAAGCACCGTATAGAAGAATTTTCGGTGTCGTTGAGAATAAGAAGGGTGTGAAATGAAAGTGGACGGCCAAAGAGCTTTGCTACTCCAAGCTCTTTTGAGTTTAGATATGTTATATTTAAAAGTAAGTCATTTTCAATAAAGTCTTGTAATGGCAGACTTTTAGGTTCTACGTTTTAGGTAATTTTACGGTACGAAAATGTTGTTTGTAGGGAATTGCTAAGTAGAACGTTACATATGAGTGGGTCGGAGAAAGAAAAGGAATGAAGTCACTTACGTATTATTACTTATTACACCAAGTATATTAAGGGAGGGATGAAACAGTGTATTTCAAACATAATTAGTAATAGTAAAAGTTATCGGATACATTAACTAATCCGTTTAAAAATTAAAAAACATTTTACTCACAAATTAAAACATTAATCCGGATCAATTTTTAATCTGCTTAATTACCTGAAATAGAAGAAAAAAAAATGTTAATATTAAACGAATCGTAAAAAGTTTGTTTTAAACAATGACACTAATTAATGAAGAACCATGACACTATTCATTAAGCACAACAAAACGCTTTGTTGATTGATACAAAAACGAAAACTTTTTTAACACAAACTTTTCCGTTACATCACTTTAAAAAAGAAAGCATCATAGTAAATAAGCTAAAGTGACTTTTATAGCTTTACACATTAAGTTCGAAATAGAACCGCATTAGTTTTTTTACCATAATGGCACTACGCTGACAGCAATAAGTTTGTTTGAAATGAGGTTGGAAATAGACTTGAATTTCGAATACTACTTATGTACGATTGACATAAAACCATTCTTTGTTTTATTATTATTTATTATCCTCCTACACTTGTAGTGAACTATACATTGATCTGTTCGTTGTATATGAGTTATTTATTAATTATTTTATTACTTTCATAAAGTATTTGAAGTTACGTTTCTCGTAAAAAAAACTGAACACTTCTTACTTGATACTGTTCTATTACCATTAGTCTTAAATAAACACATTCAACAAACAAAAAAAAACAATTAATTTTGTTAAAATAAAACTTGTCCATCCGAAGCAAAAAAGGCAACATCTTCCAAAACCAAACCCAGTTAACCCTTACATCGTTTAATCTTTTAATAACCCACCAATCTGACAAATCCGAGCCACTTTAAAAACATCGCATAACATACAATCGCCGACACGAGAGAAGCGAACTGCAAGTTGCCATCTTTGAGAAATGCGATTACTACAAAATAATGCAAATGAGACTGGGACGGCGTCACTCTTACAACCGGCTTAGGACTGACAGAGCGATGTAGGGTTGTAGAAGTGAAAATTAATATTGTATATACATGCGAATGTTATCCTTAACTGGTAGAACCAAAGAACTATAACCTCAAGTGTTGGATTTGTAAAGAGGTTATGAAATTAAGGAACGCCAGTGGATGGATTTAATTCCAACTGTATCTCTAAGTTTTGTATTCTATTTTAATTATTAAGAAAATTAATTTCTTTCTTTATTCTTTGATTGACATTAACCCTATCAAATTCAAAACAATAAAAGCGAATTTTAATAATGAAATTGTAAACAAAGAACGAAGGGTTGGAATAGAATCAACGTGACTGATTGAAAATAAGCAATACCTTTTGAACAAAACACAAAACAAATTAGACAATCACTCAGCCGAAACTAAATTTCTCAATTCGGAGTTCAATTTCGGATCGATCGAACGGGTTTTGAACAATGATGAACATTTTCGCGGTACAGTGGAATTGTTTTTGTGTCAACCCTAACTAAAGTGAAGCCGGAGTAAATCCTTCTTTGATAGACCTTCCCTAAATCGTTCGTTCAAGTGATTCCCTCAGTTCTACCGATTTAATATATTCCATGCCCATCTTTGTAGTTCTAAATTGCTACGTTGAAATGTAGGGACGCAGGTATATTTTCAAATGTAGTTTGTCTACGGAACGATTTTCTAAATATAGTTTGGCAGTTGGCCATTTGAAATATAATGGAAAATTGTTGATATCTGATAGTGTTTGTTATTTTACAAAGTACGAACGAAAATAATTAATATTGTTATTTCAGCTTTCTGATGATATCATTGAATACCTTGATCGCTAAAATTGTACTGCAAGTATTTAAGCATGAGCTATGTCAGGTTTCAGCATTCTTTAGCCATTATCCGGTCATCAAACCAGCACTGTCGGTTTCAATTGCACACATTAATTGTTAAGACTTTGACAGACAAAAAGTGGTCACTCATATCCGTTGAGGACCTCGACTTCGGAGAAAGAGTTTAACGTTTTGAAACGAAAACACTTAATTGGATATTCCGCGGCAAAAACTGTTTGCATTTGGGATGCTTGTCAAGTTATTTAAGTCAGCAAACGTATTTGATTGGCTTTTTAATGTGTCCGACGTGTAAAGAAATGGTACTGGTTCTGGGTAAAAGTCTTATCTTTTGATAGGATTATAAGTTGTATGACGAACGGTACACGGTTGCTTTTCGGTTGTCAGAGAGATATTTAAGTTGGGTTCATACCTAAAAATTTACTATAGGATTGGTTTTAAACATAATTGTAGGTAAAGACAACTACTTGGAGATACTAGTTTATAGTACATCAAATGATTAATACATCCTTTTCGACAGTAAAATTACATTCAATACATACATACTCACGCCATTTAATAATGCCATTTTAATATAATATAATTTTTATATTATTTTAATATAATATTTTAGTATAATTGAAGGTTAAATCCATTTAATGGCTCTTTTGGAGTTATAGTGTTACAAACTGTCACAGAATTTTCCTTTCTCAAACATATTTTAGATATGTTTGAGAAAGGAAAATTCTGTGACAGTTTGTGTTACCCAGTGTTTGGATTACCCATTGGGGTAGGCAGAGACTATTGATCGCCACTTTGTACGATCCTAGCAAACCTCTCAGGCTTCGTTTACATCCATAAACCTTTTTTATACATGCTCTTTTTGACAGTAAAACATATCTAAAATATGTTTGAGAAAGGAAAATTCTGTGACAGTTTGTAACACTATAACTCCAAAAGAGCCATTAAATGGATTTAACCTTCAATTATAGGGACGGGTCAATTTTGGCCCCTATCTCTCTCTTTAACAACTATTCGACGGTTACTTAATCTTACGAGGTACTTAAGACCTCTGACCTTTTCTGTATTTAGTGGGCGTTTTTAGCCTCAGCAAAAACATGTATAGTGTCAAGATGTTTTAGGTTCCGAGAAATGATAAAATCTTTTATTTCTTAATTTAATTCACCATGGAATTTGACTGTAGAAAGAAATCTTTACTGAAACATTAAATTATTATCTTACAAAGGATTTTACAGTATTTCACAATAATATTTGAATATTTAATGATTTTGAACCAGATCAACCAGATATAAAGACTTCAGGATCAAAAGACAGAAGAAATGCATATATAATTAATAGACTAAGTTTTGCGGGCTCAAACCATCTGGTCCCAAATACCATACGTTAAGGATAATTTACCTAAGAGTAATTGTTTATTTCGTCACCGCATCTTGTAGCGAGAAAACGTGTACCTCTTAAATGGTGGACCTTTCGAGGCGAGAATCCACATAAAAAGTATTTTAAAAGAAATCTGATTCTACCCGGCATTGTTCGGTTGTCGACATCACTGCGACTCGACTGCGCATGCGCAACTCCGGCGGCCATTGCTCTATTAGGGGTCCTTTTGGATTTTATTTCTGTGCTTTGGATTTTTCAAAGTTACTTTCTTTTAATATGATAGATGAATAATTTTAATAGTGATAATGACCTGACTCAAGAAATAATGATAAAAAAAACGATTGAATACTGGCACATTTTATTTTACGGTGTCAATAACATAACATAAACGTTCACGCCGTTTATCCCCGAAGGGGTTGGCAGAGGTACCAATACTCCTGAACTCACATGGCAAGCGCCATCTAGTTTCCAGAGAAGGTACCCACGTTTTGCTTAGACAGAGTACTCACGTGATAGGGGGCAGGCCTATCGCCGGTTCGGTCGGACGGTTTCAATATCAGATGTATTTCGGTGAAATCAGGGTGTTGATTCAAAATTGTATAGGCAAGGGTGTAGTTTTATTCGGATCGAAACAATGTTCCACGAAGTAAGTCTAGATTCCTATGACTTCTGAGAATATAATATTTTATCTAGTACTACTAAAGTTGCTTTTAAACCACGACGTTTCGAAAACTTTTCAGATATTATGATCACGGGAAGCTTTAATTGAAATGTGCAATCTTGAAAGTCTTAGAAAATACTCAGTAGTAGATATCTTTAATATTACATCAATTCATTAAAAATTAAATCATACAAAAATAAGTATTATAATACGAAGAAACCATTCTACCAAACGTAAATGACACACTTGACTATTTTTTTTCATACGAGCATCTGTCGCATGCTCAGCCCGATGAAAAGACTTAGAATTGTCAACTGCATTCAAACGGATGACTGATGACTGGTCTTTACGATACTAACGAATAATTGAGTCTTAAACTTATTTTGTGTTGTGTAATCTCTTTTGGAAGGCCGAAACCGCTATTTAGAATTTATATTGTACACTAGCTTTACTAAGCGGTTTTATTTACTATGTTGTTTGGTTTTAATAGCAACTCTCTAGATTGTATTTTAGAATTTTATACAATTCCAACAAGATAAGGAATATTATAACATAAAGGAAATACTTTCCACTAAATTCAGTATATTTTTGCAATAAATTTGACTGTAACTTGAATGAGGTAGGAAATGCACTTGAATTTCGGTTACTACCATCGGACATACTATAATTCTTTAATTTATTATCCTCCCACACTGTGTCTAATAAACTATATGTTCAAATATTATTAGAGTATCTTAAGTAACGATAAAAAGGTCATAACAATAATACAAAACATGGACTTCAATTACAATGGTCATGTATCAGGTATAATCTAGCTATTCAGTTGATTAATTAATAATACATACATACATATACTCACAGATTTAAATCCCTAGAAGGGGTAGCCAGAGCTAAGGAATTAGAAATTCCTCAGCCACTTTTGGAAGTTGAGTGGGGAAAAGATGGTAAAATAAAGGTTTTTAGTGATGGGTCTCCAACCGCATCGCCCAAAAATCCCTAAAAGCCCCAATACCGTTAGTCGCCTCTTACGTACACCCACCGGAAGAAATGGGGTAGTGCTATTCTAAGCCGGCACTACACAGCGAAATTAATTAATAACGTTGACGGTAATATCAGTAGAAGTCGACTACGTAGGACACATTGGGTTCATATTGAGAATGTACTCAAAAAGGCCGGCGTCCGTATGAATAATAAAAGGATATCTATGAAGCGAATAATAAATGCGAATTAAACTTGAGAGATTTTGCCGACCCCAATAGAAAGAAATGGCGTGAGTAAATGTATTTATTTAATTCAATTGACCACAAACATAATTCTCAACACCATAACTAACCGATTCCCATAAAACGAGTGAAAGTTTCGAAACCAAAATCTAATATAAATGAAAACGGCGTGGGACGCCATAATGATAGTTCAAATTTAAAAGATACCAACTCTCCGTTACGTCACGTCTCAAAAGTTCAACATAATTGCACTAATGTTATAACAATCTATACTTATTTGTGTTGCACAAGAAATTGATCTGACGTGTTCGATATTAACAGGGGTCCTATAGAAAACGATAACTGGCTGTACGAAATGTGAAGACATACATAGAATCTCTGTTGATAAAGTTTGATTTTTAAATGAATAAATAACAACGAAACAAGAAATGATACTCTGCCAAAATTTATAATTAAATGTCAGTTACAACTGTAACAAAATATTTTTATCTAATCTTAGAAGGAGTGGTTTTGGATCAAATAACTTACTTTTAGAACAAAGCTGTTTAAAGAATTATATTACGTCTAAAATAAGGTGACATTCTGTGAGTAGAAGCTCTGCCCCCCCCCCCATATCAGACTAAGTTATAGCGTAAAGCAGATCAATACTAACATTTGTACAACTATAATAATAGCTTATTTGGGACACGACAATCTATCAACGTCTTCCAATCTTTGGCAGATTTTTTGTCAATTACAATCCATTGTCAAATGATACTCCATTCAATGGCTTTAGCGAAATTCAACCTTATTTCAAAACAAACTAAGTTCACATCCGCTTAAACTGATACAGAATGCAGGTAGACCATCTTTGATGTAGGTTTCGTATCGATTGAATCGTTATAACTTCTACTAATATCTGTTACAGAGGAATTCTTTTCGGTTGTGCTCATTTAAGGGCCTCCCCGCATTTTGCAGCTATTGCGCTCACTCTTACGTCAAATTTACTGAGAGTGACAGGGACGGAAAAAACGCGCACGCAGGATAAATGTAGTTTATTTAGTTTTATTGAATAACTATAATGTTTAAATGAAAAGTTAAACATCAAAGTTACAGATCTTAAAGCTACGCGTATATAGACACATAATGAGTTCACGTGTATTTTATGCCAGTGGAGCCTATACGGTTTTTATGAAAACAAAGCATGTTCCAATCCAATTTTTTTCATCATATTTTTCAACAAATTATTAAAATGTTAAACATCAAATTTTAACACCATGAACTAATCACCAACATATATTTTATTCATGTCATATCAATATCATCAAATCAGACTTTATAGAATTTCCAAACAATCAATATCAACCTATTTTTCCGGGGACGTCCTTAAGAAAGATTCTTTGTGGAACCATATTTTCGACAGCACGGTTTAAATAATATTTGGAAAGTGAAGTTAATAATGTTAACAAGTTTTCATGGCTATAATAGTCGTAAAGGCGGAGTTGTACAATCCAAACTTAACCAATCATAAAGAAGTTTCACTAAAGCTGAACTTCATTCACCTTAAATATCATCGAATCAAAATCAATTCAATTTGAACTTAAGAGTTTATATTAATTTAAAACCCTTCTAAAACCGCGAATTGAAAAAGTCAACCAAAAGCAAAATTGACAGCTTAGCTCAATGTAACAAATCATACAATCCGAGGGAGAAGATGGGTACGTAGTACGCAAGGACTAACTGCAGTTTAATTGAATTGTTGTGTAATGGTTCAATCACAATTTGAAGATGGGGGCGAAAGCATTTAGAATTCAGGTCAGACGTGCCCCGAGTCTAGACTTGGAGTGAATGATTTCTTTTATTAGCACATGTCAATAACATTGTCTAGAGTTTACTTTGAAACAATTTACCATTGCTAGAATAGAATTCCATTTGGTTTGGGACGCCTCTTAAAATAGCTCGCTGCTAATCTGCGATTATTTTTGTCACTGAGCGAGCGTCTTAACTTTAATGATAAATAGTTTCATTTTAATGCTTTTTTGCAATAAAGATGCATGAAAATTGTTGGAGGTAAATATTTAAAAAATAGAGAGGTGAGTCACTTCTTTGCCAAGATACATTAAACTATAACTATGAAAATTAAGCAGTTTTAAAAGACATTATACTTTCATTTTTTTAAATATGCGTTGCATTTTGATAACTATATTTTAAATACTATACATAATTAGGAAGACAAGATTATTTTAAATAACTTAAAATTTAAATTCAACGCTGTTATAATATCCTTAAAAAAACACTAAAATTTCATAGCTTCAGCAGAGGATTGGAAATTTAAAATCCATGAGAATTTCCCTCATTTAAACTCAGAAAACTGGCAAGTAATCTAAAGAAAACCTATCTCCAGACTAAGGCCACGCCTTCCTATACGTCTTTTCAACCACCTAAAAAGGTTTATAGCCGCGAATCGAATCCATTCGATTCTTTAGAATCGAGTGCATTTCGTAACAAGAGCATGTCGGAATAGCTTTGGCGCCGTGAAATCGGACTGCGAACGATTGTTCCTACGACTAAGTTACAATTGGCATTTTTAAGAAAATCTAAAGATCGTCTTTGTAATAGTGAAGCGTATCTGTATGGTCTTAGGTGAACTTTTAAAATGTCGGGTTTACTATTTTTGCTCAAGAACAGTATTTTATCGGTTATTTAGTTCTCAGTTTAGAGAAAAGATAAAGAATGTTTACAGTATCAAGTACCAGTCCAATGAAATGAAATACATACTATATTTGACCAACAGGTACGGTAAGGAAAACGACAAGATATGAGTTGAGATATCATTACGTAGAGAGCTAGACCGGCCTTAATCCCTTTTATTTATTTATTTATTACGAAACAATCTTAAAAAGTACTTGAATTGAAATGACACATATCAACTAAATACACCAATTATAGGCTAATCACATCATTCGGTTTAAAAATTGAAATAATTAACAATATTACTAACATTACAGATATAACATTCTAAAAATCATCTTCTTACATTAAATATACTCCTAATTGTGTTTCGAGGATAGTTGAAGGGAACAGTTAAATTTATATTTTTAATTACTTTAGTTGTAAGAATATATTTTATGCCAATTTCTTTGGATAGTAGATAGTATAGTAGCCCGATGGATGCAGGATTTGTCTATTACCTTTACTATTACATGGTGTATTTTGCTTTCTTTTTTTCTAACGCAATAATATGTTTTTAAATACCACATTAACCGTCCCGACAGCCCACTACAATAAGTCCAACAAGCAAAAGGTATCAATCACTATCACGTAACACGAAACATAATACGTAGTTATGCAAAATAAGTGTCAAATTCATTGGAAGGTCTATTCATGATGTGTGTTAAGTTAGCAATGCAATGGCGGATCGCGTGTCATTCTATATTTATCAAGTTGACATGCCGTGAAGTGACAATTACTGCGAAAATGTTTTGATCTCGAAATTGTTTTGACTAATGTAGGTTGCAATTTACGATTACATGTTGAGATGATCGAATGTGATCTTGTTTAAGTATCACGGTATTTGCCGAATGCGTGTGTTCGTGAGATATACCTGGAAATTTAGTTTCAATTTCGGTGGCGTAAGTTTATGATACAGAATATGTTTATTTATAGCTTACTTGTCTTCCAAACAGAAATCCTTACACAAACATTTAATAGTAAATCTAAGAAAGAAGTAAAGAAAGAATATAAATCATAAAAGTAATGTCATACTTAATAAGAGTTAAAAAAAAATGGTTTTGTTTATCTGTGTTCAAAGATTAAAGAATAATAGACAATAATTAAAAGTCTCATACAACATGTTTTTAAATTAATTTCACGAAGTCCTTAATAGACAACACCAATATTTAATATTAAAGCTTAAGAATGGGCGACCACCAAAATTCTCAAAACCGGTTTCTCAACCCAAACTAAGATAGGGCAGCAGTTTTCGAAACTACGACGAAAAAACGTAGAGGTAAAAATCGAGTAGCAAACTGGGTGGTGTGGCTGAATCAGCTGTTTTGCCGCCGCCATTTTAAAAAACGTTTTGTTTTTCCAATTACGAAATGTTGACTCTGGAATTTGTTTACTTTCTTTTCCATTGTTAGTAGAGTTGAGTCACTTATTGTTTTTCCATCTGCAATTTAATTCTAAGTATTACTAACGATATGTTTGCTTGCATTCGTTTGCATAAAACCAACTTTATTGCTGGCTGACGTGAAATGCTGCTTAGTTTAAGTAATAAATATTTATACGGGAAGTCTTTGAAATTATGATTGGTTTGTAAAACTTGTTCAGTACTGAAGGTAACCAAATTAAACTAAATGTGTATAAGCAATTTCATTAAGTTGGGTTTACTCAACCTTTCATAATATAAACTCACTATTCCTTAACTTTCAAATATTAATGTTAATTATAATATAATTTCTATTTCTATACTTACTATTTTTATTTATATATTACGCGAAAAGAATGTATTTTTTTGCCTAAGATACATTATCTCCTAAACGTATTTTCGTTGTTATTACAATAACCTTCTTTGAGAACGTCTAGAAACGGTGCTATGATAATTATACATTGAGGTCAAAGAGGGTAAAGACGCAATATCGTTTTATCAAGAAATCGCGATGAGTTATCGCCGTACGTAGACACCTAAACCACTCGACACGATTTATCTACCTTCGTATTAAACTTAATCCCGATTTTCGTACAGGAACCAAAAGTTCCCGAGGCGACGCAAACAAAAATGGTCCCCTCGAAAACTTTTTTAATAACGCAAAGATCGGATCTCAGTTGAAAAATCCGTAACAAAAACCATTTAACACACAACATTAAGAGAAATGTATAAACATGTCAAGGGACGAGCCGGGTGCTCCAGGTATGTACGCCATTTTTTATTGAACCGAACACCTATCCGAAACGGAGAGATATAGTTACGTCTCGTTTACACCTGTGCTTTATTGGGAAACTTTGCGTTTGCTGTTCCTTTCCTGTTAACGCTGCATTTGGACAAAGAATAAGTAGTAATGAAGACGTGATACTTGTACAGATTGTTTGATAAGGCATTATGACCTGTTTGTAAGCCCTCTTTGCTTGAATTGTAGCACAAGATTACTATGTAACAAAATTATCTTATGATTTTGTTAAATGAGAAATTCGTTATTTCTCTCTTTAAGAGTGAATCGGTATTATTAATTAAACCAATTCTCAAGGTTATCATTTCAAAAGATGGTTGCACGGACGGTTCTTTTCCTGATGGTCTATAACAATATTAACTGATCCATCGAAAAGCGCCATATACCTTCTGTGGGAAGAAGCCAGCAATAATATTTCGAAGCCAGCAGCTTATGGATTAATGACCGCAAGTATGTGGCACAAAAAATAAATCATAACAGAATCAAAAACTTATAACCTAAAAACAAGGGGCAATTTCTATCACCATGCAGCACGTCTGATACATTTGTCGCTAAAACGAAATAGAAAGGGTCTTTTTTGCGAAGGGACGCCACGTCCCTATATTTCTTACCTGATGGTATAAAGAGTGACGACAGTAAAACGGATGGAATGGTTTTAAATCTGGATCTCATATAAAGCGGAATTATATCTACTTGTAGTTTTTTCATATTGATTGATTTAGAAGATGACAAGTAGCTTAAAATTATCCATTGATACACATTTATTTTTGGGCAGAAGTTTTTAGGTATAGGAGACACTTGAATTGAATATTTAACACCCTTTTTTGGTAAGGGTTGCGTTAAGTATGGGAAAGAAAGCGTTAAGAAAGTTAAGCCGTCGGTCCCGGCTACTATTACGGTAGTAGTCGTTAGTCTGCCAACCCGCAACTGGCCAGCGTGGTGGACTATGGCCAAATCGCCCTATACAGGGTAGGCTCGAGCCCCTTGGTGGGGACATATATGGGCTGTGGGAGAAGTATGGGGTGAAATTGGTTTTGGCAGAGGGAAGTATCGTAACGATGAAGCAGTCTTAATTTACAAAAAAAAAATATTTTTCTAGTATATTATTTGAGGAAAGGAGATATAGTTTAGTTTAGTTTATAAGCTATTGCAGTACCCTACCCTAACAGGGTTCATTTTCGAGACATAATTAATTATTGTATCATCTTATTGTTACTCTACCACAATGCGGCAATAAATGTTTTAAAGTTTGAAGTTTAGTAAAAACAAAATGGTAACCACAACATTATACTATATTTTTTAAAACTTTATGCTGAAATATACCGAAGATATTTTTAATGCACCTCGATATGAGGTTTATGAAAGTCAGAAACGTTTTCTGGTTTTAACTTTTAGCGTCAGAACGTTATAGCTTTGAGACAATAAAATTGGTTTGTCGGTCGCTCCGGGCTAGCAGATTTCATGATATGTTTTAGCCATTTCATTTTGGAACACATTTATTATTTGTTCATATATAAATATCGGCACGGCGATTGACTCAAGAGGTGTGTAGAGATACTAGATAAAGTTGTTCTTATCTTAAAAAGGGAAAAGATTGCGTGACAAATAAAGTAAGATAAAGTTTTTTGGAGTCTGTAAACATTTAATGTAAGCCAAAATTTACATAATTTATGTAAACCCAACAAAACTCTCAGATCCGTTAGACCCCACCAAGTCTCTTACGTGACAGGAGGAATAGGGTAGACATTCATAAAAAGATCGAGATTCTTAAATTTTTCTCATATTTCTCACAGACCGTATATGTCCCCACCAAGGGGCTCGAGCCTACCCTATATAGAGCGCTTTGGCAATATTCCACCACGCTAACCAATTGCGGGTTGGCAGACTAGAGACTACAACCGTAATAGTAGCCGGGACCGACGGCTTAACGTGCCCTCCGAAGAATGGAATCATCTTAATTTTCGGATAATCAGATGATTCAAGCCTGTAATATCCTCCCAGACTGGGTTAAATGTTTCAAATTAAATTTGTAAGGTTACCACCCCCCGGGGATCGAACCCGAGACCTATGCACTTGAAACTAAGCGCTTATCCGCGACACCACGGAGGCAGTCGATTCTTGAATTATTCTTTACCAAAAGATGAAGGAAAAATCGAGAGATACAGATTCGTTTGTCAAGACATGAGTAACTGAGTCGTTCACTTATCATTATATAAAAACGTTGCAAACCTATGGTAAGATAGCAGTTAATAGAATTGATAAGCCAATAATAAACAGAAACACTGAATTACAGAGTAAGAATGTAAAACTATCTGTGCTAGAAAAATTACGACGAATTATGTTTGAATTCCTCACTGATTAACTAAGAATTTAAAAAACGCTATAAGCGTATATCTATCCTACTTAGGAATAAAACAAAAATGCTCGATTTTCTTCACAAAGCATAAACCTGAAAACGCTCTTTCATAATCAAACAAAACCTAAAATTGTTATAAAAATGTTCTCTTATTCAGCATTACCTAAAAACAACGTATACACTTCAATCTTCATAAAAATACAATGTTACCGGTAGTTGTATAGAAGCCGTCGAGACCCGAACAAGCTGCCCCAAAACCGTAATAAAACAATAAAACGGTGCAAAACTCGAGAGATTACTGTTTCTTAACAACACGTCAGAAACACTGGCTGTCGTAAAAGTGTAGCGTTCCTGAGATAGTGGCACAAAGAAATACTTGGCTGATGATAAACTAGGTACTTGCCCCTTGACTTTGCGAACGCTCGTTCGACGGCAACAAAAGCATTTGCAAATCTACTTTCTGCGAAGTTACTTATTCAAAACGACATTACAGGGCTCTGACGCAAAAACGGTAATCAGGTAAAACTAGAAACAATTTTATGTTTCAAGCGTCTTTCCTAGATTCAAACAATTTGTTTCATGTAAGAGTCTAGAAATAGAAAGTGGAAAGAGCTTTGGAATAAAAATGATCTTTACGTGTAATAAACTGGCCTACAGTTTTGTAAACTCAAACATTCAGACCGTATATCCCCGAAGGCGAGGCAGAGGTACTAATACTTCTGAACATTTTAATTTTAACCAACGCCTGTTTGCATGAAAGGCGAGTTTCTACCGATTAAACTATCACGGTTGTTGTATTAATTTATCAGAAACAAGTTCTTTTTACCATTACTCAGTAAAAATTGCCAAAAGCAGCCAAATAATTGTATATTTCCAAATTAATGCATCTTCTATGTTACGGCCGTGGTTATACAAATATGACTAAAGAGTTGTAGGTATGCCACTGTATTTTATTATATATTATATTAATACCAAACACCATATCTCATTATGCCTTTCGTCACTCCATTGCTCGAATAAGGAAGCTGTCCATATTAGCACCTCAATGCGTCAAAAATGGCTCGATAAGAATCTTAAAATAAGTAGCGGCTCAGAGCCATATACAGTGAGTATCTAATATTATATTATCTATGAAATCCCATTGTGTTCTTTGAGCCTAATATAATTTGTGATTTCTATGTTTTTGCTTTTAGATAAAATTCGTTGTAAGGGAACTGCTAAAAATAGTTAGATAAAGTACATTGTAGATAATAGTCGCTTTTTTTTCAACTTGTAAACATTCATAATACTCACGACTATAATACCCAAGAAGGGGTAGACAGAGCTTTAGTGTCAGAAACTGCTCAGGCGCATTTGGAAATTGATAAGGAACAATATTTGATTGTGACAAGACAAGGGTTGGTGATGGGTCTCTAACAGCATTGCCCAAAAATCACTTAAAAAACCCATACCGTTAGTCGCCACCTGTAAGATGGACAGGAGTAGTGACATTTTAAGCCGGCACTACACGGCAAAACATGACTGAGAAAATACTGATTATCAGCTCTGGCTTAACCCTTAAGAATAAGTATAGGTAGAAGGTTATAATCAATTATATCTAAAGAGGACAGACATTTAAACAGGTTTCTTTACAATGTATGTTACAACTTTAAGAGTCGTTGTGACGATAAACTATACATAAGCCTTAAGTAAAAAACATGGGAGTTTTAACCCGACCCGAGATTCAAAAGTCATGATAAAGTGCCTTAAAACCATCTGGTTATAACCAATTTACCTGGGGGGCGATTATACGTAATGTTTCTTTGATAACAGAGTGAAATTAATGTTTTCGATGTTCAAAGCTTTTAGTTGTTTCCACTTAGCGCTCAATGATATTTTTAAGAGCGGTTGCGTCATCTTCGGAATTCAAAATTCGACTATTAACCCCGCTTATTTGTCACTTTATGGATTTTTGACGGGTCCAACGCGCATGACATTCTTTTTGGTATTAAATACTCGAATATTTTTTTAACAGAACTGAAAATCAGCCAGAGACCAAGGTAAATTGTAAGTTTCTAAATACCGAATTATACGTTAGCGGTCCGCCCCGGCTTCGCATGGATGGTGTTAAGTATTTTACACTGTTTACCCCCTATGATATTTAGCGGGATTATATATAGACAATGTTACTTCTGAAAATCTTAGCTTTCTGTTGGTGAAAGAATTTAAAATCGGTCCGGTAGTTTTTGAGCCTATTCATTACAATGAAACAAAGGTTCGCTCTTTATAATATCAGTGTAGATTTACGCCCGATTTCTGAATTGAGTATTCCAGCTGAGAACAACTTAAGTATCGTTCTGTCGAATTGAAATCTTAACAACTGAATGAGACAAAACGATACTTAGATCGTTCATAGCTTGAATACTCAATTCAGAAATCGGGCGTAAGTGGTTAATACGAGTAGTTAGATAGAAAAGGGATGTTATAATTGTTGGGGCAAAAAGAGTGGATGGAAGTAAAATCGTGAAGTCTGAAGAGAGCATGTATGAGAAGAACAATTAATGTGAGGGAAGCAAGAGATTCGTCAGGATTGTGGCGATTGAGAGACTTTGCTTACACGAATGGTAATAATGGGCCTGAGTATAAGTAAGTAAGTAATTGTAAACTGTCGGCTGATAAATATGCATAATCTAAAAAAAGCTAGATGACAAAGACTTTGACCTTTTTGGCAACTTTAAAAATACTACTTCCTAAAGGTAAGTGACCTAAATATTTTTTATATACTTCTGTAATTATCAAACGTATTTACCAATATTCAACCTAGGGCAATAATTAGATAAGTATAAAATCGTTATTGATTAAAGTTTTAATTATTTGTGGAGGCCATTGGGCTACGATCATTAGGGTGGACAATAGATCGAGTAATCATTAGCATTTCTGGTTGGAAATTCGAATTATTAACCGCCATTTTGAACTCAAATAGAGATTTTTTAAATACCCTCATATCTGGATAAACGTTAGGGTTGGCATTGAAGTTTGATTTTAATCAAGCTATTATTTGTGGTAATCAGAAAGTTTTGATTGTCATTTAGTGTGAATCCCTTAGTATTTTCATACATACATAAATATACTCAAGCCGTTAGTTCTTATTGGGGTAGGAAGAGATTATCGATCGCCACTATGTACGATCCTGGCATACCTCTCTAGCTTAGTTCACATCCATCAATATTTTCATTAATGCTCTTTTATTCTTTTATATATTTGGGTGTAATTAACCACGATTCCTTTGAAATTTGAAGACTTATAAATTGTTAGCAAGACAAGCGGATGACATTGCATGTTTTCACGAAAAGTATCTTTATTTGAATTTTTTTTCTCTTCTCGTTCTAAGTACGCTACTTCCTCTTTTAGATTTAAAAGTTGACTGTAAATTACACCCAAGTGAGGCTAAAATCTTCGAATATTATAATTATGAATAAATTCCCACGCAATTCTTAAATTAACAATTACATAAAAATATGGAAGAGGTTTGTCAAGATCGTACTAAGTGGCGATCGATAGTCTCTGCCTACCCCAATGGGAATAATGGGCGTGAGTATAAGTAAGTAAGTATGGAAGAAATACAAATATGACAACCCTATAATCTATAAGTTCACTTTATTCAATATAAAATGTGGCGCACTTAATCAATCCTCGTCTTTAGAAAGCGTTTTCGGTAATGAGTCTTCGGGAAAACTGGGACGTTCGTAATTGGGACATTCTGGGCCTTCGGTCCTAATTGTGACACACTCGTTGAGGCTTTTACGGTACGAGTAACAGGTCCCTTTCAAAAAATTGCTAAATTGCGAAATATTGCATACCCATGGTTTGAGAAATCATTAAGAAGAATTTCTTCTATTGGCGGATTTTCAAGAGAGATAGATGTATTAAGATGATGTGTTGTTCCTACTTAAAGAACGACCCAATCTCGACAGGGTAAATCATGGATTGGCCTTAAAACTAATATTTTCCTTACCTCTTCTAATAAATAGTCGTAAAGAAATGGTTAAACTCTTAAATTATAGTATGTATGTTCTGCCAATACCCTCTGGGTAAGAGTCAAAATGTGATGGGAAAGTTGTTACAAAATAGCAAACTGCAATAGTTGTTGGAAATAAATCATAAAAGGTATAAATAAAACCGGCTACCATTAAAAATACTGAATAATAACTCTAATTGAATAATAAAAAAATGATTGATGATGGCTCGGCGTTACGTTATCTTTTCAAGAATTTGTAGCAAAAAATTCGCAACATTTAAAAACTTGTAAAAGAGTTATAGTCATCTATTTTATACCAATTTGCAGTAAATTTAACGTTCATAATCGTAGTAGGTACTTAACTTTTTGTATGTTTTTATTGCTGTGTAGTATTGGTTTAGAATACTCGGTTAGACCCGTTGTCAAAAGAGGCTACTTTGGAGTTTGGCGATTTGAAGTAATTGTTCGGCGATGTGGCTAGGGACTTATCACCAGTACATACATATACTCACGCCGTTAGCTCGCGTTGGGGTGGGCGACTATCGATCGCCACTTTGTGCGATCCTGGCAAAAATCTCTAGCTTCATTCACATCCATCTTTTCATACGTGCTCTTGTATTTGGCATTTTACTCATCACCAACGCAAGTTCCACAGGCGGCTGATAATTGTTTTAATTCTGATGCTTTGGATGCTGTCATTTGGGATTTACAGCCATGAGTAATATGTAAAGTATGAATATTTTATAAGATGTTTACTCACCTCCTATAGTATATTATTTGTTTTACTACTGTACAGTGCGGTAGTGATGTATTAATTGATCGTTAGTGATGGGGGTGCATTAGTATTGCCATTAGTGACTTATAATCAAAAAATAATGTTGTATACAAAATTGGGTTATAAATCTTTTTGTATTTTTGTTTATTTTATATATAAGAAAAAGATATACTGAGTTCGATATGTTAATAGTTACTTTTATTTCAAATGTGCGAAAGCAGTGATGTGAAATAGGAGATAAAATACAGAATTTTGTCTACAACCAAACTAGTAGAAATGGCGGCAAAATCGGGCCAAAGTGTGCGGGCCAACTCTGACATTTAACAGTACAAGCCGGACAACATTACCGTTACGTAAAGTAAGCGAATAACAGACCGCAGCCATGGCGGATCTTTCCGAATAAGAATAAGGCATTGAATTTAAATGTATCAATAATACATTATTTGGGTAATTAAGTTATTTGATATCATTCATATTTATTGTAAAAGAAGAACATAAAGGGTAACATGCATTGCCTTAGAAATAAAATGGTTTTTTGTGATTAATTAATCTCTACTATTTTGAGATCTGACTTGACTATATAATTACATATATTCCTATAGATATGTACACACCTTTAGGGAGCTAAGAAGCAGAGATAAGTAATGTTACTTTAACGGCTTTTTAACAATCAATAACCAAAAATATTTCAATGATGTTCTTGCTCAAACTTCCACCTTTTATAATCAATCAGACTTAAACACGGGATAATGATGATGTAAAACTCTATTTTACTTGGTCTTAAGTTATCTAACTTGTTCTGATAAATTAAGGTTGACAGACATTATCACAGCTCAATTGTCTTACGGAATGTGACAATGGAGGTCCGTGTAAAGAGGTCGACTTTATACATGAATAAACAACGTAGAATGAAACTTTGTTTTTAATTTTAGAATTACATAAGACTAAGGATTGAGTTTTGTGGTTTGTTCTCTTTGGCGTCTTATTGCACTTCTTGAACAATTTTATTTTATGTGTAGAAATAAATGTATGTATTTTAATGTTTGCCATGTAGTGGCTTAGAATATTACTACCTCCTTCTACCCACAGGTGTCGTAGGAATCGGATGCTGTTGGAGACTCATCTTGAAGAATGCTTTTTTCTACCGTCTTGTCCCCTATCAACTTCCAAATGTGGCTGAGGAGTTTCTAACTCTGTAGCTCTAGTTACCCTATTTTGAGATTTATGACCGTGAGTATATGTATGTATGTAAAGAGTTAAGATAGAAAATAAGGTGTGAAATGGATATTATTCGATATAAATTTACACTTTAAAGGATACTCATTTAGTTTTTAAATCCTTTAAGTTTGCTGAGCGTTTATTTATGACGATTTTTCTGGTTGTTTAAATGACTTATTCTTATGCAGACCGGGTTTTATTCTAAATTTTCTTATTTATACCGCTAGGTTTTCTTTAATCGCTGATATTTCTTTGGAATACCTTCTCATAATTAGTAAGTAGTGCATTAATACAGTGTAGCGACGCGCTGTCAGTACACAATGACGCGCACTACATAGAAACGCTGACAGTGCAAGAAGAATCACATTCCACAGCAACACGTAACGAAGCAATATACGTCACACGCGTCATCAAGACTCGCCATACAAATCGTACATCGCGCAATCGAAGTTTCTAAAACATTTACTATATATACAAGTTCCAACTTAGTACAGTTGGACCGCGGTCCCCAGGCATACCACCGCCTGGCGGAAGATCTTCCCTTTTCCTCCACATTGGTGACCCCGACGTGATCTAAATAGGTTTAATTGATAATATACAGTGACTTAACTTTATCCTGTGTTGTTATTTATCGAACAATAATATCCCCTAAAACAGTCTCAAAACAGACGATTTGATTGAAACCAATCATTACATTTTAGTTTGAACTACATAGTCAGAAAACGACCATTTCGTTACACACACATGCGACCAGCGTTACGCAACAGTAACCCACTAAATACACACTCACTGTCAATTAGCATACAATAAAATCATTAAGACAGGTCATTAAACCCTTCATTGAATTCAGAACTTGCGTAAATTATTACTTAATTTCTCTGAGATTAAATATCACGATTACTCTATATTACTATTTAGTGTAGAGTAAGCAGGGTCTCCCTATGATTTTACTTAATTATATATTGAATTTGATTCAAACATTATCCGCCATACTACTATTCGACCGTACTGATTTTTTTGTATCTGTCAATTTGGGACGCAAATTTCATATTGTGTACTTTCTGTAGGGTACACAAATTGTGACATTGTGCTCCTCAGAGGGTTTGAATCCGAGCTCTGGACGTTTGGAGCCCGCAGTAAATTAAAGCACATTAAAGGACGCAGTAAATAATTAATAAGTCATCATAAAAACATTTAGATTTAAAAACAAGCACTCTATTTGGATTATTGACAAACTAACTTTTATCAAGCTTCACCATATATAACAACGGGTTTTAACGCTATAAAATGCCGTGTAGAATGCTACTTATCGTCCCGTGAAAGTCAACGGATAATGTTGTTTGAAGCCAACATTCACATGTCACTTATCACAATAACATTTCACATTTGAATGGTAACGAAAGTGAGGTACCGAGTTGTTATTTTCCGAATTCAAATACAGAAGTAACGGTTATCTTTATCAAGAATCATTGAGCGACAACGGTTAACTAGACCAGCATGTTTCATAGTGACAGTAATGAGCTCATGTGACATTGTGACCATCTGATAGTGGCACTGTCATAGACCACGTAGTGTAGAGGTGACTATTTTGAGACGGATAGAAGTCTTTGTTTTCTATTCGGTCTTCCAACTAATAGACGTATTGAAAAGTGAGTGAACTGTTTTTACAGGCACTTTCAATTTGTTAAGTAAAATGAAGAAGTCTTAAGAACGAATAAGGGAGAAGGAAAATTAAGGACGTCAGCAGCATTTATAGTTGAGTCACTAGTAAAATAGCTGTAGTATCAAATGTGTCAATAGTGTTATTTTAAATACCTATATTTAAGTTAAACAGGGCTTTGACTGAAAATCAGTGTATGATGAGTATATACTCTGTCATGCGAGTGCTGAGTCAAGGCCTTTTTGGTAATGTTTTTTTTTCTTTTTTTGTATATATATATTTGTCATTGTCTTGTGTTAATTACCAAATAAACATTATTTCTTTCTTTCTTTCTTTCTTTCTTTCTAGTTAGAAAATGCTTCAAGTAATTGACATTGATATCCAAGATTGGAGACCATTAATATCTTTTGTATAATACTAAGGGTTTTACATGTAAGATTCATTACTTTAATTCAAACAGGATATCATAAAATTACAGAACTACAGAAGTAGTTGGATAACACTCAACTTTGATTAAACTAAACATAAAACATCTCACAATCTGTTTACAAATACCACATGTCGCCTCCAATACATGTTAACTAAAACGTTCCTAAACACACAGTTGTAAATCAAACACACATAATTTTGAGTGAAATGGAACGGCCCGAGTTTATTTGCTGCAGTCAATTAGCCTACGGCTGAACACTATACAGCCACAACACATGTCAACATCTGTTTTCCAGACTACCGTATACTCTACACTTCCGGCGCGATCCGATTTTTTACGACAAATTAACGTTTGCGGGACGAGAATAGCGGTTACAACACTAGCTCATTCGGATTATAGGCATCGGAAATAGTCGAATGTTTTACTGGCTGAAAACGAAGAATCGGGAAGTCCCTCTCTTATCAGAGAAAAAGAACAAAAAAAACTATTGGGCGTCAGGTTCAACAACATGGTAATTGTGATTTATTTAGAAAATTGACTTAATTTAAAGATGTCATTAAACAAAGATATTCAGAAACATCGAACAATAACAATTTTAATTACATCTTCATTTTCCGAACCATAATTTAAACTTGAATGTAACACGAATTTTATTGATGTTAGAGCACGGAAACAAGCCCCAGGGGACTACTTGCCCTAACAAACATTAGCTGTAGCAATTTCAATGCCACGTGGTGATGTGTACTTTAAAAACTGTCGTCCCACTCGTGCCTGAGACCGACATATTTTATTTATTCAGTCTGTGATGAGTCTTTTTATTTATTAGATTTAGCTTTTATGAAAATTAAATACGGTGATGTTAATTTATACTCTTTGGTAGTTATTTTGAGTGTTGAATTGACTGAAAATTTTATTTTTACTTAAATTTAGCTATTCTGAGTATTAAAAAGTTTTTATATTAATATTTAAAAGATAAGTATAAATAAAATCAATAGAGTTACTGGGATCGTACGATATGGCAACCAATAGTGTCTTGCTACCCAATGGTAATTAATCTATGGAATAAATATTCATAAATAACGTATCAAAAAGACGTTATCCGATAACGATATCTTTCTGTTCCCAAGTTCACTTTAGGTGAATCCTTATAAAGTAAATATATTCAATTTAGTTATCAAAAATCTCATAAACAAAATAAATCATTATCATTTTTAATAGAAAATAATATTCTACCTGAGGCAGATATTCGTCTCAAAACAAACAACGTCCCAAATGATCATCCCATCTAATCTCACCTAACATAAAAACGAAGGCGTGCAATGAAATCCACACAAGATAGTAGATATTACTCTCATACGAACAATCGATATAAATTTTACGATTCGGTTTATTGTGAAATCAACGCAGTATCTTACAATAAATTTAACGCCTAAGACTACAATAAAATTGGGCGACTGACTCGGTTGGTCCAATAAATTGGTTTAATATTTTATGAACGTTCAATACAGCCCAAAAAGCATTATCATTTCTAACATAACATATTGTAACCTGAAACTTGGGACCTTACGACGTAAAAATACCATTTATCTTTATTTTCATTTATCTACTTGTTTTTGTTTAGTGTCGACATAGTTTTTTTAACTAATGTCTATATATTTTAGTTGAATATAGATAGTTAATAAAGTTACTTATATTAGTATTCAAAAAAATATTCCTAGTGCTACAGAAAGTTTAGTTAACTCGATACAAGAGTACTTGGCGATATAAGTAAAATAAAATATGTATGGCTTTCATAAAATTGTGAGACTAACGGATTTATTTTACTTACTTTACCGCCAAAACCCTTAACATTATCTGACATCAAGCTGGGCAACATAAAAAAACTAAACTATTGGTTAGAGTTTTACTTGTAATGTAAAGTTCTTCATAATAGGGCAGTGAATATTTTTTCTATGAAATGGAAGTAAGTACTTTTTATGATTATTACGTCTAACCTAAAAATAATGTCTCATAAATTTATTAAGATACTTTATGTAATTTACTTTTGTAGATTAATACCAATAATTATAATTAACACACAACACACTTATCTTTTAAGTATAAATGAAATTTAGATTTCGCAGGTATTGTTTTTGTCCTTCTTACGCCATCTATTGGTTTATTTAGTTACAATTATATTACGACATTTTACGATATTTTTGTTGATGTTTATTTTGTAGTAGGTTTCTTAGATGTGTTTACAAAAAAGCTTCTCTCATTCATTCCCTATCAATTGTTCTGAATGTTTTAGACAGGTAAAATGAGAATCCAAATGTGGATAAGAACTAAGTGTTTAGGACCAATGCTTCAATCATACTCGTAAGTGTTCGTTACTTCAAACTTCAAAGTGATGGGAATGTTGTCTCACAGAATAGGAGTTGCGAATAGAAGTTTTTTTTTATAAAGCAGTTATTGATTCATCAGCCGACGATCGAGTTGAATCAAAAATCGTTTAAATATACCGGGCCGTATACCGTTACGATCGTCCATTTAATTAATACTCGCCCACTCGCACCTCGGAGTAGGCACGACGATCTTAAAACCAGCTTCCCAGAACTTGCACTGCACGCTGCGCATCTACAATGCAAATCCACAAGCAACCACAATCTACCATCAGTACATGGACGCATTACAACGGCAAAGCTCGGACCAACAACCTACGCCGACACTATCGATTAAACTCTTCTAACGCGAACCACGAAAGAATTCCTTACAACAATGAGCCGGTGTATACCTTAATGATATCCCGAGATCGGAGAGAAAAGGCGTCCGACGGCGGCAGGCGGACCCCGTCCCACACTATTCAACATCCATCCAGTAACATAACACAGAACATCACTATATCAAATGGCACAATCTCACAAGAGCACTGAATATTGTAAATACACAAGCACAAAGTATTGGTTTAGATACAATTCTGTTTTTGTCGTAAAACAAGTGGCACAGAAATGACAATATTTGAACGACCGACGCGGGCGGCAGCCGGGCAGCGACTGAACTGGTTTTGCCGGGCGAGGGCGCGCGCAGGGGGGTATGGACGGGTGCGTTCGGTTTTATGAAAATATTTCGTGAGTAATGCACGTGTTATGGCCGCGAGTGCGTCGGCCTTTGGCGGCCTCGGAGCTTTTGATTCTGCTCTGATGCATCTAATAGATGGTAACTATGCCAATCCACCTTCGAGACTGCACCATGCAATAGTTGTATGCAGCGAATTTACTCAACAACCAATCAAGTTAATACAAAAATTTGGGATAAGATAAATCTGAAAGTTGAAACCAGGTGCGAATAGAATAATAATAGCCCTTATGATTCTAATTTAAGAGCAAATCACCCACCTGAGAGGAAGGCCAGGAATTTCAAAATTTTATGATATTAATAAAGCTGTATTAGCAGATACGATGGCTTCGAACGGTAATTCTGAATAATGAAATGAACGTTCCTACCTGCCGCTAAATGAATCCACAAAGGAGGGAAGAATTACTTTCTATGCTAAGAAGATCTGGAAAATAATGAGTACGGTTTATTCTTTTAAAGACCCGCGAAATTTTGATCTTTTCTGAATTATAAGTTACAAAGCTCCGAAGCATCAGTATCAGATTCGCTGAATCGACGAACCAGTATGTAATTAGGAAACTGATTCTTGAAATCATTATTATGGATCCGAATCTTGCAATGATTATATGAATTAATTATGCAAATTGTACATAAAGCAAACAATGGCTTCGTTTGTATTCTTAAAATGACATTGGGGCGACTCATATCGAGTTTGGCGTCCTAATTTTGGGACCACACACTGTTATTTAGCTTCAAGTGAAAGCTTTTGTTGCCTTTATAAGAGGACCTGAGCTTTTGATTGATGACATGATATTTTATACCGTGTTTTAACTTAATTGCTTTTATGAACTTAATTTGTGATGCTCATTAGTATTCTATACACAAATGTGTTCCGTTGATGTTTTTATTACGGTGGGAGAGATCTATGAGATTAAAACATTTTAAAATGCTATTATTGTATGTAAGATACAATGAATTTAACTCCAAGATCAAAATCATTCTCATCTATGCAATAGTTCCATACAGTTTGAATTAAATTTTGTTGCTTTTGGCTATGATAGCACATAAAGTATTTTTCGTAGTACCTGTTTGAGGCAGTAATAGAGAAAGGTTCCAAATACGAAATTCCTGGAATCGATTTAAGGATAGCACATTTTGCTAAAGATATTCAGGATGAACTACCTTGTTGGTTCATAAGAAAATATGATTCCGAGCTAAGACGAGCAAATTTACATTGCCGCGGTCCCGGCTACTACCACTGGTAGCTAATCCACACTGGTCAAGCGGCAATGTAAATTTGCAGCAAATAACTATTGCATGGTACAGACTATGACCTTATAACCATATACAATATAGGTTTGTAATCATGGCTGGCTAAAGTAAAAGAGGTCTTGGTCTAGTTGTGATAAAGCTTAGCCCAGACGTCATAACTTCGATTCCTGCTGCAAGTAAATATTTAGGCGTTTGTAAGTTAGTCTTCGATTTTTATACCTGTGTAGCTTAGAATAGCACTAGGTTAGAAATATGTTCTTCCGGTGGGTGTACGTAAGAGGCTAATAACTACTGAGTACTACTATCTTGACGACAAGTGAAATGTATAAAATTCGAAAAGTCCAATTGTTCATAGAATTTGAATATTGGATGCTCAATAAGACGGGTATTTGAAATAAGAAGAACGAAAGGGCATATATGAAAAAAAAAAGTGAACGTAAATTAAGCTCGATAGGTTTGTCATACATACATATACTCGCACCATTATTTCCCATTGTGGTAGGCAGAGACTACTGATGGCCACTTTGTTCGATTCTGGCAAACCTCTCTAGCTTCGTTTACATCCACCTGAGAGGTTTGTCATGGTCGCAAAAATTGGCAATCAATAGTTTCTGTCAGTCCCAGTGATCGCGTGGGTACATGTATGTATGTAATAAAAGTGACTGAAATTTTGTGCTGAGTTATTAATTAACTGCAGTGAGTTGATAATGAGAGTCAATCAAACTTTATCCAGTGAATAGTTGACTTATATGACTACATTTTAGATCTAGAGCAACGAGTGCAACAAAGTCAAGAAACCAATACATAGTTGCGTCTATTTACAGGAGGAGAATACTAACTAAACATTCCATAAGGACTCATCACCCTTTGCTTACTTACTTATACTCACGCCCATTATTCACATTGGGGTAGGCAGAGACTATCGATCGCCACTTAGTACAATCTTGACAAACCTCTCTTGCTTCCCTTACATTCATTATTCTTCTCATACATACTCTTTTATTCTTCTCACTTCGGACCCCCGCCTTTAAAAGAACGTTTTCTATCTGGTCAAGAAACGTATTATGAGGCCGTCCTCTACTAACAATCCAATCCACATTGGCTCTATATATCTCTTTCGCTACTTTATTTTCATCCATCCTCTCTATGTGCCCAAACCACCTCAATATTCCTTTTTCTATCTAGCATACTACATCATCTTTCAAACCTACTCGTTCACGGATCACAGCATTTCTCACTCTATCACACAGCCTTACATAACATATACTTCTGAGGGATCTCATTTCCACTGCATTAACTCTACTTAATACCCTTTAGTAGTCCAGAAATAAAATACGGGTACAGTTCCCGTCTACAGATCAAGTTAGTAATAAAGTCAAACTCAATCGTTCATGCCATATATCCCCGAAGGGGTTTGGCAGAGGTACTAATACTTCTGAACATCACGTGACTTTGTCACTTAGTGTTCAGAGTACCGTGGAAAGAGGACAGTGTACTCACGTTATAAGGGGCAGGCACATGACAAATTAAAACTTAGCCATGTGGGTTGCCTCACGATCTTTTCCCTCACCGTTAACAACTATGATAAATTAACCACACGTATGACTTTAGAAAAGAAAATTGGTTTTCATTGAATATTGTGACCAGTGACACAGTTGCTAAAGTCATAAATAAAATCAAAACAAAGGCCAGAGGACTTGACAAAATTAACATTGACATGATACTTATAACGTTACCGACTACACTTGACATACTTACTGCCATTGTAAACAGGAGCATAGTCTCAAACAAATTCCCAAAAGCTTGAAAAACGGCTTAAATTACACCCCTTCCGAAAAAGCCAAATCCTGTCCAAATTTCAGATGTGAGGGCAATAAGTATCCTTACATCTAAGATAGTAGAGAGGGTGGTTTGCGATCAACTGTCAAAATATCTGGAGGAGAATAACATATTACCAGAACACCAGTCGGGTTTTAGAAAAGGTCGTTCAACAGCAACAGCGTTGATAGATGTTGTTGATAACATTTTGAATGACAAGGAAAACGGTCTGAGTACTTTGTTAGTAATGTTAGACTTCTCTAGAGCTTTTGATTGTTTGTGCATACCCTTGACGTTATCGAAGTTGTCATATTATGGATTTGATGTCAGTACAGTGCGATGGTTCGACAGTTACCTTTTTGACCATAAGCAGTTTGTGGAGTTACGCAGAAGAGAAGGTGGTAGTGTTGCCTCTTCTGAAACTGTACTTAATAGAGGCGTACCGCAAGGTTCTATTTTGGGACCACTTTTGTTTATATTATATACCGCTGATCTAGTAAAAAACATACAACATAGCAAATTTCATATCTATGCTGACGATGTTCAGATATACTTATCTGATCAGCCTCGTAACAGTGTTATAACTACTCAGAAAATCAACTCAGATTTAGAACGAATTGTTACATGGTCTGAGAAGAATCGTCTCGTACTGAACCCACTTAAGTAAAAATTTATGGTATTTGGCACTAAGATGCAAATTCATATTACGTTGGAAGTTCTTGCGGAACATGATGTGGCCATCAGGGACCAACCAATAGAGAGGGTAGAAGAAGTTCGGAACCTTGGCTTACTCATGGATGGGGAACTACGGTTCGAAAACCATATTTTATCAGTGGTCAGTAACTGCTTCTATCGCCTCAAAGTTCTTTATAATATACGCGATTACCAGAGTTTAGATTTGCGTATTCACTTCTGTGAATCGTTGATATTATCGAGATTAAATTATTGTGACGTGGTCTATGAAGGTTGCTTACTGGGTCGCACAAGAAAACTGATACAGCGAGTACAAAACGCATGTGCTCGTTATTGCTTTCGAATCCCTCCCCGATCCCACGTCAAGCCGTACTTGGACGATGCAAAGCTCCTAAACATGCAAGCGCGAAGACGATTACATCTCGCCACTTTGATGTTCGATGTCGTAAAGCAAGAATCACCGGCTTATTTGTACAAAAAACTGCAATGGTCAAATATTGGCTATCAGTTCAAAGTCAGGGCGATCTTGCCAATGCATCGGACTGCCGCATTTCGAGGTTCTTTCAGGTTTGCAGCGTCCAAGTTCTGGAATGATCTCCCACCACCAATCCGTGATGCGGTTGGCAGGAGCACCTTTAGACGTAAACTAAGGGAGTTCTTGCTGGCCCATCAGTAACCGCAGGTATTTAACATATTTTGTGTATTTTATTTACTAGCATTATTTAGAATATAATTAGTTCTCCACTTTGAATATGTATTTTATTTTTCTTCTTCTTTCTTTTTGATATAGCAATTTATAATTTTTGTATATATACTCGTCGGAATTATAGATATGTATGTAGTGAATAGTATGGATATATATTGTGAGATCGACGTATAAATATTCCTAGGGGATTTTCTCGACTCCAATAGTGATGATTTTTACGATTGTACATTCCGTTGTTGGAAAATTGAGTTTCATCAGAAAATATTACAAACTTTCAAAAATGACTGTCTAGATCCATTGTTTCTTTTAACCTATTACAAAATTCAAGACTTCTTATATCATCTCCTGCATGTAAGGCCTGCACCCAATGTCCATTCTTGTAGCACTTGTATTTGTGTTTCTTTAGGGTTCTTTGAATAGTCCGACGTGAAATTTCAAGAATATCATGACTTGCATTACAGGTGGAGGCATCTGGTGTTGCTTCAAAATAGGTTAAAATGTTAATTTCCATGTTTCCATCACATTGTCTTGGTTTAACTTTTTTTGGCTTCTTAAAACTACCATGGGTCTTCAAATTGTAAACAATTTTGATGAATATTTTTCGAGTAGGTAAAATACGTGTCGGATATTTGATATGGTACCAATGTAGTGCACGGGAGCAATTTCTGTCGATTTTAAAGTAAGCTACCAATAAATCTAATTCCTCAGAGTTTGTAAAACGCATTTTCCCAACACAAAAATACCGAAGTACTAATTTTCAGTTCCCGCCAGTACATTTGACCCTCGAGTTTTCTTTTTTTTTCTTTCTTATTATTGCTATTCGGCCAGTCATACCGAGACGTTTCATTTTCAAATGAGGTTTAACACGTCTGTGTATCTAAAATATCAACATACTTATTTTAAGTGGGCTTTGCAATTGATTGTTAGTGTTTAATAACTGTAGATAACAAAACTTCCTTAAATGTTTAATGGAATGCAAACCACATGATACGGTGCATGTATGTAATAAATAACTTATTATTTAATAATTTGAGAGGTACAAACAGTCATAGAGACAATTTTACATGCCTGAACTTGTTGAATATTGTAACGGTGGTCACTTCGAACACCTACTTTGAGAAATTAAAGTATGTCAAAACAATGCATTTTATTCATTTTAGACATCATGTTTTATGGAGACATTTACTGCTTAAGACCTACACTCGATTGTGTGATAGTACGTATCTCAATTTTAATTTGGTACCGCCATATATTGACCGATGACTGATTGGCTGCAATCTCTCACACATCACCAACAGTCAGTGTAGGGAGCATATCCCATCGGTTTTTTTTTTAATGTACAGTGTTGACCTCGGTACAGTCTTATTATAGTATAGATTAAAAATTATTAAGGGTTCTTGCAGAAAATCTGTTGTAAAGGTTTTTTTCCCTTTTGTTGAGCCAGAGTCCTATTCTTGTCTCTTTTTCGCCTTGCCAAATTTGTAAGTTAAATTTGAATATGTTGTTTTATTTTCATTTCTAGTAATTCTTTGTTATTACTTTGTTGATTTTTATACTTGTTTTGCAATTTTAGTTTTTTGATTTGAAACGAAATCGAAATTCACTGTTGTGAAATTTGAAACTTTACTAGCCAATTTCCACGGCTAGGTCTTAAGCCACATCCTCTAAGAAACGAACTATAGGAACACAATGTAAAGAAACCTCTCAACTCAGACTTAGTCGCATACACTCACGTCAACATCGAACCTAAAACACATCTCGTATAATATGAGGTAATATTCCACATAATCTTATTCATTCCTATGAAAGATGCAATAAAGGAACGCGGGCATGTCGTCGCATGCACGTAAATAAAATTACGTTCATGTGAGCAATTGATTCTGTAGACTGAATTAGCTATGATTCTATTAGTTTCTCCTTGGCATGGTAATTCAGTTTAAAACGTGTGTTTATACATTCTTGGATGTCTGTAGGAGTTGGAATATCTTGGTAATATTTTTAGGGTATATAAAGGATTCATTTTTAAGTTACATTGATTTACATACATACATATACTCACAGCTGTAAATCCCTAGAAGGGGTAGCCAGAGCTAAGGAACTAAAAGTTCCTTAGCCACTTTTGGAAAGTTGAGTGGGGAAAAGATGGTAAAATAAAGGTTGTTGGTGATGGGTCTCCAACCGCATCGCCCAAAAACCCCTAATAGCCCCAATACCGTTAGTCGCCTCTTACGTACACCCACCGGAAGAAATGGGGTAATGTTTAAATCTTTTTGTTCATGAAAACCTCATGTGGGGATTATTACTAATAAATAAAGAATAAATAAAGGAAAGAAAAATTTCGACACAGGCGGGATTCGAACCCGCGACCTCGGGTATACGCCCCCGTCGCTCTTGCCAATTGAGCTACCGTATTAATGGCTGCCAGCGCGAAATTCTGCTATCCTTTATTTCTTTTACACGTTTTAGTAGTGTTTGCGTGGGGTAATGTTATTCTAAACCGCAAATATAGTACTGAGTAGTAGTTACATTGATTTAATAAAGACTAACAATCTATACTTATAATAAATCTGTAGAGAGGTCAATTGCGTACATGAAACATATTTTCAAAATAACTATCAGAAGGGCAAGCACGAGCCGTGTTTAAACTAGTTATCGCGTGGGATAAAGCAGCCATCTCTTACGCACTTACTTAGTATCGTATACTGCCATCTCATTCTAACCGTTATCGTGTCGATAAAATAGTGCTCGTTCTTGCCCTGCAGGGGGCGATTAGTATTCGATACTGATGACAAAAATGCAATCAGTAAAATTTTTGTCTGTCTGTCTTTCTGTCTATCTGTCTGTCGGTTTGTATGTTCCTTTTGGAAATAAAAACTACTGAAAAGATTTTAACGAAACTTGGTACAATTATTCTTTATACTCCTGGGCAGGATATAGTATACTTTTTAGCAGAGTAGTGAATGGGAATTTCGGGAAATTTTGGGGAAACGGGAGAAGTTACTTCATTTTTAAAGCTTCCGTCGCGTGTGCAGCCTTAATGGATAAAACTACATAGAAATCATGTATGACGGAAATATTCCACATAAAATTTTTAAAACAAATATCCCTGAACAGCATATGTCTATCTTTTATGGTTGACTCACAATAACACGTGTAACTGCTGATAGCTTAGCAGTTCGGAGCATTCTGATTATATTTGTTTACTCTTACGTTTACGTTTATTATACTCTCACTCATCTCTAATTTCAAAAAGTTGATATTAACACCTATCAAATAAATAAATAATCATGGAAATCGGTAAAGAAACATCAAAGTTATACATGAAGTAAGCCATCGCGCCGTTGTCGCACGTGAATACTGAATCATGTTATAAGGATTATTTTTGTGTAACGGTTGCGCGGGCAAAAGATAGCCGTGTGTATAATGTATGATGTATGGAGAGTTTGTAACTCTGATTGTTTGTTTGCAAGGGCTTATTTTCGGGGATACTGAACCGTTCATAAAAGCGCTTTCTCAATCTCAAAGCTATACTATTCAGGAGTGCTTTAAGTTGTAATCATTGCGCTAAATTTCACAAAGGGCGAGGAGTGATTGAAGAAACCTCGGATATTTTAAAACTACGCTACCCGTGCTAGCTGGGCTGATCCACTAGTAATAAATAAGAGTATATTGGTCCATTTCTTAATCTCGAGTTTGTTAGCAACTTTTCCGATGACATCAGTGATGAAAATGAATTAGGTATAGTTGACATGATGTCATTTCAATTTAAAACTCAACGTTTATGTATAAACAAAAGAAGTGATTTATTCAAAGCCTTTTATACAAAAATAAACAAAAATTGCAATACCAGCATAAAAATAAAATTTACAAATTATAAACAAAGAATAACTAGAAATAAAAATAAAACAACATAATCAGATTTAGCTTACTAATAAGGCAATGCGATTGGGGCAAGAATGGGACTCTGGCTCAACAATATAGTAAGGCTAAAAAAAAACCTTTAAAAATGATTTTCTGCCAGAACTTTTGCATTGTATACAAAAATATAGATTCGTATATTTTGTCGCATATTGTCGAAGGGAAACATTTTGACACTATGATTGTTGAACTACGGTGTTAAAAGAGACTTTGATAGGTAATATTTCAGTAAAACTTCTTGAAAAATTTCGGAGTCAGCATTTTCAGAAAAGCTTTAATTACATAGAGAGGATAGATGATAGAAAATTGGTAAAAGAAATCTATAGAGCTAATGTGGAAGGTAATGATAGTAAAGTACGACCACGGAGAACACACTTGCTTGGAGCAAATTGAGAGTGTGCTCACAAAGGCAGGCGTGCGAAGTATGAAGAATAAAAATGCATGTATGAAAACAATGGTGGATGTAAACGAAGCTAGAGCCCCCATGGGAGAGAATACATGTTATGTTATGTTCTTTAATTACCCATTCAGACTAAAAAATTAAGAACTGCAACATACTAAAATGGACGCAATCATTTTTTAACTACGAGTGCCAAGATTTTGCAGATACATTACAGTGATAGTTCCGTAGGAGAACTACCACTTCTCATACAGGAGACGCGAGTTCACATCCTGAGCCAGGCCTGCACTAATGTGGGTTTTCTAAAGTCGCATGTGTGGTTAATTTATCGAGGTTGTGTGGGAACAAAACCCATACGGCTGAGTTGTACTAAGTGTTGTGATAGTTTATTCGTACTAAGAACACATAACATAACATGAACGTTCACGCCGTTTATCCCCGAAGGGGTTGGCAGAGGTACCAATGCTTCTGAACTCACATGGCAGAGCCATCTAGTGTCCAGAGAAGGTACCCACGTTTTGCTTAGACAGTGTACTCACGTGATAGGGGGCAGGCCTATCGCCGTTTTGTACGAATACACTGTTACATGACTAAGTACAACTCAGCCATGTGGGTTTCCTCACGATGTTTTCCCTCACCGTTAACAACCATGATAAATTAACCACACATATGACTTTAGAAAAGACAAATTGGTGTAGGCCCGACCCAGGATTGGAACTCACGCCCTTCTGTTTTCGGGCGGGTGTTCTACCCACTGGACTATCATGTCGTGTTACTACGAACACCAGGGGACAAAAATGTCCCGGAAAGTTTAGAAGTATTACTACCTCTGCCACGAAACGCCTTCAATGATTTACGGCTTGAAGTGGCATTGCGTTTATGTAAATATCATGTTCGTACCTACGTATTGGCAACCGTCATAGCTCAGTGGATAGAACACTACTTATCGACCAGACGATGAGGTTTCAAATCCCGGGTCTGGCCTTCACCAATTTGTTTTTCTAAAGTCATATGTGTGTTTGATTTATCATGGTTGTTAGGGGTGAGAGAAAACATAGTGAGGAAACCCACATGGCTTAAATTATACTAAGTCATGTGATAGTGTTTTTGTACAAAAAGGGCGATAGGCCTGCCCCCTATCACGTGAGTACACTGCTCAAGCAAAAAGTGGGTCCTATAAACACCAGATGTCAATGTCGCGTGATGTCTAGAAGTATAAGTACCTCTGCCAACCCCTTCGGGGATATATGGCATGAAAGATAAAGTTTGATTTCGATATGTTTTAACTGCCACAACTTTATTGCCAACTTGATCTTTGGACGAGAACTATATCCGTATTTTATTTCTGGAGTACTAAAGGATGAGGAGGGTAAAATGAGTCCTGAAATGGAAATGTTTAGTTAGTATTCTCCTCCTGTAAATGGACGCAACTATGTATTGGTTTCTTGACTTTGTTGCACTCGTTGCTCTAGATCTAGATTTTAGTCATATAAGTCAACTATTCGATGGATAAAGTTTGATTTACTCTCATTATCAACTCCCTGCAGTTAATACCATTAGTGTTAATGTTTTGATGTTGACGGTGATAAATTGGTCAGCGTCAAAAACTTTCAGTCATACATAAAACATAAACATAAACGTTCACGCCCAATATCCCCGAAGGGGTTGGCAGAGGTACTAATACTTCTGAACATCACGTGACTTTGTCACCTGGTGTTCAGAGTACCCACGTTTTGCATGGACAGTGTACTCACGTGATAGGGGGCAGGCCTATCGCCGTTTTGTACGTATACACTGTCACATGACTAAGTACAACTCGGCCATGTGGGTTTCCTCACGATGTTTTCCCTCACCGTTAACAACCATGATAAATTAACCACACATATGTCTTTAGAAAAGACAAATTGGTGGAGGCTTGACCCAGGATTTGAACACTAGTCGTTTGCACGATAACCGAGTGTTCTACCCACTGGGCTATCACGGTTGCTTTCAATCACTATAATTATTTTACTATTATAAATCGCAAGGGTGGCCGGAAAGTCAAATCTAAAATAATTCAGTCTCTTTTATAAGTTCAGTGGCGAAATATAGTAAAGTAAGGGATAGTTGATGATGAAATAAAAGTAAAGACACACGTTGTAGTGTCTTAAATATCATAAGTTTTTTAATTGATTTAATATATTTTATACAAATGATAAGTGTGAAAAGTATATTATTTTTTAGTCTACGCAGATTTCATATGATCCTAAACGTTTTGCATTCTATTTAGATATACATTTAGATATACGCTGTGTAGTGGCTTAGACACGGAGGCGGCGATGTAGCTCGCCACTCATCACGCCATGGTTGCTCACGGGGCGAAAAGTGGGCTTAAGAGACCCGCTTCAGTACGATGAATGTATGTGGAGGAATGTTTGAAAAATTAGATGAAGTATGTATGATTATGAATGAAAGAAAACTGGATTTTCTATGTGTAAATGAGACGAAGCGTAAGGGAAAGGAAGTTTCACAACTTGGCAACATTACAGCAATCTGGTCTGGAGTTGCTGACATATGTATGTATGTTAGATATACATACATACATATACTCACGGCTATAAAGTCCTGAAAGTTTACTTAGTCTAAGCCCCTCTATGTATTCACTTTTTTATTACTTAACTGGCGACCAATAGTCTCTGCCTACCCCAATAGGAACCAGTCGCGTAAGTATGTGTATGTATGTAGTTTAGTACTTATAGATGTACAAACAATATTCCAATAAATGATAAGAGCCAAGTGAAGGCGATTGGCTTGATGACCTCTTCGCCTCACGACAAATTATGACGTTTACACTTCCCTATCAATATTTTCTCACCACAATTAACTTAATATAGATCACACGATGTAATTATGTTGAACGTCAGTTTTTTATTAATCATTGTCTAATTCAAAATCTATATATTTTTTGTTTCACCACAGTTTTTTCTTGTTAATAGTATCTCAAACAGCCCATGTATGTCCCCACCAAGTGGCTTGAGCCTAGTCCACCACGCTGGCCAATTGCGGGTTGGCAGACTAGCGACTACTACCGTAGTAGTAGCCGGGACCGACGGCTTAACGTGCCCTCCGAAGCACAGACACCATTAATAGTATACGTTACGTTAATAGTATAATAATGTTTAGTTGTTTGTAATCTGATTAAGAAGATAGATATTGTAATATAACTATATTTTAATTATAATATTATTTGAAAAGATTGATCGATATAAACGAAGCTAGAGAGGTTTGCCAGGATCGTACAAAGTGGCGATCCATAGTCTCTGCTTACCCTAATGGTAAATAATGGTGTGAGTATATCTATGTATGCGTAGTATGTATGTATATAGTATAGTATGTATGTAGTGTATTAGTAAGTAAACACAACCCTTTGATATTCTAGAATCAAGATAATTGCTTATCAACTAAAATTACACTATCATTTGTCTCAATTTAATAACTATTGTGAAGTTAGCAGCTTGCCTTAATTATTTCTAGCTCTTACATATTACAAGGATCAAGTGAGTAAAAGTAAGTACAATTTAACGACTTGTGGCATGGGATACTGACTCAAAAATATGTGTGATACTTTATTAAACACTAGTGGCCTGCCCCGGCTTCGCACGGACGTTGTTAAATATTGTTTACTGCTTACCCCTTACGATATTTAGAAAAGAAAAAAAAAAGACAAGAGAGATTTTTATTTGTTGCTGACTAACAAAAAATACACAAAACATGTACAGAAATTACAAAAAAAGTACAAAATTGATTTTAAAAAGTAAAATAAATAAAATAAAACAAACAAATAAAACAAAAATTGGTTTTCTTTTCATGTCATGGCTTACGTCAACGTTACGTCAACATGCATGCATGATATCCTATGTTTTTTTCCTGGTTCTAAGCTACCTCTCCACTAATTTTCAGAAAGATTGGTTCATCCGTTCTCGAGTTATAAATAGTTTAACTAACACCACTTTTTTTTATATATACACTAGCTTTTTGCCCGCGACTTCGTCCGCGTGGACTACATTTTTTGCATTCGGTTTACATCCAAGATAACGAAACACTATCTCAACTTCTGTTTTTTATATTTATATTCCCGCGGGTGTTGTAAAGGCCATAAAAGACATTGAGGCCTTTTAAGTGATTGTTGGGCGATGCTGTTGGTGAACAATCACTAATAACCTTTATTTTACTACCTTTTCCCAATATATTTCCAAAAGTGGATGAAAAATTACTATCTCTGAAGCTATGGCTACCCTTATAAGGAATTTATGGCCGTTAGTTAATACTTATGAATGATTGATAGATGAATTTCATAAATTTAGTCGCACCAAGTTTTTTGTTTCAAATTATACCAAAATGTCAAAAATCATTATTATCATTATTACTTTCATTTGCTATATCAACCCTTTAGGGGTTGAGTTCCAAAAATTTCCTGTTTAATTTCTCATAACAATCATGAAACAACCCATTCTGTACCAACTTATGATCAGAAATGAGTCGGGCGCTTCGGCGGCGGCACTGATCGTTCGTGATAGTGGGAGAGCTTGCAGCGATCGCGAGCGAATATGGGGATGGTTAGTGGTGGATCTTCATTCAAAATAATCGCTAAAGTGAAGGGATAGTGCTTGCTATTTGATTAACATATTGCTATTCTATTCATAATAGTTTTAATTAAATATTCATAGTAGATAGTTATACCGCTTCGCCACGGGGACGTTACCGGCGGTGTAATTTTTTTTACGCTTTATTTATTTTAAGTCTTACTATTAATCAACAAATTTGTCATTTAAACGTACACTTATTTTTATGAAAATGGATGAAACCCCTTAATTAATCTTAATCTTTCCAAAATGACCATTAACGCAGAGTCTGATGTTAAATCCATCGATAAAAAAATTATTGCTGTGTAGTGTCGGCTTAGAATAGCACTACCCCATTTCTTCCGGTGGGTGTACGTAAGAGGCGACTAACGGTATTGGGGCTTTTAAAGGGATCTTTGGGCGATGCGGTTGGAGACCCATCACCAACAACCTTTATTTTACCATCTTTTCCCCACGAAACTTCCAAAAGTGGCTGAGGAATTTTTAATTCCTTAGCTCTTTCTACCCGTGCTCGTTATAGCCGTGAGTATATGTATGTAAAAAAAATATTCGCTGCAATATGTTGAGTATTGTTGAGCCAGATATGAGTGAAGGTTTTTTGATGCTCCTGTGGGAACCCTTGCGTATTTCTCATTTTCGTGGATTCATCATCGTATCATTTAGCTTCTAAATTTACATTTTCATATTAGTTTGCAATATATTATTTTGTTTTAAACGACACACAGCGCCATCTCCAATACATCCAGCAAGCATACAATATTTTTGTTTTCCCTCGGGAACATAATTTTTTCCGAGATAAAAAGTATCCTATTATTTAATCCAGGCTTCTAACTATACGTCTGCAAAATTTCAAGGGTATCAGTTCCGTAGTTATGGCGTGAAAGCGGAACAAATAAACAAACAAACAAACTCACTTTCCCAAATATAATATTAGTATGGATGGATACTAGCTGACCCAGCAAACGCTGTTTTGCCATATAAATAATTTCTATAAAATTACTAAAATGATTATAAAAAAATAGGGTTTGGTGGTAAAAGGGTATAAATTTAAGATTGAATGTATCTTTTAAAGCGACATAATAAAAAAAAAATTAAAGTGTGGACAACCCTTAACACTTAGGGGTAAAAGAGATGTTAGCCGATTCTCAGACCTACTGAATATGCATGCAAATTTTGGTTAAAATCGGTAAAGAAAGCCGTTTCCGTTTAAGAATTTTATACATAAGATATAGAAATCATCCAAGATTAAGATAGTCAAAGATGGCAGCACAAAAATGTAACCCTAAGTGGGATATGAACCCGCGGCCTCCGGACCCAGAAGCTATCAACTAAGCCGCGGACATCGACAATCATTAATAATTTATAATATCAGGTTACAATTTATATAAAATACAGATTTGGATGATACCAATACATTAATACATATAAAAGCTATTATTTTTAATTGTCGTAGGCAGAGACTATTGATACCCTCAGTGAACATGTCATGTGTGACACCTCTCGAGCTTCATTCATCCATCTATATTTTTTGAAATGTTCTTTAAAATCAAACCGTTTTAGCTCAATGGGTAGAGCACCGCTTATCGTGCAGAAAATGAGGGTTTAAATCCGGGTCGGGCCTACACCAAGTAGTCTTTTTTAAAGTCATATGTGTAGTTAATTTATCATGGTTGTCAACGGTAAGGTAGTCAAGTAACAGTGTATTCGTACAAAAACGGCGATAGGCCTGCCCCTACCACGTGAGTGCACTGTCCAAGCAAAACTTAGGTACTCAGAACACCAGGTGAGAATGTCACGTGATATTCAGAAGTATTAGTACCTCTGTACATCCCTTCGGCGATATATGGCATGAACGTTTGAGTTTTAGTTGAGTCCCCTCATTCTTCAGACTAAAGACGCCTGATTAAATAAAAGTGTCCTTTGTGGTTGTCGTCTACTGAAATTACCTTCTACATTGGATATATTTATCTATTTTACCAATTTACTCTCATCAATCTTCTCTATTTATTTATTTTAACACTTTATTGCATACAAAACAACACACAAACAGTATATTACAGAATAGGTACAACAGTATATGTACACAAAGGTGGACTTACCACCTTAACGCGATTTCTTCCAGTCAACCTTTATGGTGAGGAATAAATAGACAACTCTTTAAAACAGGGCAAGTATATATGGAACTTAAACAGAACTTAAATAAACACAACTTATTTACAACCTGTATATTACATACACACATATACTCTCGTCTATAAATCCCAAGAAGGGGTAGCCAGAGCCAAGAAATTAGAAATTCCTCAGCCACTTTCGGGAATTTGAGTGGGGAAAAGATAGTAAAAATTAAGGTTGTTGGTGATGGTTCTCCAACCACATCGCCCAAAATGCCTTAAAAGCCCCAATACCGTTAGTCGCCTCTTACGTACACCCACCGGAAGAAATGGGCTAGTGCTATTCTAAGCCGGCACTACACAGCAATTTCACTCTGACATATATTTAAACTCATCCATAGCTTGACAGCCAGTCGTGGTCCAGAAGGCTAATCTGCGTATATTGATGGATAAAACGACGATAATATAGGTATGAGCTTTATATAATACAATTGTAATATCCAGTTTTACAAAGATATCTTGATTGCGTAACCCTTATAGAAAAACAAATGAAATTTTGAGTGGTAGTTCTAACTACCTATTAAATAAAAAAAAGAATTGACAGCGTACTTCAGATGTCACGGTTGCGTGTAACACCTACTACCGAAAAATACTTCATCCAAACCTATTCAAAACACATTACTAAAATCTGCATAAAATGCGGTCTCATCTAAACAGCATACGAATACAAAGGAGGACGGATATGTATGGAAAGGGTGAATCGAGAAGAAATGGAATCACAGAACAAACGGCAAACCGATTCGATTTTCGAATTTTTGACGTTCCGTTCCACTCGACATTCGTCGCGCGCGTTCCGACATTGCAACGTCACTCCACTAGTGTCTGGTGTAATTACATGCCAGTCCACACTGACGCACGCCAGCCAATCACACATGACCTATCACTAACACACTCCAACTACCAATCTGAGCTCATATTACACTGGTTCAAATTTTAAAAGCAAAAATACATAGAACAGTTTAAAGGACGAGAAGAATCCCTAAGTGAAATGCTGAACCCCAAATCCAGGGATTAACTTCAAAGGGACATCACGGCGCAATTCGGAAAATGCGTTTTTATACAAATACCCGCTTTGACGAGCGCGACTCTGTCAGCGAAATGTGGTTGGTGAAATCTTACTGATTTTTCTTGTGCCAGTTGGTATAAGAATTTTTGGGATAAGCTTAAACCGTTTTCCTAGCTCGTTGTCTCATCATGACTCGAATAAAATTTAAGGGCCCAAAGCCTTGGCTTAGGCTTATTGCTGAAACACACTGGAGGAAAATTAACAAGCCGATTGTTTTATATGATATTTCATTTTGATGGTATGATATATAAATATTGTTTTCTTGGAAGTGTTTTTATGTTTTTCATGTCATTTTAAAGTTCTACTAATTTGTTTTTTGACCAATTCAAACAAACTAGGATTTTGTCACGATATTACTTTATTATGTACTCGTGTCTCCCCAAAGTACTACAATTATTCATCTACTGACTTGACCATTACCATCTAATTCATTTACTTTTATATAGGCCGATGTATATTGCGTAGTCAGAAACGTGACTGTCACTCCAGACCCTTACAAACCCAACGGCCATCGGTTCTGCACGTAAAATTCTCATCTACTAAATAGTTGCAACTTAAACCTATTTTAGTTGCCATGGTTCCGTTTCTATACTTTTTTACTGCTGTTTAGAATCATATAAAGCACTACCTGTTTTTTTACAGTGGCAATAATTTAAAATATTACTCCACTCCAGTACTTTTTAGGGTTAGTAGCTGACTAAGGGTGCGGGTTTAAATGGTTTCTAGGCGATCGATGTGGCTGAAAACCAATCACCTAAGATAATTACATGGGATGGAAAATGTGATAAAGATATTGAAAGAAGAGTAAAAAAGGGTAATGGTAAATGGAGCAATGAATAGCCTAATGACCAGTCAATCGGTGTCTGAAAAGGCCCGAATGGCTGTGCAGGATGCTGTTCTAGTTCCTACGCTTATGTATGGAAGCGAATGTTGGGTGTGGCGGGAGAAGCATGAGAGCAGAGTGAATGCAGTAGAGATGAGGTCCCTCAGAAAAATTTGTAATGTTCGATTATGTGACCGAGTGAGAAATAGTGTTATTCGTGAAAAGTGTGGTGTGAAAGATGATATTGTAAGAAAGATGAATGTTGAGATGGTTTGGGCACATAGAGAGGATGAATGATAGAAAATTCGTAAAAGGGATCTTAGAGCTAGTGTGGATGTTAATGTTAGTAGAGTGCGACCACGGAGAACACACCTGGACCAAATTGAGAGTGTGCTCAAAAAGGCTGGCGTCCGAAGTATGAAGAATAAAAGTGCATGTATGAAAAGATTGATGGAAGTAAACGAAGCAAGAGAGGTTTTTCAGGATCGTAAGAAGTGGCGATCGATAGTCTCCGCCTACCCCAATGGGGACTAATGGCGTAAGTATATGTATGTATGTATGTAGTTACAATATCTAACACATATCGAATCGCCCATTAAGATCATATAAATACATTCGTACATACATATACTCCTACGCCATTATTTCCCATTGGCGTAGGCAGAGACTATTGATCGCCACTTTGTACTTAGTCTAAGTAAGTAACTTAGAGAACATATCACACCCATAAACCTACTCATAAGCAATAGTGGGGGTAATGTTATTATTAACCGATAGTTAACGGTTTTTCTTAAACATGTTAACCAAAATATATCAGTGCCAAGTCTTGTGCATTTAATAGTGTTTAGGAAAGTTATATTAGCAAGTAATAAGCGTATTTTAAATGACGTGAAAACTTTTCTGTTTCGCAAAAATGAAGTACTTAAGATGAATGTTTTTGTAAGTACGTCTGGAGCTAATTGACCGAAGTTAAAAGAAACGCAAAAGTGATTTGTATTCACAAGAATTAGAAGTCTCATTTGAAAAGAATTTTGCAAAATGGCTGCCAATTACGTAAAGAATCTAAATATACATTATAATTATTTGGCCAAATTTACGGAAAAATTTTGGAGTATAATCTGTTTTTGTAGTATACATAATTACATACATACATATACTCACATACGGCCATAAATCCCAAAAAGGGGAAGCCAGAGCTTTAGAACCTGACGAGACCCATGGAAAGGTGTTATTGCCGTTCTAAGTCAGTACATAGCTATACTATACTAGTAGTAGGCTATGTAGTGTCGGCTTAGAATAACACTATCCCAGTTCTACCCCTGGGTGATCGTAAGAGGCGACTAACGGTATTGGGGCTTTAAAGGATTTTTGGGCGATGCGGTTGGAGACCCATCACCAAACAACTCTAGTTTACCATCTTTTCCCCTTTCAAATTCCAAAAGTGGCTGAGGCATTTTCAATTCTTAATTCTGGCTACCCTTTTTAGGGATTTATAGACGTGAGTATATGTATGTATTTATGTATGTACTTTTATATATTAAGTCTCTAAGTCTAAACAAACTAACATAATTTAAGTATCTTACTAACTTTACGGTGGATTTTCTTTTTGTTGTGAAATAAACTTTTTGAAACCCGAAACAAAAGCTTACACCAAAACCTATAACTTCTCCGCTAAACCGCAAGAAAAATTAAAGACTAAATCGATACATCTCTCACAGTTTATTGCATCTCAGAACCTTTTTCATATTACCACTCAAGAACCATAAAATATGAAAACAAATTACATACAGTATACAGCCATTATTTCCCATTGGCGTAGGCAGAGACTTTTGATCGCCACTTTGTACTTAGTCTAAGTAAGTAACTTAGAGAACATATCACACCCATAAACCTACTCATAAGCAATAGTGGGGGTAATGTTATTATTAACCGATAGTTAACGGTTTTTCCTAAATATGTTAACCAAAATATATCAGTGCCTAGTCTTGTGCATTTAATAGTGTTTAGGAAAGTTATATTAGCAAGTAATAAGCGTATTTTAAATGACGTGAAAACTTTTCTGTTTCGCAAAAATGAAGTACTTAAGATGAATGTTTTTGTAAGTACGTCTGGAACTAATTGACCGAAGTTAATAGAAACGCAAAAGTGATTTGTATTCACAAGAATTAGAAGTCTCATTTGAAAAGAATTTTGCAAAATGGCTGCCAATTACATAAATAATCTCAATATTATAATTATTTGGCCAAATTTACGAAAAAATATTGGAGTATAATCTGTTTTTGTAGTATTATACATGTAGTGTTATACAGAGCTTTAGAACCTGACGAAACCAATGGAAAGGTGTTATTGCCGTTCTAAGTCATTACATAGCTATACTATACTACTGTGTATACTAAGAAATTTATTTATAAGAACATACAACCAAGACTTAAAAAAAACTATCACCCATGCTCATTATATAAACGCTACGCTCAGCAGGGATCGAACCTGAACCCTCCAGAACCAGAAACAAGTCAACAGAACCAAAGACATTTTATATTACATTGTATTTTATTTCAATTATTAACATTGGTAAATTATGATAGTAGTTTTAGTAATATGGATTTTTGCCACTTTTACTTTATGATATGTAAATTAAGATATGTGATGTAATAAAGAATGAAAATTTGAACTTGAATCTTCAAAACAAATTTTATGACATAGCTCTTTTTTAGTCTCAAACGTTGATCCAAATAAACAAAATACCATTTAGTTCGGACTGTGACTTATTAAAATGTAATAATGAAGAATAAAGATTAATTACCATGAAGAAACGCTATATGAGCAGACGACCACCCACTTTATGACCGCTCAGATATGTTGGAAACAAGATAATTTCATTACAGAATACCTTTAGGCGAGGTGATAATTCAAGACATTTTTGACCGCAATGAATTTTATGGGCAGATTTCGTTAATTTGTTACGGATGTAAGAAGTGTTCGGATGAAACTCTAAACTGTATACTGTATGTAATTTGTTTTCATATTTTATGGTTCTTGACTGGTAATATGAAAAAGGTTCTGGATGCAATAAACTGTGAGAGATGTATCGATTTAGTCTTTAATTTTTCTTGCGGTTTAGCGGAGAAGTTATAGGTTTTGGTGTGAGGTTGTGTTTCGGGTTTCAAAAAGTTTATTTCACAACAAAAAGAAAATCCACCGTAAAGTTAGTAAGATACTTAAATTATGTTAGTTTGTTTAGACTTAGAGACTTAATATATAAAAGTACATACATAAATACATACATATACTCACGTCTATAAATCCCTAAAAGGGGTAGCCAGAGCTGAAGAATTGAAAATGCCTCAGCCACTTTTGGAAGTTTCGTGGGGAAAAGATGGCGAAATAAAGGTTGTTGGTGATGGGTCTCCAACCGCATGGCCCAAAAATCCCTTAAAAGCCCCAATACCGTTAGTCGCCTCTTACGTACATCCACCGGAAGAAATGGGGTAGTGCTATTCTAAGCCGACACTACACAACAAAGGTACTTAAATTAAAGTAGTTTGTCACATTGAGATACTTAAATTAAGTTAGTTTGTTTAGACTTAGAGATTTAATAAATAAAAGTAGAATGTTAAATATAGCTATTTACATAAGGTGCCATACTTAATATAGATAGGATGTTTTTAATATTTATAATAACAAATAAGTATTCGTATATGAGATATTACATATATTAAGTTAGTCCCAAAATGGCTATAACTATGATAACTTGTGGAGTACCAATATGAGATACAGATTCTCCGATATATTTAACACTATACATACATATATACTTATACTTACGACCTTCAATCATCATCAGCCACATTTGGAAGTCGATAGGGGACAAGATGGTAGAAAAAGAGTATCGTTGGTGATAGATAGATCTCCAACCATACCCGATACGATGCCCCATACCGTAAGACGCCTCTTACGACACCCGTGGGTAGAAAGGGGTATTTACATTCTAACCCGGCACTACACAGCAATTATATAACACATATGTAAATAATTGCCGTGTAGTGCCGGCATAGAATGTCGCTACCCCTTTCTACCGATGGGTGTCGTAAGAGGCGACTAAGGGTATTGGGGCTTTTTATTGGATTTTTGTTCGATGCGGTTGGAGACCCATCACCAAAAACCTTTATTTTCACCATCTTTTCCCCACTCAACTTCCAAAAGTGGCTGAGGAATTTATAGTTCCTTAGCTCTGGTTACCTCTTCTAGGGAATTATAGCCGTGAGTATATGTATGTATGTATGTGTATGTAAATAAAATCCAATTCTAAGAAACAATCATATATTTTTAGTATATAAATGAAGCTCTCACAGGGATTTGAACTCGTGAGCTTCGGAATACCAGGAGCCAATAAACTATTCACAAGCCGTGAACGTTTTCACATTTTGTAAGCAAGTTGTTGTTTAACAATTATTGACTTAGTTGAAGGATCTAAAACAATTTTTGAAAAAATAATCCATTGTTATTTCAATGTTAAAAATATTACTAAGATATGTACTATTTATATTTATTATTCATTCACAGAAAGATAAAAAACAATGATACGGTCGATATTCCCTTAGTCGCCTTTCAGGACCTGCGGGAAGAAACAGATACATAAGTGCTATTGTTATCCGACACTATACAGACACAATTGCACTAAAATTGCAATACTAATTATTACGATTGCCGTGTAGATCCGGATAATAATATCACTTTCCCTTTATTTATTATAACTAATCAATCTATTATTATAAAAACAAAGTTTTAATGTTAGGGGTTATTTAAGTGTTTTTGGGCGATGGGACTGGAGACCCATCACCAACGATACTTTATTTCTACAATCTTGTCCCCTTCTAGCTGTTGAGCTCTGGCTACCCCTATTTGGGATTAATGGCCGTGAGTATATGTATGTATGTATGTACACTATAAAATATAAATGCTCAAAAATTGCACTACTGATTATTATGAAAATATGAATTATTATGAATTTAAAATTCATTATCTTTCTATTCAAATCTTATAATTAAACCTATCAAAAGCCTAATCAATAATTACAACCTCGCTTTACGTCTCACAGAATAGATTGTATTATTAATAGTCTCACTTTAACACCAAGGACGAAAACAATAAGATAATTCGTACATACTTAAACTATTTTAATTTAACTTCCGACCGTAAATAGTTGCAGATTGTAAATCATAGTCCGATAAATCTGTTTACAGCACGAAATAGTCGAGTTTAACCGATTTTGCAGATCAAAGAGTCAATGAATAATGACAGAGTTACTGCCACGTAATGGGCATTCAAAATGAGATTGTTTGAATAAATAAAATACAGTGGAGTTGATAAATAGAAGTTGTCAGCGAACGGAGTGAGGGCTTAGTTCGTGTTTGCAAACGGAAATTAGAAATTTCATAAATCAATCTATGTTGGAATTAAACTTTTTTTCCTTGAGGTTTCTTATTTTTACCCAAATTCAATGTTTAGATAGTAAGTCGTAAAAGTGTTAAAACTTCTACATCACGTATTGGCTATCAGTTTAACCGATTCGGATTAATCAGAAATAGATAACGAAAATTTATTAAGCTCGTGTATTACCGTTTTCTGAGATTACCTTACCAATATAAGAACATTAAAAGTATCAATTATTAACAAGACTGTTTTAATCAAATTTATGCCTTTCATAGCCAAAAACAATATTATATTTTTATCATATAAGTAACTCTACCACACTAACGTCCCATTTTAATCTAAGATATATTTTGCTGTGTAGTGTCGGCTTAGAATAGGACTACCCCAATTCTACCCGTGGGTGATCGTAAGAGGCGACTAAGTCACCAAAAACATTTATTATTACCATTTTTTCCCTAATCAACTTCCAAAAGTGGCTGAGGAATTTATCATTCCAAAGCTCTGGCTACCCCGTTAAGGGATTTATAGCCGTGAGTATATGTATGTATGTATTTTCCACCTTTCTCATCTTAGTAAAAGTATACAAACCCGTGCCTTATACACGACAAAAATCGCTCATTGCAACCAAGTCACAACCTAACATTCCTGGCCGGTCAGCTGCTAGAATATTGGATTAAACAATTGATAAACTCAGGCGTTTGACGTGAATGAGGCGACATAATGGCAACCCGCCAGGAGCTCTTAAACATGCATTGCTCTGTGCTAAGGGTGCTTGGTAAAGTGTCATTATGGGCGCAGTAATGGATTTTTGTTTTTTATGCGTATAGATTTAGATTTTAATGATAGCTTTTTGAAGAAAAATGCCAACTTGTAACTTGTATTCAGTTCTTTAATCTCATTCAGGGTAGCCAGAAGTTCTGAATCTGTAGAACTACCCATTTCTGCCCATGGGTGCATTAAGTGATTTTTTGGCGATGCGGTTTGAGACCCATCCCCAAGATTCTTTCACAATATTTTCCCCACTAAACAACCAAAAGTGACTTAGGAAATATTGTTTCGAGGCTCTGGCTACCCCTTGTAGGGATTTACAGTTGTGAGTGTATGTATGTCTTCAACGGCTGATTCGTTACGGACACGGTTAGAAATGGGGCTATTGACTAATACTATTCAGCAGACGGGAATAAAATACAGATTTAATTTTAACGCTATGAGAAAAACAGTCTTGAAAAAAATCTGCTATTCACAGCAATGCTATATACCGATGTGAAAATCAGCATTAGTGATATGCATCCAAGATGAAATTGCAGCTTGGTGAAAATACCCTGCTAATGCTAAAATATCTAGCATAGCAAAAATCTAGCAGAAGGATTCCTCAACATCTTTTGGAAGTTGATTGGGGAAAAGACTGTAATATAAATAATAGTTGGTGATGCCGTAAAAGCATGTTGTCGTAAGTTATTGTTAAACGATTTTGCTGATGACTCATCACAACACAAACCATTCAACTCAACTCAAAGGTTCACGCCGGATATCCCCGAAGGCGTTCGCAAAGGAACTAGTATTTCTGAACATCACATGATATTTGTGTTGCATACAAAAGTTTATTTATTCTATTATATATGTCGTAAAATGTATATATGTATTTTATTTAAAAATCTTTATATATATTGCATATGTATTGTATTTATTGAATATTATTTATTTTATGAATAACTATATGTAAGTGTGTTAGAACTTAATAAATATTTAGTAATATTTAAAATAGATAGATAATAGTTTGACGAATAATTTTAGTTTTTAAGCTAATCAGTTTAATTTATTGGACATCTACCGAACATGTTTTTAATCCAGCAAATCTTTCCGTTCTTGGGTTGTCTGGAAGAGATCGCTCTTAGTGATAAGACCGCCAGTTGTACTTTGGCTTTTGTACCGATATTTTTTTTGTAATTGTTATTTTTTTTTGGGATGTGCAATAAAGAGTTTTTATTTTATTATTATTATATTGTCACCTGATGTCATCGCCGTTTTGTACGAATACCTTGTCTCATGACTAACCTAGTCATGTGAGTTTCCTTATGATAGTTTTCCTCACCGTGAACAACCATGATAAATTAACTACACATATGTCTTAGAAAAGACAAGTTGGCCCGACCCATGATTTGAACTCTCATCGTTTGCACGCTAAGCAGTGTTCTACCCACTTAGCTATCACGGTTTGTTTCAAAAGTGGCTGAGAGTTATTTAATTCATAAACTATGGTTCATACACCTCTTTGGGATTTTAACCCGCGAGTATATGTGTCCTAATCTTACCGATTGAGACTATTGGCTATACGCCCAAGTCATATCAATAAAGAAAGGCTTATGTAAACGAATGCATAAGTTTTACTTAGAGAAACATAAATGCAAAAGTCTCCTTCTCATTAAGTGTACAATGACCATAATTTCTACGTCGCAGTCAACATAATTTGTACTACCTATTTACTTATCTTAAAGTTTAATAAAAACGGCGATTTTACAATGTTAAGAAAAGAAGTTATCGCCATGTAAACATGTATTCAAAGTGGCTTCTTAATGCTACTCGACTAGATATATACAGTAAATTTAGCTTAGTGTATTCTCGTATATGTTTATTGCGAATGTGTAGGGTGACCATGGCGTAGCAAAGTTACTGACAAAAAAGCAAATTCTTAAAAAATATGAATAAATGGATTACTGTTTACGTAAAAGTACCATTGCAAACCTTAACTTTTAATGTTGTTTTTTAGTGTTTCCCGATAAACTTTTCTGAGATTTACATATATATAGACTACGGTCCCTTTGCTCAATTATTATTGAGGGTGTGTATGATCATCATAATCGAAAAATAAGCGTCCATTCTTGGATGTATCCCACGTACATCTGTACAGTGTACAATGACCAGTTCATTGCTTCTCTCATCCATTGGCTTTCCGTGGTCTAATATTTTTTGCTGATGGTTTAATTTACTATACCTGTAATATTATTTCTTTATGTTTCAGTTCCATGTTTTTGTATGAATCATAATACGCACAGCATCCTTTACTCCCTGCTCTGTTTGAATCATCACGACTTTTTCTTTCTACCGTTGTATGCCAAATATTGTGTAAAATACCAAGTTCCCTAGTCATCTTCGGTGATCGAATGTGTATAAAGGTCCATAAGGTGCAAAAGTTTAAAAACTAAAAAACTTATTATGCTTTTCTTATTCCAACCTAACGAAATATTGGTCACCCTACCGCCACAGGTACCTCGAGACTTATTAACATGCAATATCCACATTCAGGAATCGCACTATTCCGACTGGCGCGTATCAAATGTACTTAATTGAAGCAAAATCATTGGCATATGTAACGTGAGTCGCTTGATTTCGTACACCGATAATGCGCGGGAATCGTCATTTTGTAAACTCGTTCTGTTGATATCGAGATATCGTATAATTTCGATGTTATTCATACTTTGTTGTCGTTCGGTGTCGATTTTTAATATTAATGCTAAACAAGGTTGTTTTAATGTCGTTTGCGTTTTATTTCGAGGGAAAATACTGATGGTGCATTCGTTGAAAAGATAACGTGAATACTTTTAAACATTACTGGTACGATATTTGTTGTTTATATGTTAAGAAATGTTACCATACGTTGAGTTGTGGATTTATTGCTTTTGTGATATGTTTATAATATATAGATGGATTGCCGTGTAGTGCTGGCTTAGAATATCGCTACCCCTTTCTACCCACGGGTGTCTCAAGGAGCGACTAAGAGTGTGGGGCTTTTTAAGTGGTTTTTGGGCGATGCGGTTGGACAAATATCAACTTACAAATGTACTCACAGACATAAATCCCTTAAACGGGTAGCCAGAGCTTTAGAGCTAGAAAATCGTAAAGTTTACCAAACAGTGAAGTGTAGGAGGTGTAGGAGTGCCCTGTAGGAGGCAACATAGGGTATCAGCGCTTTTTAAGTGATCTTTAGACTTCAAGTATCTTCTACCTCAATTTTCTAAAGGGGTTGAAGAATTTCTTTTTAGAATTTATAGCAGTGAGTATGCATTTATGTATGTCGCCAATGAGGCTTTGGGCATCATAACGTGTAACCCACTCTACCCCGTGATATATTGAAGTCGTGTCATGTCTCAGACAAAGGTATGCCCCTGGTATGGTCTTGGTATGCTTGGAAGTTAATCCATAACCGATCGTCTGGTTGAGTCATCTCATTCGCAACACCGGTATCTACTTAATATCAAGCTTTTTGTTAGGAACTTGTTTGGGCATAGATCACATACGTGTAGATATGACAGTGTTTTTGACTTTACAGAACTAATAAATAAAAAATAAATAAAGGAAAGAAAAATTTCGACACAAGGAAGGCCGATGTCTAAATATTTCTTTCATTTATTTATTAGGTAGTAATAATCCCCACATTAATCATGTCAAAATCATTCAAATTTACACAACTATCTTTATTATCTCCAGAAGAGCACGAGCGTTATGATATCGTCACGATATCGGTTAGAATGAAATGACAGTATATGATACTAAGTAAGTGCGTAAGAGATGGCTGTTTTATACCACGCGGTATCTAGTTAAAGGTCGCTAGTGCTAGCCTTGCACTATAATCGAGAAATATATTCAGTCTATAAAAATATGATATAATGAGATCTATAAATAGAAGATGGGGTAAAACAGGTAGTTTTCTCTGAAGCATGAAAGATAAAAGGGCAAGTACAAAATATTTGACGGATGTTATAATGACATAGCTTCATGTATGGGTCTCCAACCGCATCGCCCAACAATCACTTAAAAGCCTTAAATTCGCCTTAAACTTACGAACACCCATGTTAAGAAATGGGGTAGTGTTATTCTTAGCCGACACTTAGCTTTGTAAAATAATGCTACATTATATTCTTAACAGATTCCAGGTAATTATTAAGAAGTGTGTTTTTTTATAACATGCTTGTTATGTGTCCATTCTAACTCGTCATGTATTCTTTGGCCTCTGAGGGCATTTTTTATAAGACAGTGCGGGGCATTCAGTTTTTTGCCTACGTCATTAGGCATTGTAGGCTTTAATTGTATGGTCATCGTTGATACGTATCTCTGCTTTCGAAATCTGATGACCGATGCAGAGATTATACTTATCTAATACTTATACTTGATCTATGTACTTACTTGAAATGGTGGGCTTTAGATTAGAATTATCGCTAGGCTAGCTTTTGAGGTTAATTTTGAAATGTCTGACTTTGTTTTTTACCGACTATTAATATTAAATGTGTCATTAAAGAAAAATTGTTTTAAATTATTCTTAAAGATTGTTTTATTTTCCGGAGAAAAATGCAAACTTAATTTGTTGTTTTTTAAATATTTAGCTGTGTAATGTCGGCTTAGAATTGCACTACCCCATTTCTTCCGGTGGGTGTACGTAAGAGGCGACTAACGGTATTGGGGATTTTAAGGGATTTTTGGGCGATGCGGTTGGAGACCCATCACCAACAACCTTTATTTCACCATCTTTTCCCCACGCAAATTCCAAAAGTGGCAGAGGAATTTCGAATTCCTCAGCTCTGGCTACCCCTTTTAGGGATTTATAGCTGTAAGTATATGTATGTATTTAATACTTAGTTTAACTACTGTCTACGAAATCATCTAATAAAAAAATGATGACTCCTTGCTAGTCGGCTAACTGCCTGGTCTGTCTGGTTATAGGTTCCAATCTTATCAATGACGAATGTTTGTACAGATAACATGGATGTCAAAGATAGTAGTTATATATTTTTTTTTATATTATAAAAAATAAAAAAAACGTTGGTAACTTGAATTATGCTCAAGTTCCGCTAAATTCCATGTAGTTAATAGTAGTGTAGTGTCATAAAAGGCGACTAAGGGTAAAGGGGCTTTTTAAGTGATTTTTGAGCGATGCGGTTGGAGACCGAGAGATTCTTAAGCTCTGGCTAACCCTTTTTGGCATTTATAGCCGTATGTATATGTTTGTATGTTAATACAAAAACTGTAGAATATTTATTCCGGTAAAATTAACAAAACGAACACTCATCCTAAATGGTTATTTTTTGCATGTAATTCCTTAGTATAATTATAATTTACGAGACAAAGTTGGTCAATATGCCACTCCCTCACATACTGAGGTCCATGACCATGATCCATAACCGTGAATGATCGTAATTAATCGATACACAGTCCATAAATCATCGAGAAGCTGAATCGAACACGAAGCGAACGAATCGTGATTCATTCGCAAAAATTTTTTTGGTAATTTTTTAGCGATTCTAAATTATTGTGCGTAACCGTTTTAAATCTTAAGTTAGTGTAACTCTTTATACTGTTAAAGATTTTTTGAAGGATTATTCGTCGTTTTGTAAGTACATAGGTACTACTAGTTTAGTTTGCTGCGTAGTGTCGGCTTAGAATAGCACTACCCCATTTCTTCCGGTGCGTGTACGTAAAAGGCGACTAACGGTATTGGGGCTTTATGGGGGTTTTGGGCGATGAGGTTGGAGACCCATCACCAACAACCTTTGATTTACCATCTTTTCCCCACTTAACTTTCCAAAAGTGGCTGAGGAATTTCCAATTCCTTAGCTCTGGCTACCCCATCTAAGGGTTTTATAGCCGTGAGTATATGTATGTATGTATGTAGTTTACATACAGTATTTTAAAAATTAGCATTAGATACTTTTCTCTGTTTAATGTTTTCTACAATGTGATAGTGTGAAAGGAACAGTATGAATGGTAGCTGGTAGCCTGATGTGGTGGCGTTGCTCCAGTATTACACAAATTAGGGAGTAGACAGCTGAAAAAACTGTCGTCAGTCGTTATACGACTTAGATTCGAGAATCAAGGGGCGGGTGTATTTAGCCAGCCGCATATTAGAGTATATCTAGAAGCCTTATTCAGCAGTATATGATCCAGAATCTCGATAGAGATGAATATTTTGTTATAATGACCATACATAAGCTTCGACTTCTAAAAAGAACAGTAGTAGAAATTATTTAATCCCAAAATCAAAACTAGGCTCCTTACGTCAATAATACTCGGCAAGTCCAAACTATTTGTTAGTACATTTCATGTTGAAATTGAATCAAAATGATTTAGGAAAAATAGACCACCCTAAAAAATTTCATGTAAAATGTTGCGAAGGCGAGCCCATATGACTCGCAGTGTCAAAAAGTTATCAGATCTCATGTAGAGCCAAGCTTCTAACACTACACGCCCTAACTCTACAAGGCCTAACTTCGCAAACTGTACACCTTAGTCAAAATATGCTGCAAAATGGCTTGGCCATTTCGCTACATTCACATCGGCGTAAGGTGAAAAATTAATTCACTGTTCATTTCTTTTGTGTTATGCAATAGTTCTTGTAGTCGTGAACGGCCAAGCCATATTTTGACTAAGGTGTACAGTTTGTGAAGTTGGGCCTTGTAGAGTTAGGGCGTTTCGTGTTAGAAGCTTGGCTCTACATGAGATCTGATAACTTTTTTACAGTGCGAGTCATATGGGCTCGTCTTGGCAACATTTTACATGAAAATGTTTTTGGTTTGATTTCATTTCTTTTTGTAAGTTGTTTGTAAAATATTTTTTTTAACAAGGCGTACCTATACCTATATTTATAATCTGGGCGCCAACTGAAAACCAGCCTATGGGAGAATCATCAGCCTGGCTGCTTGTTTCTTCCATACACATGATGAGTTGGAGCCTATTTGGTACAAAACTTGTTATTTTCCTCTTGTTAATTTGTAAATTGTGTATTGTCAAAAATTTGTTCCAAATAAACATTTTTTCTTTCTTTCTTCTTTCTTCTATTTATCTGGAGTCATCAAGTTTTAGATCAGATTAGACCTCTAGCATCAAAATTGAAAATTACAGGTCTCATACAAACTCCCATCCCCTAGTTTAAGGGGTTGGGGGATGAAAGTTACAAGTTTTACTGTTTGTTGTTTGTGTGCTAAAACTAGCTTACATACAAAATTTCAGCTTTCTAGGACATTAGGAAGTACCCTAAGAATTTGATGATCATCAGTGAGTCAGTGACGAAATCAGCGTTTTTTAGATATAAATAAAATTTAATGCAATTAAAAGTTTATATACTCAATAAGTCCGCTATTGACAATATATCCCGAAAATTTTGTTGATCTAGTTGAGCATAATCCAAACCCAAGTTATGAGGGTTAAAAAAATGACGAAGCGCTTCGAGAAAAGGTAGGTAGTGCCCGTGCGCTTCGCTTGGTCGTCTTGGCGGGGGAACGGTAGATATAAAAACTCAATTAAAAAAAAAAGCCACAATAAAAGGTATCTATCAGGTTAGCAAAATAAAAATATGGAATATCTCATGGTTACAAATTAATATTATAATAAATAATCTTATTTCAAAATAATAGGCTCATATTTCTTCTTCTGAAAAAGCATTCTACTGTCTATAAACATAACACTCGAACAACACGAAACCAAAGCCCCTAACAATTCACAATTTTTTTTACCATAAATCAAACTCAAACGTTCACGCCTTATATTAACGAAGGGGTTAGCAGAGGTACTAATACTTCTGAACATCACGAGACCCGTTTTGCTTGGACAGTGTACTTATATTGGGGCAGGCCTATCACCGTTTTGTACAAATACACTGTCACATGACTAAGTAAACTTCTGCCATGTGGATTTCCTCACGATATTTTCCCTCACCGTTAACAACCATAATAAATTAACCAGAACCTGAGGTCTAAAGCAAATAAGAAGGTCCCTAAGCGCCTCTATAAACGGCTTAGAATAGCACTACACTATTCCTTCCGGTGGGTGTACGTAAGAGGCGACTAACGGTATTGGGGCTTTTAAGGGATTTTTGGGCGATGCGGTTGGAGACCCATCACCAACAACCTTTATTTTACCATCTTTTCCCCATTGAACTTCCAAAAGTGGCTGAGGAATTTCTAATTCCTTAGCTCTGGCTACCCCTTCTAGGGATTTATAGGCGTGAGTATATGTATGTATGTATGTATTTTAAAACGTTTTATGTTTAACAAGCAGTATTACCAACCTACACTAAAGATAGGTAAAAAGATGGGGTTAAGGCTTATGAGCTTTGCTAATGAGGTCTAGGAATGTTAATACTAAGCTTTACAGCAAATAAAGCTATAAAATAATAGTGTGAAAGTACAAAGGCACTCATTATGAAGTACAAAACAGTAATAATGGAGTGTAGGTGGTGCGTGGGACAGTCTACATGTAACTATATCTGTGCAGTGCAATAACATCTAATTGAGTATGATTTTGAAAAAGAACATACATACATACATACATTTACTCACGGCTATAAATCCCGTAGCGGGGTAGCCAGAGCTTTGGAATGAAAAATTCCTCAGCCACTTTTGGAAAGCTACGTGGGAAGAAGATGGTAAAATAAAGGTTATTGGTGATGGGTCTCCAACCGCATCGCCCATAAATCCCTTAAAAGCCCCAATACCGTTAGTCGCCTCTTACGTACACCCACCGGAAGAAATGGGGTAGTGCTATTCTAAGCCGACACTACACAGCAAAAAATATTATGGTTTCCTAATAATTTGTTCTTGCCTTTTTGTTTGCTTGAACTAGCCAATCTCAGGAACTTCTGGGCAGATGTGAAACATTCTTTCGCATTTGGATTGCAGATTTATCGGAAAGGGTTGGCTATATACTTTTTATGCCGGCTTAGAATGTCACTACCCCTTTCTACCCACCGATGTCGTAAGAGGCGACTAAGGCTATGGGGCTTTTGAAAGTGGTTTTTGGGCGATGTGGTTGGGGACCCATTATCAACGATTCTTTATTTCTACCTCTTCCCCCATATACATTTCCAATTGTGACTGAAGAGTTTCTCGTTCTGAAGCTCTGGCTACCCCTTTATATAAATTATCATCGTGAGTATATATGTTTTTGTATGTATGTAGTTTTATTCGTTAATACGATAACTTTTTTATTTTAATGTGTGAATTAAGTCACTGTCAGATTTTGTATGAATAAATTAGTCAGAATCTCACTACTCTAATCGTTTAAGGCAAACGAAACTAGAGAGGTTTGTCTGGATCGTACAAAGTGGCGATAAATAGTCTCTGCCTACCCCAATAAGAAGCAATGGCGTGAGTTTATGTATATGTAGTAATCTCACCACTAACATGGCAAACTCACTATCAGATGCCTCATGCGTCCCGGCATATACACATGTCTTCTTTCTTTTGTCCTTAATGTCTATTTCTTAATGGGTCTCTTAGGTCCCAGACACGAAACACCATCTCCGTATGCAAGGAACGTTGTCCAAGTAAATACTCTGACCACACGTGCAATATTAGGACGTTTTTATACAAGAAAATTTGCTATAGCGATAAATTCTGATATTTAATTCTTGAAGAGAGAGGATGGATGACAGTAAATTGGTGAAAGAGATATATAGAGCCAATGAGGAAGGTAATGTTAGTAGAGGACGACCTCGGAGGACACATTTGGATCAAATAGAAAATGTGCTCAAAAAGGCAGGTGTCCGCAGTATGAAGAATATAAGAGCATGTATGAAAAGATCGATGGATGTAAACGAAGCTAGAGAGGTTTGCCAGGATCGTACGAAGTGGCGATCGATAGTCTCTGCCTACCTCAATGGGAACTCACGGCGTGAGAATATGTATGTATGTATGTATGTATGTTAATTCTTGAATTGCTTTGCCGCTTAGTGCCGGCTTAGAATGTCACTGACCCTTCCTATCCACGGTCGTCGTAAGAGGTGTTTAAGGGTGTGGGGCTTTTTGGGCGATGCGGTTGGAAACCCATCACCAATGATACTTTATTTCTACCATCTTGTCCTCTATCAACTTCCAAATGTGGCTGAGGAGTTTCTAGCTCTGAAGCTCTGGCTAATTCTTTTGGTATTTATTGCCGTGATAATATATATATTATAAGTGTCTGTATGTTTGATCTTTATACTTTTTCGCACTTCTTAGAATCGGCTTAGAAAAGCAATTACCCATTTTTTTATGGGTTACTTTTAGGATTAAGGGATAAATAATTTTTGGATAAAGTGGCTGGGGACAGGTAGTTGATGACCAACCATCCTATAAATAAATTATTATACGGACATATTTTACACAGATCAGGTTAGCTTCAAACTAAGATTAACTTGTATTATGAGATACTATAGCAACGGGAAACTATAATTAATACTCTTTAATACCCATATAAATATCACCCAAGACTAAGAAACAATCATTTACGCTCATCACACAATTGCTGCTCTCATCGGGGATCGAACCCGCAACCTCTGGATTGAAAAGCTAGTCAACTATCCACTCGACCACGGACGTCGTCAAAATCCAACCATCTTATACTTCATATATTTGGAATTTTGCTTTTGTTATCCCAGACTATACGGCTTGTTAAAATTAAATACAATTATATAGCGTTGACTGTAGAACAACCCTTAAGCGATATGACAAAGTTGTTAGTTTCGCTCAGTCGCCGGAACTCATTAAGCTAAACTGTTGGAACATCGTCCTAATACGAGTAGCAACTGCATGAATATATGATACGTAATTATCACTTTCAATTTAATATTCTTATTAAAATAATTAAATTATTATAATATTGCTACGATGATATTTCGTTGTATATGAATAATGATGCAGTGTTTAAAAAGATAAAATGATAATTTATTCATTTATTTATTTATTTCCAAAATCTTTATTACCAAAAAATTGTAATATTACAGTCTATACAATAAAGTAATATTTTAAACAGAGCTGTATTTCACAATAGTACTTAATGCATACATATATTCAGGACTATAATTCCCTAGAAGGGGTAGCCAGAGCCAAGGAATTATAAATTCCTCAGCCACTTTTGGAAGTTGAGTGGGGAAAAGGCGGTAAAATAAAGGTTTTTGGTGATAGATCTCCAAACGCATCGCCCAAAAATCCAATAAAAAGCCCCAACACCCTTAGTCGCCTCTTACGACACCCGTGAGTAGAAAGGGGTAGCGACATTCTACGCCGGCATCACACGGCAAAAAATGATAATGATAATGGTATGTATTTTTATGTTTTTTTACCCAGAATGCATACATATATAGGTATACGCCCTATTGGAAAATACAGACTGTTTATTAATTGGTGTAGTTTTTATATTTTTTTATATAAATCTAGCTATAGATTTGGCATGGGTTTGGATAAATCTAACTTTTGTCTTTTTACTCACTGACCCCTTTTTACATCTTGGTGTTCAAAAAACACCACATTGGCCACCATTCATTTAAAATCACCATCATGTATGTCATCAACAGTTTTTGTTTTTAATAAGCAGATGAGATACACAATCGTGATAGCTCATTGGGAAGAACGCCACTTATCGTGCAGGCGATAAGGGTAAAAATCCCGGGTCAGGCCTACACCAATTTGTCTTTACCTGTAAATATTAGTAAATAAGTTGTAAATTGCATATGTAAATTAATTTTAATATTTGTCTAGATGTACAAAAATGCAAAATTGTATTGTTAAGGTTTTAGAAATAGTCCTGATCTTCTTTCTCTGAATCCATTAGAAATATGCAAAATGTACACCGTAATTATTTAAGACAAATAAACATTTCCTTAACTTTAAAAAAAATGTCTTTTCTATAGCTGTGTAGTGTCGGCTTAGAATAGCACTACCCCATGTCTTCCAGTGGGTGTACGTAAGAGGCGACTAACGGTATTGGGGCATTTTAAGGAATTTTTGGGCTATGTGGTTGGAGACCCATCACCAAAAACCTTTATTTTTACCACTTTTTCCCCACGCAACTTCCAAAAGTGGCTGAGGGATTTCTAATTCCTTAGCTCTGGCTACCCCTTCTAGGGATTTATAGCCTTGAGTATATGTATGTATGTATATGTTGTCTTTTCTAAAAACATATGTGTGGTTAATGTATCATGGTTGTTAATGGTGAGGGAAAACATCGTGAAAAAAACTACACGGCAGAGTAATTAGTTATGTGACAGTGTATTCGTTCAAAACGGCGATAGGCCCGTCCTCTATCACGTGAGCACCCTGACCAAGCAAAACGTGGGTACTCTGAATTCCAGTTGACAATGTCATGTGACGTTCAGAAGTATTAGAACCTCTACAAACACCTTTTGGGATATATGGCGTGACTGATCGTTGTTGAGTAAGAGATAACCACTTTACTGAACCAGGTGAAGTACGAGTATGAAAACTAAAAAAAAAAAATGAGATGAGGTCCCTCAGAAAAAATTGTAATGTTAGATTATGTGACCGTGTTAGAAATAGTGTTATTCGTGAAAAGTGTGGTGTGAAAGATGATAATGTAAGAAAGATAGAAAAAGGAATGTTGAGATGGTTTGGGCATATATGTAGAGAGGATGGATGGTAGAAAATTGGTAAAAGGGATCTATAGAGCTAGTGTGGATGGTAATGTTAGTAAAGGACGACCACGGACAACACACTTGGACCAGATTGAGAGTGTGCTCAAAAAGGCTGGCGTCCGAAGTATGAAGAATAAAAGAGCATGTATGAAAAGATTGATGGATGTAAACGAAGCTAGAGAAGTTTATCAGGATCGTGCGAAGTGGCGATCAATAGTCTCTGCCTACCCCAATGGGAACTAATGGCGTGAGTATATGTATGTATGTATGTACAAAGTCCATTACAAAATTACAAGTACTGTTTCTAGTGTGTAATAAGTTGTAATAATTAAAACATCGACACATCTGTACTCGATGGTAATATCCTCTAATAATACTCGTAGTTAACATACCCTCATTTAATAGCGCAGTAAAAGTGAGATAGTGAATTTCAGTGCTATAACAATATCGGGCCGATCAGAACGTGGAAACCCGCTGAATTTAACTGTCCTGCTTCACCCCTCAAATTGGGGTTTAGAGGAGGTACGGTTGTGTTGGTACCAACGGTACGGTTGTTTAATATGTGCTTAGAATAACACAATTTTTTTTTAATAGCACGAATTATGGTAAAACATTTAGGTGATGGCGGATGTGGAACCCATGTCCCATGATTCTTTATTTGTCTATTTACAGTCAACTGTTGGGTCCTCTTTTTCCTTAATAGTAAATATAATATACCTATATATGTACAGGATTGGCAAAAATAAAGCGTATTTTTCTAATATCTCTTGTTTGTTACTGTAAAAAATATAATAATCATGTCTCTAGTTGAAATTTCTGATGATATAGATCAAACGTATAAAGTAAATTGCCATTCTTTTGAAAAAGCTGAAGATTGTAAACTTCTGATATCTCAATGTAAAAATTTAAAAGTTCTTACATATAACATAAGAAGCATAGAACACAATTTCGATCAGTTTCTTGTTATATTGAAACGTTTTGATTTTGACTTTGATGTCATTTTACTGACTGAGTGTTGGCTGAGTGTTCATACATGTATTGGTTTAATGGAGGGATATATTATGTATCATACCAATAAACACATAAACAAAGCAGGAGGAATTGTGATGTACATAAAAGATAACTTTATTTCATCCTGTGTGGAACCTGTTTTTTCTGAAGCTAACTGTTTGATTTGCGAAATTCCCGATAAATTTACCATAGTTGGTTTTTACAGATCTCCATCATTCAAGATCGTAGACAATTTTCTTAATAACCTTGATGACACATTGCATTCTCTAAGGGGTAGGAAACTGGTACTGGCGGGTGATTTTAACATTAATATTATTGCTGACACTGACTCAGAGTCAAAATCCAAGTATCTGTGCCTACTTTCTGAGCATGATCTTACACCAACTATCGATAAGCCTACTAGAAAAGAAAATTCTTTAGATCATATAATTGTTAATTCTCATACCAGGGTAGTCTCCACTGTTTGTAAAAACTCTCTCACAGATCATGAATTGGTTATGGCTTCTATAGCCTTCAATAATAGATGTCCTAAAAAACGTTCTAGGATTATAAGTAAAATTGATGTTAATGCAATAATTGATGCTGTAGAATCTCGTGATTGGTCTGATGTAAAATCTTCAAAAATTGTGAATGAAGCCTCAAAAATATTTACTGACGAAATAACCAAAATTGTCAATGCTCATAAATTAACAAAACGAGTGAGCCGTTCTAAATATAATTTAAAACCTTGGATTACTCCTGGTTTGATGAAATGTATGCGTCACCGTGATCAGCTCCACGCTCGAGTGAATAAAAGACCAAACGACCTGATACTATTAACAACATATCAACGCTATCGCAACTTTTTTACTGATTTACTACATAAATTAAAAAGACAGTATGAAAGAGATGAAATAGAGGAGAACAAGAAGTGTCCTAAAAGGTTGCGGAAAACTATAAAAAAGATATCACATAATCACTTGAACCCCTCTCCTGCCAATGAGCTTCTGAATGAGCTGCTTATGCCAACCCTCAGACTGCTGTTAACGAAGCTAATAATTATTTTTCTACCATCGGCAATAAATTGTCTAATGACATACTTACCGCAATAGACGAAACAGAGGATTCTTTGGCCTCCTCAATAATGACGACTAACGGTCCACAAGAGTCAATCTATCTTCAACCTACTGATGAAACTGAAATTAAAAATATCATTGAAGGGCTAAAATCGCAAAATTCTACTGGAAGTGACCAAATATCTAACACTTTACTAAAAAAGCTAAAAGAATTTATTTCAGAACCATTGGCTCACATATGCAACCTCTCTTTATCAAACGGTGTATTTCCTGATGAATGGAAGACTGCTACAGTGAGTCCCATTTTTAAGGGAGGAGATAAAAAGTGTCCGACTTGCTACAGACCAATTTCTCTGTTATCATCGTTTTCCAAAGTTACTGTGTCGATAAAAATCGTACTACAAAGTTCCAAAGATACTGTGTCGGTAAAAATACTTTTAAGGAAATTGGAAAGGATCGGTGTTAGAGGAATTGCGTTGGATTGGCTAAAATCATATCTTTCTTTTAGAAAACAAAAAATTATGATTGAAGACGTCGTGAGTGAAGAGAGAAATATTAATTTTGGCGTACCCCAAGGAAGCGTACTGGGTCCTTTGTTGTTTTTAGTATACTTGAACGATATATTTGGTTTGACTATCCCTGCTTGTGAACTTTTTTGCTACGCCGATGACACTGCTGCTATATTTTCTGGAGGCAACTGGAAGGAAACGTTTGAGGCAACTGAAAGAGGTATTTCCATTTTGGGACAATGGTTTAGTCAAAACTTACTTACTCTGAATACTCAAAAAACAAACTACATCACTTTCTTTAAAACGAAAGCTAGCGCGCCAAAAATTGATTTTGGAATTAAAGTACACACTTGCAAATGGCTTACAGTTTCCAATACTTCCTGCTCCTGCACATTTATCAATAGCACTAAATCTACTAAGTATCTTGGAGTAATTTTGGACCAGAACTTATCATTTAGGCAGCATATAATAGGTTTATCGAACAAAATACGGAAATTAACGCATATCGAAAATTCTGAGATACAGCTTAGATAAATGTTTGATTATTCAGGTGTACCTCTCTCTTTTTCCGTCTGTCGTGAGATACTGTATTACGATTTGGGGAGGTGCAGCCAAGACCATCATGATAGAAGCTGAGAGAGCACAACGTTCTATTATTAAAATGATGTTGGGTAAGAAGTATCGCCATCCTACTGCCGCACTATATGAGGAAAGCAATTTACTATCCATAAGAAAACTTTATATCTACTGCTCTATTCTTAAATACCACAATACCTTTATGAAAATATATAATGATAAAAATCTTAAAAATAAGAGAGTCGCAAGAGCACTGATACCGCTAAACTAAAACCACCTTTGCTCAAAGACAGTGTCTCTTCCTTCACCCGTTTATATATAACAAAGCCTTATCACAAGTAAATATTATTGACGATACTAAACGTGAACTGATTTGTAAGGTTACCGATTGGCTAAGTAAACTGTCGTATGATGAGGCTGAATCCGTGTTGGTACCAATAACGTGATATGACACTCTTTATCAAAGCCACCTCCCACGTTTCATTCACTTGTACCCACATTTCTATTCAACATCTTTCTTTCTTTCTCACATTAACACTTACACACACACATACACACAAAGATTCGCGCGCATTCGCTCACACGTACTTACCCACATATATAATTTGATGTTCGAATAAAAATACTGCATGATGTTAAGTTATTCAAAATATTATTTGTTATTATGTACCTTTTTCTATCCTTTTTTTTCGTTTTATATTGTTTTTTTAAAATTTAAATACACTATCTAATTAATTTGAAATACTAAATATTAATGTAAATGTAAAATTTCACTATCAATATATTTGTAATAAGTTTGAAAATCAACATAAAATTGGGAAGAATATATTAATTAATTGTAAATATAATTCATCTCTATAAATAAATCGTTGTAAGCCCCCTAGACGTAGTAAAAATTCCGGCCTCCGCGATACAGGTTCGCCTAGTGCGGAGACCAATGGTAATGTTATTTTGCAGCAACATAACGAATATTATATTAAAAGATTTGTAAGTTGTATTGTGCACTTTTATGGTAAATAAATGTTTTTTTTTTTCTGACATAAAAGTTTTCATCAAAACAATGAAAGCGGTTTTATTACTATAATTTTGATACCATACAAGTAATTTTGATCATCTCAATGCAAAAACCGTTAAAACTAAGTTATTAATGAACTTCCAAGTTAAAAATACATTGATAACCCTAATTAACTTGTTTACTGTATGTCAAAAGTTATACCTATGTTTTATTTTTTTTATACATACAAACATACATACATATACTCACGCCATCAATTCCCACTGGGGTAGGCAGAGACTATCGATCGCCACTTCGTACGATCCTCACAAACCTCTCTAGATTCGTTTACATCCATCAATCTTTTCATTCATGCTCTTTTATTCTTCATACTTTGGACGCCAGCCTTTTTGAGCACACTCTCAATTTGGTCCAAGTGTGTTCTCCGTGGTCGTCCTCTACTAACATTACCATCCACATTATTTATTATTTTTTTCATTTATCAACAATAACAGAAAATATTTTTTATGTATTCTCTTTCCGTCCGCAGCTACCAAAAGGTACCATAACATAACTCAGAAATAGTCGGAAAGGAGAAGCAGAGTACTGTACCTCCTAAAAAGTTTACTTGAGAAGTCATCAAGTTTTACGAGTATTTACATTAATTTATGTCTTTTTCTCGTGTCCGTAACGTTTATTAGAGCTATTTCTGGATATAACTAGATTCCTCTATCGATTTCTTGCTTTAGCAGGTAAGCTTATGAAAATGAATGTTTCGGTTATCCAAAACAATGATTACTTTTTCTGTTCGATGGCTAAATTTGCAAAATTATATTTTATTCATGCTTTACATAGGTAACTTATGTTTATAGGTTTTACAATGTGTGATATTCTGAAACTTATTTCATTTAATATGCCTACATACACAAACTTACAGCTATCAATCTCTAAAAAGGGTTGCAAGAGCTTAAGTATGACCTCTGATTCTCGCACTTTAACCACGAAACCTATGGTAATAAGCACGTTACCTAGGTGTTTATTAATTTATTGAGGAGAAAAAACAGAAAAAAATAAACATAATATAAGATAACAACACATAGAACATTAGTAAATAAATTTTGTTATCTCCTTAACATTTTTCACAGATAGGTAACAAAACAATCAAAACAAAAAGTAAGTACAGAAATGCAACAAGAAAAACAGAAAATCGGAAGAAGTAGGTGATGTTCGTAAAGAAAATATTTCTACAGAAATTTCGCCCTCTAACGGATTAATCAGGAAACGTGCACCAATTTAGCTCATTAATAATCTATGACATCCGTACAAAAATGCTAGTAATCCGTTACTCACGTATACCTGTGGTAGGGTGGTTAGGGGGTAGGGGGTGGAATGCGAAAGGTATGCGTTCAGGTATTCAAACAATAATATAACAATAATAATTAGTGTTAGCTTTACAATTCTGAGGTTGCGTGAGCCATTCCACAGTGTGTTAGTAGCATTCCGATAACAGGGGCGGATTTCGATCGAGTTTCCGGAACAGTTTAAATTTGCATGCATTAGCTATTTTTACGGAGTTACCGTGAGGTTAGTTTATAGGGACAGGGTTGGAAAGAATGTTTAGTCTGACAGTCTGCATAGCAAACACGAGCGACCTTTTAATTGAATATCGCGTGGTATAAAACAAGAAATTCCGGGGGGATGGGCCTCGTTAGCATTGGTTTGCAACCCGTCTAGGAGAAGGTATACTCCAAAATCAAAACTCGGGGGGATGGGCCTCGTTAGCATTTGTTTGCAACTCGTCTAGGAGAAGGTAAACTCCGATAACTAAACCTGCAGCCAAACTGACTCCGCACGTATCGACTTGTCGTTCCTGTGGGCTAAGTCAGCTAGGCCGAGAGAGTGACACAGGTCTTGGGCAATCCTGTGTTTCCTTAATTGTGTCCCAGGCGACGCAGTGTCTGTGGAGAGGAAACTTCACCCGCGACGGCGTAGTGTCGCGTGGAAAACAACACGGGGAGTGGCAGTAACCGGTTATAAGTCCGCACACATGGACGTAAGTGTAGACGCCAGGGGTCACTCTCGACAGTGGGAGGGTCCACCGTAGACCCACTGACCAGTAACCGCCCGCTTCTAGCTGGGCAGCCCCCGGCCAATTAGGTGCTGGTCCGTCCCGGGACTGACTTGTTCCTTTAGGGTGTAGGGAGCACTAGCTAAAACTAGACAGTCGATTCCGTTACCTACCACACCTGCCACAAAAGAAAGGAAAATTAAAAACAAACAATTTAAGCCTACTATATCCATGCGCTTAGCGACTTGGAATGTCCGTACGATGAGGACAGGCCTCCCTTCCACCAGTGGAGGCAAAGAAAACGGCACAGACAATCTAAGAAAAACGGCCGTTATTGATTCTGAATTGACCAGGCTGAACATCGCCTGTTGCGCTCTTCAGGAGACTAGACTACCAGATGAGGGCTCATTACGTGAAAAATCTTACACCTTCTTTTGGAAAGGTAAGGATGTTAATTCCGTGCGCGAACATGGAGTCGGCTTCGCGGTCCGAAATGACCTACTAAAGGCCACAGAATGCCCTCGGGGTATATCAGAACGTATAATGGTGTTGCGCTTAAATAGTAGCAGTGGGTTTGTTACGTTAATAACTGCTTACGCTCCAACACTACCATCATCTGACGAAGTTAAAAACCAATTTTACGACCAACTTGCCGAAGTGGTACGGGGTGTTAAATCTAGTGATCGTTTATTGATTCTGGGTGATTTTAATGCCCGTGTAGGTCAAGACTTTTCTGCTTGGCCCGATTGTATAGGTTACCACGGCGTTGGAAAGTTGAACGAGAATGGTCAGCGGTTACTCGAATTTAGCGCTCAACATCTCCTGTGTGTAACCAACACTTACTTTAAAGGTAAACGAGCGCGAAAAGTCTCTTGGAAACACCCCCGTTCCCGACATTGGCACCAGCTTGATTTAGTCCTTTCCAGAAAGGAAGACCTCTGTGAAGTTCTTCACACGCGAACATTTCACAGCGCCGACTGTGACACTGATCACTCTTTAGTTGTGACTAGAGTCGGTTTCACTCATAAAAAAATTCATTCATCCAGACCGGTCGGCAGGAAGAAACTAAATCTTCATCTTGCGAAAAATGACGAACAGGTCCATAAATATGAGGAACTGGTAAGACTCGAAACTTCTACTTGGGACGTCAATGCTTCAGTAACAGAGGAGTGGAATAAAGTTAAGCTACTTCTGACAGAAACGGCTGGTCAAGCTTTCGGGTACAAGGAAACAAAAACTCAGGACTGGTTCGCTGCAAATCTCGAGCATCTGCAACCTTTGCTCGATACAAAACGTAAAGCTGCTTTGAATCATCGCATGAATCCCAGTCTCGCCACTCAGCAAGAGCTCCGTGAAGCCAGGGCAGCTCTTCAGCGAAGCGCACGTTATTATGCTAACGTGTACTGGATTGAACTTTCTCGCAGCATACAGTCGTGCGCAGACACCGGTAATCTAAGTGGGTTATATTCAAACATTAAACAAGCAATAGGTCCCATTCCTAAAAAAACAGCTCCTCTAAAGGAAGCGGACGGCACGGTTATCAATGATAATCACCGTAAAATGGAACGCTGGGTAGAACATTACACCAATCTCTATTCAACTCCAATTGACATTAAGCCAGAGGCTGTTCACAACATGCCCAAACTGGCTACTTGGACTGAATTAGATGACTTACCTACCATAGACGAATTTAACAGGGCTGTTGAGCAGCTTAAACGCGGAAAAAGCCCTGGCAGTGACGGCACGCAAGCCGAAATTGTCAAACTCAAATGTGTAAATTTAATGTTTTTTGACATGAATTCCTCATGTGAGGGTTATTACTCATAAATAAAAGATGTTATTAAAGGAAAGAAAAATTTCGACACTGACGCAAACACTACTTGAACGTGTAAAAAAGAAACAAAGGATAGAGAAATTTCGCGCTGGATGCCAACTGACACTGTAGCTCAGTTGGCAGAGCGACGGGGGCGTATACCCGAAGGTCGCGGGTTCGAACCCCGCCAGTGTCGAAATTTTTCTTTCCTTTAATAACATCTTTTATTTATCAAATGTGTAAAGTCAGTTCTGCATAATCTTTTGTGTAAGTGTTGGGAAGAGGGGCAAGTGCCTCGAGACATGCGTGATGCAAATATCGTCACACTTTACAAAGGGAAAGGCGATCGCGGTGATTGTAATTGCTATCGCGGCATTTCCCTTTTGAGCATAGTTGGCAAGTTATTTGGTCGTGTCATCTTAACAAAACTCCAAAAACTTGCAGATCGCGTGTACCCCGAGGCACAGTGTGGTTTCCGACCCAAACGATCTACCGTAGACATGATTTTTACTATTAGGCAGCTACAGGAGAAGTGTAGAGAGCAGAAGACTCCGCTCTATGTGGCGTTCGTAGACCTCAACAAAGCTTTCGACACTGTGAGTAGAGAAGGCCTGTATACTGCACTTGAACATATTGGATGCCCACCCAAGCTTCTGAGCCTTGTGAAATCTTTTCATGAAGACATGAAAGGTGCAGTTGTTTTTGATGGCGACACATCCGTTCCATTTGACATGCGCAGGGGTGTTCGCCAAGGTTGCGTGTTAGCTCCTACTCTGTTTGGAATTTTCTTTTCGCTCCTACTGAAATCTGCTTTTGGTGACAATCAACAGGGTATCCACCTACACACAAGGACCGACGGGAAGCTTTACAACATTGCACTGCTCAAATCAAAGAAAAACCGAGAAGAACTTTTCGTCGAAAGTCTTTTATTTGCTGACGACGCGGCCTTCACCGCTAGTTCTCCTAATGAGCTCCAGAACATTATGGATAAGTTTTCCCATGCCTGTGATTTATTTTCCATGTCCATAAACGCGAAAAAGACAGTAGTGCTAGCGCAGGGATGTGAAAATTCACCCGCAATAATGCTGGACGCCACGCCTCTTGAATCTGTTGATAGGTTTTGCTACCTCGGCTCAACATTGTCAAACAATCTTTCGCTCGACGCGGAGATCAACAATCGTATTGGCAAAGCCGCAACCACGTTTGGGAAACTGAGTTCAAGAGTATGGGATAACAAATACCTCACAGTTAAGACCAAGATGACTGTTTACCAGTCTTGTATACTGAGTGTTCTCTTATACGGTGCTGAAACCTGGACGTCGTACGCAAAACAGGAACACCGACTCAACAGTTTTCACATGCGCTGCTTACGCAAAATCCTCGGCATTTCATGGAAAGACAGGATAACAAACGAGAGGGTCCTTGAAATCGCACAACTGCCTAGTGTCACAGCCCTTTTGAAGCAAAGACGTTTGCGTTGGCTGGGGCATGTGCATCGTATGGAACCCACTCGTCTGCCGCGTCGCGTCATGCTAAGCGCAGTTGCGCATGCGAAAAGAGACGTTGGGAGACCGCTGTTGCGCTTCAAAGATTGTGTTAAACGCGACATGGCAGCTTTCCAAATCCAATATCAAAATTGGGAAACGCTCGCTGAAGATAGAGACGAGTGGCGCAAATCTTTAGGAGATGGACTCAGATTATGTGACCAAGCCTGGTTTCAGCTGCTCTCCGATAAGAGGAGGCGTAAACATCTAGCCGCTTCCCAACCACCAACAAGTGACTTCCCTTGTTCTAGATGTGGTAGGCTTTGTAGGTCTCGTATTGGTCTACATAGCCACCAACGTAGGTGCAGTCAAAACATTGGAGTTACTTAAACCAGACACTGTTTAAACCGTCTATCATAGACGTAACAGGCCCTTGATTGATTGAAAACAAGAAAATGCTTTGGGTCTATGAGCACATAAAAATGATTATATTACAAAGTGATTTCAAAGGTTTTCGGCCTATTCCACTTTCCCACCCTACGTCCCTATAGAGGAGGAGAAGATATTTTTAGTTTTTTAAAAGTCTTATGTGCGGTTAATTTGTCCTGGTTGTTAACGGTGAGGGAAAACATCGTGAGGTAGCCCACATGGTTGAGTTGTACTTTGACAGGTATTCAAACAATAATATAACAATAATAATTAGTGTTAGCTTTACAATTCTGAGGTTGCGTGAGCCATTCCACAGTGTGTTAGTAGCATTCCGATAACAGGGGCGGATTTGGATCGAGTTTCCGGAACAGTTTAAATTTGCATGCATTAGCTATTTTTACGAAGTTACCGTGAGGTTAGTTTATAAGGACAGGGTTACAAAGAATGTTTAGTCTGACATCGTGGAAGGTCGATTTAAAGCAAGCTACTTTTGTGTTATTAGGATTTTATGTTGGACTGTGTATAGAAATTAGCTATTCATTAAGAAATTATAGTTAAAAGTACGTAACATTTAAGGATCTTCCATTATTTGTTTCTTCTCATTCGTTCCAAATTCTCAGTCCCTTGAGTCTTTCCTTGCGGAGTGGCTGACTGTAACTCGGTCATAGCCCAACACCTCACGGATTAAACGGGGTTTTGACCTCGAATTTTGGCAGAAGGTTTATTCATCTTACGAATTTTATAAAGGTTAAGTCCTCGCGGTCAAGCATACGCCACGGTAAGGGCTTTGATCACGAGTTCCCCTGTCTACACCATGTTAAGAACCGTCAGTGCCGACCTCTGGATTTTCACCTAGATTTTCTCCTCCAACTCTTATAGAGGTTGATACTTCGGGACCCACCAATGGAGGCAAAGCCCACGGTCCCAGCACAAAAATAAGTAAAATTTTGTACATATCAATGAATATAGTAAGAAGATAGTGAACGTGCATCTTAGGTTTGATTCATACGATATGTGCAAATTGTGCAAGATTTTATTATATATATAAAAAAATAGCTGTGTAGTGTCGTCTTAGAATAGCACTACCCCATTTCTGCCGGTGGGTGTACGTAAGAGGCGACTAACGTTATTGGGGCTGGATTTTTGGGCGATGCGGTTGGAGACCCATCACCAACAACCTTTATTTCCCCATCTTTTCCCCATGCAACTTCCAAAAGTGGCTGAGGAATTTCTAATACCTTAGATCTGGCTACTCCTTCTAGGGATTTATAGCCGTGAGTATATGTATGTATGTATATAAAAAAAAGCAGTAACTGAATTTTTATCACATCTCTGAACTTTATCCTAACATCCTACCAACTTAAACTTCAATAAAACCCATATTTATTAATAAACCCAACCCCAATAGCCATTCCAAACGTATAATACAGAACACAACAACTCCAGAGAGCTCACGAGAGTTATAACCGTTGATACTTTAATCCCGAGAAATCACTCGGAGCGGTTGAGTATCAAAAACGTATCACTTTCTTGATATCCCTTAATCCGGTCCTGTCGTAACTGTGATTAGCATTTACCGTACAGAGTTACGTTTTCGATATAGTATTTTAACGTGTCGGATTAATTTTAAGTGGTATTTACATATAAAATAACAAATAACGATGGAATGGAAGTGTAGGGGGAAAAGTTCTATTCGTTGGCATACTAAAACGGGACTAACATGGTGTTTTTGTAAACCATTACCTATGAGTTATGTATCATATAAGAGTATCTAGTTAATGTAAAATTAGGATAACATAATTTTGTCAAAAACATTTTTTTTATGGTTTTCAGAAAAGAACATTTTGGTTCTCAGAAGGAAACGCATCCGTCCCCAGTCCCCGGTGGGCCCACTATTTCTGGCTACGGCAGCGGTCATGGTAACGGTGGGGCAGGAGGTCCTAATCATCCCCGGCAGAAATCCGGCTGCCATAATAGTGGCCTTTTGCTGAAACTGGCTACATATAATATTCAGACACTGGGGACCGACGATAGCGATGGAATATACCTACATATACTCACGCCATTAGTTCCCATTGAGGTTGGCAGAGACTATTGATCGCCACTTTTTACGACCCTGACGAACCTCTCTAGCTTCGCTTATATCCATCGATCTTCTAATGCATGCTGTTTTATTCTTCGTACTTCATACATGCGATGGGACATTATAGGGTTATCAGAAGTTTGAAGAGAGGAGGTGGCTAGATAACGTTGAAGCCTGGAAACTGTTCTATTTCCAGGAGGATGACAAGACAAGCAGTCCTAGGGTGGTTGGTATTATCGTTCACAAGTCCCTGGTGAATAATGTGGTGAAAATCAACAGTGAGTCGACAAGGAGTACGTATCTTACACTCAAAATTACCAAAATGGATTTCGCTGAAGGTTATATAAGTATACGCTTCGGGAAAACATTAAAATATATGAATTAACTGTCAAGTATCCTTATTTGTTGGCACTTGTCTTTGTAAGTATTTAATCATTATTAATAATTGAAAAGAATTACTATGAGATCAATACAAGGGAAGAGAGCAATTATGGTAAGTAGCGTTATGGCGAGACTTTAATATCGCTTGAAAACACCGTGCTCCACCGTTACAAAAAGGCGTCCAGAGTGTAAAAACAAGAGCGTGTATTAACAGATTCATAAATATAAATAAAGCTCAAGAGGTTTGCTAGGATCATACATACACCGTACCGTACCGTACCGTACCGGTTCACACCGTATATCCCCAAAGGGGTAGCAGAGGTAGTAATAACAGTAGCAACTTCTAAATATACATAAATATCACCTGGCGTTTAGAGTACCCTCGTTTTTCCTAGACTCGTGCACTCATGAGATAGGACGCCACCTATCTCATGATGATGATGGCCTATCGCTGCTCTGCGTAGTAGTGAGTGTCACATGACTGAGTGCAATCTAGAACTGTGCAATGAAGCAGCGTCTTTTAAAAATCATATTGAGCAGTTTGAGTATACAATGCATTTTTAAGAGCGTGACAGTTCTGGCAACCTTTAATCATACATACATATACTCACGGAGAGAAATCCCAAAAAAGGGTAGCCAGAACTTTAGGGCTAGAAACTCCTCAGCCACATTTGGTAGTGGACAGGGGACAAGATGGCATAAATAAAATATCATAGGTAATGGGTCTCCAATCGCGTATAACAAATAAAAATATTAAAACTTAATCTTAACAAAAACTCCAAAAAACAAAAACACAATACGAACAATGCGCTGGCCCCAGGGAAATCTGCACCAATTTTTTCAACAGGCAACCCTTAATAATTAAAAATACTGATGGAACCGCACCTGTCATCACTTAATCGTAGAAAGGAAACCAGTTTTCCCACGGGATAAAGTCTATATCCAGTATTGAGTACGTTTTATTGATTGATATGCTTTTATTCCCGTAGGAATCAAGTTTATTTATCCTAAGTTATTAATAAATATACTTAGAGAATACTTCGGTTACAAAGTACTACGAATTCTTCCAAGTTAATTTTTATATCCATCTAAACTTCAACACCGTATTTTAGAAAAATGGTAATTTTTCTGAGTAGACAATTATTTTCGCCCTGTATTGCGGGCTTAGAATGTCACTACACCTTTCTACCTATGGGTGTCGTAAGAGGCGACTAAGGTTATGGGGCTTTTTTAAGTGGTTTTAGGGCGATACGGTTGGACACCCATCACCAAAGATACTTTTTATCTAACATCTTGCCGTGTAGTGTCGGCTTTGCCGTGTAGTGTCGGCTTAGAATAGCACTACCCCGTTTCTACCGATGTGTGAACGTAAGAGGCGACTAATTGGGGCTTTTAAGGGATTTTTGGGCGATGCGGTTGGAGACCCATCACCAACAACCTTTACTTTACCATCCTTTCCCCTCTTAATTTTCCAAATGTGGCTGAGGAATTTCGAATTCCTTAGCTCTGGCTACCCCTTCTAGGGATTTATAGCCGTGAGTATATGTATGTATGTATGTATCTTGTCCCCTATCCACTTCCAAATGTAGCTGAGGAGTTCCTAGATCTGAAGCTCTGGCCACCATTTATGGTGATTTATGGCCGTGTATGTACATTAAAAGTAATGAACGGTTTATGTTATTGTTTTTATTTCTCATAAAAAAATACTTTGACTGACACAACCAATTTTCTTCCGCCAGATTGTTACATCTATATTGTAGAATAGGATCTATTCATCAACAAACCTTTTAGACATGTACATAATTCGAATAAATAATCATACAAAATGATACCCTCCCTCAAATTTAAATATCATTGTTACGGTAAGAATGCGCAAAACTCCGCTCAAACAATTTTTCCGTTTAACATACATACATCCATATACTCCGGCTATAGATATCCCTAGAGGAGGTAGTAAGAGCTTCAGAAAAAGAAAGTAACTTTTGTAAGTTGTTATTGATTGAAGATTTTGAAACAAAGGTTTTTGGTGATGGGTCTCCAACCGCATCCCCCAAAAATCACCTAAAATTCCCCTATTTTTTTACCCTTACCCGCTTTTTACGAACACCAATAGGATATGGGGTAGTGCTATTATAAACCAGTACTTTACAGCCGTTTAAATAAAAATAAAAAAACATAATAAGTCCAGAACCTTCTACCACATTCATACACGACACGTCTCCCCATCATTCCCAACTCCCAAGACATAAATACATGTTTTTGATGTGCATGATACAGCCCCATAAAAACTTAGACTTAAAATTACTTCGCAACCATTTAATTTAGAAATGAAAACTCAATTTCGCAATGCAGAAAAAAGCGTTTCCATTGCCCAAGAATTTACGAGTGAAACTACTTCATTAAATCATAATGCATGCGGTTGATTCTGTGTTTTTATATTGCACTAGCCAAGTTTTTTATGTCTGGAATAAAAGCTGAACGAGGTTTTGTGGCATTCATTTATTCTTTCTTCTTGATCATCTAGTTTGAAAAAATGAATACTTATTATCTTAAACCCATGATTGATGTATAATTCATACTCATTATCTTTGTTGATTCATAGTAGTGTCGGCTAAGAATTAAATCAATCCTTTCTTACTGCCTTTGTTATGTAGGTGACTTAGAAATTTGAGGATTTAAACTCAACTTTTTTTTAAAATATGGGGCTTTTTTTGGGAATAATTTATTTTATGGTTTCCGTATAATTCCCACAATAGACACATACTATTGATCGCCATTTCGTATGATTCAACAGTAATGGTAGTTCAATACTGTAATAAAATAAATAGCTGTGTAGTGTCGGCTTAGAGTGACACTACCCCATTTCTTCCCGTCTGTGTTCACAAGAGGCAGCTAAAGGAATTTTATTAAATAAGGGCTTTTGAAGTGATTTTTGGGCGATGTGGTTGGAGACCCATCACCATTGATACTTTGTTTTACAATCTTTTCCTACTCAACTTCCAAAAGTGGCTGAAGAATTTTCTTATTCCGAAGCTTTGGCTACCCTTTCAAGGGATTTATAACCGTGAGTATATGTATGGAAATATAGTAATTTCCCAGAATAGTATTTCAGATTTACACCGCCATTGCTATGCATGAGACCGACACGGCAGATCTGCTATTAAATAATAAAACTTTTGATTACATTGTTAATAACTCGGCCATTAATATCCAAGTGCAAACATTACGACTTTTGAACTAAAAAGGAGGCAGGAAACATAAAAACATACATATACTCGCGGATGTGAATCTCAAATAGGGGTAGCCAGAGCCTCGGAATTAACAATTCCTCAGCTACTTTAGGAAGCTAAAGGCTAAGTAAAACTGAAGTATGTTTGTGGAATGGTCCGGAATCATATCTCCCAGCAGCCAAGTAAACAGGCCCATACCCTTGGACTCCTCATATGCTACCCGTGGTAAGAAATGGGCAGTGATATTTTAAGCCGACACTATATAGTAGACATACTTAGTACTTACACTATTTAGTAGCTTTAGCTTTGAGGCAGGAAATAAACGCTCTTATTTATTTAGTATTCGTTCGAAAGTTTTTCTTACGTCGTTTCGGTTTAGAATAGCACTGCCCCATTTTTTATCGTAAGAGGCAACTAAGGGGTTTGGGGCTGTTTAAGTGATTATTGGGCGATATGACTGGAGACCTGTCGCCAACCATTCTTAGTTTTACAACCTTACCCTACTCAACTTTTCAGTTTTAAGGCGCTAGCTACCTTTTTTGGTATTTACAGTCGTGAATTATTATATCAACTCTACGTAGGTATAACTCAGTATTATATAAAATTTTAAATATTTCAAATGGTTGAGGAAAACAGGGCTACCAAATCATTTTGGGCTATCATTAAAGACTTAAATTTCCTTTGAGTTTTATCCCATATTAAATTCTAAAACAAAGGTGACTTATTATCTTTCTAGTAGTTCTGTCTACCCTTCTTCACTACCACGAAATATCCAGACACCGATTATAAACTGTTTTAAAATTACGTTGTCCATCGTAATTAGAAGACGGACGCATTTGTAGAGTAAGTATAATAACTTTTTACTGTCACAATTACTTCTAATAAATTTTAATATTATAACTTAATTTACTTAGGTTACTCGTAATTTTATCTTAAATTAAGGCTTAGAATAGCCCTTACCCACTTCACGCTGGGTATCATAAGAGGTTACCTAAAGTTCAAAATATTTCATGTGATCACTCGGCAATGTGGCTGGAAAATAGCTCAAAATAAATCTCTGAATCATTGGCAACCCCTTCATGTAACTTATAGCTGCAAGTAAAGTTGAGCAAGAACGACTCTGTTATATTATTCTGTGGTACAGTTTTATAGTTTTTTTCTTTCCCTTATTCCTATACAGATAAGTTTTCAGACATAGCCCAATACGTAACTGTTTAAATCTCACTAATTTCAATCTCACTATTTCAATAATCTCTCATATAAAAAACAAACACTTATTACTAAATCATATCTTATTCCTATACTAATCAATTTTATAACAATCAATCCCATAACAAAAAAATAAATATTGCAGTTCTGCTTTTATGATAACTTCGCTATACGCTATTTATTAACCTATAGGTATATCATGAAGCAAATTATGTAACTTGTTTATATAATTTTTCAAACATTTTACGCAAGAGTAAAAATATATATATTAGTAAATTTTAAATGCTTAAGAATAGAACAGAAATCGTTATGAATGACTTATTTTTAATTGTCTACCAAAGATTTTACCTATGTTCTTATATATTCATAGTTGACAGTCTTGCCTTATTACGCCAACATACCCCTTTCTACGTACATACATACATATACTCACGGCTATAATTCCCTAAACGGAGTAGCCAGAGCTTTGGAATGAAATTCCTCAGCCACTTTTGGAAGTTGAGTGGGGAAAAGATGGTAATAATAAATGTTTTTGGTGACGGGTCTCCAACCACATCGCCCAAAAATCAGTTGAAAAGTCCCTATACCCTTCGTCGCCTCTTACGATCACCTACGGGTAGAAATGGGGTAGTGTTATTTTAAGCCGACACTACACTACAGCTTACCCCTTTCCAGTGGTAAGACAATGAATGGTCTGTCCTCCTGTTGTTATTGGTACCTCTGAATACTCTTGTGTCATCATACTTCTCTCACGGCCTTGTTATTACATACTGATATGTTTTTTCAACCCTTTCCTTTACAAACTCTAACACACTAAGGCATCCGCTAAAATCCACTGTCATAGTTATCATTTAATTCAAATCATACTTAATCAGTACTCAAACCCAAACTTTTACGCCGTTATCCTCGAAGGGGTTCGCAGTGGTACTAATACTTATGAAAATCACGTGACATTGTCACCTGCTATTCAGAGTACCCACGTTTTGCTTGGACAGTGTACTCATGCGATAGGTAGTCCTATCACCGTTTTTGTACGAATAAACTCATCAATCAGAATCATTCAATACTTCAACATACATACATACATATACTCACGGCTATAAATCCCAAGAAGGGGTATCCAGAGCTAAGGAATTAGGAATTCCTCAGCCACTTTTGGAAATTTGAGTGGGAAAAGGTAGTAAAAATAAAGGTTGTCGGTGATGGGTCTCCAACCGCATCGCACAAAAATCCCTTAAAAGCCCCAATACCGTTAGTCGCCTCTTACGTAGACCCACCGGAAGAAATGGGGTAGTGCTTTTATAAGCCGACACTACACAGCAACAGTACTTCAACTAAGTTAAAAAACTCTTCACTGTCGGTTAGTTATATCCGGCGCATATATGCATATGTATAACTGGACCAAACCTACTTTCAACTTATCCCCGGGCTGCCTCGGGCTTAAATACTCATTCATCTGACATATTTCGAACCACCCTTTCAGATATAAGAAGTCCCTCTCCTTGTCAAGCTCTAATGTTATCTATGACCACTGACCAGATGGCATTGAGCCAACATGCGAGAGAGTTGTGCTATTCTAACACTACACAGCTCATATGATATGTAACACTAAAATAAGGAAAACCTTTATATAACAAAATCTCAATAGATGCGAAATAATCCAAGACCTTAACATCTGTTACAAGCAAGTTAGGAGCTATGACGTCATCAATAAAATGCTCTGAAAAGAAAAACATTTTAAAGTTGAAATACTGGAAACTATAGTCATCCTTTTCTAACAAAGGATTATGTTATAAACAGAGAAGCACTCTTTCTCTTTCAAGCGCCGAATATGTTTTCACGCGCCGTTACACCGGTCCTTGAAGAAATGGCGTGCATATATTTATTGTTAAATGATCACATTTATTTTCCACTATACTAGAAAAGAATTCACAAAATGGGGTCAGTAAAGAGAGAGCGTACAATTGAAACTTCTATTCTTAATTGATACATAAAAAACGAAAATATATTGGTAGAGACAAATTTAATGAATGCTTGAAAATGGAAATTTACACATTTTGTAATAATAATGTTAACAAATATCTTTGTTGAATTGTTTGGAGTACGGAATTCCTATTAATTGCTTCATTGTTTGTGCTTAGAATAACACTTACCCATTTTTTCTGCGGTTGTTGTAAGAGGCGACTTAGGGTATTGGGGCGCATTAAGTGACTGTTGGGCAGGTTCATCACAATTCAATCAAAAAAGTTTATTTACAATCCTTCCCCACTTAACTTCCAAAAGTGTCTGAGGAATTTTAATTCCAAAGCTCTGTCCTCCTTTCTGGGATTTATTGCCGTTAGTATACGTATGAGAGACGAATAAACTATTTTGTCTTATATTTAGGTCCATAATCGATATTGTAACAAAAGCATTAGTGGCCTATACCTACGCACATAGATTAAAAAACGTTTTTTTATTAGAACATCTATGCCTACACATATATTATTTAATTAGCACAATAATACACATTTCATGTACTTTATTTTTATTTTCAACCATCCTATAAAAATATGACATGTTAGATATTATAGACATGATAGTCCAATGAGTAGGACACCCGCCCGTAAACAGACAGGCGTAAGTTCAAATCCCGGGTCGGGTCTACACCAATTTGTCTTTTCTAAAGTCATATGTGTGATTAATTTATCATGCCTGTTAACGGTGAGCGAAAACATCGTGAGGAAATCCACATTACCACTAGGTGGCGCTGTCAGGTCATGTTCAGAGGTATTGGTACCTCTGCCAACCCCTTCGGGGATAAATGGCGTGAACGTGTATGTTATGTAATATTTTTATAGTTTGCGCTCAATAACGTGCGACAAAAAATAACATTATTGCAATTATAAAAATTATTGCCAAATGTGGCTGAGGAGTTTCTAGCTCTAAAGTTCTAGCTACCCTTTTTGGGGTTTATAGCCGTGAGTAAATATATGTTTAAAAATAAATAAATCAATTGTCTCATTCCTATTTAAGTTGGTTCCACAAATTTCATATTCACTATTCCATTAAATTTAAGCTTCGCGATTGGCTGTTTGAAATATGACGCAATTAGTACACGTCTATCGACCAACCACAGCGCTCCCTGTTAGACGCAAGAAAACACTCACCAATCACGGGTGAGTAATTACTGAAATAGTTTAGACTAGTCGAGACGCTAAACTAAAATATTCAATAAGGGAAACTAAATTGCTGGCATGTGGTACACTTGACGTGTTGAATAATATGTAGGAGAATAAGAGGAATCACTCACCTTTTCTTACTGTACTCACACTCAACTCAAACGTTCACGTATATCCCCGAAGGGTTGGCAGAGGTATTAATACTTCCGATCATCACGTGACATTGTCACCTGGTGTTCAGAGTACCCACGTTTTGCTTGAACAGTGTACTCAAGTGATACGATTGCGACTCACGGCGCAGGCCTATCGCAGTTTTGTACGAATTGTGACAAAAATGGAATGAAACGTGACAAAAATTAAATCACATATCATTTTTGACACGTGATGTTCAGAGTATCCACGCTTTGCCTAGACAGTACATTCTTGTGCTAGGCCTATATAACTACTATAAAAAGTACTAAGAATATTTCCATACGTTTATGTTGTTCTTCACCATCATAAAAGAAGAAATTATGATGTCCTCACCGTGAAACTCGAAGAACCCCTGAAGGGTGGTTTCGCCATAGTCCATGCTCGTATGCTAGTGTATGAATAAATTTAAACTCTTGATAAGAAAGTAGTGTGAGAAAAATACCAGTAGTGTATTATGCATCGAATTTTACTGAATTTCGGAGCATTGACCTAAAAGTGATTGCAATTATAATTTACATACATACATAATTACATATACTCACGGCTATAAATCCCAGAAAAGGGGGACACTCTTCAGAGCAAGAAACTCTCCAGCGACATTTCGAAGTAGATAAGGGACAAGATGGTATAAAAAAAATATCGTTGATGATGGGTCTCCAACCAAATCGCCCAAAAATCAATACAAAACCCCAATACCCTTAGTAGCCTCTCACGAAACCCGTTGGTAGAAAGGGTTAGTGACATTCAAAGCCGACACTACACGGCTTATAATGATACACGGCGATAATTTACATGCTAGGTTTTCGTGACAATGCATGAGAAGTAACATGGTGTTATTACATACATACATACATATACTCACGGCTATAAATCCCTTAACGGGGTAGCCAGAGCTTTGGAATGAGAAACTCCTAAGCCACTTTTGGAAGTTGAGCGGGGAAAAGAGGGTAATAATAAATAATTGTTGGTGACGGGTCTCCAACCACATCGCCCAAAAATTACTTCAAAAGCCCCTTACCCTTAGTCGCCTTTTACGATCACCCGCGGGTAGAAATGGGGTAGTGTTATTCTAAGCCGACACTACACGGCGTTATTAACATGGTGTTATTCTTAGTCCAAAACGGTGTACAATGTGAAATGGCAAATTGAATGTTTGTAATGCATATATTATTTATTATGATAAACAGCTGAAAAGATTTCTACGAAGTACACAAACAATTAAATTATTGCATTAATATGCAGAACAAACATTAATAATTTTTCTTGGTAATCTCTCTTTAAACCTTACATCATTCATAAAGGTATTACTGGAAAAAAGAACGTGTGAAGTGACGAACGATAGTCTCTGCATACCCCTGTGGGAACTAATGGTGTAAATAATTAAAAATAATTGACGACGTCCGTGGCCCAGTGGATAGGTGACTTAGCTGCTCGGTCCGGAGGTCACGGGTTCGATTCCTGCTGAGAGCAACATTTAGGTGATGAGTAATTTTAAAACGATTTGTCTGGAAGGTTCGAAAATTCACACGCAAACGAAAGTATATTCATCCATCAAAGTCTTTTTATCCGTGGACAGTAAAGTCGTATTTTTATAACATCGACGTAAAATGGCGCGCAATAACCGAATTTCAAACTAAACTCGTAATAAAATTTGAACGATTCATTTAAATTGTTTGAATAGTGTACGCTGAGTTTGCAATTTTCACATTTTCGCTGAGTCAGCTGTTATGCTGAAATTTTGTCGACAAGCTTTTGTTAAAATATACTCTTTCATACTTTAATCTTTGATCCATTGTCGTAGTTTTTGAATTACTCATTGTATGGAATACTAGTGGTCCGCCCCGGCTTTTCACGGCTGGTGTTAAGTATATGTCACTGCTTATTCCATAAAATATATTGCGTGATGGATGATGTATAGCTTATGTTGCTTCTGTTAGTTTTAGATTTCCATTAGTGAAAGAATTTTTGAAATCGGTTTAGTTGTTGCGTATTTTTATTATAGACATACAAACATACACACAAATATTCTTTCTTTTTAATAGTATAAAAAGTATTCTATTTCCCTTTCCTGGTTCTAAGCTACCTCCCACCAATTTTCAGCCAAATCAGTTCATCTGTTCTTGAGTTATAAATAGTGTAACTAACACGACCTTTTTATATATATAGATTTGTAATGAATTCATCTACATGCATCTGGGCACCATACAAATTGGGGTTAAACTACTAGCTATACAATTAATGCCATTCATCATAAAAAAAACAAATAAAATAGTAGTATCTTCTATATATTTAAATTATAATTCGACGTGTAGTGTCGGCTTAGAATAGCACTACCCCGTTTCTACTGATGGGTGTACGTAAGAGGCGATTAACGGTATCGGGGTTAAAAAGGAATTTTATGGCGATGCGGTTGGAGACCCATCACCAGCAACCTTTACTTTATCATCTTTTCGCTACTCAATTTTCCAAAAGTAGCTGAGGAATTTCTAATTATAATTTTAAGAAGAATTTCCCCTTCTAGGGATTTATAGCCGTGAATATATGTATGCATGTATATGTATTATTTAGATATGTATTAGTTCTATCACATATTAATTTGTCGATCAACATTATTTTTTATGTTTTTTTTTTAATTTTCCTGAATAAAATTGACTTTTTAATGTTATTTCTTCTGAAGGGACAAAGTAAGGGATTATGATTATATAATGATGATTATGATAAAATATAATATGACTTTTATAATAATATGATAAATATGATTATGATAAATATAATGATACTTACTTACTTCGCTGGCTCGACGACCCAAAATGAGTCTTGGCCTTCGATACGAGATTTCGCCACTTGCCTCGGTCTTGTGTGGTTTCTCGCTAATCGTTTGGCTGAAGCTCACGAAGATCCGCTTCTACCACATCACACCAGCGGTACTGTGGGCGCCCGACCGGTCTTCGTCCAGTCGGACGACCCATGTACGTTTTTTTGACTCCTCGATCTTCACCCATCCTTTCTAGGTGACCAAGCCAGCGAAGTCTGTGGGCTTTGGTTTCCCCAAAGAGTTCGCGTCAGCTAACACTTCTTCGACTTCAGCGTTCTTCAGTAGCCTCCATGTTCAATCTGACCTCTGTCTTGGCCCAAAGATTTTCCGGAGGATCTTTCTCTCGTCGACCAGGAGCTTACTATCCTCTTTAAGCGTCAGTGTCCAAGCACCACATCCGTACATGAGAATTAGCCTAATTACGTATCTTGGTGTTTCTGCTGAGAAGTTTGGACACTAACACCTTATGCAGAGCAGCGCTACAACGCAGGGCGTTTTGAATGCGGAATATCGATCTCTTCGTCACAAGTATTGGTGTCTGTGATGGTACAGCCCAGGTACTTGAATTTTGCCACTCCATTGTAGTGAGTATCTCCAACATTAAGTCCTTGACGAGTTGTTCAAGGAATTTTAAAACGTCTCATGTGAAGATAATCCGTTTTTCCGTGGTTGTTCCTTAGACCGCCTTTCAGCTCTTCCGCGCTGGCGGATTCTTGTACTTCCTTACGGTTTTCTCCCAGTAATGCTAGGTCATCAGAGTAGCCTATTTTTTTGTATCTATATATATTGTATTTTTTTGTTAGTTAATTAGTTTTTATTAATTAATGAAATGTAAATATTAAAACTACAATATCGAATTAGGCTTGTCCTGTAATGGTATTGTTAATGTGGAAAAATAAATAAATAAATAAATAAATAAAATAATGATAAGGCATTATGAAAAAATAATACTATAAAACATTTTTTTTCAAAATAAAATCCTAACGTATTGTTAATCCTGTAAATTTCTATGTATATTGCATAGGTACTTATTCTTTTCATCATGAGACATTTTGTCATCTTGAGCCATATGTATAAATTTTTACCTATTCTTTATCTAATTTTGGCTAACGAAGGCAAAAAAAAAATACAGGGTCGCACAAAGTGGCGATCAATAGTCTCTGCTATATCTAATTTTCTCGAATTTACTGTTATAAAACTTTACTGAGTGTCGTGAAAGCCTTTTGACCTTAATTCAAATTCATTAATGTAAACCGATAATAACCTTTATAAATAAATAGACAACAGAAATATGACTGGGTCAAAAACCTTTTGCATTTTAAGCAACCTTTATACCTCAATGTGACTCAGTTATTAAAACATTATTACGTGTAAAGGGCACATCTAATGATTTATTAATAATCTCAGAAATAAATCTTAAAAGACATTCTTTGAATTGAATTAGAATGTTTAACCAAGATTTTAGTCTCAGCTTTGAATATTTAAACATTAATTATTAAAATTATCTCAATTTGTCTGCTCAATTACAAAACATAAAAGACTAATTAATTTGCATAAAATTTAAATGGAATTCAACTAAGATAATAAAAACACGTTTTGAGGTATCGTAGGTATATTAAGTTTGCTTACCTATACAGATGGGTAGCCAGAGCTACTTTATACTTTTTTTAGCCAATTTTGAAAGTTATGCGAGAGAATAATGGTAACATAAGTAATGGCTGGTGATGGTTTCAGGCACGTCGGCCTACAATCGTTTAAAAAGCCGCAACAGTTATTTATCTACACTTCTACATACATACATACAGACATATACTCACGGCTATAAATCCCTAGAAGGGTAGCCAGAGCTAAGGAACTAGAAATTCCTCAGCCACTTTTGGAAAGTTGAGTGGGGAAAAGATGGCAAATAAAGGTTTTTGGTGATGGGTCTCCAACCGCATTTCCAACTTCTACACTAATATAATAAAGAGGAAAACTTTGTTTGATTGTAATTAAAAGGCTAAAAAAATATTGAAACGATTTTAAAATTTATTTCACCAATGGAAAGCTAAGACTTTCAGAAGCAACATAGGCTATATATCGTCGCGCTAAAGTTAAAACTACTTAACATCATCCATGCGAAGCCGGGGCAGATCACTGATATAACAATATTTTCAGATCAAAGACTAGGTTGACTAGGTATAGGTCTCACGTTTAAAATAACTCTATTGTGTTAAAATAAATATTGTAAATCCAAAACTAGATAAAACTACATACATACATACTTATACTCACGGCTATAAATCCCAAAATGGGGTAGCCAGAGCTGAGGAATTCGAAATTCCTCAGCCACTTTTGGAATTTGCGTGGGGAAAAGACGGTGAAATAAAGGTTGTTGGTGATGGGTCTCCAACCGCATCGCCCAAAAATCCCTTAAAAAGCCTCAATACCGTTAATCGCCTCTTACGTACACCCACCGGAAGAAATGGGGTAGTGCTATTCTAAGCCGACACTACACAGCTAGATAAAACTCTTTTTAAATAAATAAATAAAATCAATAAGAAAATACTAAAAAAATAGGAACTCAGTGTGACTAAATATAAGCATGATAAAATCTGCTTAAGTCATCAAAACATGGAACCTTTATAAAAAATAACATTACATAACATATATAACATAATCATAAACGTTCACGCCGAATATCCCCGAAGGGACAAATATTAAATAAATTAAAAATGTATGGTTCCTTTGCAAACCAATAAACAAATCAATTCATAAAATAAGTCTGATTTCGGCTAATAAAATAAAAAGAAACGGGCAAACGATAAAATTTCTTGTACATCGCTCCGCTGGCACTGAGCCAGCAACTATTTGTCTCAATTAACCCGCAATGAATGCGAAGTACGCAAAAAACTCACTATAACTCAGGTCGCAATATGAATTAAATTGAATCAAGTCCAAACATAATACATTTTTGTTTGATCAATTTTATTTGCACTTCTTCTGATTAAATATTAATATGATTTGTGTCTGAAACTATGGGATTACGGACCAAATATACATAAACTCACGACTATAAATCCCTAAATGGGGTAGCCAGAACATCAGTATAAGCAAATTTTGTTGATTTGTTTTGATGGGTGATCCTTGTTTATATCCTCTTTTATACAAATACCTTCATTCAAATAAATTGCTGAGACGAGGGGTATCCGTGTATGGTCGCCTTAGAATAGCACTGCCCCGTTTCTTCCGATGGGTCTACATAAAAGGCGACTAAGGGTTTAGGGGCTTTTAAAAAATTTATGAGCGATGTGGTTGGAAATCAATCACCCACTACCTTTACTTTACCATCTTTCCCCCACTCAACTTTCCAAAAGTGGCTGAGGAATTTCAAATTTCTCAGCTCTGGCTACCCCTTCTAGGGATTTATAGCCGTGAGTATATGTATGTAAGTATGTATGTAAGAGGGGTATGTTTTAATCTTACAACCTATTACCATTCCTTCTAAAACTATTCATAACCAAAGGGCTGGTAGAGGAACCAACAAAACAATATAACATGCATTAGCTTAGCGATTCAAAGGGGTAATGCAGCCAGCCTTCTCGGAACCCTGCCACCAGGCGGCAGCGATTTCGAGAGCATTTTTTATATAATTTAATCTAGGTTAGGTTTTTCATACATTATAATATATTTTTTTAACCTGTATATATAATTAAATGTGTAAATATATTTTATTCAATTAAAAAAATATAACATGTACCTCGAGTAGTCCATGTGAATTGTATCCTTTCAACGCACCATTTAATCCCTATGTTCTTCTTTTCCTCGTCAGTCCTACATTTATCATTATCACCAGTAGTTATTTTAAGAAAATTTGTACTACCGTATAAAATTAGTATTAGGTGCTCAAATTTACATAAACATACACTCACGGCTTTATAACCCAAGAAGTGGTAGCTTCAGAATCTTCACTTTTGGAAGTTGAGAAGGGTTGGTAATTTGTCTTTAGCTCCATCGCCTCAAAATCACTTGAAAGCTCCGATACCTTTACTCGTCTCTTAGAACACCCACGGAAATAAAAAGGATTCCTACTCAGACCAGTCTTTAAAACAAAAAGTTATGAGATTTAATAAATAACTTTTCTACAATCGTTGCTGTTTTTTAATTTTTACATTATTACATCTTTTTCATTATTACTAACTTTCCAAAATTTTTATGTTGAAAATTGAGTATTCCTCCAATAGGCTATTTATGTAGATCTACATGTCAGTTCAAACGAACGCAGCGCCATGTAAAGTATAAATCGACACCGAACATCGACTCTAATGGGGTTGCCAAATTACCCATCTATTTAATTTCCCGAACGGGCCCCGGTAAACATATTAGGCTGGCAACTTTCAATTTAATTTCAACGGTTGACTCACCGTCGCCAGACTATGGGGGATTTTTAATCGGATTTGAGAGCTCAGTTTTGTCTCGTGTTTGTTTGAGTTATTGTTTGTAAGTGAACATACATACAATACATACACATCCCTTTTGGGGTAGGCAGAGATCGCCACGTTGTATCGCTCGAACTAAATTGACATTAGTAAGTCTTTTAATACATGCCCTATTCTAAGTGTTACGGACGCCAACTTTTCTAAGCACATTCTCTATTAGATCTAAATGTTTCCTGCGTGGTCGTTCCTTACAGACATTTCTATTCACTTTGGCTCTTTATGTCATCAAGTCTTAGTGCCCACACCGTCTACATTCCTATTTAAACAATACATTTTTCACACGACACCTTTCACCAATTACACTATTACTTACGCGGTTACATAACCGAACATTAAAATTTTGTAAGTGAAATGTTTGGGAACGATCCCCGGGGAGTAAACTCACAAATTTAATTTGAAAGATTTAACCCAGTCTGGAAGGAATCACTTGAGAGCTTGAATCATCTGATTTTCCGAAAATTAAGATGATTCCGAAATGTGACTCAAAAATATATGACGATATCTTCAATTTAATGCAAATATAAACGTTGCTGCGATAAGTGGAAAAGACGCCAATTCGGTATGCAAAGTTTTACATAAGTGATGCTGATTACGAAACCATTTCGAGATATTATGTTTTTAAACAATATTTTTTTGAAATTAAATCAAATAAAGCTAAAATGATTGTTATTTTATCAAAACACTGTAACAGTATTTGACCTTCAATGTTATTTCAAACACATTCGTTTTTGCAGTTTATTAATTAAATATCGAAAATCATAGGTTTGCTTAGTATAATAATGTAACAATTTCATTTGAGATCACAAATTCGTGAAATGTTTTGCAATCAGCAACCTTCTTATTAAACATTTCGCTTTATTTGCCTGTAGCTACGTGATATTGTCAATCGATGACGTCATTAAGAACAAAAATTAAACGATCTTTGAAAAATCATAACATATCATAATTAGTCTTTTATTTTCATGTTTACTATCGAATAAAAATATTCAATTAATACAAAAAAAAAACCTTGCATTCCGATTTTTCGACAGAGCCTTTTACTTATAAGCTTTTACCTGTGCACGGCTTAGTTTGTCAATTTGAATGTTTTGATTATTATTTTAACATCAGAAAACTCATGGCCTGTTTCAAGTAGTAGTAGAAAGAGATGAGATAGTGTTATTCTACTCCATCACTACACGGCTAGCCAATACTCACAAATTTACTAATTTACTACATGCGGAAGCTAATATATTTTTACATGTATTTTTTAATATGTTATTTGATCGATATATTGTATCGAGCTTCATTTTTTTATATAGTAGTCACGGCTATAAATCCCAAACAGGGCAATCGTTCAGGCCATATATCCCCGAAGGGTTTGGCAGAGGTACTCATACTTCTGAATATCACTCGAACCCTCATAGTCTGCACGATAAACGGTGTTCTACCCACTGAGCAATCACGGTTTGTATATTTTATTATTAAAATATTTGGTATTAAAAATCCAGTAATTTAGTCGATTTTACTAAAATGGGTATTAATATCATCTTAGTAGTATCATCTTTGCCGTGTAGTGCCGGCTTAGAATATCGCTTTCTACCCACGGGTGTCGTAAGAGGCGACTAAGGGTATTGGGGCTTTTTATGGGATTTTTGGGCGATGTGGTTGGAGACCCATCACCAAAAACCTTTATTTTTACCATCTTTTCCCCACTTAACTTCCAAAAGTGGCTGAGGAATTTATAATTCCTTAGCTCTGGTTACCCCTTGTAGAGAAATACAGCCGTGAGTATATGTATGTATGTTTACTAAAATGGGTAATAATATCATCTTATTTATTACCATTTACGTACCTAAAGGCAATATGACCCAACTCAAACGCTAACGCAATTTTCCTAATCCGATATTTCGTATAGGTACATATTTTAAATAAAATCTCCAAGTTATTGCCAGACAATGATTCCACAGTTTTTAACCCTCTGTTGTATCTAGAGGGTGTTGTAGAATTACATTGGTAATGGCGCGTTAGTTTAACTAGTGGATATATTGAATAGTTATATAAGAATGATTTTACGTCATGATACGACATGATAGTCCAGTGGGTAGAACACTCGCCTGAAAACGGAAGGGCGTGAGTTCCAATCCTGCGTCGGGCCTACACCAATTTGTCTTTTCTAAATTCATATGTGTGGTTAATTTATCATGGTTGTTAACGGTGAGGGAAAACATCGTGAGGAAACCCACATGGCTGAGTTGTACTTGGTCATGTGACAGTGTATTCGTACAAAACGGCGATAGGCCTGCCCCCTATCACGTGAGTACACTGTCGAAGCAAAACGTGGGTACCTTCTCTGGACACTAGATGGCGGTGCCATGTGAGTTCGGGAGTATTGGTACCTCTGCCAACCCCTTCGGGAATAAACGGAGTGAACGTTTTGTTATGTTATTTTACGTCAATCAAGGATATTATAAGATGTATGCATACACACATACATATACTCAGGGCCATAAATCCCAAGAAGGGGTAGCCAGAAATTCAGAGCTAGAATCTCCTCAGCCACATTAGGAATTTGATAGAGGGCAATATAGTAGAAATAAAGTATTGTTGGTGACCGAACCAAACACATCGCCCAAATACTACTTAAAACGCCCCATTAGTCGCCTCATACGAAACCCGTTGGTAGAAAGGAGTAGTGACATTCTAAATCTAAAAAAAATCTTAAAAAAAATACAAAAATCTAAAACTACACGGCACATAATTTTAGAACTCTGCGAAAAACGGCCTAAATAACGATCAAAGGAGTAGGAGATAGAAGTATACTTAGCCAACCTATTCTCATTCGGATGAAGTGTAGACAAAGTTCATGAGGTTTCCCAGAATCGTACTAATTCGCGGTTGATTGATAGTCTCTTCCTACCCTAATGTGAACTGATGTAAGAATATTGCATACATATGAAAATTAAAGAAATCATTTCACACCAGAAAGAACAATACAAATATTTATAATTATTAAAATGTTTGGACATACACACTTAAAGTCCCCTCATAGGCAAAGAAAAGGTTACGTTACGATAAAGGTTAAGGTATTAAGATGTATGATATCAAACTTCTAGCTCTTCTAGCGCTTAATTATGTGATAGTTAGGCGTTTTCAACATTTGCATTCTATCTGAAAAGATAGACAAGTGGCATTCCGAATTACTAAAAAATAAAAAATTCGGAGGTAGGAAACGCAAACACTACTAAAACGCGTAAAAGAAATAAAGGATAGAAGAATTTCGCGCTGGCAGCCATTGACACGGTAGCTCAATTGGCAAGAGCGACGGGGGCAATGAGAAGCAGTGAATGATTAGAGAATTGTCTTTATTTCATCAATGAGCTAAAAACATAATTCAACAAAATCTTTAAAACTAAGGTAATACTGTGTAATACAAAATGCTCTTTTGCTGAATGGGCCACCGCTGGAATTAGAATAAGTAGAGATCACCTATATAACATTTATAGAGAAAAGTCCTATAACTTCAACCAAGATTTTATTATTTATGCCAGAAATTATTCAAAAATTTTCAAAAAAGTTTGTGGTGAAACTAAATCTAGATGCATAAAACATTAAATTTAAAGAAAATTAAGAATTCTTCTAACAAGAGTAAGACTGTCTGGAAAATAATTAACAGTGAAACTGGAATACTAAAGTCCCCACATGATCTCAATTTATTATTAGATAATGAACTGATACAGCCAAGATCACAAATTGCTGACATTTTTGAAAATCATTTTATAAATATCCCCACTCAGACAACAGAGAAATTAAATTCATGTCCTCAAAAAGCTCTTGAGTTGTTGGAACAAAATGTTACCAAAACAACAGCACAGTTTTCTTTCAAGTATGTTGACAGAAATGATATAATTAAAAATTTTAAAACTATTAATCTTAAAAAAAACCGAAAACATAACAGGAATGTCAGTTTTCGTCGTAAACAGAATAATAAATATAATCGCTCCCCATTTAACGAAACTTTTTAATAAATTTATAGATATAGGAGAATTTCCAGACTGTATGAAGTTAAGTAGGCTCATCCCACTACATAAATCAGGACTTTACCAATTATAGGCCTATTTCTATTTTACCAGTTCTCAGTAAAGTTTTTGAGAAAATCATGTCCAACCAAATGCTTTCATATTTCAACAATCATAATATTTTCCATGACGAGCAATATGGTTTCACCAAAGGTAGGTCTACTGTAGATGCAGGAGTATCACTAATGAAACATATTTTTAATTCATGGGAAAACTCCCGGGATGCGTTAGGTATATTTTGTGACCTCACAAAAGCTTTTGATTGTGTAAAAAAAGAAATAGCGTTGATTAAACTTAAAAATTACGGTTTTGACGAGCAAGCACTGAAATTAATGGCATCTTATCTTAGTAAAAGAACTTTAAAGGTTGATATTAATGGAACCACGTCGGAAGGATCGGAAATAGAGATGGGCGTTCCTCAAGGTTCTATGCTTGGCCCATTACTGTTTCTGATTTACATTAATGATCTACCATTTATGATACAAAAGTATTCTGAGATAGTTATGTTTGCAGATGACACATCTTTGATATTTAATGTAGCGAGATGTTCTACATCTCTTGACGACGTAAATAAAACTATCTCACTGGTATTGCATTGGTTTCCTGTAAATAACCTGGTTGCCTAAAAAACTAAATGTATTAAATTTACTTTACCGAATGTTAGGCAAGTTGAGGCAAATATTGTTATTGACAGTGAAAAAGTAGAATTAGTGAAAGAGACAAAATTCCTAGGAATAATAATCGATTCGTAGTTGCAATGGGGACCCCATATACTAACACTTTCTAAAAGGCTGAGCTCAGCAGCGTGTGCCGTGCGTAAGATTAGAGAAATAGCAGACGTAGAAACAGCTCGCATTGTGTATTTCAGTTATTTTCATAGTATTATGTCGTACGGTATTTTATTATGGGGTAAAGCGGCTGATGTTCATAAAGTTTTCGTCTTACAAAAGCGAGCTATCCGATCTATTTACATGTTGAGGTCGAGGTATTCGTTGCGTGAAAAATTGAAAGATATTGGTATTCTAACTGTCTCTTGCCAACACATATTTGAGAATTTAATGTATGCTAAAAAGAATATAGGCCAATTTAGTAAAGTTAGTGAGAGGCATACTGTTAACACTCGAAATAAGGACAAACTTCACGTACCGAAGTGCAGACTTAATAAAGTAAGTAACCTGAAAGAATTGCCTGTGGCATCTTTTAAAAAGGCAATTAAGGCCATGCTTTTAAAGAAATCTTATTACAGTGTTCAAGATTTTTTAAACGACAAGAACCCAACGCGCACATGACCGTGTCCGTGAAGCTACAAATCTTCCCTCGTTATTCCCAGGAATAATTGTCTGGTGAGGATTTTCTTCTCACGTTATGTGATTGGTTTTTTGTGATGGACAATTTATTTTTATTATGTCAAACTAGCGTTTGGTTTCGTCGCATAGAAAATCTTTTATAATAGTAAAAACATGTTAATAAACTGAAATTGTACAAACCATGTTTTGAAAAAAACGAAAAAATGTTAATGTAAAGAGTTTCTTTGTTGCTTCTTCTCTTTTCGAACACCTTCCGAAGCAACGGACTAATGATAAATTTGAAAAAAAAATTGACTTTCATAAAATGATAGTTTTTAACTTAATTTTGAAGAATAAACTTTTTGACTTTTGACTTTTTTTTTGGGGCGTATACCCGAGGTCGTGGGTTCGAATCCCGCCTGTGTCGAAATTTTTCTTTCCTTTATTTATTAATAATAATTCCCACATGAGGTTTACATGAACGAAAAGATTTAAATTATGTGATAGTTAGGCGTTTTCAACATTTGCATTCTATCTGAAAAGATAGACAAGTGCCTTCCGAATTACTAAAAAATAAAAAATTCGGAGGTAGGAAACGCAAACACTATTAAAACGTATAAAAGAAATAAAGGATAGAAGAATTTCGCGCTGGCAGCCATTGACACGGTAGCTCAATTGGCAAGAGCGACGGGGGCGTATACCCGAGGTCGCGGGTTCAAATCCCGCCTGTGTCGAAATTTTTCTTTCCTTTATTTATTAATAATAATCCCCACATGAGGTTTACATGAACAAAAATATTTAAATTCTAGCTCTTCTTCACTTTCTAACTCTAAATATCTCACTAACCCTTTTGAGATTAATAGCCGTGAGTATATGTATGCATGTATGATGTATGTAAAAATCATCCTGTGAACGCGATTGCTGCAACTAACAACACAATTTCGTAGCTGACATCCAGAAATTTTTCAATATGATTAAAAGCGTTCGTTTGAAACATCAATTTGTTATTTGTCTTAAACAAAGACTGGCATGTTGTGTGAGATTCAAATTCTTTCGAACTACAGCTTTTATACATAAAAAATTAAACATACGAATTACATTTTCCGATAAGTTAGAAGGAAGGTATTCATTTTAATAAATAAGGGTAATTCATATAACCGAACGTCCAGAGGATGGTGATATTTCCAGAGGTTAATTTTATTTATTGGGTCGTCCCAGCTAGGTAAAGTAAAATCCCATTCCCCACTTTCCCGTTTTACCATAGTTAAGGGCATTTTAGCTATTACTGGGCGATGCAATAGCAAACCTATACCATTAACCCTTTAATTGAAGATATTGATAACCGTGATAGCCCAGTGCAAACGACTAGTGTTCAAATCCTGGGTCGTGCCTACACCAATTTGTCTTTTCTAAAGACATATGTGTGGTTAATTTATCATGGTTGTTAACGGTGAGGGAAAACATCGTGAGGAAACCCACATGGCTGAGTTGTACTTAGTCATGTGACAGTGTATTTGTACAAAACGGCGATAGGCCTGCCCCCTATCACGTGAGTACACTGTCCTTGCAAAACGTGGGCACTCTCGTGTCGTCGTCTGAAAGTCACGTGATGTTCATAAGTATTAGTACCTCTGCCAACCCGTTCGGGGATATTCGGCGTGAACGTTTATGTTATGTTATGTTGAAGATATTGTTATTGTAATCTCTCTCTTGTGTAATCTTTTCCAAATTATCGTATACCAATTTATTATTCTAACCTATGAGCTAACGATATAGAGCTACAAGCGTGCTAAGGCCACAGTTCCTCAAAGCCCTCAGCCGAATGAAAATCTCATTCTTTAGAGAGACTGAATCTAAGCGTTACGTTCAGACTCTTTCAAGAACGATATTGCAGTGCTTTTAGTGATCAGAGTTTCTCAGGATTTGGACTGACTTCGTTATTGAAGTTTTTAAGCAAAATTTTCACTGCTACTTTTCACAGTTCATGATTTATAACATTTCTAAATTTAAATCTTTTTGTTCAGGAAAACCTCATGCGGGGATTATTACTAATAAATAAAGAATAAATAAAGGAAAGAAAAATTTCGACACAGGCGGGAATCGAACCCGCGACCTCGGGTATACGCCCCGACGCTCTGCCAATTGAGCTACCGTGACAATTGGCTGCCAGCTCGAAATTCTTCTATCCTTTATTTGTTTTACACCGGAATTTTTTTATCAGGAAAACCTCATGTGGGGATTATTACTAATAAATAAACACATTGCTTTAAACAACTTTCAGGAGATATCTTCGGATACATCATTATCATCACTAGAGGAGCCGCAGCAGATACGTTTTTGGATTCTTTTTACATTTTTATTCCACTTCCTCGGTGTTTTGCACTACAAAAGATTCTGCGTATATCCGTGAGTGAATATCTTTTCTCATTTATGAACATACATGATAGAAATCTAAACACAAACACATATAAATTAATAAAAACAAAGCAAACATACAGAACAGAACATAGGAAGATTTATACGTTATGAAGAAAAACCAGAGTTACAGAACAGAACTTGATACAATTTTGACGATTGATCGGTGTGATTGGCTTGACGAATAGACGTATTGACGTATATACGTTCTGTTTTCCAAAGTTTTTTGTTTGTTTATTTTTTTTCAAATGGTCTCAAAACCTTCTTATAAATGTAACTTCTAATGAAACATTATTGAATCAAGTTCTTAGATTCCATTGCTATTTATATTAAAGTATAATTACAGAAATATGGATGGTGGTGGAAATGGTGATATATAGCTGTGAGTATATGTATGTATCTCTTGCCCATGCTTTTATGCATCAAAGGTCATAATATTCTAACTGAGCTCCCAAAATTGCGTCTCCCGGAATCGCCCATATTTCTATACCCGCCAAAAAAACTAACTGAATTTTTCCAACACTTAAAAATTCAAAGCGTTTATCTGCGCTTTAAAAACGATGTAATTTTGGGTTTAAGTAGCAGTTTATCAAAAATATTTCTTTGTCTAGCGGATATTCGCTCATTTTTATATGGACATCTGAAAAAATGTGCCCTCTCAATATTTTCAAACGACACTTTTATGTCTTTTATTGCCAGCGGAGAGTCCTACAAGATTATATCTCTTACGTAGCAATATTTTAAAGGTAGGGTCACTGTTACGTGGAATTAGGAAGTGTAGACTGGAGTTTTCATTTAACGCACATACATACATACTAGGGATTGCAATCCGGTCCGGCGGATCCGGTAATCCGGCGGATCCGGCGTGTTTTTGGACCTACCGGATCCGGTGGGTCGGCGCCGGATCCGGTGGCGGATCCGGTAAAGCAAAAAATATGTACGCGAAAAACTGTAGGTATGTAAAACTGTAGTACAATCAACACTAAATGTTTTCTTTACTCGTAATATTTACTCGCATTTTTCCATTGCAAAAATAAATGTTTCCTGTTTTTTTTGTTTCTTAGGATTATGAAAGTTGATTTTATAAGTACTGATTTAAAACTCTGTTTTGTTAATTAAAAAGTAGTTAAAAGTCTGTGTAAATTATTAAAAATAGTTTAATAGTATTATTATTTAAGTACTTAGTACTCAGAGCAATAAGTGAGAGTCAGACTGATTACTTAGGTACTTTATTATTTAGCAACCGTGATAGCCCAGTGGATAGAACACTCGGTTATCGTGTAAACGACTAGTGTTCAAATCCTGGGTCGGGCCTACACCAATTTGTCTTTTCTAAAGACGTATGTGTGGTTAATTTATCATGGTTGTTAACGGTGAGGGAAAACATCGTGAGGAAACCCACATGGCTGAGTTGTACTTAGTCATGTGACAGTGTATTCGTACAAAACGGCGATAGGCCTGCCCCCTATCACGTGAGTACATTGTCCATGCAAATGGTGGGTACTCTGAACACCAGGTGACAAAGTCACGTGATGTTCAGAAGTATTAGTACCTCTGCCAACCCCTTCGGGGATATTCGGCGTGAACGTTTATGTTATGTTATGTTTATTATTTAGAAAAGTTTCATAATTTCATTTAGTACAAATAGTACCAAAAATTACATTACCAAAAAATATAATTTAAAGTGAAATAAATTATTTTTATATATTATATATTTTTATATTTAGTATTTTATTTTACTTTATACGTATTATTATCAAAACTAAAAATCAGTAATACTAGGCCCTAAGTAACTTTAAAATCCGACCGGATCCGGCCGGATCCGGCCGGATTGGAGCCAATCCGGTGAAATCCGGCCGGATTGAAAATTATACCGGATTGCAATCCCTAATACATACACATTAATTCTCACGGTTATAAATCCCTTGAAGGGGTAGCCAGAGCTAAAGAAATATAAATTCCTCAGTTACTTCTGCACGTCAAGTGGGGAAAAGATGCTAAAATGAAGGTTTATTGAAATTAAAAAGCCCCAATTAAAGTCGTCTCTTACGTACATCCAGGGTAAGAAACGGCGTAGTGCTATTCTAAGCCGACACTACACAGCTCAATATAGTGTGACTGAACTCTTTACTTTATTTGCTGCGTAGTGTCGGCTTAGAATAACACTACCCCATTTCTTCCAGTGGGTGTACGTTGGAGACCCATCACCAAAACCCTTTATTTCACCATCTTTTCCCCACGCAACTTCCAAAAGTGACTGAGGAATTTCTAATTCCTTAGCTCTAGCTACCCTTTCAAGGGATTTATAGCCGTGAGTATATGTATGTATATATGGATGAACTCTTTACCTTTAATAAAATTAATTGCAATTTTTGAAAAGACAATATAATAATATATAAAAATAATATACTTTATTAAGCAGATAAATCCTACATTATGGAGATAACGATTTGTACATATATTGAAATATATAATATTGGAACAGAGGCTATTAGTTAACATATTTTTCTTATCTTAAGCATCTATAATAGACCAAGACTACTAACATTACCTTCCACATTGGCTCTATAGACCCCTTTACCACTTTACTGTCATCCATCCTCTCGATGTGCCCAAACCATCTCAACATTCCTTTTTCTATCTTTTTTACAATATCATCTTTCACGCTGCACCATTCACGAATCACGTCATTTCTCACACGATCACATAACCTTACATTACAAACATTTTTGAGGACCTCTCATGCTTCTTCTGCCACACCCAACATTCACTGCCATACATATTATGTAACATCTTTTTTTGTATCCGCAATCATGACACTAAAATGGTTTCAATGGTTCCAATCGTTTCATAAGCGTAGGAACCAGAACAGCACCATGCGCTGCCATTCGGGCCTTTTCGGACACCGACTGACTAGACATGAAACTATTCAAAGCTCCATTAATCGCATTACCCTTTTTCACTCTTCACTTGATATCTTCATCACACTTTCCATCCCTAGTAAACAAACTTCCCAGATATACAAATTCTTTCACTTGTTCCACTTTCCAAGGCATTTTAACGCTTCGATTATTCTTATATTCGAGTCGTGTAGTGCTGGCTTAGAATGTCACTACCCTTTTCTACCCACGGTTGTCGTATGGGGCTTTTTTTAAGTGGTTTTTGGGCGATGCGGTTGGAGACCCATCATCAACGGTACTTCATTTCTACCATCTTGTATCCCCTATCAACTTCCAAATGTGGCTAGGGAGTTCCTAGCTCTGAAGCTCTGGCTACCTCTTTTTGGGATTTATGGCCGCGAGAATATGTATGTATGTACGATTTTTCGTAAACAAATTGCTTATAATGTTAATGATTATAAAAGCTTTATTATAGACTATTATCAAATGAAACACACCCTGGGTTTTATCTAGCCTAGGGCAAGCAAAGTTATAAATTCACTTTATCTATATTTTCTTGCTTAACATTTCTTGCCCTCTTTGTTTTCAATGGCTGAATGAAATGAAAAAACGTGGGTTGCTCGATAGACGAAAAATATGGCACAGAGCGCCCCACGCTATTTCATGATTTTCAGCTTATAAAGGAAACTAGTTTTCACTTTTTAGTACTGAAGCATCTTAATTTATTTAATCCTGATAACCCTTAGTCAGGATAATGGGAGGAACCAATGAAACTAGTATAATATCCCTGTTTCTCCATAAGTAACAAATGTTTAAACTAAATCGGTCCGTTTGAAGTGGGTCATAATCTAGTTTAAAAGTCAGTTACATACATACATACAGATGAAGCTAAAATAAGCATGTCAAAAAGGGCATGTTTAAAAATCTTGATGGATGTAAGGCTAGAGAAGAGAAAACTTAACTTAACCCAATGCGAAATAATGGCGTGAGGATATACATATGTATGCCCCCTTTTTGTACTGACTAGCTGACCCAGTGATATAGGACAGCTAAAACGGTTAATTAGGTTGAGTTATATTAAACAGCTTAAAAGACTGAGGCGCTAGTCTTTTATAGAAGAACTCGAGTAGTTTAGTTTTTTATTAAATCTACTAAGTCTCTTGTAAAATTGAGGCGAGTCGTCTTTACAGGACTTAAAAACCTGAGTCTTTTTCATCACTAGTCCAGACCAAGAAAAGAGCCTGGGGCAAAGCATTCTGTATGTTCAATTACCTAATACAAGTTCGATTTTTATTTATTTCCGAATGTTTTACGTGATGTTCATAAGTATTAGTACCTGTGGCACCCCTTCGGAGACTTTTCAAATAATATTTCATTGAATATAGCATCTGTTCAAGCATTGTGTGGAATTGAATTAAAAATCTCGAAATAAAAAAATATTATTGTCTTTTAATACTATTTGAAAGAAACGGCAGACCTAATTTGATGTCTTAAATATCAATAAACTACCAGTTGGATTGCTCTCATTTTCTATTCGATTCATCTATTTAGAACATCACTCCATAACCCTTTAAAAAGAGAGGAAGACATTTGCCGTGTAGTGCCGGCTTAGAATGTCGCTACCCCTTTCTACCCACGGTTGTCGTAAGAGGCGACTAAGGGTATTGGGGCTTTTTATTGGATTTTTGGGCGATGCGGTTGGAGACCCATCACCAAAAACCTTTATTTTACCGCCTTTTCCCCACTCAACTTCCAAAAGTGGCTGAGGAATTTATAATTCCTTGGCTCTGGCTACCCCTTCTAGGGAATTATAGCCGTGAGAATATGTATATGTATGTATGTATGTATGAAGACATTTCGTAAATTGATACATGAGGACAGAGGTCACACGGAGCCATATGGCCAATATCAAAGACAAGAAGCAAACGTACCATACTGGGATATACACTCTATAGTATAGTTATACAAATGTGACAGCTCATGAACACCGCTTAAGGTGCAGGCGATGAGGGTTCATATCCCGGGTCGGACCTACACCAATTTGTCATTGCTAAAACATATTTGTGGTTAATTTATCTTGGTTGCTAACGGTGAGAGAAAACATCGTGAGGAAACCCACATGGCTTAGTTGTACTTAGTCATGTGACCGTGTACTTGTGCAAAACGGTGATAGGCCTGCCCCCTATCACGTGCCCCCTATTTTTGATCATATTTCTCAACTAAGGTGTCATGTTTCAAGGACATTTACGTCCGATATCTGAATTGAGTATTCAAGCTGAGAACGACTTAAGTATCGTTTTGTCTCATTCAGTTGTTAAGATTTCAATTCGACAGAACGATACTTAAGTTGTTCTCAGCTGGAATACTCAATTCAGAAATCGGTCGTTAGAAACCCTATTTTATTATTTGCTTATTTTGTATAATATTTTTCGTTCACATTATATTAATAGCCGAAGCGAAATAACACACACTAACACAAACTAATCTATATCTACTGAACCATTCAGTAATAAAGGCCGGGATCTGGCCACAACAAATCTTAGTAGGTCAAACTATACGTTTTATTACTACTAAACCGAAACCGATGTGCATTCACCGAAATATCTGTTACTTATGTGTATTTTACACAACTCACTCATTCTGAACCTATCTTACAACACCCTTGATTCTTTCTCTTTTTAACTAGTAGTAAAAGAGAGAGATAGAAGTAGAACTCGGATGTTGAAAGGTATTTGAATAGGTCATTTTTTACGAACAGTTAATATTTTTGTTCGTCATGTGTGCGGGTTGTAAAACTTGTGTTTTTCTGTGCAGACGGTTTGTTTTTGTTTTTTATGTATGATGTAATTGAGCTGTTAAAATTGTTTAGGATTGTGAATCGCTTCATCAGCTCGGAAGTTTATTTTGTGCAGTTAGTGTGGATCTTTGAACATTATTTTCCTTTAATTTGATATTTGTATCGTAGCGCTGGGTGGGCATATATTTGCTTCAGTTTTAACATCTTCCTGTGAAGGGTTGCGTGTGGTGCAAGTGTCTTGTAGAAAGTATTTAAATATTTACCTACCTATTTGTAGGGCCGTGTAGTGCCGGCTTACAATTTCACTACTGCTTTCTACCCTACAGTGTCTTAAGAGGCAACTAAGGTTACCTATATGCTTTTTTTTCAAGTGTTTTTTGTGCGACGCGGGTGGAGACCAATCACCAACGATAATTTTATTTCTACCATCTTGTCCCCTAAAAACTTCGAAATGTGGCTGAGGAGTTTCGAGCTCTGAAGCTCTGACTACCCCTTTTTGGGATTTATGGCCGTGAGTATATGCATGTATGTTAAAATAACCAAATATAAATGAAGACCATCACAGATTCATGCAATATTCGAACATCCAAACCTTAAAATAAACTAATACAGAATTCGTATCCATCACAAAACTCATTCCGCCCGTCATACGAAGGTTGTATAGGTAAAACCTCGCATCGATTGTGCGGACATGAAAAAACGATCAGTGCTAATTGAAACCGTGAGAGCCTTCTAAAACTGCAGACCAATGTTCCGCTATAAATAGAATTCGGGATAGTAAGGATTATCGGATTTAGAATAGGCTTTTATGGTTTTTGATGGGATTTTGTAATTAGTTTGTTAGATATTTAAGTTGCTATGTAGTGTTAGCGATGGTGTGGGCGATGTGATCCAAGACCCATCTTTATCTTTTATTTCACAATTTCCAACAGGCTGTGTAGTGTCGGCTTAGAATAGCACTACCCAATTTCATCCGGTGGGTGTACCTAAGAGGCGACTAAAGGTTTGGGGCTTTTAAGGTATTTTTGGGCGATGCGGTTTGACACCCATCATCAACAACCTTTATTTCACCATCTTTTCCCCACGCAACATCCAAAAGTGGCTGAAGAATTTCTAATTCCCTAGCTCTGGCTACCCCTTCTTGGGATTTATAGCCGTGAGTATATGTATGTAAGTATGTAATTTTCAACAGGGCACCTAGAAGGCTAAGTAAGTGCGTAAGAGTTGGTTGTTTTACACCATACGAAATCTAGTTAAGTGGTCGCTCGTATTATATATGCTGTATCTTTTATTTCAAATTATTTTACAATGGGCCGTGAGTATAATTTATGTAAACATAACATAACATAAACGTTCAGGCCGCATATCCCGGAAGAGGCTGGCGTTGTTCTAATACTTCTAAACATCACGTGTATTGTCACCTGGTGTTCAGAGTACCCACGTTTAGCATGGAAAGCGTACTCACGTGATAGGAGGCAGGCCTATCGCCGTTTTGTACGAATACACTGTCAGTAAGTACTAAGTATTACTAAGTACAACTCAGCCATGTAAGATTCCTCACGATGTTTTCCCTCACCGTTAAGAACCGTGATAAATTAACCACACATATGTCTTTAGAAAAGACAAATTGGTGTAGGCCCGACCCGGGATTAGAACACTAGTCGTTTGCACGATAACCTGTGTTTTACCCATTGAGCTATCACGGCGTTGTCGTATAATCTATGTGGGCCAATAAAATTTCTAATTCTTATGATCTCTTCACTCTCTACTATCTACTCCTCGTCTACCCCTTTTATAGAATTATTCTAATGGCTGTCTATGCAATGATTCGATGGTTTCGGAACTAGGCCATTGCTACCTTCAAACAACCACAGGTAATACGAAAATAAAACAAATATCGATTGCATATATTATGATAATGACTATTGATCCACTTTTTAAAACTTTTACTGTTAAGTTCGTTGTTGAAAGTTATGTATACTATTTATACAATAATTTACTTCCTTTAAGTACATCTTTTATATAGCTTAAATATACATTTATTTTTAATTATATATTATGTTACATGTGTGGTTAATTTATCATGGTTGTTAACGGTGAGTGAAAACATCGTGAGGAAACCCACATGGCTGAGTTGTACTTAGTCATGTGACAGTGTATTCGTACAAAACGGCGATAAGCCTGCCCCCTATCACGTGAGTACACTGTCTATGCAAAACGTGGGTACTCTGAACACGAGGTGACAAAGTCACGTGATGTTCAGAAATATTAGTACCTCTGCCAACCCCTTTGGGGATATTCGGCGTGAACGTTTATGTTATGTTATTACATATTATGTTAAGTTTCTATGAATTAAGCAAGAAAGTAATGGGAATTAATGGCGTAAGTATAAGTAAGTTTATTATTAAAAGTCATGTTCCCGCTGAGAGCTACATTTATGTGATGAGCATAAGTGATTATTTTGAAGTCTTGGATTGTATTTATATGTGTATTATATAATATTAAATATATCGTTGAGACATAATACAAGTTTAACTTAGTTTGGGGCTAATTTTTTCTATGTGTTCTGTGTTCACCTTCCAAAGGTTGTCTGGAAAAGACCGCCAATTGTACCTCACTGTAAACTGTTTGATCATATTATTATTTTTGTAAATTTGTGTTCGATGTTCATTAAAGAGTTATTCTATTCTATTATATTTCCGTATATTTATTAATATTATTATCTATTACAATGATTCAATTAAACTTGCCGTGTAGTGCCGGCTTAGAATGTCGCTACCCCTTTCTATACACGGGTGTCGTAAGAGGCGACTATGGGTATTGGGGCTTTTTATTGGATTTTTGGGCGATACGGTTGGAAACCCATCACCAAAAACCTTTATTTTTACCATCTTTTCCCCACTCAACTTCCAAAAGTGGCTGAGGAATTTATAATTCCTTAGCTCTGGTTACCCCTTCTAGGGAAATATAGCCGTGAGGATATGTATGGATATGTCAATTAAACTAATCAAATAAACCTCTAATATATTCACTCTATAGCTTCGTTTACTTCCATCAATCTTTTCATACATGCTCTTTTATTTTTCATACTACGAACGCCTGCCTTTTTGAGCACACTCTCAATTTGGTCCAGGTGTGTTCTCCGTGGTCGCCCTCTACTAACATTACCATCCACACTAGCTCTATAGATCCCTTTTACCAATTTTCTAACATCCATCCTCTCTATGTGCCCAAACCATCTCAACATTCCTTTTTCTATCTTACTTACAATATCATCTTTTACACCACACCTTTCACGAATCACATCGTTCCTCACACGATCACATAACCTCACATTACAAACTTTTCTGAGGGACCTCATTTCTACTGCATTCACATAAACATACATACACTCACGGTTATAAATCCAAAAAAGGGGTAGCCAGGGCTTTGGATTGTTCCTCAGCTATCTTTGGAAGTTAGGTAAAGAAAATATTGTAAAGCAAAGTGATAAATTACATCCCGCATCGCCCAAAAAAAAAACAAAAGCCCAAATACCCTTAGCCACCTCTTACGAACGAAGAAAGAGAGATTTCTGTCTACCCAATGTTACCCTGCGTTTATTTTCTAAAGTTCCATTTAATACATACATACATACATACATATACTCACGGCTATAAATCCCTAGAAGGGGTAGCCAGAGCTAAGGAATTAGAAATTCCTCAGCCACCTTTAGAAAGTTGAGTGGGGAAAAGATGGTAAAATAAAGGTTGTTGGTGATGGGTCTCCAACCGCATCGCCCAAAAATCCCTTAAAAGCCCCAACACCGTTAGTCGCCTCTTACGTACACCCACCGGAAGAAATGGGGTAGTGCTATTTTAAGCCGACACTACACAGCAATTCCATTTAATCTATTACCTATTATTGTAATTACACAATGGTTCAATTAAACTAATTCAAATAAACCTCTAATATATTCACAGATCGCCGTAGAGAATGATAACGTAAATGTCTTGTAACGTAACCGTGTAGCCCACAGTGAAGCTAGTTTATGTTCACAATAAAATATTAATAAAACATTGCAATGCGTCTTCTACGCGTTGTTTTAGAGATGGCCACGGTTTTATCGCTTTTTATTTTAAAAAAGTTTCTTACTTTATATTATATTTTAATAGACATTATGAATATCTCTGTAGTGTTGGTTTAAAATAGTACTTACCCATTTGTTCCCGCGGGAGTCGTAAGAGGTTACAACAATATTTTTTTTACAACAACAATTTTTTTCTTTAAAAAAAAATTGAAATAAAAAAGGGAGATAACAGATAAGGGAGCCACTACCATGCTGATTTCCTTATTAATCCGTTCATAACACTGAAAACATCACATTTTGTACATTACATGTTACAATTTTATCTCATATAAAAAATTGTTTTATCAATATACAATGCGAGAAGAAGTCTTTAATTTACTACCAGTCCGACTTCCTAGTACACATTTTAGAACATGTCATATTATAATACATAAACTATAGACTCACAAAATTATCGCCCAGCTCACTCCCGCGACCAGTGAAAGGTCCTCTCGCGAGGAGTTACCGTCCAGTCTTTAATAGTGCCCAGTTTGACCCCAGACCGTTTGATGGCCCATTTTAATGTTAAACGTTACACGACGTTTCACTGTTTTATGTTTTCGCCAAGATGATCATTTTCTATGATGTATTTGTTTGAAACTAAAAAAAAATCATTTTTTCATGGTTGTATATTTTTGCCCAACAATCTCTCAAAATTCCTTAAGTCGTCTCGCGCGTCTCCTGCCGCAAGAAGTGAGATAGTGCTATTTTAAACTGCTGGCGCGCAATTATTATTATTATGGCCATTTTAAACTAACACTAGACAGCTTGAGAATAAAAATGGATAGAAAACCCCTTTATCGTAATCTAAACTAATCTTTGTCTTCGCTTTAAATAAGTAAATATGTAAAGTATCGTTTCAGTATTTTATGGTTTCGCCAAAAGGATCACTTCCTATAATGTGGTAATATTTGTGGGAAACTAATAATTTAAAAGTAGGTTTTTTAAAACTGCGTCGCCTTTCAAACATTTGCAATGCTCAAAACCCTTACGTCGTCGCCTCGTACAAAAGGATAAGATATAGCGCTATTTTCTAATAGAAAATAAAGATTCAATATTGCAAATTGAAACACAAATTATTTACAAATATAATTAAACATAATAAAATAGAATAAAAGAGCATGTAAGAAAATTTTGATGGATGAAAACGTAGCTAGAGAGGTTTACGAGGATCATACAAAGGGGCCATCGATAGTCTCTGCCTACCCCAATGGGAATTACGGCGTGAGTATTGGTATATGTTTTGCAAGGAAAATTATAATCGGCTCCTTCCAGACCACCTTTGCATGGGTAGTTCAATTGATTGATTCGAGAGAAAAAGATTTTATAGTCATAATAAAAAATAAAACATATATTATATCGAAAAAAACTTTATGTAACTTCAAACATCAAATTAATTAAAAAAAAACATTTAACTAATACGAACAATATGTTTGCAGTGGGTAGAACACTCGGTTATCGTGCAAACGACTAGTGTTCAAATCCTGGGTCGGGCCTACACCAATTTGTCTTTTCTAAAGACATATGTGTGGTTAATTTATCATGGTTGTTCGTTAACAACCATGATAAATTAACCACACATATGCACCGTTGTGAGGAAAAACATCGTGAGGAAACCCACATGGCTGAGTTTTACTTAGTCATGTGACAGTGTATTCGTACAAAACGGCGATAGGCCTGCCCCCTATCACGTGAGTACACTGTCGATGCAAAACGTGGGTACTCTGATTGAACACCAGGTGACAAAGTCACGTGATGTTCAGAAGTATTAGTACCTCTGCCAACCCCGTCGGGGATATTCGGCGTAAACGTTTTTGTTATGTTATGTTATAATATTTAACACATTTTAATTTCATGCTGTTTAATGCTGTACTAATGTTGTGTTGTGTATGCTTAGAATAACACAACTCTATTTTGTTCTATGGATTTGTAATATAGGCCAACCCAATAAGGCAGTAAAAACTTATTTCTTTTACCATTTGCTATGTCCGAACATCCATTGTCAGAAAAGCCATTAGAATTCTAAATTGAAAAAAAGGTACTATTTAGGCAAAAGGTCTCCAAATTAATGAATAAACATAGCTAATTATACTCCTTGAAAGCCTAAAGTTACTTTTTTAATTGCTTTCGACATTAGCCTTACATTTATCAAAAAGCGTAACCTTTTTTTAACGAAAAACACTTCAATGACAAACTTTTCCAATTTACTTTCTCAGTACATTATTTATTTTTTGAGATGTTAATTATAACTTAGGCCATTGAAATACTCTTTTAAGATGTAATCAGGTAAGTACAAATTAAAATAACTTAAGTTGGGAAAGTAATAAGAATGTATATAAAACTTTATAAAAGTACTATTTTTATAACTGACCCGAATTTTACATACATACACTTGGCCCAATCTATAGATTGTCACCTAGTAAGATCCTGACATCTTTTTTGCAATATGTCACAATCACTTTCTTAGTCATATTTATAATCACTAGGTAGTGTCGGTTTAGAATAGCACTACCCTTTTTCTGCCCATGGATGATCGTAATAGGTGAGTTAGGATTTTGGGGCATTTTAAGTGATTTTTGGGCAATGGAGTTGGAGACCCATCACCAAGAACGTAAATTTTATAATCTATTTCCCACTAACATAACTTCCAAAAGTGACTGAGGATTTTTTATTCTTTAGCTATGGCTACCCATTTTATAGCCATGAGCCCCCACGTAAACCCACGGGTGTCGGAAGAGGCGACTAAGGGTATTGGGGCTTTTTATTGGATTTTTGGGCGATGCGGTTGGAGATCCATCACCAAAAACCTTTATTTGTACCATCTTTTCCCCACTTAACTTCTCTGGTTACCCCTTCTAGGGAAATATAGCCGTGAGTATATGTATGATTGTATGTAGCCGTGAGCATATGTATGTATGTATTCATAAGCACAATCCACAAACGAAGTAGCCACGCACTGCTAAGACTTAAAAAACTGCCACTCATGAAAGATGCGAGGGGAACCAATATGCTTCCATTTAAGTCCTATCATTCGACATCCATCCATACGAACAATCCTCTTCATTATTATTTTATCCAAGTAATTGCCTGTTCTGTTTATTTAATATCAAGATTATTTCATACGTAGAATATCAATAAGCCTCCTATCAATCAAATGATGTGGACCAGAAAAACGCAATTCCAAATGCCACCGGCAGATATTAAGAAAAATAATGTTAAAGTTAAAATATGTAAGATTATGAGCCAGCTTTTTGCGTAATATGTGATGTTATCATATCAAGTGTCATCTTACAAAAATGTGTTGTTTATTTCATGTTTATCTATTTAAAATTATGTAAATATTAAAGATCAAGATAAAATAAAGTAAATTGGTAAAAGAGATTTTGAGACAATGTGGATGATAATCCTAATAGAGGACACATTTGGACCAAATAGCGAGTGTGCTCAAAAAGGCGGGCGTCCTAAGTATAGAGATTAAAAGGGCATGGATGAGAAGATTGACGAATGTAAACGAACCTAGAGAGGTTTTTCAGGATTGTACAAAGTGGCGATCAATAGTATCTGCCTACCCAAATGGGAAACAAATGGCGTGAATATGTATGATGTATTTAATGATCAATCACTCGCGATGCATATCTTTGTAAATTAAATATAATTTTAAAGTTTTAAAATCTGTGCAAGTTTGGGGTGCATTGAGTGAAATGTAAATACATACAAATGCTGAGTCAGCTTTTAAAATCGTTGTTACTACGCGGGTATACGGCTGTTGTTTTCTTTTATATCTTGGAATTAGTGTGAATGATATTGTTATATTTTTCTTCTGTTGTATTTTGCTGTGTAGCGCCGGCTTAGAATAGCGCTACCCCGTTTCTACCGGTGGGTGTGCGTAAGAGGCGACTAACGGTATTGGGGCTTTTAAGGGAGTTTTGGGCGATGCGGTTGGAGACCCATCACCTACAACCTTTATTTTACCATCATTTCCCCACTCAACTTTCCAAAAGTTGCTAAGGAATTTCTAATTCCTTGGCTCTGGCTACCCCTTCTAGGAAATTATAGCCGTGAGTATATGTATGTATGTATTTTCTTCTGTGTGTTTGTATATATTTTTTGTGCTATGTGTCTTTGTTGTATGTATGTAATGTCGCAACCAAACCCGGGATATGCTGACTAGCGAGCCGACCTCAATTCATAGTTACACGCAACTTCCATTTGTTCGATGCAGCGTCAGCGCAACGTGAGGCAACGTGACCGCTGCATAGCGACAGCGTCGAGCGTCGGCGCCGCGATCCCAGGAAAATCATATTTCACTTTTGTCATAACCATCGGGCATTAGAGACTAACTTTAGTTGTAATTAATTTGTAATCTTTATTAATTAAATTAGTTTTAAATAATTTTGTTTTTTTTTGTATCTTGGGCTGCAGCCGTATGTAATTGGCGCAGTCGGTAGGATACTCGCGGGTCGCGTATTCAGAAGATTTCCGTATACAGCCGCCCGAGTGGCTTTTTAGTCGCATCCAGAGTATCCGAACCCACGTCGTGCTGCACCAGGAGTATCCAGACATTGATACTACAAAAGAAGCCAATATATTATGTGAGTACACTTGAACCTTTTTAGTGATTGCTCATCCTTACTTTATTTTTCCCGTGTTATTTTATATCCTTCAAGATTTTTCATCCGCGACAATCTGGGTCTTCTAGTATAGGTAGTAGTAGTAGTAGGAGGTATAGTTTTAGATAGCTATAGGGATATATCATTAGATAGTAGTGGTTCTGACGATTCTTTTAGAGAAATGGAGGATTTAGACCACGTGTTTAAGGCACTTCGCTTAGTACCGGAATTTGATGGAAACCCGAATATACTTATAAGGTTTATTCAACTTTGCGACCAATTAGTTGTCAATATTCTTAAACCGGGCGCTGACTTAACAAATAGTGCATTATTAAATGGCATATTAAATAAAATTTCCGGCCCTGCCGCGCGTTTAATTAACTCCAATGGTATACCGTCTGTTTGGCAAGGAATACGGAAGGCTTTAATAAATAACTTTGCAGATCAACGCGATGAGACGGCTCTTTACAATGATTTAGCTTTATTAACACAAGGACAACGCAGTCCACAAGAATTTTATGAAGCTTGTCTTAACTTATTTAGTACTATTATGACATATGTTTCCTTACATGAAACTATAGGTACAACTATTGAGGCAAAAAGGGACCTGTATAGGAAGTTAACCCTCCAAGCCTATTTACGAGGCCTTAAAGAGCCACTGGGTTCTCGTTTTCGATGCATGCGCCCTGAGACTATCGAAAAGGCTCTCGAATTTGTTCAGGAAGAGTTAAATACACTTTACTTACAACAAAGAAACGATATTGTAGATAAAAGGAGTTCCATTTTTAATCAACCACCAAAACCCCAGTATTTCATTCCGCAAAAGCCCTTCTCATTTGATATAGCTGGGCCTTCGCGTCCATTCCCAACACAACAATTTTCTAGACCACCTCAGATGGTTTCTCATCAATTTAAAACCCCATATAACCCCGGCATGACCCGGACACAACAAATGTTTCGGGCACCTCCACCTAATTACAATCCCCAAAGTAATGTATTTAGAATGAAGCCTCAATTCCAAATGAATAATCAAAGACCTTATGTGTCTAACCAATCTCAACCAATGAGTGGTTTAAGCCACTACGTTACCAAACCAGCACCTATTAGAGGACATGATTGGAACAAGCAGGGAAACCCTCCGCCATCCAATTATTTTAAAACAAGAGAAATGCATTTTAATTATTGTTACGAGCCTAATTATTCCGACGATAACTATTCAGATCAATATGACTATGGTACTCCTTACTATAACAATCCATATGAAAACTTAGATTATAGTCACGAGTATCCAGTAGCCTACCCTGACTCTCCTTCTAGCAATATGCCACCTGACAACTCGCATGATGAATATTATAGCCACGATAAAGAAGCCCAACCCCAGGATTTTCCAGTGACCCAACCATTAGACAAGCCAAAATAGAAATTAACCTTCAATCTCAGAGGCAGTTGCCTTATATTCAAATTCATTCTCCACCATTAAAGCTGCTTATTGATACCGGTGCAAACCAATCATTTCTCAGTCCTAACTCAGTTGAGCAATATTTTTCAAATATTCTATTAAATTATCAACCCTTTGAAGTCAGTAATGTGCATGCTGTAAGTCGTAGTGACTATTCCATTACTTTGCCAAATTTTCCTGAATTTCAGTTCCCAGGTGATTCGACCTTCTTTATATATAAATTTCATGACTATTTTGATGGACTTATTGGCTCCGATTTATTGAAAAAATTCGAAGCAACTATAGATTTTAAAGATAAATTACTTAAGACTAAGAATAACACTACACCAATAAATTTTTATGAATCACGCAACTCTAATCTTTATGAGGAAATAATACCAGCCAACTCTTCAAAATTAGTGCGAATACCAGTATATCTTCAGGATTGTGATGTTTTCATAGAGGAACAACTCATTTCAAATTGCAACATCAGAGAATGTTTTACTAAAGTCCGTAATAATAGAGCCATAGTAGAGGTATTTAATCCTAGTCATAACGATGTCATATTTTCATTAAATTGTTCATTAAACGCCGAGACATATAATTTAGAATGTTTTTCAAATAATCGCGATACATCTCGAGCTAAAGAAGTTTTATCCCGTTTGCGCACTGATCATCTTAACGCCGAAGAAAAAATTAATTTAGAGTCACTATGCACCCGCTACGCCGATGTGTTTTATATTGAAGGCGAATCTCTTAGTTTTACTAACAAGATTAAACATAGAATTAAAACCACTGATGAATTACCCGTCTATACTAGGAGTTATAGATATCCATTTATTCTTAGACAAGAAGTCCAGGATCAGATCTCTAAAATGTTGCAACAAGGTATTATCCGACCTTCGGACTCAGCTTGGAGTTCACCCATATGGGTAGTCCCAAAGAAGGCCGATGCATCCGGCAAGAAAAAGTGGCGACTTGTAGTCGATTTCCGTAAATTAAATGAAAAAACGATAGATGATAAGTACCCAATCCCTAATATCTCAGACGTGCTGGATAAATTGGGTAACTGTCAGTATTTCTCTACCCTCGACCTGGCGTCCGGATTTTACCAGATAGAAATGGACCCCGCAGATATCCCGAAAACTGTTTTCAATGTAGAACATGGTCATTTTGAATTTTTGAGAATGCCTATGGGTCTTAAAAATAGTCCTTCTACTTTTCAACGTGTGATGGACAATGTTCTCCGCGATCTTCAAAATACTATATGCCTAGTTTATCTCGACGATATAATAGTGTTTAGCACGTCCCTACAGGAACATATGGTTAACCTCGAAAAGGTATTTCAAAAACTACGAGAATCTAACTTCAAAATCCAGATGGACAAGTCTGAATTTCTTAAATTGGAAACGTCGTATCTTGGAAATGTTATTAGTACAGACGGAATAAAACCTAACCCAGATAAAATTATAGCTATTAAAAATTACCCCTTACCCAAAACCCCTACCGAAATAAAACGTTTTTTAGGTCTACTTGGATACTATCGTAAATTTATACCCAATTTCGCCCGCATAACAAAGCCCATGACTCAATGCTTAAAGAAAGGCTCTAAAATTAACTTAAATACTGAATTGTTTTGAAAAGTTTAAAACACTTCTTACCAACGACCCCATACTCCAGTACCCAGACTTTTCAAAGGATTTTATCCTCACGACTGATGCATCTAATTTAGCCATAGGAGCTGTCCTCTCCCAGGGTACTATAGGTTCCGATAGACCCATAGCATATGCCTCCCGAACGTTAAACAGTAGTGAAATTAATTATAGCACTATAGAAAAAGAACTGTTGGCCATTGTCTGGGCAACAAAATATTTTAGGCCCTATCTTTTTGGTAGAAAATTTAAAATCATAACAGATCATAGACCTTTACAATGGGTGATGAACCTTAAAGAGCCCAATTCCCGACTGACTAGGTGGCGCCTCAAGTTAAGTGAATATGACTTTACAGTGTGTTATAAGCAAGGCAAAGCAAACACAAACGCAGATGCATTATCACGTATTGAAATATACAATGAAGAAACCAGCTCCATTATAGCCAATTCATCAGAAAAACCACCTTCGATTGATGGTTCAACTACTGCCACAGCTCACACCAGCAAGGAAAACCCCATTCTTGAAATACCAATAACTGATGATCCCCTTAATAAATTTTATAAGCAGATTCACTTCATTATTGTAGGAGACATCAAAGGGAAAACTACTGTTTCTAAGCCGTTTGATACTCATACTAAAACTGTAATACAACTTCGTAAATCATTCTTAGAGGAAGACCTTGTAAATGCCGTTAAAGAATTTGTTAACCCTAAAGTAAAAACCGGAATTTTAATTGAACCTGCCTTAGAAATGTACTCAGTCATACCTCTATTGCAGAATAATTTTAAAAACTCAGCTTTTAATTTTTTACTAACCAAAAAGGAAATAGAAAATGTAAAAGATTACTTGAAACAGCAGGAAATAATTAAATTATATCACGAAGGTAAAACCAACCATCGCGGTATAAATGAATGTTTTCTTGCCCTATCACACAAATTTTATTGGCCTAAGATGAAAGATTCTATTACTAAATATATCAATGAATGTATTATTTGTGGACAAAGTAAATACGACCGTAATCCCATAAAGCAAAAATTCAATATAGTGCCTCCTCCTTCAAAACCGTTTCAGACTGTTCACCTTGACCTTTTAAGCATAGAAACGCAAAAGTATCTCACTATCGTTGATGCCTTCTCCAAATACGCTCAAGCTTATTATTTGAAAGATGCGACAGCTGTGAGTGTGATTCAAGCATTGTTACGATTTTCAACTCATCATGGGTTACCGCTTACAGTAGTCACTGATAGAGGTCCCGAATTTACAAATCAGTTATTTTTAGAATTTGTCAGATTACACAATATAAATCACCATAAAATATTAGCTTATGCTCCTAACGAAAACGGAATAGTCGAAAGATTTCATTCTACCATATTGGAACACCTAAGAGTTCTAAAACTAAAGTATAAAGGGGAAGCTGTAACAAATCTTATGGCATATGCGTTATTGGGGTATAATAGTTCCATTCACAGTTTTACCAAATGTAGACCACTTGATATTATTACAGGCCACTTCGATCCTAGAGATCCCTTCGATATTAACCTTTCAGAACATTTAATGCAGCAATATATACAGGAACATAGGGAGAAAATGCTAAAAGTATACGACATTCTCAACGAAACTTCTCTTCATCGCCGTACTGAAATTACCGAAAATATTAATAAAGATCGCGAACAAGAAACAAGCTATAATCCTGATCAACAAATATTCATTAAAAACCCCGTCGCTATTCGCCAAAAAGTTGCTCCCCGTTATATACACGATACAATATTAGCCGATTTACCCATACATGTTTATACAAAGAGAAAGAGGGGCCCAGTCGCGAAATCTCGATTAAAAAGAGCTCCCAAAAATGTTTTGTTGCAGGGCACTGACACTGATTCTGTTACTGAACCTGGTACAAGCAGAGGAGATAACATTTGAAAGCCTGCAAAATGGACCTGGCATTTTACCATTCAGCTTGGGTCCTACCAAGCTAGTGTCCCATTATCATTCCTTTTTACAGGAAGTAGATTTAGATTCTATTAGGTTAAGTATTAGTTTAGTTAATGAACAGTTAGACAACTTTTTACCCCAATTAGATAATAAAGTAGTATCTCTGTATGAACCCCACATCCATTACTTAAGATTGAAATTAAATTACTTATCAAGCCAATTGGAAACTTTTGAGCGTAAACGCTCTAAGAGAGGTCTCATCAACGGTTTGGGCACAGTTATAAAAAGTATATCTGGTAATTTGGACTTTAATGATGCACTTCGTTATGATAACGCTTTTAAAACAATACAATTAAATGAGAATAAGATTATTTCTGAGATTAATCACCAAATAAGCATAAATAAAAAATGGACCTCAGAAAACACCAAAGTTCTAACTAGTTTAGTACGAGTATCTAATCAGGGTTCAATCGAGAAAGCAATAAATTTAATTAATAATTCGACATTCCAGCAGCAGTCAAACCGTTTATTATATGCTCATTTATATCAACTTCTTTTAATTTTAGGCGATAATATAGATAGTGTCTCAAACGAGTTAGTTAATTTAGAAAACGTTTTAGCTTTTATTAGAACTAATAGTATGCACCATTCTATGTTTAATTCAAGCACCTTTAGCTCTATGATAAATAGGTTAACCTTACTATATGGGAAAGATAGGATAGTTAATATAGATTTAAGAGAATATTTCGAGATAGTAAAGACAGGATACTATTTTAATTGGATTGAATCAGGCGTTACTTTGCGGAAATCCGTAGCAATACTAATATTAATAAATTTCTTCGCTCAATTCCGCTAAATAATACCTGCAGTCTTCATGCAACATGCACTGTGCACCGCCCGCCCTTCCAGCTGACCACCGAGTGGCACTCGGTGGTCAGCTGCCGAACTGTCTACTAACTGCTCGTCAATGACTCGTGTTGAGTCGAAACGCGTCGCATGTTTGTGGTTGCCTGTGGTTTTCGCTTGCGGGTGTGTGTGTGGTGCATTGTCTGCTTTTCGATTTCTTGTAAGTGGAAGGGCGGGCGGTGCACAGTGCATGTTGCATGAAGACTTCAGGTATTATTTAGCGGAATTAAGCGAAGAAATTTATTAATATTAGTATTACTATTTTAATTTACAGTCTTTAGTAATTGTACTAAAATTCCCGATTGTTTTCCCTTTAATCTTCGACCTCTTTAAACTTTCCCTCACTCCGAATTACCTTGGAAATATCCTAATTCCTCCATATCCTTATATAGCAATTCACGACAAAGAGTTCATGTACATTGAGGCAGAATGCCCGAAGACCAGTTCTGGATTCCTTTGCGAAAAACCACTGAATCAACATCAGGAGCACCAAGACTGTATTCATAGTTACATAACAACGCAACATATTATCGATTCATGTATCTTCACATCTGTAATTCTAACGACAGAAGCCATGGAGCAGTTAGATGAAAAACACTATATCTTCAGCTTCCCGCAGCCAACCAAAGTTCACTCATACTGTTCACAAAACCAAAATGTATCTTTAGAAGGCAGCTACTTGATAACCGTACCGAAGGGATGTCATATTCAAACTCCAGTTTTCAATATAACCAACAGTCAAGATAAAATAAAGGGCATGCCGTTGAAAATCATGAACTTACCAATTTTTAAACCTGAAAAATATAACCAGTCTAATTCCACATTTACACTCAAGACGATCAGCTTAAAAAGTCTTCATTCAACCAACATGGAAGTTGCACTTCAACCAACATTTCCATCATGGCACGAGCAGACGAACAGTATCTACCATACCACGATACCCATTTATTCAGCTATTGGAATAATATTAATTGCAAGTACGATATACGCCACTATGAAACGTATTAAGAAGAAACCCGTGAAGATATACCAACCAACCATATACTCTGAGATAACTGAGAAGAAAAGCACCACCCCAAATCAACCACAACCCTCATCATTATTTTCAACCCAAGTCTTCAAATAAATGCTGATTTTAAGGAGGGAGGTGTAATGTCGCAACCAAACCCGGGATATGCTGACTAGCGAGCCGACCTCAATTCATAGTTACACGCAACTTCCATTTGTTCGATGCAGCGTCAGCGCAACGTGAGGCAACGTGACCGCTGCATAGCGACAGCGTCGAGCGTCGGCGCCGCGATCCCAGGAAAATCATATTTCACTTTTGTCATAACCATCGGGCATTAGAGACTAACTTTAGTTGTAATTAATTTGTAATCTTTATTAATTAAATTAGTTTTAAATAATTTTGGTTTTTTTTTGTATCTTGGGCTGCAGCCGTACGTAATTTGTATGTAGCAGCGAATAAATGTTTTTCCTTCTTCTTTCTTTCAAATTTAATTGTGAAATAAAGTTTCTCTGATCAAAGGTGGCAGTATAAAAAAAACATCAAAATATGTTTTGTTTCTTTTTATCACATTTCTAGAGATATAGCCTAGCGACCGACTGACAGCGAAGCCATGGTAATAGCTTCCCCTTTTACCATTTTAGTCTTCGATCATTTATACCAAGGATCCCGCATTCCATACAAATTCAACGCACAAAAGTGGATCGCGAGAATGACAAGATTGTTTGACAGTTAAATATTTATTTTTATACAATTATCGACCTTACCGCATTTTCATAAGACCTATTGTAATTGCGAGATCTAGCATGCGACTGACCGTGAAACAATGCTTACAATTTAAAAAAGCACTGTCTGTCGGGGCCGTTTGTCGTGCTTTGTTGGTGTAGCTTTAATATATGATCGAAGATTTTAGTATAGAATACTAAAAACTACGATAAAAAGCATTTAGCTTTATGCAGATACTTACCTTACACTCAAAATTCATTTCTCTAAACTGTTTTTATTTTCCAATGTGGTATCAGCACAAAAATTAGTTGAGATAATTAAAAAACCATGAAATGAGACAGTAAAAATAATTACCAACATGATTTATGTCAAAATACTTTTTTAAACTTAGATAGTAAAGTAGTAAAGCTTCTATTCAGTGTCCGATAAAATTATGTTTATCCATAACGTATGTCGCTTTGTAACACTTTATTGTTCATATTATAAAATGATGTTTACATGTTTTGTTTGTTAACCCTATCTCATGGTTTAATTAGGTTTGATGAATTAAATTTGCTGATTTGGATCAAAAATTGTAGGTATGAATGTTTTCCGATTAAATTAAATTATAAAGCAACTAAACACTAACGTGCACAGGTTGGCAGAGGTACTAATACTTCTGAACATCACGTGACATTGTCACCCACTTTTTAAAAAGTGTAATCACGTAATCTGGGGCCGGCCTATCGCCTTATTGTACGAATACACTCTCTCATGTCCAAGAATAACTTAGCCATGTTTTTCCTCACAATGTAGTCCCTCACCGTTAACAATCATGATGAATTAACCACATGTGTCTTGAGAAAAAACAAAATGGTGTAGGCCTGACCCGGGATTTAAACCCACGCTTGTCTGCATAAAAGGTGGTTCTACCAGATATCAGGATTGAAAAAAAACGACTCCATTAATTTCAATAAAATTAGTTATCTATACTTATAATAAATCTGTAGAGAGGTAAATTCTGTACATGAAATATATTTTCAAAGTAACTATCAGGTGGCGATTAGGGATCGATACTGATGCCAAAAATGCGATCAGTAAAATTTTTGTCTGTCTGTCTGTCTGTCTGTCGGTTTGTATGTTCCATTTGGAAACAATAACTACTCGACGGATTTTAACGAAACTTGGTACAATTATTCTCCATACTCCTAGGCAGGTTTTTGTATACTTTCCAGCGGAGTAGTAAAGGGGAATTTTGGGAAATTTTGGGAAAACGGGAGAAGTTACTACATTTTTTAAGCTTCCGTCGCGTGTGCACCCTTAATGGTTTAACTTACATAGAAATCATGTATGACGAAAATATTTTTCATAAAATTATCTAAAAAAAAATTCGCAACAGTTTATGTCTATCTTTTACGGTTGACTCACAATAACACGTGTAATTCCTGATAGCTTAGCAGTTCGGAACATTCTGATTATATTTGTTTACTCTTAAGTTTGTAAACCTCGCACTCATCCCTAATTTAAAAAAAGTAACATTATTACCTATTCAATAAAAAAAGAATCATAGAAATCGGTAGAGAAACACCGAAATTATACATAAAATAAGCCATCGCATCCGTGACCAAAACCGAATCGTTACTAATTTACATATAACATATTAGATGGCGCCAGTAGTTGCATCCTACAACACGTTATTATTTATTTTTTAGATTGTTATAAATACTTCATAGCGTTTTATTAAAAAACGGAAATACTGAACCGTTCATTAAAGCGCATTCAAAATCACCAAACTACACTGTTTAGGGAGTGCTATAAATTTAATAAATTGAAAACATTGCGCTGAATTTCACAATGCTTGAGCAGTGACTAAAGAAAGAAACCTCAGATATTTAAAAAATAACGCTACCCGTGCGAAGCTGGGACGATCCACTAGTATCTAATATAAGTTAACTTAATGCAAAACTACTCGCACTTCACATCCTTCAGAATGCTACTTATTTCAACAGGCTATTTAAATGAACTGCATAATGTGGCTACAATTTATTGTCCCCCTTCTACTTAAATACGTACATATACTCACGGAGATAAATCCCAAAAAGGGGTAGCCAGATCTTTAGAGCTAGAAACTCTTCAGCCACATTTGCAAGTTGATAAGGGAGAATATGGTAGAAAGAAAGTATTGTTGGTAATGGGTCTCCAATAGTATCGCACATAAAAAACCCTTGTTTGCCTCTTATGAAACCCATGGGAAGAAAGGTGTAGTGACATTCTTGGCCGATACTTCACAGCTATTTGAATAAAGTGCTTGATGTGATCCCCTATGTACTTCTTTTGCAAAAAATAGTTCTGCATTAAGGAGTGTAGTTAAAGCCGCGCCTTTGTCGGTTTGTAAAAGATAATTTCTTGAAACATCAATGCTACTTGACACAATAAAAGGGGATTAATAAAAATAACTGAAATAATATCTATGTCTAAGTAAAACAAAGCCGTTATATGCAAATACTAATATGAATTTAGTCTGTGGAATTTAGTATATGCATGTTTCATAGTTTGCTTGTTCCCATTATATTTTTTATCATAAAAACATATCATGTCTTGCGTCCTTATAGTTTCAGGTCTAAACTATGAAGAAATTAAGAAACTAGGATTTTATAGCAAACAAATTTATATAATAGGGAAATAGTAGCAATGGAAGAAAGCGTAACCATATCACTACTCTACAACCTAATGTGGTTGTAAACTTCATTTAACCTCTTTTCATTACATTCGTATTTTTACATAAACGATTTGTTTTTGATCTCTCGAATTGCCAATGAATAGAAGACTTTAAGAAAGAAGGAAGGTAAGAAAAGTATTCGCTGAATATTTGAGTTGGAATTTTTTATAGTACCGAGCATAGCTCTATTTAATACTTATTTAAAGTAAGAAATAGAAATAGGACTTAACCGAGTATAATTGTAACATTCACATTAATATAAAATAGTTTTTTTTTTAAATTAACTATATAATTTATTTACGTTAAATTGGCAATCTGTGAACCCCACAAAATCTAAATCTCTACGTTCATAACGTACAAAGTCAAACACACATTTTTACATAAGTTTATGAATAGGAGAATACACTGACAAGACGCAGCCAAGTAAAAGTGGCCGCATGTAATTTTAATTTAATTAATGTTTATTATTATTCGAAGACAAAATTCATTCACTTGTTTTTGATATATAATAACATCCCCATCATAGCAATGCATATAAAGAATATAAAAATCCATAGGTGCCGTTGCAAATTCGGCCGCAACTACCTCGCAGCCAGGTGTAAGTAGGTTATATTTTGGAGTGTTTTATACGTTCATAAGTTACACGCATATTTCTTTATTTTTATTTATTATTTTTTAGATAATACATAGCTGCCTGTGAAAAAGTGGCCGCAAATTAGGGTTGCCATCTGTTAAAAACCCGATATATCCAAATATATTTCACAAACTATGCTGGTCATTGTTTCTGTTTATATTTTATGACTCATATAATAACTATACCTATATAATATATATTTTTTTAATATTTACTTACTTATACTTACCATTACTCCCATTGGGGTAGGCAGAGACTATCGATCGCCCACCTATTAGTACCTCTGCCAACCCCTTCGGGAACGTTTATGTTATGTTATGTTGTGAACAGGAAAAATGTGTATGTATGGAAACAAATTTTTCTTTATGTCTTATTTTTAACGAATGAAAATATATAGGTACGTAAACCACATTAGGAAAAAATATATATTCATTACAGTTCGTTCATACAATTTCTAATTACTCACTAAATATTATTTTAAAAATCCAACATATTTAAAAAAGTCGAGCCAGTGCATAATGCTGTTCTGGTTCCCACGCTCATGTATGGTAGTGAATGTTGGGCATGACAGAAGAAGCATGAAAGTAGAGTTAATGCAGTGGAAATGAGATCTCTCAGTTTATACTTCTGATTACATATATGTAATGTAAGGTTCGGACACATAGAGATGATAGACGAAAATAAAGAAGCGGAAGTGATGTAAATATAGCCTATTGAAGTAAATTTAGGTTTGCCACCTATTAAGTCAGTAAACTGTCCAGAAAAAGAGTGAGTAGACTAACATCAGATAACAAAACTCTCATGCTAATCAGAAAGCCAGTTTCTCTGCCACTCTTTTCAAGAAAGAATAACCATCTGTAGTCTTAAATTAGGCATAATAAACTTATCAAGTGGTTACTCCGAGTGTTTAGGGCTGGGCTGTTGAACCGCTGAGGGGTGGTACATGCAACCGACAGTTTTACAACCCCGTTTAAAGAATTGCCAGCATTTACCTACAGATTCGTTCTAATGGGGTTTTGTTGTGTTTACATTTCGCAGATTTTTGTATCGTGTTACAATTTTCAATTTTATACTGGTTTGAGAGAGCTCTAACAATATTGCATATATGCTTTGACTATGAACACTATAGACAGAGCGATGTTACGTCATCCATTTTAAAAAGAGAAGCCCTTATTTAAATTCTTATATGTTAAAAAGAGACACAAATCTTTATTGGCATCTCTATCGCGTAACCCGTTTTGTTGATGTCACACTTTTAAATTGTGACAAACAAAGCGTCGACTTGTGAGCGATTTTGGTTTTCTTTTAATTTTGAGAAAGATTTTATTCATTTATATATTGTTATTGTGACAAAAGAGACTCCAGCAGTTAAGTTATTATTTAGTGAGGTATGGTTGGGTGTAGCGTGCTTGGCTGCGGAAGCCACAGCGAAAAACACATCGAAGGATTGACTTTCCACAAGTGAGTGAGTTTTTTAATGTTTTTCTACAGATAAATACATAATAAATACATTGCGCGATCAGAAAATAAGTGATTCAAATGTTAATTACGTTGAACTAGATTACTAGCATTTTCTTTAGTTATTTTGAGCAATTTTTTAATAGTATAACCTAAAAATATGCAGTATCTCAGTGTTGCCATAATTCACGTTTTCATCCTACCCTGTCGTTAGGGTAAAATTTTCAAATTAGTAAACTGATGCTGTGTAGTGTCGGCTTAGAATAGCACTACCCCATTTCTTCCGGTGGGTGTACGAAAGAGGCGACTAACGGACTTAGGGCTTTTTAAGGAATTTTTGGGCGATGCGGTTGGAGACCCATCACCAACAACCTTTGTACTATCATCTTTTCCCCACTCAACTTCCAAAAGTGGCTGAGGAATTTGTTATTTCTAGGCTCTGGCTACCCCTTTTAGGGATTTATAGCCGTGAGTATATGTATGTATGTATGTATGCAAACTGACTTTATAATAATATAATAATATTAGTAAGTAATAAATTTGTTATATTTATTTAATTTCTTCGTATTCATTACAGTTTTCCGAAAGACCCGAATCTACGAGAAAAATGGATTGCGGCCACTGGAAGATGCAATTGGAAATCAACCAAAGTTTTGAGGCATACTATAAAATTGAAAGGCACCTCGTTTTTGTCCACAGACTAAGCTTTGGCTCAAATGGTCGCAGTTGTTTTAAAAAAGAATTTAGGTAAAAGAATATTTCCGACATTAAACGACCACATCAGAGCCACCTTCGAAAACCACCTTGTAGGCTATAACTTTAAAATACTTAGATGTACGAATACATCATCTTATGAAAAATGTGACTGAAATAGACGAAAGAATTCGAAATTTTCACACGTAACTGATTTTGTTTAAAGGTCAATAGTAAATAATGCAATAAAACTCATGTATAAAATAGCGCTGTCTTTTATTTTTCAAAATACAAACATAGACCCCACTATACCCATGACCCGTATGATATTTACATAACTTGCACTTATGGAACAGCTGATTTTTTTTTGTCCAGTAACAAGGTTAGTCCCGTACAAAAATTTATTCGTAATCATGGGAAGATTCATCCCTGAAAGTTAGTACAATGCTTCAGATTTCACGGTGTATTAAACATCAGCATAAATGGTAAAATTTAACAAAAAAGATTGTATAATACTAGAAGCAAGTATGTATAATTATATGATTGCAGGAAATTATATAGTAAACAGTAAACCTTTCATTAAACAATAAATTGACGTAATCAATTTTAAATTAAAAAGTAGCTTTTAGAATGGTGATTATAGTATTTTGGGGTATTTGTTTTCTAGTGATCGCAACATTACAGGGAAACATATTGCTATCTAAAAGAGGTACGCTCCCGTTGTATTATGAATCTGTCTATAGTGTTCATAGTCAAAGCATATATGCAAACGTTCTGACTACTATAAAAGCCAAAAAGGAAAAAGAGGAAATTCCAACACTTGGTCACCAGTATCATGTGAATTTCAGAAATGCTAAACCTCTTTTGTGACATGCGGCGTAAAGTGCAATGTGCATACATTCATACATTAAATCACGGCTACAAATGCCAAAAAGGGGCAACCAGAACCTCAGATTGAACTAATCTCTAGCCAATCTTGGAAGTTACTTGGCAATTATAGTAAAAATTAAGTATTTTTGGTGATTGGTCTTTAGCTACATCGCCCAACTACCACTTAAAAAGCCCCCTTCCCTTAGTCGCTTCTTATACGCCACCCACAAAAAGAAATGGACCAGTGTTATTCATATCAACACTACTCAGATTGCGAGGTCTTAGGTAATAATTATTCTAAAGACTAATTAAACCTTGATTAGAAATATCCATTAAAATTATTCGTATCTTAAATACTATAGCTCAGATACACTCGTTCCGACAAACAACAAAAAACAACTGGAATCTACCAACAAAGCGCTAGTTCCATAAACCGATTTAAATATTCATTGAAGTGTTAAAACATAAATTGCCCGCTTAGACTCACGTAACAATTACTCGAGCTGGAATCAGGCTAAATGAAAAATAGCTTAAAGCGCATAATGTCGTGTTATACTGCAATACGAGTGCAAGCCCACTGTTCAGTGTCAAACTATTAAAACTAGTCACGCCATCTATCCGCCGGGTTGCGAACATGCGATTGGCCGACTGTGAGAAATTCTAGGGTAGATTTTTTTGTTATTCATTTTTTGCTGTCCAAAATAAGAATATTAAAAGAGTGTAAAGATTGATGAATGTAGATGAAGCGCTCGAGAAGTTTGCTAGGATCGTACAAATTGGCTATCGATAGATTCTGCCTGTCCCAATGGTATTGTTAGTAGAGGTCACGTTAGGTTTATGAGTAGATATAAATCGTTATAAAATTGATTTGAGCCGTCAACGATATCGAGCAACATAGTTCAGCGAGATTGTGAAATTGGAGCCCTTTTAACATTTATTTTCATACATAATTTTATTTTAACTATATTATTATTAGAGTTGTTAGAGTGGAAATACAAATACATCATCGTTGTAAATTTCAGTTGTCTTTACTACCACGATTTAAGAGATATAGCCTGGTGACAACCGAAGAGATGAACAGCTTAGCCTATGTAATTAAGTTCCATTTTATCCTCATGGTAACGATGAGAGAAAACGTCGCAGAAAAACCCACAAGGCTAAGTGACAATAAGTCATGAGACATTTTGTTTGTACAACGCGGCGATAGACAATACACTGTCTAGGCAAACTTGCATAATTCGAACAGCATATATATTGCTGTGTAGTGTCGGCTTAGAATAGCATTACCCCATTTCTTCCGGTGGGTGTACGTAAGAGGCGACTAACGGTATTGGGGCTTTTAAGGGATTTTTGGGCGATGCGGTTGGAGACCCATCACCAACAACCTTTATTTCACCATCTTTTCCTCACGCAACTTCCAAAGGTGGCTGAGGAATGTCTCATTCCCTAGCTCTGGCTACCCCTTCAAGGGATTTATAGCCGTGAGTATATGTATGTATGTATGTATGTATGCATGCAAAGCTCTGGCTGCTTATTTTGGGAGAAAATAAAAGTTATGTTTGTATGCATTAAGTAAATAAATTTCAAATAATTAAATAGACTTTATTTTACTACTAGTGGATCGTCCCAGCTTCGCACGGGTAGCGTTGTTTTTTTAAATATCTGAGGTTTCTTTCTTCAGTCACTGCTCAAGCATTGTGAAATTCAGCGCAATGTTTTCAATTTATTAAATGTATAGCACTCCCTAAACAGTGTAGTTTGGTGATTTTGAATGCGCTTTAATGAACGGTTCAGTATTTCCATTAAATAGCAAATTTTGGAATAAAACGCTATGAAGTATTTATTACAATCTAAAAATAAATCATTACGTGATGTAGGATGCAACTACTGGCTACTTGGTTTTGGTCACGGGCGCGATGGCTTATTGTATGTATAATTTCGGTGTTTGTCTACCGATTTCTATGATTCTTTTTTTATTGAATAGGAAATAATGTTACCTTTTTAAAATTAGGAATGAGTAAGAGGTTTACAAACGTAAGAGTAAACAAATATAATCAGAATGTTCCGAACTGCTAAGCTATCAGGAATTACACGTGTTATTGTGAGTCAACCGTAAAAGATAGACATAAACTATTAAGGATTTTTTTTTAGATAATTTTATGAAAAATATTTCCGTCATACATGATTTCTATGTAAGTTTAACCATTAAGGCTGCACACGCGACGGAAGCTTAAGAAATGGAGTAACTTCTCCCGTTTTCCCAAAATTTCCCAAAATTCCCCTTTACTACTCTGCTGGAAAGTATACAAAAACCTGCGCAGGTGTATGAAGAATAATTGTACCAAGTTTCGTTAAAATCCGTCGAGTAGTTTTTTTTCCATAAGGAACATACAAACCGACAGACAGACAGACAGACAGACAGACAGACAGACAGACAGACAGACAAAAATTTTACTGATTGCATTTTTAGCATCAGTATCGATCCCTAATCACCACCTGATGGTTATTTTGAAAGTATATTTCATGTACAGAATTGACCTCTCTACAGATTTATTATAAGTATAGATTTAAATATTGAGTCCTTTGAAACTACTCGTGCTAAATAAACTTAGTAATAATTTAAAACGTAGTAATTTTAATATTTACTTAAATATTGAAATAAAATAAAGCGAATAGACCTAGCGTTACATTAATTAAATAACAATTTAAATATTATTTGCTAGTGTTGCGATTGGAACAATATATTAATTAACCGTTATGGCTTTTACTTTTATATTATTTTTAATTATTTTATTTGGAACACTCACAGCTAAATTATACAATAAGTGTAGTAATTATATTGCCGTGTAGTGCCGGCTTAGAATGTCGCTACCCCTTTCTACCCACGGGTGTCGTAACAGGCGACTAAGCGTATTGGGGCTTTTTATTGGATTTTTGGGCGATGCGGTTGGAGACCCATCACCAAAAACCTTTATTCTTACCATCTTTTCCCCACTCAACTTCCAAAAGTGGCTGAGGAATGTGAGTATATATGATGTAGTAATTATACGAATGTCTTAAACAGTTGTTATTAAACATTGCCAGGAGACCTACCTATTAATATTTGGAACTGATACAGAGGCCTGATACATTACTGAAACCCCAGGCCCCTACAACCGACGAAACTAAGCCCCTTCCCACCATATAATTGAAAAATATAAAAAATATGATGATGCAAACAAAAATGATGCCGAAGTTTCATCACGTATTGAATAGAACGCACATTGCAATAATTCGGAGCTGTGGATAACATTGTAAAAGCCCTATTAAAACCAGCACAGTAAAGTTAAATGAGCAAGGAACCCAAAGGCGTCACTGTTTTATGGGTACAAATTAGACCGTAAAATGAATGACCTATAGTTTCTGTTGATTTTAGGGATTGCTTGATATTTTATCGATATCGATAACAAGTCAAAGGGATTTCTCTTTGCGAGGATAAGTTAAGTATCGCTAACTGAACTCTTTTTTATTTAACATACATACATACATACATATACTCACGGCTATAATTCCCTAGAAGGGGTAGCCAGAGCTAAGGAATTATTAATTCCTCAGCCACTTTTGGAAGTTGAGTGGGGAAAAGATCGTATAATAAAGGTTTTTGGTGATGGGTCTCGAACCGCATCGCCCAAAAATCCAATAAAAAGCCATAATACCCTTAGTCGCCTCTTACGACACCCGTGGGTAGAAAGGGGTAGCGACATTCTAAGCCGGCACTAGACGGCAATTTTTATTTAAATTGTAAGAAAAACAGTTGGTTTTAAATCATCAACATTAAAAGTGATTTGGTATGTAGGATATGAAAGATGAATGTGGCAAAACACATATACATATTATTACAGTATACACTTCCAGTAAAGTTCCCAAAAATAGATACAGATGGGTAAACAAACCCGCTCTCATGGCATGAGACAAGTGAAAGTAAGTACCTATATCAAGTGTTAGCGATAAACTTGAGTCTTTTATGAAAAATAGCTGCAATTTAGCAGAAAAGTGGGAACTCAAACTCGGGACACAAACGTTCAAAGTTGAAACATACTTCTTGTAACACGCTACACAATAAGACGCTAGGAGACAAATAGGTGACAACCAAATAGGTTTTATTGACCAGATATACTTCGGAACCAGGAATATGTAGCATAAAAAGAAATCATTTACACCTAGATCATCTCCATGAATAGTATCAACGCGTCATGCATCATTTAATATAAACCGCAATTTTTAGCCACACACTGAAACAGAAAACCAACCAACGAACTCTGTTCTCTTTAATCAACCGATTTTACATAATACTCTTAGTATCTCTCTTCATCTATGATTGCTGCGGTAAAAATCCTTCACGTGCTTGGCTTCTTGCACTTGGCCAATTTTATTATTACTCTAAAATCAATAAAAGGGCATTTGATCGCGTATATTATAATAGCTGTTATAAAAGATAAAACAGGATAAAAAATATATATTTCAAAGTAAAAAGGATTGTTCTCTATTTTTGGAACGTCACAAACTTACGTATAAGTTAAATCTTACTCTACTAACTCTACTTCGGATTCGGAAGGTGTATTGTTGCGAGAAGAACCCGTAAGAAACTCAGCAACACACATCTTTTCTTAGTCATATTACATTATTGGTGTATGTCTGGAGATATCCTGAATAGAGCCCTGGTGACACGAAGCAGTTTCATCTATCATATAATCATTTAAACTGTAATAAGCTTTTAAACGAAGACTGCGTTTTATAATTACTTTGAATTTCTTTTCTGTTAGATTCAAAATGTCATCAGGTATTTTATTATAAAATTTTACACATAACCCCATAAAAGATGTATTTATTTTTGACAATCTGTACTTGAATTGAAACATTATTATTATCTCTAAGACTTCTAGTATGTCTGTCACAGTTTTTGGAAAATGCTCTAAAATTGTTTCTTACATACATGATGTTTTCATATATAGGGTGTCTCAGTAAGAGTACACTTTTTAATTTTAAAATAAAAACAAGTATTTTATTACAGAGTTGTGATATTTTTATTGCATTGCAAAGAAGACATGTTTCGATTAAGTATGGCATAAAATATCTGGCAAATGACCTCCACGGCTCCGATGACAGGACAGGCCAATAGTCTTTTCGTGAAATTGTCTATGATTTTTGCACAGAAATGTTACTGTATCTCATGGATAATGTGTTATTTTTCCGATTTCAGCTCAGGTATTGTTTTTTGTTTATTTCCATACACCCCTAATTTCACAAGACCCCAAAAAAAAAAATGTACGGCGTTAAATCCCACCATTTTGGTCGCCAGTTGATAACAAAATTTCGTGAGAACGATTTGCCGACTTTTCCGTGGTCAATCAGCAGAGCTTTTGATTTGGCTGAGTCTTGTACGCATTAAAGTGGAGGTCTTTAGACAAAATTCCCTGTATAGTGCTTCGTATAATTTGAAATTGTTGAGAACGTCGCCGAATTTATGTTTCCGGGTTTACAGCGACACCCTCGTTTACAGCAGCAATTGTTTTAACAGACTGACCAGTACATTGACGCAATGGATTCTCATCATCCATAATCGACCCACATTCTTAAATTTTTTATACCAGTTTTCGAAATGTTGACGCATTAGGTGTTTGCAAAATTTACGAGCGGTTTCAGTGTATTTTTCCCAATTTTTGTTGTGAGCTTTCACAATTATAACGCGTTGTTTTTTAAAAGTGGCTAAGGAATTTCTGATTTCTTAGCTCTGACTACCCCCTCTAGGGATTTATAACCGTAAGTATATGTATGTATGTTTTTTAAAAAATCTCCCCATTTTAATTATTATGCATAATATATTTCGCCGATATCGATAACTAAGGATGCCCACCACTTTAAAATATATTAAGTCGTTAGTACATTCTCGTTACGAGCTGCAACGTGTAGTTTTATGTTTCGTCCAAGAAATGCTTTCATAATTGCTAAGAAATATGAGAACAATAGAAAAGTTAAGTTAACAAGAGATTTCAGTACTTATAACTTAGTTAGTTGATAGGATAGTTTGGTTAATGTAATATATTAATGATAATAATTCTTCTCAAACTCAACATTCACGCCGTAAATCGTCGAAGGGATGGTAATGGTAAATATAGTTCTAAACATCACGTGACATTTATATTACCCTAGTGTTTAGAGTGCTGTGTAGTGCCGGCTTAGAAAAGCACTACCCCATTTCTTCCGGTGGGTGTACGTAAAAGGCGACTAACGGTATTGGGGCTTTTAAGGGATTTTTGGGCGATGTGGTTGGAGACCCATCACCAATGACCTATTTTTCACCGTCTTTTCCCCACTCAACTTTCCAAAAGTGGCTGAGGAATTTCTAATTTCTTAGCTCTGGCTACCCCTTCTAGGGATTTATAGTCGTGAGTATATGTATGTATGTATGTAGGTTTAGAGTACCAACGCTGTGACTAAATACGACTCAGCCATTTGGGTGAACTCACATTCTTTTCCTTTATAAATTACATACACCTTAATAAATTAATTACACATAGGACTTAAGAAAAGGCACATTGATGTATGCGCTTACCAGGAGTTGAACTCACGTTTTCTGCGTGAGAAGCAGTGGTGAGCTATCAAGGTGTAATATTTTATAATTAGGTTTACTCATTTTATATATTTCCCATTTCTTCCGGTGGGTGTACGTAAGAGGCGACTAACGGTATTGGGGCTTTTAAGGGATTTTTGGGCGATGCGGTTGGACACCCATCACCAACAACCCTTATTTCACCATCTTTTCCCCACGCAACTTCCAAAAGTGGCTGAGAAATTTCTAATTCCTTAGCTCTGGCTACCCCTTCTTGGGATTTGTGGCCCTGAGTATATGTATGTATGTATATGTTTAAATCTAATATATATATAAAATTCACGTATCACAGTGTTTGTCACCAAAACACCTACAAAACGGCTGGCCCGTTAAAAAGGAATTTTTCATACACATACAGGTTTATTTTTATTTAACCCTATAAAGAGAAATAATTAATATGGTAAAACAACGTTTGACGATTCAGCTAGTAGATTTATAAAAATAACTATGGATTAATTATCCTATACTAACGTATTTATATATCTATGGAAATGGATATACCACAAAGTACAGATGCTGTGACTATAGAAAAATAAATAATGGAATTAAATTCAAAGATATCAACATATAAATAGCCCCCATATACCTCCGGTTCGAAAACACGTATCTGTAAACACATTACCAGTTCTATAAACACTAGTTGCTACACAAACTATTTCGCAACACGTACAGACGGACGTGCAGTCATTAATATACTAGTAACACTATATGGCGTTTTATATGGGTTCACTTGCATTAACATTGTAGGGTTTAATGTTGGGTTAGAGTTGCCCTTACCCATTTTTGCCCATGCCGTTAGAGGCGACCTAGGGTTTTGAGGGTTTTAGTTATTCTTGGACTTTTTGCTTTACTTTACAGATCTTCAGATGCTGTGTAGTGTCGGCTTAGAATAGCACTACCCCATTTCTTCTGGGGGGTGTACGTAAAAGGCGACTAACGGTATCGGGGCTTTTTGGGCGATGCGGTTGGAGACCCATCACCAACAACCTTTATTTTGCCATCTTTTCCCCACTACTTACTACAATGTGTAAGAACAACTGGCCATTCCAAATTCACATTCAATATAAGTTTTTCAGACAGGCAAACAAACAGACATTTCAATATAATATTTTTTCTATTGATGTACAACCAGCTCTTTTTGACATATCACTTCTATTTGTTCTTGCGATAGAAGATAATTTAATTTTTCAATAACTTTAGCAGACATCATATTTTAGACCGGTCTTAAAACGACTCGCCTCGCCTATGATACACAGATACTCGTAGATATAAAATATATAATTTTTGATCAACCATTTATACCTGATATTAATCCCGAAAACGGTTACTTTTCAGATTTACCACTTCCTTAATTTTAATGCGTATATACAAAAGTTTCCTTGTTTCACTTTGATATCTCGCATTTCTATACAAAACTTAAACTCAATCGATCACGCAAAAAATCTCCAAAGGGGTTGGCAGAGGTACTTATACTTCTGAACATCATGTGACTTTGTCACCTGGTGTTCAGTGCTCAGACCCTCACCGTTAAGCGGTGTTCTACCCATTGAGTTATATAATTGTAATCTTATTAAAAAAAGATATTTTTAGTTAATTCTACGCAGGTTAAAATAAAACGTAGTAACTCTTCATACAAAATTAGGTTACAGCACAAAGCAGCAGAAAAAGTGGTATACAGGAATGAGGACAGGAATCCGAACAGTTAACGAGGCTTCACGTCCTAAACTCCTTCACGCCTTTACTGAAGGCTTTTATTCATCGATGTTTGAGCGCTGTATTAAATTAACCGACATTTTTTCATTGCCGCTTGATCCGTGGATTATTTGGATAATTACTGTCTTGGCATCTTTTTTTTACAAATATTTTTAATCAATAGCCATGTCTGATGGATGTCCTTAAATTATAGTTAGATATGAAGATAATCCAGGTTATGTTTATGAAGATTATCCTGGCATGATAATTAAACTGTGTAGCGGCATAAGAAAGAACAAATGGATTTCTTCCCTTATGGGTGTCGTACGATGCGACTTAAGTATGGGGGGTTTTTAAGTGACTGTTGGGCGATGTGGTACAGCCAACGCCAATCACCACCAACGATACTTCGCTTTTACTATATTTTCCCTAATTAATCTTCTTAATGTAGCTGAGGATTTGTTGCTTACGTTTGGGGTTCATAATCGTGATCATATGTATGTATGTAAGTAACTGTGTGTACGTATGCTGTTATTGCACTAGAACGCCCCTCCCTACTTAAAGTCACATCAATTATATTTAAATATATTAAAAATAATGTTTAATATAGCATTAAATTAAATCAATTTCTTATAATCGAACTTTCATTATTTGAAATTGTTTCTGTACATATCGGTAACGTTACAAAGCATATCACAATATAATGCAGCAAAGTTTCGCGAAAAGCGAGCACTAGTACAATAATTAACATTGTGTATACACTCCAATCAACGGGATAAAACCTGAGAGCTATTCCTCATGAGAGGAACAATGGCGGGTTTGTTCCTGGATAATGGAGTGGATTCGCGTTTTTAATTCCGGTTGATGTTTCAGCGAATTGGTCTGATGTTCTAGAAAAAACTGTAAACATTTATGTACAAACTAAATAGACGAATATGGACTATATAACTCTGATTCGATATTGGCTTATATTTAAATTTACCTAACCTTTACCACGCCTGTCAATCCCGAAAGTGGTAGCCAGAGCTCAGGAATTAGAAATTTCTCAGCCACTTTTGGAACTTGAGTGACAATAAGATAGTAAATAACATTAGGGATAAATTATGTATTTGTCTTTCAATAGCTCCTGCTTCAAAAGCACATTACACCTTGAACGACACATATTAAAAATAGTAGGAGACGTAAGCTAAAAAATATTCTCTGAGACCATTCCCAAAAATTAAGCAATAGTATAACATCTCCAAGCTTTTACATACCTACAATAGGGTGCCTTTCCACCAGAGATATGCTATGGAGCTATTCTATGGATGCGTATGATATCCACGAATCATATTCCTTGCTATATATGATTGGTGGATATCAAACGCATCCGTAGCACAGCTAAATAGCACATCTCTACTCTGGTGGAAAAGCACCCTTAACTCATCATAAAAGCAAGCATACTAAATATAAGCTTACGATTTCTAAGCTGTGTAGTGTCGGCTTAGAATAGCACTACCCCATTTCTTCCGGTGGGTGTACGTAAGAGGCGACTAACGGACTTGGGGCGTTTTAAGGGATTTTTGGGCGATGCGGTTGGACACCCATCACCTTTATTTTACCATCTTTTCCCCACTCAACTTCCCAAAGGTGGCCAAAGCCGTCTTTAACTTATTGGAGGCCCTGGGCATATGAGGATAATGGGGCCCCTATGACTTTGACAGAACACTATTTTGTTAGAATAAACAAAAAAACCGTGATTAGTAGGTAGAACACCACTTATCGTGCAGATGGTGAGGTTTCACACATATTTGTCTTTTCTAAAGTCATATGTGCGATTAATGTATCATGATTGTTAACGGTGAGGGAAAACACCGTGAGGTAACCCACATGGCCGAGTTGTACTTTGTCATATGACAGTGTATTCGTACAAAGTGGCGATCAGAATGTCACGTGGTGTTCAGAAGTGTAACATTGTTAAGCGAAATCGTTAATCACTCCTTTAAAATCAATGTTTTTTATCCCATCACATTCTATAAACATCAGTGACAAACTGGTTTATCTCTCTTGAAGCATAGTACTTCTTAATACATTTTTATTCTTTACAAATTGGAGAAGAAGCGTTCTCTACTGCAGTTAAATACCATCATGCTTAAAAAGATTCTCAATGAGATTTGTACTTTTAGAAATGTGTCTTCAACTTGGTTTGCATTCAAAAGTTGATATATATTCAATCAACAAAATACAAAAAATAATAATTTTATATTTTACATATAACTGTTAGATAATTTTACATACATACATAATACTCACGGCTATGAATCCCCAGAAGGGGTAGCCAGAGCTAAGGTATCAGGAATTCCTCAGCCACTTTTGGAAAGTTGAGTGGAGAAAAGATCGTAAAATAAAGGTTGTTGGTGATGAGTCTCCAACCGCATCGCCCAAAACACCCTAGAAAGCCCTAGTACCATACATCGGATTTTACGTACACCCACCGGAAGAAATTGGGTAGTGCAATCCTAAGCCGACACTACACAGCACTCACACACAGTAAACTTTACATACATACATATACTCACGCCATTAGTTCCTATTGGGGTAGGAGGAGACTATCGATCGCCACATTGTACGATCCTGACAAATCTCTCTAGCTTCGTTTAAATCCATCAATCTTTTCATACATGCTCTTTTATTCTTCATACCACGGACGCCTGCCTTTTTGAGCACACTCTCAATTTGGCCCAAATTGTGTTTTTATATATTTGAACTTATGCTGAAATAGGAAAGCCTAATTTTTGGGTAAGAGTAGATTAGCTTCGCGCATGCAAAAGCTGTAAGCAAATCGGTATTGTAGTCAGTAATTTGGTTTAATGTATTCTAATCAATAAAGTTTTTCGGCAATAATTGTCTACTATCGTTTCTTGATCTGGCAGCGACGAGGGGGCCCCTATCGATCACGGGGCCCTGGGCACTTGCCCAGAGTGCCCAGTGGGAAAGAGGGGCCTGAAGGTAGCTGAGGAATTTGCTACCCCGTCTAGACATTTATAGCCATGAGTATATGTATGTATGTATTTCTAACTATCGTAGAAACTAATAACACACTCCCATGCCAATAGCTTTTGACCGAACCATCCTTGTTGAGATCTACCAAAAGCTTCTATACGCATTAGTGTAAGTCAAAGAAAGATTCTCTAGTTAAACTTTATAGAACTTTGACGAAAACTATTTAATATTGTCAAAAGCAAAAAACCGAAATCTTCTTTGGTTATTGGGAAAAAAATATCGCTAAGTATTTATTTACTTCTACATTGGAATCGGAAAGTTTGTTACAGGGAGAAGAACCTGTAAGAAATTCAACAGATATCTCTTACAAGTAACTTCCAATCTTAGTAGGTTTTCCGTGATAGCTCAATGGATAATAACTCTCGTCCGTCTTGTAGACATCTTAGGTTTGAACCCCGAGTTGAGTCTACACCAATGAATCTTTTCTAAAGTCATATATGTGGTTTAATAATCGCGGTTGTTAACGGTGCGGAGAACATCGTGTGAAGAAACAATAGGCTGAGTTGTACTTAGTCATGTGACAAAGTCACGTGATGATCAGAAGTATTAGTACCTTTGCCAACCCCTTCGGGGATATTCGGCATGGACGATTGAGTTGAGAGTAGTATATCTAATAAGAAAGCCATCCACTCAGAGCCCTGGAGCAAGTGTGTTTATGGGTTTTTCAACCATATCGCTATGATCGATTAAACATGCCGGCATCCTTAGTAAACTCATATATGACGACAGCGGTGGCTGAGTGGATAGGCGACTAGCTTTTCGGTCCGGAGTTTGCGGGTTCGATCCCCGCTGAGGGCAATATTAATGTGATGACCATTGTTTCTCAGTCTTTGATGTTATGTATATGTGTATTATATGGTATTTAATATATCGTTGAGTTAAAGAAAGAAAGAAAGAAAAACATTTATTCATTGCTAAACTTGGGTAAACAATACATGAAACATAACAACAAAATAATATTAAGGTTGGTTTTACAACAAAAGAAAAAAAAGTATAATAATATATAAGTTAACAAAAAAAAAACTCAAAATAAAACATGAGTTATAAAATAATAAAAAAACAAACATAAATAAAAACGAACCAAAATATATGGTGACTTAATAAAATTATTGAGAACCCGTCACAAGAATAGCCATTACCTGCGTAGCAATGAATTGGCAGGTGACTCAGCATTTTCGTTGTGAGTTAATACCTCACAACACTATTAATATATATATACATAATGCATGCATATATTTTAAATGTATAAAAATATCAAACAAATCAACAAAACCATAAACATGAATATACAAAACAATTGATATATTTAAACAAATTGAAAAAAAATTAGAAAACAATAAATAAATAAAATACAATGAAATGATAATTTCATACGACACATAACTAAAAATTAATAAACGATAATAGCAAAGACATTTCAAATAGTAATATATATATACGTATACTTTATTTTCAAAGGGAAAACTAATATAATTGTTTGATCCATTGATTGACTACTTCTATTTAATAAGGAAGAATGGGTGGGGGATTAGCCAAAGGATTTTGTTGAAATAGCAAAAGGTTTTTAAGCTTTCGCTTGAAGGTGAATTTACTGGTAAGACTACGAATTGGTGGAGGGAGGTCATTCCAGCATTTGGACGCCGCGAATCTGAAATTGCCTCGAAAAACCACCAAACGATGCATTGGCACAATCGCCCTGACTTTAAATTGATAGTCACTTTTAGACCATTGCAATTTTTTATACAAATAGTCAGGAGATTCGCGTCGAATAACACCGAAAACCTAAGTAAGACTTGTATCCCATAATACAAGTCTTACTTAGTTTGGGGCTAACTTGATGTGTGTATAATATGTCCGTATTTATTTATTTATTTATTCATTTATATGATAACGACAGGAAGTGACGGAATAGTGCTACTCTTAGCCGTGACTATCCAGCACTATATTTTAATATTTTTCATACAACTTTGTATGTCTTTTGTTTCCTTTGCAAATATAATATATAATATGTTCTTTTCGTATCATGTCAGTTTCTTCACCTTGATCTTAATCATCATTTATATATTGAATGTGACCACTACCTCTTTCTACCCACGGGTGTCGTAAGAGGCGACTAAGGGTATGGGGCTTTTTAAGTCACTTTTGAGCGGTGCGTTTGGAGCCCCATCACCTACGATACTTTATTTCTCCCAACTTCCAAATGTGGCTGAAGGTTTTCTAGCTCTGAAGCTCTGGCTACCTCTTTTTGGGATTTATGACCGTGAGTATATGTACGTATGTAAATTAATGTTTAATAGACGTCTTAGAAGAGCGCTAGTCGTTTTCTCCATATTTTTAATAGTTTTTTTTATATCTGGCTACATAACAAAACAGAAAGAAAACGAAATATCCAGCGGCCTGATTACGTATCTTTTGCGACCACGATTGTGTCGCAAGTTGCAACATTGTCGTTGTCAAAACTGTCAAACTGCATACAAATTTTTGACATTGACAACGATAATCTTAATCGCTAAAGATACATAATCAGGGGGCAGAATGACTTCATATCAATTCACACATTTAGTCATTGTCATGACCACAATACTAATGTTTTCGTACTCGAAGTAAAAAACGCGTAGACAAACTTCAAAACAAGGGTTCTAATAAAAACACAAGAAAGGGGATGAAGAAAGCAACATTTGCAAAGAATAAAAATTAGCCGACGAAAGTTATTTTATTGGGGTCAACGAGGCGGTAAAATATTTTAAATAGATAGAGTAAAGTGGTGATCTATGTTAGGCTATCGAAAATATATAAATTTTTTTTGCATATTCATTGTGAAAGGAATACGTAAACACACATAAATTCATTGATATATAAATACATACATACATACATACTCACGGCTATAAATCCCTAGATGGGTTAGCCAAAGCTAAGGAATTAGATTTCCTCAGCCACTTTTGGAAGTTGCGTGGGGAAAGGGTGGTAAAATAAAGAATGTTGGTGATGGGTCTCCAACCGCATCGCCCAATAATAATTTAAAAAGCCCCAATACCGTTAGTCGCTTCTTACGTAAGCCCACCGGAAGAAATGGGGTAGTGCTATTCTAAGCTACTAAGCTAAGCTATTAGCTTAAGCTATTGATAACATAACATAACATAAACGTTCACGCCGAATATCCCCGAAGGGGTTGGCAGAGGTACTAATACTTCTGAACATCACGTGACTTTGTCACCTGGTGTTCAGAGTACCCACGTTTTGCATGGACAGTGTACTCACGTGATCGGGGGCAGGCCTATCGCCGTTTTGTACGAATACACTGTCACATTACTGAGTACAACTCAGACATGTGGGTTTCCTCACGATGTTTTCCCTCACCGTTAACAACCATGATAAATTAACCACACATATGTCTTTAGACAAGACAAATTGGTGTAGGCCCGACCCAGGATTTGAACACTAGTCGTTTGCACGATAACCGAGTGTTCTACCCACTGGGCTATCACGGTTGCTATTTATATTGCTTAAGCTATTGATATATCTTCTTATTAATGGGTATCTAAAACCTTAGGATTAGAAATTACTTAGCCACTTTATTAGAAATTACAGCTACTTAGGAAAAGGTACTACTACTAGTTAGGTAGGTAGGAGTACTACTAGGTACGGTAAAGGTAATTAAAATCCGTAGATTAGCAGTAGAATGTCAAACAGTACCATCTATGCTGTTGCCGTGTAGTGCCGGCTTAAAATGTCACTACCCCTTTTTACCCATGGGTATTGTAACAGGCGACTAAGGGTATGAGGCTTTTTGAGTGGTTTTTGGGCAATGCGGTTGGAAACCCTGATGGTTTTAAAGTATCGTTGGTGATCCACTTCCGAATGTGGCTGAGGATTCTTTAACTCTGAAGCACTGGCTACCACTTTTTGGGATTTATGGCCGTGAGTACGTTTATGTAGGTTATATCCGAAGGTCTCAGGTTCGATCTCCGGGTGTTATTTTGCAGGCTTGAATGACTATCTAAAATTAAAATGACTCAGTGCTATAGAGGGCACGTTAAACCTTCCATGATACTACATATCTCGTTGGTAGTAGTTAGTCTACCATGCCGCTCCAGACAAATGTAGTGGACCATAGCTAACACACCCTATTAAAGTTTAAATAAAAGGAAAAGTTTATTGAAAATTAAGCTAATAACTTAAAAAAAAACAATAACTTTATTGGGGACGTATCGGGTCGTAAGAGGTGATAATCCTGCATTGTAATAGTACAAAAATAACTTTCTATATTATGACTCTATTTTTATAGCTTAATCGATGTAACAAAACTTCATAAACAAACGCATTCGTTTTGTGAATTGTTCAGTCGTTCACCTGCAAGATGACCGTTTTAGTCCCCTCCTAGTCAAAACTTTTAGAAAGCTTTGTTTGGCGTGCAACTTTCGTTTGAAATATTACATCCGCGGAATTACGCTCTATTTAATAAATAATTTCTCTGAAATTTCAGCTTTGTTTAATTAAGCAAAAGCTATGTATTAAATTCTTTTAATATGCTAGAGTTAAATATAAAAGGGAAGATAGTTTTCACTTTAATTGCCTTTATATTCTTTGTATCGAATATAACTTAGAAAGTTCGTAGAAATTGCTTTATTATAATTATTTAAATTTTTATTTTACAAACAATATTTCAAACGAATAAAGTTCATCTTTATCCTTTAGTCCAGAAAAAATAGGATCCATTGCAGCATTGGGTTTATAAGAATATTGTTTTGTTATTTTATACACACGTATACTCACAGCCATAAATCCCAAAAAGGGGTAGCCAGCGCGTCAAAGCTAGAAACTTCTCCGCCACATTTTGAAGTTGATAGGGTACAAGATGGTAGAAATAAAGTATCATTGGTGATGGGTCTCTAACCGCATCGTCCAAAAACCACTTACAAAAACCCCATACAGTTAGTTGCCTCTTACGAAACCCGTAAAAAAAAAGGGGTAGTGACATTATACCTATTATATTTTATACTTAAATCTAAATTACAAAGATGACTGTAATTAATAAATAAATACGGTGATCTGCAGGATCTGAGAAAGAATAGCGGGTCCCAGAAAATAAAGCTTACTACCTACTTGCTTTGTAGGAACATTTATTTCTTAAATAGTAAAAAAAAAATTAAAAATCCCAAGGGTAATATGAGGCGGCTGAAGTATTGCGACTCATCAAGAGATTGTTGAGCGATAAGGCTCGAGACCCATCACCAAACATTTTTTATTTTGTAATCTTTTTCCCGCTGAACTCCCAAAAGTTGCTGACAAATTTCTAATCCTCCAGTTCGGGCCCCCCTACATTTTTGCTACTCAATAATTATCAACTAGGTTTTTAATAATAGTTCAAATATAGGGTACTTTTGAACCCGAGGAAATCAATATCAAGAACTTTTACATACATTTATAATATTTCATTATCTCAAAGAAAATGACATTTTAAGCAGGTTTTATGTGTCGCAGACGAAGATCTACGAGTCAGCTAGTTACTAATAGGATTTAAAACTCATCCAATCATTTCAAATGCCATCACATACCAATCACACGAAAATCTGTAGCACTAATCGCCTGGGGCTCCAAATGGGCCAGATATTACTATATAAGCCGATACTCGAAGAACCTAAGAATAACAATAGTCCTGAAATCAATCAATTAATATACACTGAAAATGCAATCAATCTGAAAGTGAAAATAAGTCACATAGGATGTATTCAGGATAAGCCTCCGAGACAGAAGCGCGTTTAGTTTTAAAAAAAGAGCTTGTGCACTTCGCCATATTACAGTGCTTATTGTACAGGGTGATTTATAAAATAGTTTTATGGTCGATCAGTAAATAACTGATTGTGAGGTGTATAATAAGAATGGTCCTTTGTACCCAATGTAAAGCAAAAAGAAGGGTTACATAAGTAGAAGTTGAGCATATATTTATGTATGTATATTTATTGGCTTCATCACAGCGTTTATATGACTATTCGCAATTAGATAAATGAAGTATCTTCAACACGCCATGTTTATACATAGGTTATAAAAAAATCTTTGTTGGAAGAAAATGGCGGCTTTGAACAGTCTGAGTCGGTCGGAAAAATGGTATACCAAACGAAAACCGAAACCGAAAAACGAAAAAAAAACCGAAACCGAAACCATTAAAAGCGAAACCATTTCCTTAAATTATGTCATTGTCATTGAATACTGTATATGTGTGCTAAATAAAAAATATTCTTTCTTTTCTTTTCTTTTATACGACCACGGGTATTCACTATAAAGCTCGAGTTTTGGAATTCAGTGCGTGTATTTTTGTTATCAGAGTTAAGTGTTTAATCTTTTTTGTTTATCGATCCGCGGAGAACATTATCTAATTGACTGTTTTATTACTGTATGATAGGGTTGTGCTGTTTAAAGCTGTAGTCAAATGCACTGGGTATAATAACAACAACCCGATAATTCGGCATGTCACGAATGTATCATATTATTTTTACCAATTTACATGAGAAATCTAAAAGTAAAAACTGCGATAATAAAATCAAACACCCTGTACATGTCATATCTATGACGCGACTCGATAGCGGAGTGGCTCGGCTTTGTTGTGCTTTTATAAAAAATGACGGTGACTAAACAAAGACAGGTATGTGTGCGTGCACCCTTAGAACCGATTGCTGCCTTCTTCCTCACTGGTGCAGGTTTTCTTCGATACTGTCTTATTTTTGTGTATTTTTCATGGTACTTGTAACACATTTTTTATTATTTATATCGACGTTTTTGTAGAACTAATAACAATACACTAATAAATAAATAAAGTCACCATAAAGGTTGACTGGAAGAAATCGCGTTAAGGCGATAAGTCCGCCTTTGTGTACATATACTGTTGTACTTATTCCGAATATACTGTTTTTGTGTTGTTTTGTATGCAATATAGTAACATAACATAACATAAACATAAACGTTCACGCCGAATATCCCCGAAGGGGTTGGCAGAGGTACTAATACTTCTGAACATCACGTGACTTTGTCACCTGGTGTTCAGAGTACCCACGTTTTGCATGGACAGTGTACTCACGTGATAGGGGGCAGGCCTATCGCCGTTTTGTACGAATAGACTGTCACATGACTAAGTACAACTCAGCAATGTGGGTTTCCTCACGATGTTTTCCCTCACCGTTAACAACCATGATAAATTAACCACACATATGTCTTTAGAAAAGACAAATTGGTGTAGGCCCGATGCAGGATTTGAACACTAGTCGTTTGCACGATAACCGAGTGTTCTACCCACTGGGCTATCACGGCTGTGCAATATAGTGTTCAAATAAATAAAAAATAATAAATAAATAATAACATACACAGTAAAACAGTAAAGGGGGCAGGCCCATTGATCACCTCTTTGTATAAATAGATTACGTTTTATATTTATCTACGAAAATCACGACTCTCTTTCTAAAACTTTGATTAGTAAATGATACCTACTACGTCGGGACAGTACTACACGCGGCCAATAAAAGAGCGGAGCGTTTTCATACATTTACCATTGTGTTACATGGACGTCTCATTGTCTTTCCCTTACATTATATGGTCAATTTTGGTATACAAAGTTTTATTTATATTTTGTACTAACTATCTCCAGTAATCCTCGACAATTGTGTAAAATTTGTTATAATCAGTCAAACGTTGTTGGAGGAGTTGGATAACAAACGAAATGCAAATTCTTCGTTCCAATTACGTGCACCATAACAAAACGGCTAAGACTTATAGATTGCACTCATAAAAGACACATACACATATTTACAATACAAACATATGGCAAATTATACGAGAGATTTTACAAAGATGAAAATTATCAATTTCACAAACAGAAAATGTTACATATGTCACAGATTACTGCGGAAGGTTCAAGACGCAGGAATTATTGCGAGACGAGGCGATATTACTTAGACGTACCTGAGTAATTGGTATTGCTACTTAGTACGAACTTGGAAATTTACTATGTTTATTAAATTTATTGTAGTAGCAGGAAATCTGGAAAATAATGCGAAGCTGCATTAGAAATATGTTCAAATGAACTCGTATACTCACGCCATCGATCCTATTGGCATAGACAGAGCCTATTCATCACCATTTTGTACAATTCTGGTAATCCTCTGAAGCTGCATTACAAATTAAAATCTTTCGTGTCCTAACGAAACTGCTCAGAATTCAACAAAAGATTACACTCAAACATACAGTTACATATATTCATAATCACGTAAAGTATTATTTTTTTTAAAAACATGTTAGTTAAGAACGCACCACACGTCTATAGAAGACAAAGCAATCGCAGATTACTGCGGGAGGTTGAAGACGCAGGAAGTATTGCGGGACGAGGCGATATTACTTAGACGTACCTGAGTACTCGGTATTTCTACTTGGTACGAACATGGAAATTTACTGCCTGAGTTTCACTTTTAAATCCTGAGTTTTTTCATGTCTGTTTAGAAGCTGTATGTCTTGAAAACAATGCGATAAAGGAGTTTAAAAAACTGTGTGTAGGGGTAAATCATATTATTTATACATAAAACATACATATACTCACGCATTAAGTTTCCATTAAGGTAGGCAGAGACTATCGATTGCCACTTTCTGAGGTCTGGCAAATCACTCGAGCTTCATTTACATTTATATTTATTTTTATACATACATACATATGCTCACGGCTATAAATCCCTAGAAAGGGTAGCCAGAGCTAAGGAACTAGAAATTCCTCAGCCACTTTTGGAAAATTGAGTGGGGGAAAAGATGGTAAAGTAAAGGTTGTTGGTGATGGATCTCCAACCGCATCGTCCGAAAATCTCTTAAAAACCCCAATACCGTTAGTCGCCTCTTACGTACACCCATCATCGGTAGAAACGGGATAGTGCTATTCTAAGCCGACACTACACGGCGTATTTATTTTTATACATGCTCTTTTATTGCTGAGTAGTAAATCATTTTCACCGGCGACTGTTGTGAGAATTGTGATCCATGTGTCGGCAATAATCTCCACTATTAAACCTTCAAAAGTAACCCCATTTCTACCCGTGGGTGATCGTAAGAGGCGACTAAGGGTATAGGGGCTTCTTAAGTGATTTTTGGGCGATGTGGTTGGAGACCCGTCACCAAAAACATTTATTATTACCATCTTTTCCCCAATCAACTTCCAAAAGTGGCTGAGGAATTTTTCATTCCATAGCTCTGGCTACCCGTTTAGGGATTTATAGCCGTGAGTATATGTATGTATGTATTTTCTTTTTAAATAAAATCAACAAGGCAAGCGTCTTGAGTATGAAGAATAAAAGCGCATGAGAAGGTTGATGGATGTAAACGAAGCTAGAGAGGTTTGTCATGTTCGTACAAAGTGGTGATCGACAGTCGCTGCCAACCCCAATGGAAAATAATGGCGTGAGAATATGTATGTATCCTATGTGATCGTCTTAAACTGACATTACCATCTATGTTGACTCTATAATTGACATACATAACATAATATAATATAAACATTCACGCCGAATATCCCCGAAGGGGTTGGCAGAGGTTCTAATACTTCTCAACATCACGTGACTTTGTCACCTGGTGTTCAGAGTACCCACGTTTTGCAAGGACAGTGTACTCACGTGATAGGGGGCAGGCCTATCGCCGTTTTGTATGAATACACTGTCACATGACTAAGTACAACTCAGTCATGTGGGTTTCCTCACGATGTTTTCCCTCACCGTTAACAACCATGATAAATTCGACGTGATAGCTCAATGGGTAGAACACCGGTTAGCGTGCGAGCGACTAGTGTTCAAATCCCGGGTCGGGCCTACACCAATTTGTCTTTTCTAAGGACATATGTGTGGTTAATTTATCAAATTTAATTACATACATACATACACATACGGGTATAAGTCCCTGGATCGGGTAGCCAGAGCTAAGGAATTAGAAATTTCTCAGCCACTTTTGTAAAGTTTAGTGGGGAAAAGCAGGTAAAATAAAGGTTGTTGGTGATGGGTCTCCAACCTCATCAGCCAACAATCCCTAAATAGCCCCAATACCGTTAGTCGCCTCTTACGTACACCCACCGGAAGAAATGGTGTAGTGCTATTCTAAGCCGACACTACACAGCTACTATTTATTTCACAAAATTAATATAAGAGATCGTATTTATATAATCGACGATAATAACAAACGATCTTAACATTACCATTTGTTATAAAAAAAAAATGTTTAAGTACATTGCTAACAGTTCTCTATGTTTATTCGACCAAGTGTTTTAGATACACATACATACGAAAATATATTTTCTACGGTTCCAATGATTTCAGCGTCCCAGGATCGAGTTATCAAATATATAAATATAATTTATATCAAATTGGTAAGAAATATATGTTTATACATAGTGGTTCGCGCCAGACATGTACTCGCGGCTTTAGCATAGTCTATATTGACTGATTGATAGATAGATAGATAAAAACGACTCTTGACTGGATCTCGGATTTGAATGGCGAGTTGTTGCATTGTAAAATTGTAATTAATTTGTATTGTAATTGAATTGTTTTAAGTTTGAGTATTTTCATAATAATAGAAACTATTGTAATATTTGTGTTGTGAAATACCATTGTCGGTTGAAACAAAACTTTGAAGTGCGTTTGGAGTGGTGCACGTTTTGAACCCGAAATCATTTATAACCCGAAGAGATTCGTAGAATACGAAAGGAACCAAGGAAGGATTCACTGGAAACGATATTCCTTGGACAGGGAATCGTATTGTTGATCAAAGATTGAATGCATTCAGATCTCTACAAAATATTGAGAAATAGGTTATTTCTTGAACGATTCTGGGAGATCAAACAGCAAGGACGGAGCAACTCACCAGGATACCACAAGTAAGTGGAAAGTGTTTTTACTAACTGTAACGTAATAACTGAACATAGTAAATCATGTTAAAGCTATGCGTTCTATAGAGTTGCGTTCTAGTCTTTTCCCTGTACAACATCTTGTTTGAAAAAAAAACCAGTAATACAAAACAATCCTTAACACGGTATGTGACCTTATGTAAGTTCCAAGTTGAACTGGAAGTTGTTTGTCTGAATCAAAACTGCACAGAGCGTGATATTGTGTCTCAAGCTTAATCAATTCAATCATTATTAAGATAAGATTTCATTTCAAATCAAATCAAATCAATCGTTTATTGCATTCATCAATGTGTATAACAGTTCTTATTATAGAACTGAATTCCTCTTTTGACTAAGAACCTATATTCATCCGTACATTTCGCAGACGCTCCTAATATTAAAGGGCTCCCATCCATTTATTTGAGGTCTAAGGGAAACATTGTTTTCGAGCCAACTCCTTTATTGAGACCTGTCTACCCCGGTCTATAAGCGTTATGAAACACGATATCAATGTTTGGTATAAGTTGTAAGAGAAGTTACTCGTATTTATCCGTTTAGTACAAGTTACCGTGTAGTGTCGGCTTAGAATAGCACTACCCCGTTTCTACCGATGGGTGTAAGTAAAAGGCGACTAACGGTATTGGGGCTTTTAAGGGATTTTTGGGCGATGCGGTTGGAGACCCATCACCAACAACCTTTATATTACCATCTTTCCCCACTAAAATTTCCAAAAGTAGCTGAGGATTTTTTTATTCCTTAGCTCTGGCTACCCCTTCTAGGGATCAATAGCCGTGAGTATATGTATGTATTAAAGTACAATTTACAAATTGTAAGTGTAACTTCGAATTTTGTTTCTATACAAATCCTTGAGCGGTCGAGATGTGACACGAATGTTTCCATTGTTCTTTTATGAAACGTTGCTTAAATTATACTTTTTAATTATCCCCGCACCACTTGCAATATATCCAACCCACACAATAAACAAAATCTAAAAGAAAACTTTGACATTTCCCATCAATTCAAATAAAAAAAAACCGATATATATGAGCGATCAAAACAAGTTAGGAAAAACATCTCATCATTGCTCATCAATAGATATTTAATCATGTTATCCTAATGTTACAGGATTTTTTACGTAAATTACCTTAATTGTATTAAATTTTATGTTTGTTTATATTATAACATTATTGGAACCTGGAATGGTGTTCAGCTATGACGTATTACGAGTCTTTTACTTACACACAACGAGTTTATCAGGTTGAAAATAAAAATAGTTTATGAATTTTCCTTTCATAAATCTTTTTGATAGCTACTTTTCTCTACTTTCCATTCTCCCTTACTTTAGGGTACAAACGAACAATCAAAATACATAGCCGTCTGCGAGGAGGTAGATTATTTTTGAGGAGATTACCGTATTGTCCGCACCCCTCGTCGATGAAACAAAACCTAGTCTCCGATGTAAAATTTAATTGACATTTTCTAAGCAAAAGGCGCTATTGTCTGACATATTTTGATTTCTAAAAGCACGGAAAGCCCCTTCGCATTTGTTATCACACTAATAAATCTTTAAATTGTTGTTAACCCCTTTTTGTTTTATGTTAAATGGAATACGCAAAACTTCCTGTGGATGCCTTATTATGTGGTGAACGGATTTGGAGTTTTTAAAGTAATTGTGGGGCAATAGTATTTATTTCCATGTTTTCACCCCTTCAATTCTGAAAAGTTATAAAAAAATTACCTTGGGGCCTCTGGAATTGGTATTTTTTGGGATTGTAGCCGTCGCCGTCGGTATGTAAAGATGTAGGTATTCTGATTTAGCAACATAGGATCAAAAATTAATAATGCTTTTATTGGGTTTAAAAATGATCACTTTAATTAGAAGGTAATTTCTTTTTGAATCCCAGAAGTTCTTTAAAAACATATAACCGTTGTAAAACATTGGATAAAAGTAATTTATTTCTCGTGCTTATTCTCTGTGATATTGTGATTCATTGATATTGTATTTTTTTTTAAAATACTAAAAGCACAAACCCCCACTGGCAATAGAATCAAGTATTAATTCACTAAAAGTATATATTTCTAACATAAAACCCAATTAATAACCTCAGTACAAAGTACGAAGACAGTAAACAGAGCTTGTGAACAAATGCTTTCTCCAGAACGAAATTATTTTCCCGCCAACGGCACTCCACTGTGTAACACAATCAATTATAAAGAAAGGTCTATTAAAAGAATAGTTTTAACAGCTACAAACTTACTTATATTCAGACTGTTAACTCCCATTAGGGAAGGCAGATACTTTAATCACAATCGTGATAGCTCAGTGGGTAGAACACCGCTTATCTTGCAGACGATCAGGGTTCAAATACTGGGTCGGGCCTACACCAAGTTGACTTTTCTAAAATAATATGTTTGGTATAAGCAATGAAAAGTATGAAAGTAGGGAAGGCGGCAGGGTATGATAGGATTACTATCGAAATGCTGAGGGCCGGTAAAGGGTTGGTGGCTTCTTGGTTGTACTTCCTTTTCCAAAAATGCTGGTCGAGTGGCAAAGTTCCACGAGATTGGTGCAAGGCGGTGATTGTGCCTCTATATAAAGGAAAGGGGTCACACCAAGAGGCTAAAAACTACCGCGGCATCAGCTTACTCAGCATTGTTGGTAAATTGTATGCTAAGGTACTGATTGAAAGAGTGATGAATGAAACTGATGAGAAAATATGGGATGTGCAAGCGGGATTTAGGAAAGGAATGGGATGTATGGATCAAATCTTATCTCTAAGGAGCATCACCGAAAAGTTCTTAGCTAAGAACCAAAAGGTGTATTGCTCCTTCATTGATTTAGAGAAGGCGTATGATAGGGTGGTAAGAAAGTGTTTATGGGAGGTGTTATCCAAGTTCGGTTTGGGGAGTCAACTTATACGTGCATTGGTATCACTCTATGAGGATTCTAGTGCATGTGTAAGAGTAAACGGGGAAAACACTGACTGGTTCGGAATCTCTAGGGGTGTCCGACAGGGATGTGTAGCTTCTCCGTGGCTCTTCAATTTGTTCATGGATGACTGTTTGACAGAGTTGCGTGAAAGTGATTATGGACTAAGAATGGGTGGATTCATCATTAAATGCCTCTTATATGCTGACGATCAAGTGCTACTTGCATCATCGGCAGAAGAGTTGCAAGAGATGATGAATATTGCATGTGAGTCTTTTGTAAGAAAGGGAATGAGGGTGAATGTGGATAAGACCAAAACGATGGTTTTTGAGAGACAGGAAGATGTGACAGAATGCCTGATTGCGATTGATGGTAAGGATGTGGAACAGGTGAAGGAGTTTGTATATCTGGGAAGTTTGTTTACAAGGGATGGAAAATGTGATGAAGACATTGAAAGAAGAGTGAAAAAGGGTAATGCGGTAAATGGAGCAATGAATAGCCTAATGATCAGTCAATCGGTGTCTGAAAAGGCCCGAATGGCTGTGCATGATGCTGTTCTTGTTCCTACGCTTATGTATGGAAGCGAATGTTGGGTGTGGCAGAAGAAGCATGAGAGCAGAGTGAATGCAGTAGAGATGAGGTCCCTCAGAAAAATTTGTAATGTTAGATTGTGTGACCGAGTGAGAAATAGTGTTATTCGTGAAAAGTGTGGTGTGAAAGATGATATTGTAAGAAAGATAGAAAAAGGAATGTTGAGATGGTTTGGGCACATAGAGAGGATGGATGATAGAAAATTGGTAAAAGGGATCTATAGAGCTAGTGTGGATGGTAATGTTAGTAGAGGACGACCACGGAGAACACACTTGGACCAAATTGAGAGTGTGCTCAAAAAGGCTGGCGTCCGAAGTATGAAGAATAAAAGAGCATGTATGAAAAGATTGATGGATGTAAACGAAGCTAGAGAGGTTTGTCAGGATCGTACGAAGTGGCGATCGATAGTCTCTGCCTACCCCAATGGGAATTAATGGCGTGAGTATATGGATGGATGGAATATGTTTGGTGAATTTGTCATGGTTGTTAACGGTGAGGAAATAATCGTGAGGAAACCTATCACGTGAGTACGCTGTCCAAGCAAAACGTGGTACTCTGAACACCAGGTGACGATGTCGCGTGTCGTTCAGTAGTATTAGTACCTCTGCCAACCCCTCCGGGAATATACGGCGTGAACGTTTGATTTTGAAAGTTTTAACAGTAACTGTTAAAGATCTTTACAAACCTATCTTGCTTCCGTTACTTGGGTTATTCACTTGGTCCAATCTCTTCTATTCTTCTTAATTAAGATTCTCGCTTTTTTTTAAAGTTCGGCTAGACCAACTTTGATGTAATGTTAATTGGCAGATAGTCGATGTAGAAAGAAGTAACTAAGGATTTTTTTTTACTTATATTAATATTTCAATACATATACTCACACATTTATTTCTCATTGGGGTAGGCAGAGACCATTGATCAACCATTTGTACGATCATGGCAAACTTCTCTAGCTTCGCTTACATCCATCAATTTTTCCATACATGCTCTGTTATTATTAATAATTCGGACGCCTGCCTTTTTCACATTCTTTTTGGTCCAGGTCTATATCAACATTTATGTTAAATAAAATTAAAATGCTTACTTCCCAGGCAAAGTCAGGGCAGACCACCAGTAGTAAATACAAATTAGAAAGACTAAAGAGAATTAATACCTCAGTCATTCTACGGATAATATAAGATTTAAGTCTACTATCTGACCGTATGTATGCCACGAGCGGCGATTCTCACCCCACTTTACTTCAAATGCCATTATTCAAAAGCATTGCATGACTATAATCTGTTTGCAGATTGGATATCTGAATGCTATAAAATAATGGAATTTATTCCTTAGATCAACTCTATGAAATGCCAGTGGCCTTTTTTATTTTTTAAAACGTATGTCCGGTTAGAAATTACTGGAAAACGTCCGAAGCTCTTACCAACCCTTTGTGAGATTATAGTCGTGTGTACATCCGTCATATTGTACAAAAGATTTTAATTTCCCGCCAAAACCATTACGTGATTGGAGTAAAATAGTAATGCTTTTAGATACGGGTTTTTTATGAAAAAGACAAGCGTGAATTGATATTGAAATGATATAAATTAGTTAGCAAACATAAAAATAAAACTTTTAATAATAGTTATTGGGGTAGTAGTATGCTGTGTACTGTCGGCTTGGATTACCCCATTTCTGCCTGTAGGCAATCGTAAGAGGCAAATAAGGGTATTTAAGCTTTTTAAGTGATTTTTTGGCGTTGTGGCTGGAAACACACCAAAAACCTTGGTTTTACAAACTTTTCCCCACTAACTTTGAAAGGTGGCTGAGAAATTTCGTATACTGAAGTTCTTTCTATCCCTTTTTGGGACTTATGGCCGTGATTATATCTATGTATATATGTTGTTAGGCAACTTTTATTTTATATGAATTATCGATAAAATGATGATTTTAATCAAAGCCTGATTAAATCTCACGGCATATAAATATAAAAAATCACGTGCAAACTCTTGTTAATCCTTGTTTTTTATGTTTGGGTATTGTGCCCGTAAAGTGGATTTACAGAATAGAAACTCTTAATAGCGTGTGCCCATTCACTCGTAATTGCACACTGGGTTAAATTGCTATCTCTTGGACAAAATTACTCACTTTGAGAAAACGAATGGAGAAAAACTGTTGGCGATTGCATTATTTCTTTACGCGAACGGATTCCTTTGTTAGGTTTTGTTCTTTTGTAATGATTTTTCTTTATGGATTTTGGCTTTATTCTCGATTGCGTATGAGGTAAAAGTGACTTTTAAATGGTCATTTTTATGTTCAAGCGTTTAATGGAAATAATTACTTTAACTAAGAAATGTTTCTTTTGTATACATACATACATATGCTCACATGTGGACACCATGAACCATAGGTATTAATTAGTATTGATATGCACACACACTATGTTTATCTCTCACACACCCACAACCACATACACTCACAATCACAAGTATTAAATCAAACACACACACACACACACGCGCCCACCACACATACTGAAACACACTTGCACCTAAGAGTATGCCTACTCTTAAAAAGACCAATTCCACCTTTATTTTATATTATTTTATTATAATTTTTACAAATAGGTTAACCGTTATTTATTTCTTACTTGCTTTGTTTTTCTTAAATTTAATTTGTTATACTCAGACCGTAGACAGACACAAAATTACAAAATTGTTTAGCACTCACGCGGAGGACCTGGTGACCTGTACCACAGGCGAATAACCTACTTCAGGCACCAGCTTTTCACTCTATTGTTGTTTAAAATAATTATGTTTTATTATGTAAACGGTGAAGAGAAAATAAATATTTTTTTTCTTTTACTTTTATTTTTACATTTGGAAATTGATAGGGGCAAGATGGTAGAAATAAAGTATCGTTGGTTGTGGGTCTCCAACCGCATCGCCCAAAAACCATTAAACAAAGCCCCATACCCTTAGTCGCCTCTTACGACACCCGTGGGTTGAAGGGCTGGTGACATTCTAAGCCGGCGCTACATCATTTAAAGGTATTCTTTAAAAACTTTAAAGGGCTCGCTACCTTGTAGTAGTTTATTCCAAATACAAATGGTACATATTGTTATTGTTTATTTTTCTTTCAGCGGTAGGTAACTGATGTAATAATGATTTCATTATTCTAGACTTAATTCTCAAAAACGTGACATTTTCATCTGGTTACCTATACCTATACCTACGTTTTGCTTGGACAGCGTACTCACGTGATAAAGAGGCAGGCTTATCGCCGATTTGTACGAATACACTGTCACATGACTATGTTAAACTCAGCCATTTAGGTTCCTTACGATGTTTTCCCTCACCATTAACAACCGTGATTAATTAACCACTCGTATGTCTTTAGACAAGACAAATTGGTGTAGGCCCGACCCAGGATTAGACCACTAGTCAACTGCACGATAAGCGGTGTTCTACCCACTGAGCTATCGCGTCGTTATGCTAGTTTTATATAAATTAAATCTTATTTAAATACTTACTTTGTGAGTTACTAGTTTATATAGAACAATTATAGTATTTCCAATGCTTGTTGAGTACTTACTAATCTTAAATCTGAAGTAAACTTAATAATATATTTGCAAACATAAAAAGTGTATTTTTTATCACTTTTTACTAATCATTTCCCTCTATGTGAAACACTAGAGATAAGACTATTAAGACATTGAGGCTCTAAACATCCGGAGGCCTGCACGAGCGGTATTTTATCGTCCCGATATCGGTTAGAATGAGATGACAGTATACAATACTAAGTAAGTGCGAAAGAGGTGGCTGTATACCACGTGATATCTAGTTAAAAGGACGCTCGTACTAGCTTTGCTGAGTATGAGCAACCACATCGTCGACGTACTATAATATCGTAAGACATACAACATACTGTACTTGCAGAGCGTTGTAAGTCTTCTGCGAATAATTAAACCGCAAGAAATATAATCAACTGGTAGAAGGCTAAACGTACGGACAGATAGACATGCAGCTATACTTGGGTATAATCCCGTTTTACTTTTAACATAAATCAAAAATCTGTATGTCCATATCCAATCTAATCAATAAACTTTTATGCTGCCGAAGAAATCTATATATTAAACATTCACCCAATATTTTTTTGATTTATTTTCGAAATAGTTAATACTGACAGCAATATTCAATAACATTCTTGTAAACAAATAGCATTTTTAATCAATATCATAAACTCAACTCATTACCATTAAAACTCAAAAGCATCGAATTTTATATAAAAAAGCCGCTTCTACATTAATAATATCAAAATCATGAACATTCCTCAACCGAAGTCAAACCAATATTAATAACAAACCTACGTTGAGCGGTGTTAGTTGCACAGTGGTCCCAACCCACTCTGCAGGGGACATAAGATAATTGGTGAAATCACTTACTGAGTACCATTAACACGTTAGTTACAGACTCTATTGATGAATGGGACCATTGGGCAAGCTTCCTACGTGATGTCATTTGAACTAAATCATTTTTATCGATTTCTTACTTGAACGTTCTGTCACGGGTTATTGGAATTGCTGCCTAATTAAATGGGTAAACAGTTACAAATGGATGGGGAAAAATATTTTGTTTTTACTGTTGCAAATAAAAGAGTAGTTAATAAATGTTGAGTTTTTAATTAGAATTGACTGAATGTTTATTATTATTGCATTATTAATGGATAAGAATATTAATAGTTTTATTCCTCAAATCAAATCCAAGAACTTTACAGTGCGCATATGTATTGAAAATTATGCAGATAGCGTCTATAAAGTATTTAAGGGATTGTAGGACGATGTAGCTGGCCCATCACATTCTACAATATTATTGTCCTAACTTCCATCAACTTCCAAAAGTAACTGAATAACTTCTTATTCCGGTTGTCTGCCTACCTCATTTTGTTAGATACTAATGTCTCAACACCGCCTAGACTTTAAACAAGAAAATTTCATCAGCGCCCAAATTGGTACCCTTAAATCGAACGTTTTTATAGTATATCGTGTAACCAGATCTAACCGATCGAACTTTTCGCGCCATTATCGCAAGACGCCATTAAAACGCTGCTCAATGTAGTGTTACCAACATTCGAAAAGACATATTCCTACAACTATACCAAAAGTCCCTAAAATCAAATATCTTTTTCTAAATTCACACCTAGAAATATTCTGGTTAACATTACAAAAATAATAAAAATATTTTCGGCAATATTCAATTTATTTTTATCCCCGAAGGGGTTGGCAGAGGTACTAATACTTCTGAACATCATGTGACTTTGTTACCTGGTGTTCAGAGTACCCACGTTTTGCATGGATAGTGTACTCACGTGATAGGGGGCAGGCCTATCGCCGTTTTGTACGAATACACTGTCACATGACTAAGTACAACTCTGCCATGTGGGTATCCTCACGATGTTTTCCCTCACCGTTAACAACCATGATAAATTAACCACTCATATGTCTTTAGAAAAGACAAATTGGTGTAGGCCCGACCCAGGATTTGAACACTAGTCATTTGTACGATAACCGAGTGTTCTACCCACGGGGCTATCACGGTTGCCCAGTGGGTATTGTTTTATGAATCATTTCATTTTCAATCAAACTATTACTATTTTTAGTAAATCTCAAATTCATTACATGAGAAATCTCAGAAAAATCCCTTAACCTATTAAACCTAAAAAACCAACTCACTCAACCCCCCTAAATCTATGTGGAAACCCCCTAAGTTGGTAACACTAGCTCAATGAGCATCGCTGAGACCGGCGGCGGCGGCGGCGGTTGTTTTATCGCTGTAATTAAGTCGAGTTGGTAGATGCATTCTATCTTATTTGTAGACGATTGCTTTTCTATTGAAACCTTTTGCACTCTTTAGTATTGAGAGGCTATATTTGTTTGAGAGGTAATTTTAAAGGTATTAGGAAGATATTCATACCTATCCGCTCCTATATGCGGGAAGGCCACTTCTTTGTGGTCGAACTCCTTTGCAACGGCTCGACCGATTTCAACCAAATTTGGCACAGTGATCCATGTCATGTGGAGGACATTGCTTAGAGTCACATGTCGTGATCGAACCCACCATTGAGGTATAATTACCGAAAAATCTTTTTACCATAGAAATCAATAGAAAAAGTTAATGGTTTCTACTTTAAAGCGCGGCTTAAAGTTTAAGACCGACTGCTCTAACTAACTTCAATCGCAATGCAAGTCCTCGTAAAATTAGGAAAAATATACATACTCAGACATAGCTTTCCGAAGGTATCTTAGGAAATGGCCAAGGGAAAGGCAAGTACTTGTCGAATGTTGGTGAAATGTTGGTTCCGAGACTCATCCTACTCTTAAAAAAAAACTTTATATAAAATAGGTTTTTATGTAAAGTTTTTTTATAAATTATGCTGTGTAGTGTCGGCTTAGAATAGCACTACCCCATTCCTTCCAGAGGGTGTCCGTAAAAGGGGACTAAAGGTATTGAGGCTTTTTTAGGAATTTGCGCGATGCGGTTGGAGATCCATCACCAACAACCTTTATTTTATCATCTTTTCTCCACGCAAACTCCAAAAGTGGCTGAGGAATGTCTAATTCCATAGCTCTGGCTACCCCTTCTAGGGATTCATAGCCGTGGGTATATGTATGTATGTACTAAAAGCATTTTGTTTATATTTCTGAATATGAGCCGTGTAGAGCCAGCTTAAAATGTCACCACCCCTTTCTTCCCGTTGGTTTCGTAAGAGGTTACTAAGGGTTTATGTGGTTTTCGGGCGCTGCAGTTAGAAACCTATTCCCCAATAATGCTTTATTACTACCATCTTGTCCCCATCAACTTCAAAATGTGGTTGAGGAGTTGCTGGTTTAGAAACTCTGGCTACTCTATTTTGGGACTTACAGCCGTGAGTAATATTCACCTATCTATGTGTGAGAAAGCAAAATTAACGATTGAAATTAGGGTTCGGCACGTGACTACATTGTCTAGACGAAAAATATTGTCACGTGCAAATTTAAGTCGCCCGTGAAGGGTTTCGTACTAGCATTGAAAAGAAAATAATTAATGGAATTAGCAAGTATTTTCTACACAAGATTGAGTGGTTAGTTAACTTTGTTTTTCATTCGAGAATCATTTGAAAAGTTCCTAACCTAACCTGAAATGAAACAACATGTTTTCAATACCTCTACTTCGTTATTTGTAGAACAGTATTAGCCTTCTGAGTTTTTATAGCTTCGATAACTTCGATTATTCAATGCTCGCTAGCCATTTGTAAAAAGCATGAAATTTCCAATTTATTGTCAACTCAAACGTTCACACTGTACATTCGTGAAGGGGTTGGCAAAGGTACAAATGCTTCTGAAAACCACGTGACATTTTCACTCGGTACCCACGTTTTGCTTGGACGGTGTACTTACGCGATAAGGGGTGAGCCTATTGCCGTTTTGTACGAATATATATATTACATATATATATACATATATACTCACGCCGTTAATTTCCATTGGGGTAGGCAGAGACTATTGACCGCCACTTCGTACGATCTTGGCAAACCTCTCTTGCTTCGTCTACATCCATCAATCTTTTCATACATGCTCTTTTATTCTTCATTCTTCGGACGCCTGCCTTTTTGAGCACACTTTCAATTTGGTCCAAGTGTGTCTTTCGTGGCCGTCCTCTACTAACATTACCTTCTATTTTATTGTACGAATACTCTTTGATATATCTAAAGTACGCGGAAGTTACAGTTGTAGGCCTTTTAAGTATATATTGGGAGATGTTATCTTTGTGAGGGTTTTATAATACAATATCTTCCCAACTCAAATTCCAAAAGAAGCTGAGGTACTTCCAATTTTGACTATCCTTTTTCAGATATATAGTCTTAAGAATGTAAGTACAATACATAAAAGAAATTAAAAATTCATGTCCATACAATAAACACAACCCGACAAGAAATGCTAAAAATTTGAATTCAAATAGCCAAGGCAATCCAATAAGAGTTCCGTTATAAAATATTATTACCTCTGGCGGCTCCAAACACCGTTAAGATAAGACACGTATCCCCTATTACGTACAATTGATTGTAAACTTTACCTACATATTTGATTGCTTCATAACAAATACTTCTGTGCCTTTATTTTACTGTAAATTGTGTTGGTTTAGTTGAGGTTGGGTCTTTGCTTAGGGAATGGCGAACTAGATTCATCTTATTCTTTAGCGGTTTTTACATAACATACTTACATACGCTCACGGCTATATTTCCCTAGAAGGGGTAGCCAGAGCTAAGGAATTATAAATTCCTCAGCCACTTTTGGAAGTTGAGTGGGGAAAAGATGGTAAAAATAAAGGTTTTTGGTGATGGGTCTCCAAGTGCATCACCCAAAAATCCAATATAAAGCCCCAATACCCTTAGTCGCTTCTTACGACACCCGTGGGTAGAAAGGGGTAGTGACATTCTAAGCCGGCACTACACGGCAAAAAAGTTATAATGGACGATGTAGCCGAGTGGATAGGTGACTAGCTTCGCGTTCCGGAGGTTGCGAGTTCGATCCCCGCTGAGAGCATGTTCATGCTCACATGATGAGCATAAATGATTGTTTTTTAGTTATTAAAAAGTATTTTATAATTTATATACCAATAAATATATCGTTGAGTTACATATACTCACGGCTATATTTCCCTAGAAGGGGTAGCCAGAGCTAAGGAATTATAAATTCCTCAGCCACTTTTGAAAGTTGAGTGGGGAAAAGATGGTAAAAATAAAGGTTTTTGGTGATGGGTCTCCAACCGCATCGCCCAAAAATCCAATAAAAAGCCCCAATACCCTTAGTCGCCTCTTACGACACCCGTGGGTAGAAAGGAGTAGCGACATTCTAAGCCGGCACTACACGGCAACGTTGAGTTAGTATCCCGTAACACAATACTTGCTTAGTTTGGGGCTATCTTGATGTGTGAATAATATCTCCGTATAATAATTGTTATTATTTTGTACATAAGAAGCCAGTGCCCGCCGCGACTTCACCAGCGATAGTTTTGAATTTGTTAATAAAGTGATTTAAAGTAAGTAGTAGGTACATCGGTACTGAAACTGAACTATAGCTTATAGCAGTAACATGGTCTCCCTCTATCACTTATGTCATTGGGTCTATACATAGATGATGGCTATCCTCAGTATTTATTTTAATTTACCGCAAAAAGAAACCACACAACTTATTTGCGATAGTTTTTAAAAAAAAATACCAATGGCAATGGATATATACATACATTACATACATACATATACTTACGGCTATAAATCCCTAGATGGGGTAGCCAGAGCTAAGGAATGAGAAATTCCTCAGCCACCTTTGGAAAGTTGAGTGGGGAAAAGAGTTTCCAATGGATATATATATATAGTAAAATGTTAAAATCCTTTAAACTGAGGAGTGTAGACGGTGTATAGTAACAGATTAAAACAACCTAACATAGAGAACCTAGTACACACTGAAATACTTTTGCATGATAAATTAGCGATATTCAGCAGTTCGAGCAACTTCAGTATTTTTGTTTCACTTTAGTATTCCCTCAATTACTTAATTACTTAAGACTCAAACGTCACGTTTTGTACGATCATACTGTCATATGACTATGTAAACTAAGCCATGTGGGTTTCCCTACGATGTTTTCTCACACCATTAACAAAATGATAGAGATAAAGACGCACAGGTAGTAGGAAGACTGTTTGCATTGATGTCCTAGTAATAATGTTTGTTTATATAAAGCACTTATAAAACTTACTGGCGCATAGTTTTTCAAGCACAGCAAATAAAGCAATATTCCTTACCTCTCTATATAATTTATTGCACCACAAAACACTTAATTACAGCTAAGCTTACTAATTTCCAGCTAAGCGCGTCGCCTCAAAAATGTATTCCGTAATAACTCACTCACGTTCGTGATCGAGGCACCTAATGAATAATTTAATGCAATAAGCTAGTAATATTAGTAAATATGTAGTTAACAAATTGGTACATTTCGTATCCGATAAGTTGAATGCGGCTGGACTCTCGATCATTCGTGCTTCAACCACTGCCTTCGAAATATTAAAGGGATAATGTACTGGCGAATACATAAGTTTGAAAAAGGGTTTATAAAACGTCATAGATTATGCGGTTTCGACGTGCATAACGAAGAGGTTCTCAGTTTCTATTTTGTTTATTTTTATTTATTTAATTAATACGTACACAAACAGCATTATAACAAACATTACCTTTTTACAAAAAAATTGATTCGGCTCTGTTACAATGCCAAAAAAAGTGCACACAACATTATTGGTTATTATCGTTGGTAATTTTCTTCTTCTTAAATAATATTATTATCAAAGCTACTCAAAACAATAACAAATAATATAAATATAAGTAAAACTCCAAAGAATTACTCCAAATTAATAATAATTATAAAACTAAATAAAGTACAATTAAATTAAAATTAAAATAATAATAATATGATTCAATAAAATTAGGAATAAAGGAAAAATTAGTAAAATGGAACAAAAAACAATTATAAAAAATGTATTATGGTTGCATTATATTTCTTAATTTGTAGATTTAATCAATTGCCTACATTTCTTTCTAAAATTCAGTAATAATGAGTCGTGATAGACGTCAGGTGCATTTATTGAGCTTTATTGAGCAAATAGGCGAAGTAAATGCACCTGGATCTGAGTTTAAACTTTTCAGAGTATCATGAGTACCCACTTTTTCCTGAACTGGTAAGACCGGTATGATACCATTTTGTACCCATATATTGAAAGACTGCACGTGACTAAGTATAACTTATACTGTTATATTTATATATGGTGCTAGTGGTATCCACACATTATTATCTCCCACCGTTTTAGACCGTTACTTGACGAACTTTTATTTAAAAACGGAGAACGGTGAAAGGCTATATAAATTATATAAAACATTTATAAAGACGGAATATCTCTGAATCTAGCCTTTAAAAAGTCAAACTGAAGTAATTGTGTCTTGTTTGGTATGAAAAGAAATCATTGTAGGTAATATACACGCACTTCATCGTTTATATACATATATATATATATATATATATATATATATATATATATATATATATGTATATATATATGTATATATGTATATATATGTATATGTATACATATATATATATATGTGTGTGTGTCTTAGTCAAGCTAATAATCATAAATATTTACTCCTTTCTTCAGGTATGCCGCAGTATAAGTCTAAAAACTGACTACATGTAAAAAGACCTTAAAAGAAAGAAACACAAATTTAATATATAAATTAAAGTATGCATAATATTGTTAAATAATGGGCATGGAAGATTCGTGGTCCAGCGTTTTTAACCCCCTTTTTACGCAAGTATGACAGAAAATGGCAAATTAAGTTAATTTTACTTTTACTTGTAATAATTTCAGAAGCATGCATATTCTAGAGACATTATGTTCAATAGAGAAGGAACGAATTGTAGATAGCGTCTTTTTGCGATGAAATCTTTCGCTCGCGTTTTACTGACATTCATCAATCATTTCATACATGTTTGTTGGCCCTAACTCTGTAAATTTAAATTTAAGAAGTACCTAATTAATTAAATTTATGTATCAATTTGTTAAATTATTTAATGCTATGTTTTTTATCATTATAACTTCTTATTTGTAATTTAAGTAATTATAAAATGTAAAATTGATAAATACAGAAAATAGCCAAAAACCATGTGGGTTACAACAGTGTTGGTGAACGTATTAATAAATTGAATTAAATCGTAAGTCTCACAGACTAGTTCAAAATGATTACACCTATGCGATTCAAGACCATGTTTTAATAACAATTTATGTTTATCGCTTTAATAATAATTTAAATATCTAGTCAACCTGCCAATACCATTAATTAAATACGGGAACGGCATATTAAATCGCAAATTCACACAAATTGTTGTTCATGTATAAGTATTTGTGTGCACAGTGGTACCTTTGCGTGCCCAACGGACATAAAGACGGCTGCACACGCAAGCCCGATGTTTTACAATGCTCAGAATAAAAAACGACAATAATGCCCCAATTGATATTTTGTTCCGCGAAAGCCTACTACTGTTTTATGTGACACCTTTCAAATATATGATTTTGGTCAGCGATTTTTAATAATAAGCGCAAATAGGGCAAGCGAAATTAATTTAGCGGTAATTAAAATAACTTTCAGAACTAAAAATGGTATTTTATCGACCTGGTGAGACTGGCTACTTGTAACTTTTTATACGAAAGTCATTTTTGCATGGATATTGAAAATTCGCCACTTTAATATATCTTTTAAGCTTTTGTCTTACTTAATCATTCAAATTTAATAATTATTAGTCATGGCTCTTTCTATGTAGTATACATTTTCATAATGAGTTTTTTTTAGTATTTAAATGGAATATTGTGTGGCTTATGTTATATTTTTAACTGATATAAAGACATATAAAAAAACACATTTAATAACGGCGATAGGGCTGGCAACCCTTAAGTCGTGAGTACACTTTTCAAGCAAAATTTGAGTACTCTGAACACCAGTTGACAATAATACATACATACATACATATACTCACGACTATAAATCCCTTAACGGGGTAGCCAGAGCTTTGGAATGATAAATTCCTCAGCCACTTTTGGAAGTTGATTGGGGAAAAGATGATAATAATAAACGTTTTTGGTGATGGGTCTCCAACCACATCGCCCAAAAATCACTTAAAAAGCCCCTATACCCTTAGTCGCCTCTTACGATCACCCGCGGGTAGAAATGGGGTAGTGCTATTCTAAGCCGACACTACACGGCAAAGACAATAATGTCACACAATACTTATAAATATTAGTACCCTTGCCACCGTACCCTTTGGGGATATTGGGCGGACACATCTCAGTTAGGTTGAGAGTCACCTTTAAAACTGTTCGGGTGTAAAATGACTTTTTTTACATTTATAAAATAAAATTTGTTACAATACGCAGCGTTTTTAGTGCCTTACTCTTATTGTAATACATGTATAACAAAGGTTAAAAAGTATTACAACTCGTATTGTAACAAACTATTTTGGCTCTTCAACAAACTAAAAATAAAATATAAAAACATTCCCTTTAATTGTAAGATAGAATAAAGTAGATAATTCTTAATTTTACACCAGAAAAGTTTTCTTTTATTAGATATATATTACTAGGATGGATTTAATAGTCACCTCTAAACGTAGTGCGAGCTAATCGATTGGCTCACATACGTACATAAGATTAAGTTAATTGTTACAGAATTTCAAAGTTTCGATTTTGGCCCATAGACTTTGCTTGAGTGTCATAAGCGCGCGCAAACTTTAGTCGATCAGAGATGCGCTGTGATTGATCGGAATTTTTTCAAACCGGCGAATCAGAAAAAATCACTAGAAATTCAAAAGAGCTGCGCTGTGATTGGTCGGAAAATTTCAAAATAAACTCATTTTATTGGACGCGACGTAGTCGCGCCAGGGTTACCCATTAGTATAATCTTGTCTCACCATATCTAGTGACAACGTCAGTCACATATGTGTCACATAGTTTCACTGCCCAGAAAAAAATAATTTATTATCTTTCTAAAGAATCTTAATTTACGTGCTTTATTGTATTTAACTTTTTTCCTACAATATCCTGAGAGAGTCTGAAGCATCAATAACTGTACATATAAACATGCGTTAATCTGTAATATTAAAACCGAATGAGTCAAAATCTCTTTTGGAATTTAAAATCCAAACATTAAGCTATATCTACAAAAAGATAAGTAAATAAAAAAAAACTGCACATGCGATAAAACAAACACGGTATTCAGAAAGTATGTCATACATTGAGCGCCGCACAGTGGGCCGGCCTTAATCCCAATGGACATAAATAAATATACTTTTCATGTCACGAAATTAATCCATGTGGTGGCCGAATGTTGGACACGAACGCGGAATTAAACAAAATGTTTTATGCGTTTTATTATTTTGTGTGCTGATAAAATTTTTGACTGTTTAACTTTTTATTAGCTGAGATTGAGTAATGGTTTTTTGTATTATTTTCATGTTCTGGTTTGCTGTTATTGATGCTTACACGAAGTTTATTTGTATTCGGAAAATAGAATAAATAGAGATGAGAAAACCTTAGGTATTTAAAAAGAGTTAGAGTATCATGTTCAAAGCCATTCATTTCCGAAGATAGCATAAAGTTTTGAAAAACACTCATGAATAATGTATACAATTTGTGTCTTGTATACGAATAATATATATGCAACGATAGAAAAATTTAGGATAGTTCTTAAGTGGTGAAGGGTCTCTAACCACATAACAGAGCAATCACTTCGAAAACCTCAAAGCCCATAGTCACCTCTTTAACACTCACCAGAAAAATGGGTTGAACTATTTTAAGCCCATACTACATAACTCAATTATTACATTGTCTCAATCTCATTTCGTTCTTTAAACATTACGCGTATAACAAAATTAAATGACATAAGGCTTATGTTTAATACTACATTCATAAAATATATTAAAATAAACACCAGTGTAGATAAAAACGTTTTAACACTATATTAGTTTAATTAAATGGACAAAAAGTCTGCGCTACGACTGTAATTATTTATCCCGCTAAAATAAAACCATTAGGCATTTTTATGCTACTGTACGAATCAAATTCAATTAAAAATAATCTCCATAATTTCCCATTCGTAGGTTGATATGGCGTCTCGAGTGTACCTATTGAAGACACAGGGAGGTAGTTAGCGTATTCTAAACAGTTTACATAAAGGTTTCGAATTTTTAAACATGTTTCGATGCTGTTTCTTTAGACAATAAGTTATTATTCGTTTCTTATATTGAAGATTTTGTAAGTGGCCTTTTGTTTCCATGATTAAATATGTAAAGGACGTGCTGCAAATCTTCCAAAGAACAATAAATGAGGTATGTACTGTGAATTGGTACTTAATGAAAATAAGTATTGATTGCGATTTGGCGATGATACGCTCAATTAACTAATGCGGTGGTAAAATCAACTCCTTCTTTTGTTTGGAATATACCTTGAGTTTCTTTTACTATTATATTTTTTATGTATTCCACATATATTTATAAATATCAAGTTTCTTTGTAAATTAAGAACTATTTTCTAGTAACTAGTATATGCTCTTATATTAGCAACAGAAATTAAAATATCTATATATTTCAACTGTGTAACAGTGACCGACAGACGGGCAAAAAAGGCTTAGCAGGTCCCATTTTTATTTTTTCGTACGGAACCCAGAAACAACGATACACAAAACTCAATCTGTACATTCGTCTGAATACAGCCCTGCCCCAATGAGTCAATGGTCGACCGATCGTTCGATTCGTCTCACAACCGGTCGTATTAGTCCACTATTCACCATTAAATTGGCTACAGCACTCATTAAATTTACGCTGACACCAACTTACATCAGCTCTGACACTTGGGCGCGAATGCCGTCTCGTATACTAAATGATTTGAGCATTCTCCTCTGCATTCACAATAGAAATCACGATCTTCCTACATAACTTATACTCTCGGATACAGCCTTAAGGTAATGTAGCCAGACTTTGGGATTAAAATTCGTCAGATGCTTTTGGAAGAGCTGTGGGTCGGCAAAGAATAGCACTTACCCGTTTCTTCCTGGTGTTATACGAGGCTTAACTTTTGAGGCTTATAAGGAGATTTTTGAGTTGTGTGGCTGGAAACCCATACATCGTTCATTTTACCATCTTTACCACACTAAGCTTCAAGCGGTAAGACCATCAATTGTACTTCTATTTAAGAATATAATCCATGTAAAACGTTTTAACTATATGGCTATAAATCCCAAGAAATAGTACCCAGAGCTAAGGATAAAGAGATCCCTCGGTCACTTTTGGAAAGTTGAGTGGGGAAAAGATGGTAAATTAAGGAAAAAGATGGAATGGTAAAATTAAGGTTGTTAGTGATGGGTCTCTAACCGTATCGCCCAAAAATCCCTTAAAAGCTCCAATACCGTTAGTCTCCTCTTACGAACACCCACCGGAAGATATGGGGTAGTGCTATTCTAAGCCGTCACTACACAGCAGAAGTAAATATGATATATTTAATATATAAGTGTAAGTATCTCAATAATCGTGTTTTAAGAAGTCTGTATGTAATTGATTAACTTACGTTGAGATCTCCACTAATAATTATTCGTTTTGTATTTTTGATAATTTGCTTAATACATAATCTTTTTATTTTGCAAACTTATCATAATTTCGGTTAAAAGAGGACAATTTTCTTCACGATAAAAACACTCACAAACAAAAGAGACAAGTATACATATATATATCATATCATATCGAATTTTAATTTAACTATTTGACATTTATTTAGCATTTTGTGATTATTATTTTTTGATTATTTTGATTAATTCACTATTATTAATTGTATATTTAAAATAGATTTAAGTTAGTCCTAAGTTAGTTGTATCAATTCTGACACAATGAATATTGTTTGATGAATAAATAAATACAAATACACATACATAAAACAAATAAAATATTAATCATAGCAAATTTAAGCTCGTGAGATGGCACGGATCCTACAATCTGGTGATCGATTTTCTCTGCCTATTAAATGGGATCAAATGGAGTGCCGTGTAGTGCCGGTTTAGAATGTCACTACCACTTTTTACCCTCGGGTGTTGTAAGAGGTGACTAAGGGTATGGGGCTTTTTAGTGGTTTTTGGGAGACGCGGTTGGAAACCCATCTCTAACGAAAATTTATTTCGATTCCCTTGCCCTATCAACTTTGGAAGTTGCTGAGGCAAGAGGCTGAGGTGTTTCCAGCTCGAAACTCTGGCTACCCCTTTTTGGGATTTATGGCCGTGAGTGTATGTATTTATGTATGGAGTCAGTATATGAATGTACTCGTATACCTTGAGTTGTAATCTTAAAAAAGTTACGACTCGTACTACTTAACCTTGCAAAATATAAATAACTGATTAGACGAAATTACTATAACGTTATAACAACATTTATCTTCGCAATCATAACTAAATCTAATGCCACAATCACTTTCTAAACAATAGGAAATAGAATAATCAGTGTTTCATTATGATGATGTTTTGTTATAGAAAGTGATTATTGACAAGTGTTGTCTGGTAATGATGACCTGATAAAACAATGCTCATTAGGGTTGAACTGAGCTGGTTTTAATAGGACAGAAATGGATATAAATTATGATGTATAAAATGCGATAAAAAGGCATGTATGAGAATGTAAAGAAAAATGTTAGTGGTACTAATGGTCTCTACCTATCTCTGCTATTAAACTTTCAATTCGTACATCCCATAGGTACTAAAACTTCTGTACATCAGTTGACCTTGTCACCTAGTGTTCAGAGTACACACGTTTTGCATGGACAATGTATGCAAGTGATAGGGGCGTGAAAGTAACGATGGTCATCTCAGTAGAGGACGACCATGGATTTGGTTAAATAGATAATGTGTTCAAATAGACAGGAAGTATGAAGAATAAAAGACGGAGTGTGCTGAAAAAGGTAGGTGTTCGAATAAAAAATATATGAAAAGTTTATGAATGTAATTGTTAGCGGGAGAAGATTTTCATGGTCATACAAAATAGCAAGGGAAAGTATAAATTCCATTGAAATTACCGGAATTATGATAGGCAAGAAAATAAATAAATTAAAAAAAATCTCTTTACATCTGTCAAAATTCATTTCGTTATAGGATCAAACGGACACAGTAATAAAACATACATACGTATACTCACGGCTATAAATCCCTTAACCTTATCTACTTACCCAGAGCTTTGGAATGAAACATTCCTCAGCCACTTTTGGAAGTCGATTGGGAAAAGATGGTAATAATAAATGTTTTTTGTAATAGAACCTATCACTATTATTGGCTATGAATAAAATAGCTTATCTCATGTTGACAACCCTACAGTAAAACAAAAGAACACATCAGAGCTCGATAATGACTGGTCATCCGAGAGAGTGATTAGGTTACACGGCTGGAATTATTGTAATGTAATCATAATTATTATATTACATACTATTACTGGCGAATATTATTTGATGTGCATATTTTCCTGAAGGCCAAGCACGAGCGCTATTTTATCGACACGATAACGGTTAGAACGAGATGGCAGTATACGATACTAAGTAAGTGCGTAAGAGATGGCTGCTTTATCGCACGCGATAACTAGTTTAAACACCGCTCGTACTAGCCGGGCTGGTCTCTTATGTACTGCAGAAGGGCAAGCACGAGCGCTCTTATATCGACACGATAACGGTTAGAATGAGATGGCAGTATACGATACTGAGTAAGTGCGTAAGAGATGGCTGCTTTATCCCACGTGATAACTAGTTAAAACACCGCTCGTACTAGCCGGGCTGGTCTCTTATGTAATGCAGGTTTGATTTTATTGGCTCGATTCAACATGTCTTCCTTTCTCTTGCAGATGGTGTAATAAGTCGTTCTATACTAATATTTTTTATTTTTTTTATTTTTTTATGAACCTATTGTGTTCCACTGCTGGGCAAAGGTCTCTCCCAGGATTTTCCATTCATCCCTGCTTTGGGCCTGCTCTCTCCAATCTTTTCGAAATGAGTCCAAAATGACTAATATTATGAAGACGTAAAATAAAGTACAGCAAAGTCGATTGTATGTTTGTTTATGAGAGCAAACATGCTCTTCATACATGCTCTTTTATTCTTCATACTTCTGACGCCTGCCTTTTTTGCAATACCTGAATTGTAAAAAAAAATGGCGATGTGCGATTCGGACTCGCCCGTTGAGGGTGAGTAATACCAAGTATAAGTAGGTAAGTGAAGCGATAATCAATAAAAGAAGTGAATATCACGATAACACATATTTTTTTATACCGTACCGAACCGTAATTATAATGAAAACTCATCTTTTTTTTATAGTGTTTGTAAGAAGTTGAAAATTACATTTGTAAGTTTCCAAAATGTACATCTCAAAAATTGCTAAAACATTACGCGACATCATTGATATTCGTTGTTCAGAATATTCGGGCTTTGAAAAAGAAACAATTATTATCGCCGTTGTGTACCAGCTCACTATCACATGACATAGTACACCTCAGCCATGTAGGTTTTCTCACAATGTTTTCGCTAACCGTATACAACAAGGATACATTAACCACACATATGACTTTAGAAAAGACACATTGGTAGAGATACATACATACATATTCTCACGCCGTTAGTTTCCATTGGGGTAGGCAGAGACTATCGATCGCCACTTTGTACGATCCTGGCAAACCTCTCTAGCTTCATTCACATCCATCAATCTTTTCATACATGCTCTTTTATTCTTCGTACTTCGGACGCCTGCCTTTTTGAGCACATTTTCTATTTGATCCAAATGTGTCCTCCGAGGTCTTCCTCTACTAACATTACCTTCCACATTGGCTCTATAGATCTATTTTACCAACCATGGTAGAGATCCGACTAGGTATTTGAACACACGCCTCTCTGTATGATAGGCGGATGTTCTACCTACTGAACTATCACGGTTGTTGATTTATCATTATCACACTGTATGTAGTCTTTCTTTCTCTCTTTTTATTTTTTGCTATAAGTTTGTATACTTACATACATACATACATATACTCACGGCTATAAATCCCTTAACGGGGTAGCCAGAGCTTTGGAATGAGAATTTCCTCAGCCACTTTTGGAAGTTGATTGGGGAAAAGTTGGTAATAATAAATGTTTTTGGTGAAGGGTCTCCAACCACATCGCCCAAAAATCACTTAAAAAGCCTCTATACCCTTAGTCGCCTCTTACGATCACCCACGGGTAGAAATGGGGTAGTGTTATTCTAAGCCGACACTACACGGCAAAGCCGACACTACACGGCCAAGTAAGGATAAGTTTGTATGTATAAGTTATTTGCAGTGCCCGACGGGGCCCACAAGCTCCGAATTGTAAATATCACCATATTGATATTGTGGATTTTAGCAATGAAGATTTGCATTTGAATTTACTGTTATTTAAAAATCTATAAAAATAAAAGTAATTAGGTGACTCGCTATACAATAAATATATCACTGAGCCCATTGCAACGAGTGATTACGGTTCGTTTCTTGAGGCTAACTTGAGCTGAGTGCTGTGGCGGTTTACATTTATTATCTAATTAGTTTTTTTTCGCAGATTACTTCATATCATATCTTACATATATACATACATACATACACTCACGGCTGTAAATCCCTAGAAGGGGTAGCCAGAGCTAAGGAATTAGAAATTCCCCAGCTACTTTTGGAAATGTGAGTGGGGAAAAGATGGTAAAAATAAAGGTTGTTAGTGATGGGTCTCTAACCGCATCGCCCAAAAATCCCTTAAAAGCCCCAATACCGTTAGTCGCCTCTTACGTACACCTATCGGTAGAAACGGGGTAGTGATATTCTAAGCCGACACTACACGGCGATACAAAGTATCCTTATTTATTTTTCTCTAAAACACTAAATTTAAAAGATTTTTTAATTACCACTCAAAATATTCAACGATTCTATGTAAATGATGAATTTTCACTTTGACTTAACACCTATAGGCGCCAAAGGAGGTTCAAACTCAAAAAATCACGCCGCATATCCCCGAAAGAGTTGGCAGATTTGTACTCACGTGATAGGGAGCACAAATCACGTGATAGGCCTATCACCGTTTTTGTACGAATACACTGTCACAACTTAGCCAAGTGGGTTTCCTCACGATGTTTTCCCTTACCGACAATAACTATGATGAATGAACCTCACATATGACTTTAGATAAGACAAATTGGTATAGGTCCCACCCGGGATTCGAACCTTCATCGCCTGCACGATAAGCGGTGATCTACCCAGCTATCAAAATACATAAATAAGAAATTTAGCCAAAACAATAATTGTGTGCGTGTTCAAATATGGACCAATAAAAATTACGAGTCGTTCAATAAATATAGCGTTTCTGAGAAACAGCATGGGACGTGTTGGTAAGCTATATGCGCGCGCAGCTATAAAGTGCAACGGACCAATCGAGCAATTAGTCGCGCGACTGTGACGAATCTGAGTTGCACTTGCTTGACTGGTTGGGTGACGGGTCTTCTTGTAAATCTTGGTGCTTGAAGATACAGTTATACTACATACTTTCATACAGATACACCTCCATACATACACATACGAGAGCTTCCGGATTCGGAAATCTGAGTAAACTCAAGCATCACTTAAATATCAGTTATACTAGCCGTTTTATGAAGAACTGAGTCGTTACATATATATAACTAGGTTGGCATGGGACCGTCAGATGCCAATAAAAGGAGCTAAGCGAGCAATTGCCTGATTCTCAGATATTACTCATCGTTGAACGAATTACAACATAACATAACATTAGAGTCCTGATTTTGGAAAACTTAAATTGTTAGCAATTTTTATTGTTGAGAAAAACATATCTAAATAGCTAAATACCTATTTTCTTTGAAAAAGACTAAATTCAAGAAATTTTTCGTTCAAAAAAGTTTTGGGGAAAATGTTCTAGAACTCTACTATTAGCGTTCAAAAGTTCGAAAATCACCAAGTGTTGCAGCGCAAACGGACGTGACTTTGGGACGATCGAATATGAAAAAAAATATTTTCCCGCTATGGCGTTGTTTAAGTAATTTTTCCATAGATTAACATTGTAATTTTTTTTATTGTGATTATTCCTCCGTGGCACATCCGATTTTTATCAAAATTTACATAAACCATCTAGACATGGTCTTTGACCACCGTGCACACAATTTGAACGTTTCTGAGTTGAGCCGTTAGGGAGGAGTACGATCACAACAGAATGCAAAAGTCAGGGGTAAATGCTTTTTTATTTTTCATACATCGGACGCTCGCCTCTTTTGAGAACGCTCTACATTTGGTCCAAATGTGTCCTCCGAGGTCGTCCTCTACTAATACTACCTTCCACAATGTCCCTATTGATAACCATCCCCTCGTGGTTGCGTCCCTTAATTTCCTTATCTGTCTCAGTATCGTCACGCTGCACATGTTTTATCTCTCTCTCATTTAATAAAATCAGTTCATAAAATAATAAATGTATACGGACGGACAAAGAACTCAGATCAAGTTAGCCCCTTAAGAAGTGAATACTATCTTGTAATTAACTGTTTTATTTATTGGATATCTGGCGACCGCCTCCGCTTACCTACTCCGTACTATATCAGCCGTCTAACCAAATCAGAGAATATCCGGAACCAACAATTATATTTTTAAAAATGATATTAATATAGAGTTTTCCGTGTACAACCGTGATAGCCCAGTGGGTAGAACACTCGGTTATCGTACAAACGACTAGTGTTCAAAACCTGGGTCGGGCCTACACCAATTTGTCTTTTCTAAAGACATATGTGTGGTTAATTTATCATGGTTGTTAACGGTGAGGGAAAACATCGTGAGGAAACCCACATGGCTGAGTCGTACTTAGTCATGTGACAGTGTATTCGTACAAAACGGCGATAGGCCTGCCCACTATCACGTGAGTACACTGTCCATGCAAAAAGTGGGTACTCTGAACACCAGGTGACAAAGTCACGTGATGGTCAGAAGTATTAGTACCTCTGCCATCCCCTTTGGGGATATTCGGGCTGAACGTTTATGTTATGTTATGTTATGTTTTCCGTGTAGTTTTGGCTTGGACTGTCACTACCCCATTCTTCCTACGGGTGTCGTAAGAGGCGACTAAGGGTATGCTTTTTTAAGTGATTTTTGGGCAATGCTGTTGGAGACCCATCACCAAAAGTTCTAAAATATTAAAATCTATTCCCCACTTAACTTCCAAAAGTGGCTGAAGAATTTTCCGGTTTTGAAGCTCTGGCTACCTCTTTTAGGGATTTATAGCTGTGAGTATACGTATTTATGTGATTACAAATAAAACGTAATGTAACGCTTCTAAGAATTAAGATAAGATAAACACGTTATTTTAAAGTTTAATTGAGAGTGTGCTCAAAAAGGCTGGCGTCCGAAGTATGAAGAATAAAAGAGCATGCATGAAAAGATTGATGGATGTAAACGAAGCTAGAGAGGTTTGTCAGGATCGTACAAAGTGGCGATCAATAGTCTCTGCCTACCCCAATGGGAACTAATGGCGTGAGTATATGTATGTATGTATGTATTTAAAGTTTAAAAATTGTTACAAGTATCAAGTTTGCTTACTTTTTACGAAGAGGTTTATTACCGCAAGCTGGTAACACAAACGTAATTAATAAAGCACTTACACACTGTTTAATTGCAAATTAATAATAATATCCATCACCATTAACTAGGAATTTACGTAAATATTATTTCTGAGCATTTTCTTTTACTATGTTTATTTTGTTTGTACATGCATGCCTATCTAATTATACTCCTACCCATACTGATACCTACCTATAACATACATACATAACATATACTCACGGCTATAAATCCCTAGAAGGGGTAGCCAGAGCTAACGAATTAGAAATTCCTCAGCCACTCTTGGAAATGTGAGTGGGGAAAAGATGGTAAAAGTAAAGGTTGTTGGTGATGGGTCTCCAACCGCATCGCCCAAAAATCCCTTAATAGCCCCAATACCGTTAGTCGCCTCTTACGTACACCCATCGGTAGAAACGGGGTAGTGATATTCTAAGCCGACACTATCCAAAAAGAGGTAGCCAAAGCTACAGAATTTAAAATGCTTCATTCTTGCTTCTGCCATTTTTGGAAGTTGGGTGAGAAAATTAATGTAGAATAAAAGTTATTACTTGTTAGCGATGGGTCTCCAAAACACATCGGCTAATAATAACATAACATTCCCAATACCCTAAGTCGCTTCGTACAAAACCTGTGTGAAGAAATGGATCAGTACTATTCCAAGCTGACATTAAATAATTTTGCTTTTAAATAATTTACCATTTTATTTATGATCAATTCAATATAAATTCCTGATGACATTTTGAAATTATAGCAAAACAAGTTCAAAGTAATTGTTAAGCGACCTCTTAACCTGAAAGCCTTTTATAATACTAATAATTAAATTACATTATATGACAAACATACCCTATTTTTAAACATACTTACTCATGAAGTGACCATTATCTCACTGAATTTAGAAGTGTAAAGCAGTTTATAACAAATCTGTGAGTTTTTGTTTACCATTACGCGCAAGAGCTGTAATTTGCTGTTTTTGTGCTGGCTGAGAATATCACTATCACTTCTACCCACGGGTGTCGTAAGAGGCGACTAAGGGTATGGGGCTTTTAAAATTGTTTTGGGCGATCCGGTTGGAGACCCATCACCAACGATACTTTATTTCAGATTTGATGATATAAGTGATTTAGGTGGTGGAAGATGGTAGCAGTCAATGATAGATGCTATTGCATAAAGCTTTCCGCTTTTATATATTACCACTAGTCCAGTTCAATAATCAAAATTCAACCATAAATTTTAGAGTTTAGACAATAATATTGATTTCCAATAATAATAAAATCTATTGCCAAATTCAAATGGACCACAGACTTGGACAATATATAAATGTGTATGCGTGTGTGCCAAGTGATATACTTGATTGTATGTGTTATGCATTTATCATCATAATATAATATTAAACATAATTTATAATTTTAATATTTCTGGATGAAAACTAAAAGTGAGCCTAATTTCAAGCTCCTCCAACGTCCGTCCGTTCAAAAGTGTAGTGCGAAAAAGATTGTTAAATTAAGATTATTGATGATGAGTCCCAGTACCCTAAGGAAAAATGCGTTAATCTATTTCTCAGCTGACACACTATATATCTGTGTAATATATAAAAATTGTCGTGCTATTCTCTCTGAACTTAATTAATCATTTATTTTGCCATCATTATTTCGTTCAGGATTCATAGCCGTCAGACCATTATTATGTATGGTAAAGTGGTCATTGAAGTATAGATATATATCCCTCCCGTAAATATAACAAAAAAAACATTCCGCTGACAGTTCCAGCCCCGGGTGCCGCCACCTGATTTCAGCACATTATGTCCCTCAAAATGTAAATTGCACATTAAATGAGTGATTTCATAAAAATATTTGCGTTCCCGGTAATGCCAGGCTATTTTGATACAAAGTGCGCGGATAATAAGAGCGAGGCGTCAAAGGGGACGAACGAAATGATAATACCCATCAATAATAATAAGCCGCCATTACGCTAGGGTGACGGTTATTTATTTATGCTTATTAAAAAAAAATTGTATTAATCTGTGTTGTGTCAGCTTAGAATAGCACTAATCCATTTCTTCACACTGGTGTCATAAGTAGCAACTTTAAGGGCAAGGGGCAAATCAAGTGATATTTGGTGATGCGGTTGAAACTCATCACCAACAACCTTTATTTTAAAAATCCTTTCCCCACTCTACTTTCAAATAAGGATTAGTAATTTCTTGCTAAAACTATTGCTCATGTTTGTATATATTAATGTATTTATAATAATTTAAAGGAAGAATCTTATACTACGATTGGAAAGACAGCAATAATGTAACAAGCCTTACCTAATTTTGTTGCGATGTCTTGTCCAGGCTCTTTGATGATATTAGTTATTAATTAGGTTTCATACATCTCTGGGTGAGATGTGGGTGTTTACTCAAAGACAAAATGATATATTTTATTATTATGTTTAAGTTTATTAATGTCGCAAAATGTCTATTCTTTAAATGTTGAACATATAAAACAATATTAAACGCTTCTGACTTTTTTAGTATTTAAAATACAAAGAAAACATTAGGTTTCCAAATAAGCAAGTGTATATGTTTTTCAAAACTGACAACGCTGTGTAACGAATAGTTCGTTACACAGCGTCGTCAGTTTAGTAAAACATCTACAATTGAAATTAAAAAAAAACGATGCGGTTGCAGACCCATCACCCCGAATTTTTATTTCACTATCTTTTCCCCACGCAACATCCAAAAGTGGCTGAGGAATTTTCAATTCCCTAGCTTTAGCTATCCCTTCAAGCGATTTATAGCCGTGAGTATATGTATAAAAAAAAAAAACGACTCTGTGTAAAAGTCTTCATAATTTGATCTCTGAATATAATCAGCATTTTTTTATTGAATATTTAATTATATTTCCAATTCTTTTAATACTTTCTTTATGCTGTACCCTTTACTTCCATATTTTTCCAACTAGGTCTGAGTTTAAATTTACATACATGCAGAGTAAAACACTTTATAGTATAAAAAAACTTAAAATAAAAATAATGGAACTATTAAATTAATTCTTTAACTCATCTATTGACACGCTCTTCAAACACAAGTAGCTCTACCAACCCTTCACAATAATACAACAAAAAAACAACAAGAACATCTCAAATTTCTCCCAACCAATGGTCACCCTATCCAACCGGTTGCAGATTCGTTCCGCCCGAGCTAATTGGCCGGCCGGGGAACCGAACTGCATTCCTTCCAAGCCTTACACAGCTAGAGGGTCCTGTATGTCGCCGTATGCTAAGTCTCAACCTTATGCCTAATTGTAATTCTTGAATTAATTTTTAAAAGTAATTTTATTAGTCATCTTGTGCTGTAAAACATGCTGCTTTTTAAATGCAAAAAAAGATGTCGGTACGGTTTTTTATGTATGTATGTGATAGTCATGATGGTGACTAATTGTGATGTATTTTATTCAGATAAGAGAATGAATACTTAGCGGTTGAATTTTGATTAAAAAAGAACTTTTTGAACTATCGTTTTACTAATTAAAAATTTTGGTGAAATCAAATCGATAATAAATAAAAATAGCTGTGTAGTGTCGGCTTAGAATAGCACTACCCCATTTCTTTCCGTGTGTGTTCGTAAGAAGCGGCTAAGGGTAGTTGGGCTTTTAAGGGATTTTTGGACAATGCGGATGAAGACCCACCACCATCACCCCATCACTCTTATTTTTACTATCATATATCTACAAATCTTCCATAAATGGGTAAAAAAATCTTATTCCACAAGTCTGACTACCACATCTTAGGATTTGTTGCCGTGAGTATATGTTGGTTCAAATAGAAGAATAAAAAGATGATCATCGGCTATCTTAAATCTCCTCACCTAGTTTAAACATATATAAAATCAAAATAAAACAATAGCTAGGCTTATACTCCTAATACTCTTAGTATTTACACCCATTCAAAAATAAATAAAATAAAAAGCATTTATTTACTAGAAGCAAGAGTAAATAAGGTGGTAGGTTCTCTAGGTTCATTCTACCATGCGGCGTGTAAATATTGCTACATATATATATATAAATATGATAGCATTCATTTCTTGTTTTTGCCCGACTACGGAGAAGCAAATTAAAAGGTTATGAGTTCTAATATGTACGTATGTTCTTCATTCAGCTGCTTCATTCAGTGTCGGCTTAGAAGCTGTGTAGTGTCGGCTTAGAATAGCACTACCCCATTTCTTCCGGTGGGTGTACGTAAGAGGCGACTAACGGACTTGGGGCTTTTAAATGGATTTTTGGGCGATGCGGTTGGAGACTCATCACCAACAACCTTTATTCTACCGTCTTTTCCCCACTCAACTTCCAAACGTGGCTGAGGAATTTCTAATTTCTCAGCTCTGGCTACCCCTTTTAGGGATTTATAGCCGTGAATATATGTATGTATGTATGTTCTTCATCCGTTTCACCATAACTTCTATACCACAAACCTCAATTAGATATATGAGATGTCATAAGAAGGGTATTTACCACGCCCTTGTTAATAAAACGCTGTAAAAATATATAAAAACTAAATAGATGATTTATTAAAATCACATATGATCATATGATTAAATAATAATATGGAATTTAAGAAGAAGGTATGACTATTAATGTCATCTTGTAACATTAGACTCATCAACAAAAATTACGACTATGTTTTTTTGATAATTTAATTACTAATTAATTACGAGAAAATTTAAAATACCAATTAGGCTTAGAATAGCACTACCCCATTTCTTCCGGTGGGTGTACGTAAGAGGCGACTAACGGTGGTGGTTCTTTTAAGGGATTTTTGGGCGATGCTGTTGGAGACCCATCACCGACAACCTTTATTTTTACCATCTTTTCCCTACTATCATTTCCAAAAGTGGCTGAGGAATTTCTAATTCCTTAGCTCTGGGTACCCCTTCTCGGGATTTACAGCCGTGAGTATATGTATGTATGTAATAACTTGATATCTCATATCAAGTACGTTTTATACACAATAGCATACCAATCTTCGTTGCCTTTGTTTTAACAGACTCAGTCAAAATTGTTGCTTTTTATTTCATATTAGTTGAATGATACAAATATTATAAAAACAAGGAGATGGGTGAGCCACATGGCGTAGAACAACTTAAAAACCTTTAGGCTCTCGATACGACACCCAAATGAAGAACAATCATATACATATACTCACGCTATTATATCCCATTGGGGTAGGCAGAGGCTATTGACCCTCACTTTGTACTGGCAAACCTCTCTAGCTTCGTCTACTTCGGACGCCGGCTTTTTGAGCACATTCTCAATTTGGTCCAAATGTGTCCTCCATGGACGTCCTCTACTAACATTACCTTCCACATTGGCTCTATAGATCTCTTTTACCAATTTACTATCATGCATTCTCTCTATGAGCCCAAATCATCTTAACTTTTTTATGATAACCATTGGTTTCAAGTCAAGTAGTATTAAACCTTGATATCTCTCCTTTAGAGAGTTAAACCTTTGAGTTTCAGTATTTTTTAAATTAATATAATAACGTTGACTCAGACTTGACCAAAATTCCGTCCTTAAAACAACAGCAAGTAACACAAGAAGTCTCAAGACGAAGCATTAAAATTACGCATTAAAAAGGTTTTAAAACAAATATTATAAAATATTTACGATAACGACATTCGACAAATTGAAATAAATAAAAAACTTCATGTAAATATTTGCAAGACTGCCCATAAAGATACGAGATAATCGCTTTAGTATACCGAGATGGCATTTAGCATTAATTATATGATTCGATTCATTAAGCATAACTCGAATATTTATTTTTAAATGTTTTCTACATACGGATACAATTTTAGAAAGGAGTAAGCTTTGTTTTCCATTTTGCAAACAGCAACGTTTTATTTTATATCACATACCTACATTCACTATGTTATTTTCTTTTTTCAGTTCGGGCCTACACCAATTTGTCTTTTCTAAAGTGTGAGGCTAGTTTATCATGATTGATGACGGTGAGGGAAAACCCACATGACTGAGGCGACTTATCATGTGACACTCACTGTATTCCGCCCTGTCCGAGCAAAACGTATGTACTCTGAACGCCTGGGGAAGAATATCTCACGTATGCCCAGAAGTATATATCATGAAATATTCAATAGTACCTCTGCAACCCCTTTAAGGAATTGCGGCTTGAACGTTGAGTTGAGTTGAGATACCTAATATAATAACTTTGCCATATAGGTTTCCTCACGAAGTGAGGGCACCGTTTACAACCGGGATAAAGACACATAATTGACTTAAGAAAAGACACTTTGGAGATGGCTTGACTTGGGAATTAAACCCATGCAAGACAGGTGGCTGGTCTACCCACTGAGCTATCACGGTTTTTATGTATATTTCAATTAAACATCAACAATATACATCATCCTATTAGGTTAGGTTCATTTCATTATGGACGTGTAATTAATAATAATATTACAGACATATACTCATATACTCACGGCCATAAATCCCTTAACGGGGTAGCCAGAACTTTGGAATGACAAATTCTTTTTTTTTATTGTGAAGTAAATCTTTTTGGGAATTGGTCTCCCACCGCATTGCTCAAAAATCACTTAAAAAGCCCCAATTCCACTAGCCGCCTCTTAAAGATAAAATAAAAATAAAACAAACGTTCTCTTTCAATATATGAAACTGATAGCTGTCGCTTTATATGTTTAGTTCACTGATTTAATTGAATATTTTAACGGCTATAGATCTCTAAACAGGGAATCAGGAAAGATAGAATCGTATAACGTATACATGTCAGTAACAGTAGGAGAAGATGTTCATTAAATTTGAAAATAATTAATTCATGATAATAACTGGTACATACTTATAAATCTCATACAATATAACTCAACTCAAACGTTCACGCCGTATATCCCCGAGGAGGTTGGCAGATGTACTAATAGTTCTGAACATTACATGACATATGCACCTGGTGTTCAGAGTACCCACGTTTTGCTTGGACAGTGTATTCAAACCAAGTTTATAAATTTCGGGTCAATAGTAAACAATTGTTTAATGCAATATTATCGATTGCTCATCCAAACTCATTTCCACCAAACATACATACTCACGGCAATAAATCCGAAAAGGGGGAGCCGGAGCTTCAGAGCTAGAAACTCCTCCGCCCCATTCTGAACATTATAGAGGAGAAGATGATATAAATAAGGTATGGTTGTTGAAGAGGTCTCCAAGGGCATCACCCAAAACCACTTTAATAGCCCTATACCCTTAGTCGCCTCTTACGACACCCGTGGGTAGATCACGTGGGTGGGTGGGGTAGTGACATTCTAAGCCGGCACTACACGGCAAACATATTCTAATACTTTACATTAAATAATATTTCATCGCTAGTAATCTGTTACCAATATAAATTTGCAATCTAAGACTTCTGCATCCAATGTAAGGTTGTAAAAAAGGTGTTAACATATCGCAAAAAATACAATTCAAAATGCCAATACTAAGCACAAACATTTGAGTAAAAAAACAGAAAAAATAAGGTATCGCGCGAAAACTTATACAAAGAACTGGCTGCAAAAACACGTTCTTGATGCGTTAAGAAAAATAAAATTCGAAAAAAGATCAAAGTGTATGAGATTTGTGATTGGTGGACTTTTTCGCGCCCTCCGGTAACTAGGGCTTTCAATGTGTCGATTAATAATTCATAATCGTTATCGATTCTCATTCAGCCGGCATACAATGCTTGTTTCTGAAAAATGCAGTATTCGGAAAATGTAAGTTCTCTTACTGATTACATATTCATTGATTCGATCGATGCAGTTGGGTATGCGATTATGAATCTTTTATTGATATTAAACCGCAAACATAGGTACGACTTCATCCAGAAACTGGGTTATTGCATGTGGTTTGATCGAACTGTACAATAATGAAAAAATATTAAAGTGCTTTTGAGTTCTCTTGCATTCTGTATGTGGATATTTTAATTTTCCTGGGGCTCTTTCACAATTTATAAAAAAAGAGTGCATTTACTAATGAATAATACCTATAACTGTTAAAGTTTTCTACAGTTTCTATTCAGAGTCTCAAATCTTTGACGATATTTTATGAATAAATTAATGTCTACGGTTATTGGAGTTTAAACGCTGCTGCCAATGACATAAAACGCTACTAATTGCTTTATTGTACTTGTAAAACGTTATGAGCTATTCTTAACAGATACTAAATTAAGTTTTAATCGTATTAAATTAAACGCTAGGTTAGTTTGAGGTGCAATTTAGATATTTAGTTTATTTATTTTTATTTCTAAAACAACAGAGTTTTTTTGCACGAAAAATATGTTTTTGGAAGAAATGAACATTTTAAGTCCTCTATGGTTGTATGTAACAAATTGAGTATGTGACTTATATTATTTTTTTAAATATCATATCATATACATACTTACGATGTTATATGATGATACCGATTCGCGTTTTGTAAATCCCGTGGGAAAGACACACAAACAGACAAAATTTATCGTTCAGACAAATATAAAAAGAGTATTTAATATTTTAGTTACGAATAAATGCACTAAACCCCAAATGGTGTCATTTAAGTATACGTTGAACTAATCTTAGTTTTGAAGACATTTTACTTTCCTAATAAAATGTATTTTATATCAAACGTGATAGCTCAGTGGGTAGAACACCGCCTATCATACAGACATACGTGAGTAAAAATCCCAGGTCGGGCCCACACCAATTTGAGTTTTATAATTTCATATGTGTGATCATGGTTGTCAATGGTGAGGAAAAAGATCGTGAGGAAACTTACTTAGTCACGTGACAGTATATTCGTACAGAACGGCGATAAGCCTGCTCCTATTACGTGAGTACCCTGTCCAAGTTAAATGTGGGTGCTCTGAACACAAGGTGCAAATTATATCACGACATTTTCAGAATTATAGTACCTGTGCCACTCCATCGGGAATATACAGCCTGGACATTTGAACCAAATATACTAATCTAAAACTAAAAAGATTAAAAAGCAAACAACAATTATTACAATCACGACCCGTGGGAATCTCAATTGAGTACATATCGATAATCCAACATTATCATCACATCCCTAATGACCAATAAGCCGTTGTTCCATACTTAATCAAAAACCTTTTGTAATTTTACATATCGGAACATGGCGAGAGAGATAACATATCATACGTCCTTTCTTATCCCGCCCAAGCCTTGTTAAATTGTAAATGTATAAATTACAATGTTTAGCGACAACGTAATGGAACGAAATAAGAAACGACGTGCAGTGTCATATTTAATATTGGGAATTTTATTTATGTCGCGTGTAAATCATTATAATTGTAATTTGTTGAAGTGACCGCCCACCTTAGGACTGGACTTCCATAACGGAACGATCCCATTCGAAGTTTGAATTGTGCAATCGGGTTATTGTACACGGAACTATTTGGAGAATGAACCTGATTTGATTGATTAAAAATGAATAGTGACTGCCTACACATTGCGTCGTGTGTTTGACAAATAAATGAGTATTTTAGCTGCGTGTTGCCGGCTCAGAGTAGCACGACCCCGTTTCTTCCTGCGGGTGTATGTAAGAGGCGACTAAGGGCATAAAATTGAGACTTTTTAATGGATTTATGGTAGATGCTGTTGGAGACCCATGACCATCAACCTTTATCAACCTTTGGCTGAGGAAGTTCTTATTCCTTTGCTCTGGCTACTCCTTCTAGGGATTTATAGCTGAGAGTATAAATATGTATGTATGCTAAGAATATTGATGAATGAGAAGAAGCGAGAAAGATTTGTAAGTATCTTACAAAACGGCGTATACAGTCTCGGACGGCCCCAGTAGGAATTAATAGCGCGAGTATAAATATGTTAGTATAAAGCGAAAATACAGCTGATTACCACGTGGATATATTACTGTTGGGAACATATTAGTGAAGAAGACAAACTGTGGTCTATAAAATATGTTTATCATTTTACATACGTACATACATATGGCGTACATATACTCACGGCGATATATCCCTAAAAGGGGTAGCTAGAGATTCAGAATTCGAAACTCCTCAGCCACATTTGGAAGCTAATAGAGGACAACATGGTAGAAATAAAGTATCGTTGGTGATGGGTCACAATCTCTAACCGCATCACCCAAAAACTACTTAAAGAACCCCATACCCATAGCCGCCTCTTACGACACCCGTGGTTAGGAAAGGGGTAGTGACATTCTAAGACAGCAATACACGGTAAATATTAAATATTGTACATACATACATATATATACTCACGGCTATAAATCCCTAGATGGGGTAGCCAGAGCTAAGGAATTAGAAATTCCTCAGCCACTTTTGGAAAGTTAAGTGGGGAAAAGATGGTAAAATAAAGGTTGTTGGTGATGGGTCTCCAACCGCAACGCCCAACAATCCCTTAAAGGCCCCAATACCGTTAGTCGCCTCTTACGTACACCCACCGGAAGAAATGGGGTAGTGCTATTCTAAGCCGACACTACACAGCTAGGTAGGTAAATATTAAATATTGTAATAGGTAAAAATACATTCGTGAGCAATAATGCAATCGAAAAAATACTTTGTACGATAATAGCATCGATAACTTAAATAAATAAACTGAAATGGAATATCGTGTTCCGAATTAAAAAAATAATCGCATCGGCCGATTCGATTATAAAATATTAATTTAATAATCGATATTCCGGTTCCAATGCCGTGTCGTTGTGTTAACTAAAGTAAATCGAGTCGCTATATCGGATGCATATGTAAATACAATCATTTACAATATAATAAAGGGTTCGCCTCACTATAAACCGATGTGGGCTATTCCCATTAAATACAAAATTGTTTAAAAGTATTTTTTTAGAATGTACAATTGAAACAGCTTAAATTGGTAGGGTTAAATATCATTTAGTAAAACACATGGGGGAGTTCACTTAAGCATTGAGACAGTGTGTCCATTTCATGAAAAAAGCTGTGTAGTGTCGGCTTAGAATAGCACTACCCCATTTCTTGCGGTGGGTGTACGTAAGAGGCGACTAACGGTATTGGGGCTTTTAGGGGATTTTTGGGCGATGCGGTTGGAGACCCATCATCAACAACCTTTCGTTCACCATCTTTTCCCCACGCAACTTCCAAAAGCGGCTGAGGAATTTCTTATTCCCTAGCTCTGGTTACCCCTTCAAGGGATTTATAGCCGTCAGTGTATGTATGTAGTATGTCCATTTCATGAGAAACGCTGTGTAGTGTCGGCTTAGAAAAGCACTACCCCATTTCTTTCCTTCCTTCTTTGGGTGATCGTAAGAGGCGATTAAGGACTCATCGGTGCTTTTTAGGCGTGTCGGTTAGGGATTCATCACTAAAATAATATTATTTAGTCTTTTCTCCACTCAAATTCAGCCACTTTTGGCTGAAGAATTATCATATTCTGAAGCTCAGGCTCTGAGTATGTGTGTGTGTGTGTGTGTGTGTGTGTCTGTGCGTGGTGAAATATCATTTAGTAAATCACATAACTGAGTTCACGAAATCATTGAGACAGTAGGCTTTTTTCATGAGAAAAAATAGTTTTAGTAAAATATAATCAGATTAAAATATTCGGTACGTTATGTTAGTGTAATAATATCTATACCTTTTGTCATCATCCGCCAATAATACATAGGCCTTCTTTAGATTTTGCGGAATTGTGGACAAGAAATGGTACAGCTTCCCGAACGCTGTCCGTCCTAGTTTGATTCGACAATTCGCCTTTTTTACGAAGTACGCTATTATGATTTGTATTAATCAACGACTAGTTTTGTATACGGCTATAAATCCCAAAAAAGCTTGCAAGAGCTATGAAATCTAACCCTAACCATTTCATGAAATTTTGTGGTGACATGGTGCTTAAATCAATAATACTTTCTGTATTAAATCAATGTGGTGTGAAAGATGATATTGTAAGAAAGATAGAAAAAGTAATGTTGAGATGGTTTGGGCACATAGAGAGGATGGATGATAGAAAATTGGTAAAAGGGATCTATAGAGCTAGTGTGGATGGTAATGTAAGTAGAGGACGACCACGGAGAACACACTTGGACCAAATTGAGAGTGTGCTCAAAAAGGCTGGCATCCGAAATATGAAGAATAAAAGAGCATGTATGAAAAGATTGATGGATGTAAACGAAGCTAGAGAGGTTTTTCAGGATCGTACGAAGTGGCGATCGATAGTCTCTGCCTACCCCAATGGGAAATAATGGCGTGAGTATATGTATGTATGTACTTTCTAACCTAACCCAATGCTAGATTTTACATAGCATTTACTTTAGTTTTCTGTATTAAAATAAAATAATTTGAAAATGCATTTGATAGGAACAATAAGTCGTCCATTCTGTTGTACATATTACGTGTTGCCTTCCTCTCTCTTCAACTTATCAATACGATATAAATTCACACTGAATTTACAATCGGCCGTTGCGCCTTTATAGACTGTAGCCATTTTTAGGGTACGCTTTTTAAAGTCATTTTAAAGTAAGTAAAACTTTTATTTGGTTACATATATGTTAATACAATATACATTTCTACATAAAGTAAATTTTAACATTACTGAAAAGATATTGGCTTAGCTTAAAATGTGCAAGTGGCGATTATAGTCTCTACCTACCCCAATGGGAATATGTATCATGAACATCCCAATTGGGTAGTATAATTAACTAAGTAAGTTAAAATGTGCAGTTTATAGAAAAATAACTTTAGAAGAAAAATATATTATATATTTACTCCTTATTTCTAAATAACTTTTGCTTAGATTGTACATAGTGGCGATCGACATTCGTTGCCTCCCAAAAGGTATAAGAATGTATTTATGTTCTTACATATGTATACAAAATACAATTCGAAACATCTCGCCCTTCGCCTGTGGTAAGAATTATGGGACAAATACTTAGATAAGTCTGTAAAGTTTCAATTACAGTTGAAGTTTTGAGTTGGATGTAAACCAAGTTTAAGATACGGTCAAATAGATTAATACTAACTCAACTCAAGCATTCATGCCGTACATTCCCGAAAGGGTGGCCTACGGTACTAATACTCGGGGAAAAGATTGTAAAATTAATGTTTTTAGTGATGGATCTCCAACCGCGTCGCCCAAAAATCACTTAAAAACCCCGATACCCTCACCGACGAGTAACAATGGGGCAGCGCTATTCTAAACCGACACAGCGATATAAGTATAATTAAGTACCAAAACGCTACGGAACCAAAACTTGGTATCTCTAACAACACTTACCGATATTTCTCCGAACCACAAAACGTATAAACGACATAACAAGTAAAAGGATAGCTCTCAACTGTAATCTTTAGCATTTGTGACTCGTGAATTTATTGGGGAACATCCATAATTTATTGTCAATACCGTTTTGAGTTAATTCGTCATAATTTGCTTTAAATACCCGTATAACGTACCTACATAAACTCACGGCTATGGATTTTGAAGGGAGGAATGCAGATCCTCATAATTTAGGAGTGTATAAAGATATTTTCTTTATTATAATACATTTAAAAACATTAAATATTTAAGATATTTATTATACACAAAACTATGTATAGGAATTGACAAACACGGAGAACACAGCTGTTATGTTATGTAATATAACAGTTTTCTGATTATTATGCTGCTAATCCGATGAAGTACAACTTGGAGGGTTAAATCATTTTACTAAGGTTCAGGAAATTTCCAAACAAAAATGATACAAACCAGTCTGAATCACTCGTTTATGTAAATAATGCTTAAGAATGCTTAGCTGTGTAGTGTCGGCTTAGAATAACACTACCCCATTTCTACCCGTGGGTGATCGTAAGAGGCGACTAAGGGTTTAAGTGATTTTTGGGCGATGTGGTTGGAGACCCGTCACCAAAAACATTTATTATTACCATCTTTTCCCCACTCAACTTCCAAAAGTAGCTGAGGAATTTCTCATTCCAAAGCTCTGGCTACCCCGTTTAGGGAATTATAGCCGTGAGTATATGTTTGTATGTATGTATGTAATGCTTAAGAAAGCTTGACCGAAATTATATTCAATACTTAATATCCCAAGGAAATTTTCACACAGAGATAAATGTAAAAAATCACAAATATTTTGTTAAAGATCCTTATCGACCCACAATAAATTTGTTTCAGCGCTTATTTTATTAACACGCCAGAATTTACGTTTGGAATTTCACTTAAAAATTATGGTCCCCTTGTACAACAATGACGGAATTTCGTAGTCATTTTTATTACATTTTTTGACGCCCTTAAATATTTTTTTGCGCTTCAGAAAATACCAACAAAGAGAAAGCGTTCTTTAATTTTGGATATTAAAATTATTTTCTTACTTATATTCACGCGTATAATTTCTATAGGGGTAAGGCAAAAGATGACCGATCGCCACTTTGTTTGATCCTAATAAACCTCTTTTGCTTACTTCACACCCGTAAATCCTATCAAACTAGCTCTTTTAAACTTCCCAATATGGACTCCCACCGTTTCAGACGATCTCTATCTGTTCCTGAAATTTACTACGTTGCAGACATCTACTCGTAATACCATTCACATTATAATATTATATAACATACATGTATATACTCGAGGTTATAAATCCCTAGAAGGGGTAGCCAGAGCTAAGAAATTAGAAATTCCTAGCCACCTTTGGAAAGTTGAGTGGGGATAAGATGTTAAAATAAAGGTTGTTGGTGATGGGTCTCCAACCGCATCGCCCAAAAATCCCTTAAGCCACAATACCTTTAGTCGCCTCTTACATACACCCACCGGAAGAAATGGGGTAGTGCTATTCTAAGCCGGCACTACATAGCATATATAATATTAAATAAAGAATCCAAAAACTACCGTTTTGGAAAAATAAAGCAGTTTCACACCCGTTAAAGCTCTAGAAAAGGCGACAGAAGCACAAACATTTCTGTTCATAATCACCCCCACACGTAACATGTAAAAATATGATCACTCATTATCAAGCAAAGATTTGCTATCGTAAGTCTATCACAGTTATCGTGGTGCGAGCGAGACGGAGCGCTATGGTAGACAGAGGTGGCGAATCACGTTTTGTAGTTTATGCGAGTCTATTCGGCATTACCTGTAATGAATATGGCGTAAATAAGTTTTGTAAATGGCTTTTGAAACTGTGGAGTAGGAATTAAACACTTACATGATGATAATGAGGTGCTTAGAATAGCACTACCTCATTTTCACCCGTCGCGTCGGTCGGTTGGTCGGTACATCGACATATCAATACTATGGGCTATTAAGGAATCTGAAGCTTTTTATTCTCTTTCTACGGTTATAAGCCACTCAGGTATATTTGACCAACTTTTGTATCATAGCTTATTGCGTTATCGCGTGGCTTAATTGGCCAAAGATCATATATTTTATAATCCAATCCCCACTCAAATGGGCCGAGTGATGAATAACTACGAAGCTCTGGCTATCCCTTTACGCGATTTTAATGGTGAGTATATGTAAGGATAACATCACATTCAAACATACATAAGCGCACAGCTACAACTCCTAAAAAATGGAGGCCTAAAACGTAAAATTGGAAATTTATCAGTCACTTTTGGAATATAAGTAGATAGTTAGTACAGCCCCACAACGCTTAGTCACCTCTTGCCCGCGGAGCAAAATGAATTAGTGCTATTCTAAGCCTTCACATATACTATACCACATCCAATACGTAAAAAACGAATCCACTCCACAGTTTTGCTGTCCTGTAATGCCGGCTACAGAATGCGGCTCTATGCGACCCGCGCGTTACCGCGACTTCACAATAGGTCGACCGCACACACGCGGCCAGTTGCAGACTTTAACGCCGCGACTTTTAGACGCGCTCTCAGACGCGAACCATAAGTAAATCTCAAGTAGCCCTTACGTTTTTATCGAAAAAAGCGACTAAAAGTAATGGTGAGTAAAGACTTTTAAAAGATCCGATTTTCGGCAAGTACCAATACTTGCAGAAAAAAACTATTAAAATCGACTTTTGATGCAGCGCTGAGATTAATTTTAATTTTTTGTTGTAGTTGGATTCAAAAACTTTAAACTATAAGAATGAAGTCATCTTGGATGTAAAAAGATTGTAATAAAACGCGAGCTTTTAGTCGATTAATTGAAAAATAGTTTATTAACGAACACTTACTTTCGCTTTTATAAATTATAAATTTTAAGTTTTTTAGCTGGGTAGTGTCGGCTTAGAATAGCACTAACCCATTTCTTCCGGTGGGTGTACGTAAGAGGCGACTAACGGTATTGGGGCTTTCAAGGGATTTTTGGGCGATGCGGTTGGAGACCCATCAGCAACAACCTTTATTTCACCCTATTTTAACCACTCAAATTTCCAAAAGTGACTGAGGAAATTTAATTCCGTACCTCTTGCTAGCCCTTCTTGGGATTTATAGTTGTGAGTATATGTATGTATGTATGTAAATTTGAGGTGTCTTGGAAGTTGCCTATCAAGTGCTTATCAAGCAATACGTTAGTATCAAGAAGATATCACGCCATCAGATATATGCGGTGTGAACTTGACTAACAGCTTAAGTTGAAAAAATATTTCATATATTAATTCAACATACATAATTCACATAGAAAACATAAATGCTCCATACTTAATTCATACGTGATTATTGGGCGATGTGGTTGGAGACCCGTCACCAAAAACGTTTATTATTATCATCTTTTCCCCAATCAACTTCCAAAAGTGGCTGAGGAATTTATCATTCAAAGCTCTGGCTACCCCGTTAAGGGATTTGTAGCCGCGAGTATATGTATGTATGTACTTAATTCCATAATATAAATCATCCACAACAAACGCAAGTGTGTAGCCTACCTTATCGCACAGTAATATTGCCTCAACAGATAAGTCGGCGTGCAGCGCTGCGTTTTGATTTGTTATAAAGCAACATTAGCGCTAGTTTACGATCCCCTTACTTATTAGATGGTCATTTTAATTGTGATCGTAATATCGCCATTTCGAAACACGCCTATTAACGTGATTTGCGGACGATTATTTGAGCGTTGCGTTAACGGTTTACCTTATTTTAAATTTCTTAATTAAGTATGCAGCAGTCACTAGTGAAATTCTTGTGACTATTGATGCTATTTATATCCCATACATACATACATATACTCACGACTATAAATCCCTTGAAGGGGTAGCCAGAGCTAGGGAATGAGACATTCCTCAGCCACTTTTGGAAGTTGCGTGGGGGAAAATATGGTGAAATAAAGGTTGTTAGTGATAGGTCTCCAACTGCATCGCCCGAAAATCCCTTAAAAGCCCCAATGCCATGCCCGTCGCCTCTTACGTACACCCACCGGAAGAAATGGGGTAGTGCTAGTCTAAGCCGACACTATTCAGAATTACAGACACTAGAGCAAACTTTATCCATTACACTAATGGGTCTAAATCTCAGTCACATGGGTAGCTAGAGCTGCATTATTAGCAAATGCATCTTCATCGCAAAACTTTTGTAATATTATGCACGGAAAATTATAGCAAAATAGAAGATGGATATCTTTTTCAGATTTTTATTATCGGAATCAAAACAAGAACGCTTGCAAGATAACTTAAAGATTGGGTTTTGGAAATAAAAAATAATTACATATCTTAGTGTAATTTTAGTTTGCTATTGTTATTACACTACCGTCTCCCCGTCAGGGTTTCATTTCTTGGCATTCTGCTTAGAAACCCTAATAATTTAGATACTGCGGTATGAGAAAATTTCTTTATCAGTTTAATTGTGATTCAAACCTTTTTTTTATTTTTAAATATTTTATTATTATAACCATTTTAGTTTATTCTCATTCATCCTTCCAACAACTTAATTCCGTACAACAACCAAACTCTTTTCCTTCAATCGTCCTACATTAATACGGCTATATACAGTTCGGCAGTGAGTAGTGTATCTTGTCTAATGTGGTACACGGAACCGAACCCCGGACAATGGACTGGAGGCCGCTACCACGAGATATGGACCATTGGCGATAACCATCTGCATATCATTTTATTAGGGTTGGCGATAGCGATTACTGTTATTATGGTGTTAAAAGTACCACTTACTTATATTCTTACTTTTTGTTTAGTGTTGGATAAGAATATCACTAACCTATTGTTACCGTAGGTTTCGTAACAGGTGACGGTGAGAGGTGATGCGGTTCGACCTTTCACCAACAACCTTTATTTTACAATCCTTTCCCCAATCAACATTAAAAAGCGACTAAAGAACTTTTTTATAACTCTTACTATTTCAGTACATATACGTTGAATCACAGATTTTTAACCAAAATCAAAGCAGCTTGAGTTTTTTTTTCAAAAAACAGTTCAGAAACCTCTAGAAACCAGTCTACATTACTTTTTATCAAGAAGAAAAACAATAACATAAAACTTAGTATACAAAGCTAAAAACGAAAGTTTGTAAGAGAATTAAAGCCACAAAAATATATAAATTAAAAATTTATTAATTAAAAAACAAACCGCTGAACTAATTCAAAAGCAAAAATCAGTACTTATAACTTTTTTATTCAATCTTAGTAAGTAAGTTGTTAAACTAATGTAAGTGGACCTAAGTCATTTAAATTCGTCGCCAAACAAGCAAATCAAACGAAGTTTTTTTCATGTTTATTGGAAACTTTCACATAACAATTTTTATTGGATTAAAATTTGTTCAGTTTTTTGTTCATTATTGGTTTGGCTTCGACTCATAATAAAGTATTTAAATTTTGGTTTACGAGGTTAGGCGTAATAATTACTAAGTAAAACTGGCAATATTTTGGGCTTTCAGACTATATTTTCCTTCACTTTGATAAAAAAAAAGATTAGCGCAGAAGATTCAGAATTGTGAGTCTGATTCAAAACTCGAACCCAGACTTTTATCATAATCATAAAAGGCACTTCTCATTCCAATCAGCTACTACGCCAATATCCTTAAATAAACTCCAATAATAAATTTCACCCCTTTTAAATAAATATTTTTTTTACAATCCCTCTGCCAACCCTATTGCATCCCGTTAGCGTCGTATAATCGGGGATATCGGGCGAGGTCACATGTACACGCTTCGCGTCGCGCCGCTCTGTAGACATGGCCTTATTACAAGAACATTAACACTATACACACTTCCTTATTTGACTGCCTCTGTGGTCTAGTGAGAGAGCTTTTAGCCTACAGTCTGTAGGATTCGGGTTCGATTCTCGCGAGATAAAATCATGCCGTCTGTTTGTGAGAATTAACCCAGCTAACGATATTGTGGGGTAAAGGAACTGATTATCTGAAGATTATGATGCCTGTTTCGAAGGGTACGTAAAGCCGTTGGTCCCGGCTACTACCACAGTAGAAGTCGTTAGTCTACCAAACCGTACTACCACACCGTAAGCCAAATCAAACTGTTCAGGATATACTCGAATTCCAAGGTTGAGACATTTATGGGCTGTGACGGGACACTTTATTATCATCTTCAGTATTTTTCTTGTTTAGTGAAGGATGGAGTTTCTAGTTCTTAGGGACGTGAGTTTGAAACCCGTGAGGGCTACATTTAGATGATTACTGTGAATGTGTTTTTTTTAAGTTTTGGATCTTATTTATATTATATTATTATTATTACAGGAACAAGCTATAATTTGTATATACTATGAGATTTATTTTACCGGTGTGTGTGTGTGTGTGTGTGTGTGTATATATTTATTTATTATACAACATACTTATTAGGCTATATTTCCCTAGAAGGGGTAGCCAGAGCTAAGGAATTAGAAATTCCTCAGCCACTTTTGGAAATGTGAGTGGGGAAAAGATGGTAAAAATAGAGGTTGTTGGTGATGGGTCTCCAACCACATCGCCCAAAAATTCCTTAAAAACCCCAAAACCGTTAGTCGCCTCTTACATACACCCACCGGAAGAAATGGGGTAGTGCTATTCTAAGCCGACACTACACAGCATTATATAATATTATACAAATGAATATATATTAGAAGAATATTAGCAACTAAATCCGGATCTCCTAAGTAGTGCCACTATTAACCACTAGCCCATAGAGGCTGCATTGATTCAATACATTATAATAACGAACCATTGAAACACAGATAATCTCCCTATATGTAACTTGCCATTCTTGGAAGAAAACGGTACTCGATAGATATAGTGGTTTATTGAAACTTGATTACATATTTTGATATGCAGTATTATACTCTATTATATATTCTATCCCTTTCATATTACTGTGGTGAAATAGAGATAGGATGATAGGTTTATGGTAAGCATGTGAATTTTTGTTCCGTGTAGTCTTACTGAATACTATGCGCTGTAATTTTCTATGGGTTATGGTCGTATTATAAGGTGAAAGTAATATGATATTATAAACGATGTTGTATTTTTAAATAGCATAACCCTATTTCTTTTAATTAATAGGTGGCCTAACGGTGTGAAGCAAGTCGCCGAAGAGAGCAATGAAGTTTTCACAAGAATTTTGTTTTGTGTTTTTTTGTGCTATGAGATTTATTCATATTTTGAGTAACTAAAAATGAATGAAACACATGAATCTAAACTAATTTTTAAATCGTACCTGTTATTCCTGTGGTGAGCGAGTTCAAGAAAATTAAAAATAATTATAATACACAGATCAAGTTAGCCCCAAACTAAGTATAACTTGCATTACGGGATACTTATCTATAGGATATATTCAATATTATATAATACACATATAAATAACATCCAAAACTAAGAAACAATCATTTACGTTCATCACATTAATGTTGCTCTCAGCGGGGATCAAACCCGCTACCTCCGGATCGAGAAGCTATTCAACTATCAACTCGGCCACGGACGTATTCAATCTATCTTTATTAATCTATCTATCAATGTATATACGTGCATAGTAAATGTAGTGGGGCTGCTGATAGTGTCGGCTTAGAATAGCACTACCCCATTTCTTCCGGTGGGTGTTGTACGTAAGAGGCGACTAACGGTATTGGGGCTTTTAAGGGATTTTTGGGCGATGCGGTTGGAATCCCATCACCAACAACCTTTATTTTACCATCTTTTCCCCACTCAACCTTCCAAAAGTGGCTGAGGAATTTATCATTCCAAAGCTCTGGCTACCCCGTTAAGGGATTTTTAGCCGTGAGTATATGTATGTATGTATGTAATTTACATAAACGACACAAACAAAAAAAACAACACACAGTTTTTACTGTTACTTATATGTTTTTACATATAAGAACAAATATTAACAGAATTTTAAATAGTGAATTTATATTTTAAATAATTTAAGCATTGATACATATTCTCACAGCTGTTGTAACCCAAAAAGGGTATCTGAGCTTCTAACTAGAAATTTATCTGCACTGTTGATCAATGTGACAGTGTATTCGTACAAAACGGCGATAGGCCTGCCCCCTATCACGTGAGTACAATGTCTAAGCAAAACGTGGGTACCTTCTCTGGACACTAGATGGCGCTGCCATGTGAGTTCAGAAGTATTGGTACCTCTACCAACCTCTTCGGGGATAAACGGCGTGAACGTTTATGTTATGTTGATATATGTCACGAGGGAACAACATTATATGATAGTTCATGATGGGCAAGTATCCAAACACAACCACATAAAAATCTCCAAAACCCTTAGTCCCCTCGACGACACCCGCGATACGAAATTGGTTAGTGTTATTCTAAGCCGACACTGCCCATCTCTATATATACATATAAAATTCCAACACCTCCGAAAAAGTTGTAATGTTAGATTGTGTGACCGAGTGAGAAATAATGTTATTCGTGAAAAGTATGGTGTGAAAGCTGATATTGTAAGAAAGATAGAAAAAGGAATGTTGAGATGGTTTGGGCACATAGAGAGGATGGATGATAGAAAATTGGTAAAAGGGATCTATAGAGCTAGTGTGGATGGTAATGTTAGTAGAGGACGACCACGGAGAACACACTTGGACCAAATTGAGAGTGTGCTCAAAAAGGCTGGCGTCCGAAGTATGAAGAACAAAAGAGCATGTATGAAAAGATTGATGGATGTAAACGAAGCTAGAGAGATTTGTCAGGATCGTACGAAGTGGCGATCGATAGTCTCTGCCTACCCCAATGGGAATTAATGGCGTGAGTATATGTATGTATGTACCAAAGGCAAACGAGTAATTCTAGAACAGGTATCCCAATTAAGCTAGATTCACGCGATAAGTCTTAATTTAAAACTCCCGAGAGGAAAATAAAATTGTTCCCGAAATAGGTCATGTATGTATGAGTAATGTTGGCTTAGTATTACGGTACCGTATCATTTTGCTAAGAACGGTTTATTTACTAACTTTTGCTATACTATTTTGTCTTTAAAATTAATTTTTATTCCTGTTTTACCTCATCGGGGTCTTTTATATTCGTTATACATACATACATATACTCACGACTGTAAATCCCTACAAGGGGTAGCAAGAGCTAAGGAATTAGAAGTTCCTCGGCCACTTTGGGAAAGTAGAGTGGGGAAAAGATGGTAAAAATAAAGGTTGTTGGTGATGGGTCTTCAACCGCATCGCCCAAAAATCCCTTAATAGCCCCAATACCGTTAGTCGCCTCTTACGTACACCCACCGGAAGAAATGGGGTAGTGCTATTCTAAGCCGACACTACGCAGCAATATTCGTTATAATGCACGGAGAACTTAACTAAATAGAGACAAAACAATGAATGTAATTATCCGTAAGGGGTTTATTGCCAGTGATTTAAACGAAGCAAGTGTATGAACAACAAAAGAACATTGAATCACCCAATCAGGGTGTAGGGACAGATTATTTTGACATATTTTTTTTGCGGTTTTAATTTTAGCAATTTTTGTACTGAACTACGACTCAACCAATCAGGGCGTAGGAACAATTTAAATATATATACAATACATACATACATACATATACTCACGGCTATAAATCCCTAGATGGGGTAGCAAGAGCTAAGGAATTAGAAATTCCTCAGCCATTTTTGCACAGTTAAGTGGGGAAAAGATGGTAAAATAAAGGTTGTTGGTGATGGGTCTCCAACCGCATCGCCCAAAAATCCCTTAAGAGCCCCAATACCGTTAGTCGCCTTTTACGTACACCCACCGGAAGAAATGGGGTAGTGCTATTCTAAGCCGACACTACACAGCACTATCACCATTAACATTTACTATAAAATCTTTTCCCTACTCCAGTCCTAAAAGTGGCTGAGGAATTTGTGTTCGGAAGCTCTGGCTAACCCCTCTTGGGATTATAGCCGTCAGTGTATGTATGTATGTTTAAATTGGAAGCTCTATCATTGTAAGAGAACTTGTAGAAAACTTATCAACATTACGGGAAATTTCTAGGCATTAAGTAGAAACTCTGATAATATATATAAGCCAACGATTAAGCTATTTACTTACCTAATTCTTTTGCTCTATTGTTTTACGATCATATTTCTTACAATTAATTTGATAATACGACTTTTCGAAATCACGGATAATCACAATACATATACACAGGTCCTCACGCCATTAGTTCCTATTGGGTTAGGCAGGGACTATCGATCGTCACTTGATCGGCAAAGCTCTCTCTCTTCCTTTTCATCTAATCTTACTAGCGCGACTCGCCCCTTCGCAAAAACACTTCCTTTATTCGTAAGCTTGAAAAATTTAATAGCCGTATTTTAATTACAATTTAGTTATGTAGGTTTCCTCACGATGTTTTCTCTCATCGTTAACGACCATACATAACAAATTAACCACACCCATAACTTTTAGAAAGACAAATTCGTGTAGGCCCGACCCGGCATTAGTATTGATTGAACTCACGCCTCTGTTTATATTGACGGCCAAGTGTTCTACCCATTGGAATATCACGGTAGTTGGCGTAAAAGCTCTTCACAAAATCGTCTTCTCTGATTTGCTGAAGTCTTGACGGCCAACTCGTACTCCAATTAGGCGTTACTAACATACGTACGTCTTAAAAGAAGTAGATTGGGCTAGGTTACTCATCAAAACACTGAAGGTACCCCATAGGAGCAAATTTAGAAGAATAATAGAAAAATGCAAGTTATAATGGCAGTAATAACATCAGTTTATAACAAATTGAGTAATGGTTAAAGAAAAACTTACACGAATGAGAAGGGTCTTATCATAGATGTACTAAATACCTAGATATGTTTTATACAAGGAAACCCGCGCTTACGAGTGGCACTGATCGCGGCAGTTGTACGCACGCACACCACTAGAAATATATCCAAACAACTCAGCAAGAAATATATTTGAAATGTAAGCGAGATAGCAGCGAGATAGCACATTTCATAGCAAGCGCTAAAAAGAGACAAACATATTTTCTCTGCACCGACGTGAAATATGACCTTAAGACGACCGCTTGACACGCACAATACTTCTTCTATTTTATGACACCTTACACCTAATTTATTATAAATTATAATTAAAACGTTGAACATGTATAATACTTACTTATGATAAGTAATCCCGTCACTTTTAGTAGTTTTTCGACTATAGTTTGTGCAAAATCTCATCACACACGAAGGCATTCTCGATTATTTTGAGAAACAAACACGCCAAAACAAGTGAACGATCGCGACGGCAGCTAGTGTGCGACTAAAGTCAAATGAGCTATTTAGCCCCCTTTATAAGTGCCACTTATGAGCGCGCGTGACTTATCTAAGGTTTTTTATTAGATATCTGTGGGTCTTATTCAATTATTTTCTGGGCCGGCGCTCACTGCCGGCATGGCATGGCAAAGGATTTCGGAACAGATATAGCATTTTTAATCTTATTATCATGCGTATAGAATTCATTTTGACACAACGATGCCGAGGGAGCCGCGGTAGGACAGAACGTCGGCATCGTTGTGTCAAAATAAAGTAAAATGAATTCTATACGCATGATAATAAGATTAAAAATGCTATATCTGTTCCGAAATCCTTTGCCATGCCATGCCGGCAGTGAGCGCCGGCCCTAATTGTTATTATTCCACGGCTGAGTTCTTCAAAACTGTGATGTGTAAATTTTTTTTTATTCCTTTATTATTTAAATTTCGACATGCAAGGCTGCAATTAGTTACAACTATTATGACATTAAAATTTATTCGTCGTTTTTAGTAAGAATGATTTATTACTTTTGAAATTTCTTGACCTACGAGGATGAGGTGTCTCATAAGCGTCCTAATCATTTAAAGTTTGTAACGTTACTTCTCACTCCTGGGATGCTATAGCTACCCAGAAGCCAGAAGTAACTAAAAGAAGAAAGAAAGAAACGAAAGGATAGAAAATAAATGGAAGATATATATATCACAACAACGTTTATTATAAATAAAAAGAAATAGTAAAACAATCCTAACAAAAAAACCTATCAATATAATATAATATAAAAAAACTCAGCTTTAGCGTCAGCTCCTGCTGCGATGGGTGGCGATTTTAAAACTGAACCAAGCGCCTCCGGGCGCCTGCGTCAGCAAGGGTAGCTCGACGGGGTAAGGGTTGTGGCTCCAGCTTTCTGACTGCGTCAACCAGGGCAGCTCAAGAGTAAGGCGCTGCGACTCCGGAAAGCTTGCGTCAACCAGGGCAGCTCAAGAGTAAGGGATTGCGACTCCGGGAAGCTTGCGTCAACCAGGGCAGCTCAAGAGTAAGTGGCTGCAACTCCGGGAAGCTTGCGTCAACCAGGGCAGCTTAAGAATAAGGAGCTGCGACTCCGGGAAGCTTGCGTCAACCAGGGCAGCTCAAGAGTAAGGGGCTGCGACTCCGGGAAGCTTGCATCAACCAGGGCAGCTCAAGAATAAGGGGCTGCGACTCCGGGAAGCTTGCGTCAACCAGGGCAGCTCAAAAATAAGGGGCTGCGACTCCGGGAAGCTTGCGTCAACCAGGGCAGCTCAAGAGTAAGGGGCTGTGACTCCGAGAAGCTTGCGTCAACCAGGGCAGCTTAAGAGTAAGGGGCTGCGACTCCGGGAAGTTTGCGTCAACCAGGGCAGCTCAAGAATAAGGGGCTGCGATTCCGGGAAGCTTGCGTCAACCAGGGCAGCTCAAGAGTAAGGGGCTGCGACTCCGGGAAGCTTGCGTCAACCAGAGCAGCTCAAGAGTAAGGGGCTGCGACTCCGGGAAGCTTGCGTCAACCAGAGCAGCTCAAGAGTAAGGGGCTGCGACTCCGGGAAGCTTGCGTCAACCAGGGCAGCTCAAGAATAAGGGGCTGCGATTCCAGACGGGTATAAATTGATGATATATAAAGTCAGTTCAGAATATTGTTTCTGACATCTTTTTCGGTTTCTTCCATAATAATGATGATGCCCCCATCGCCGCAGGAGCTGAATCAAGACTAAAGCTGAGTTTTTTTATATTATATTATATTGATATGTTTTTTTTGTTAGGATTCTTTTACTATTTCTTTTTATTTATAATAAACGTGGTTATGATATATATATCTTCCATTTATTTTCTATCCTTTCATTTCTTTCTTTCTTCTTTTAGTTACTTCTGGCTTCTGGGTAGCTATAGCATCCCAGGAGTGAGAAGTAACGTTACAAGTTTAGCTTTTGAACTGATTGTCTTTTAATAATAAAAATGACCAGACGCCAATGATGGCTAATTATGATGTATACCTTATAAAATTTCACTAACCATATATTTACTTATACTAATATATTGATTGCACGGCCATAAATTCCAAAAGGGGTAGCCAGAGCGTCAGAGTAAGAGGTTGGTAGAGGTAATTAAGGGTATCGGGGATTTTAAGCGATTTTTGGGCGATGCGTTTGGAGAACCATCTTAAAAAACAATTATTTTACAATCTCTTCCCCACTTAGAATCTTCCAACAGTGGCCGAAGAATTTTCCGATTTTGGACCTCGAGCTATCTCTTTTAGGGATATATAGCCGTGAGTATATGTCTGTAAGTATATTTTATAGCAACCGTGATAGCCCAGTAGTGGGTAGAACACTCGGTTCTCGTGCAAGCGACTAGTGTTCAAATCCCGGGTCGGGCCTACACCAATTTGTCTTTTCTAAAGACATATGTGTGGTTAATTTATCATGGTTGTTAACGGTGAGGGAAAACATCGTGAGGAAACCCACATGGCTGAGTTGTACTTAGTCATGTGACAGTGTATTCGTACAAAACGGCGATAGGCCTGCCCCCTATCACGTGAGTACACTGTCCATGCAAAACGTGGGTACTCTGAACACTAGGTGACAAAGTCACGTGATGTTCAGAAGTATTAGTACCTCTGCCAACCCCTTCGGGGATATTCGGCGTGAACGTTTATGTTATGTTATGTTATGTTATGTTATGTTTATGTTTTGTTATGTATGTATATTTTATATTAGTTTACCTTTATTTCTACATTGTAACATGCGTGGAAGTGGAGCTATGGTAAGCATCGAAGTTTTACATAAAAAAATCAGCTCAGCAGTTATAAGGTGATGAGCGCTTAGAATAGCACTCACCTTTCATCATAGGGTTTTGGGGTCTTTGAGTGTTTTTTTAACAATGTGGCGAGAGACCCATCACTGACCGATAATCAACGTATTCAACTCTACCTATAGCATAAACATAACATATACTCACGCCACTATTTCCTTTTATTAAAGGCAGAGACTATCGATCGCCACTTTGTACGATCCTGCTAAACTCTCTAGCTTCGTTTACATTCATCAATCGTTTCATAAATGCTGTTTTATTCTTCATACTTCAGTCGCCTGCCTTTTTGATGACACTCTCAATTTGGTCCAAATGTGTCCTCCGTGATTACCTTCCACATTAGCTCTATATTCCACAAACCATCTCAACACACTTCTATATTTTTCCTTCTTACAATAGCATCTTTCACACCACCTATAGCAATATTTACAATAAAAGCTAATCAATTTATATTTTGAAAATAATATTTTAATTGAATCTTTAAACTGTACAAAACCCTATAGCAAGGTAATCGCATATTTCTGGAGCATTAACATCTATATATCACATGTTTTACCGCACTGCACTTTTAAGTGGTTTAATGGTCGTATAACGGTGTCAGCTCTAAAGTAGCTGTACAAAGGGCACAGCTGAATACCAGTAACTAAAACTCTAAATTAACTCCTCATTATAACTACATACAGTCGGACAAAGTGACAAGATAATGGCGGAGAGAATGCTAAGAAATATCTACTAATGCTAGGAACTCTGTTCGTGTTGATTTATGAAAATCATTAAAACATTACACCACCTCGTTGCGATGGTCGGTTAAATTATTAGCAATGATTATACTCGTAGTAGCAGGTTTTGATTTATTTGCTTGGATTGTAGGTTTATTAAGTACAATGGAATTTCGAGTAGCAAAGGTTTGGACTTAGTAAACTGATTCTTGTCTTTTAAGTTCACCAATTAAAGTGCACTTGCGTAAGTTAACCTGACTTTTTGTATGATTTGTTGACTTAGTAAATAAATTGACGTTTTAAAATAAATAAGTGTAAATTTTATTCATTAACAGTTTAATATAATATGTATCACGTGTGTTTACATTGTTTCTTCAATGCGATGTCAAAGTATAATAATTTATTCAAAAGGTGAAAGTGTTTTAATAAAAATTAATATGGACACTTATGTCACTACAGGATCTTGTTAGGTTAGCTAGTAACTAAGATAAGGTCCTTAAGTATGCAATGAATAAATTAATAACCAACATGATATAACATGGATCTTGTAACTTTTTACGTTAGAAAAACTACATTAGTGTGTAGTGCCGGCTTAGAATAGCACTACCTCATTAACGGTACTGGGGCTTTTAAGGGATTTTTGGGCGATGCGGTTGGAGATCCACCACAAACAACCTTTATTTCACCGTCATCTCCCCACATCCAAAAGTGGCTGAGGAATTTTTAATTCCCTAGCTCTGGCTACCCCTTCAAGGGATTGATAGCTGTAAGTATATGTATGTATATATGTAAGAACTGCATTTCGAGACTTGGTTTTTTAAAATAAATATTGCGTTTTTATGGCACAATCTTTTCCCGACGTACTTCCAAATGTGGCTATGGAGTTAATGGTTCCGAAGCTCCAGCTACCCCTTTGGATGTATGTTTTGATCTTATTCAATTTTGGATTTGCTAAATGAAGAACCAGTGAGAAACTCTTTACTTGAAAAGTATAATGTACCGTCAGTGGTCTAAAACTACAAAGGTAGAAAGAGGTAGAGTAGAAAATAACGTAGACACTTTAGTATTTTCAATATACCAAATTCTAATTAGATTTCTGTTCACAAATTATTTAATTACGCTAAGACATAGAAAAAAACATTTCTACTAATCAATATTGTCACCAGATCATTTAGTGGAGGACACTTTTACTTTTTTGCTGTGTAGTGTCGGCTTAGAATAGCACTACCCTTTTTCTTCCGGTGGGTGTACGTAAGAGGCGACTAACGGTATTGGGGCTTTTAAGGGATTTTTGGGCGATGCGGTTGGAGACCCATCACCAACAACCTTTATTTTACCATCTTTTCCCCACGCAACTTACAAAAGTGGCTAAGGAATTTCTAATTCGTTAGCTCTGGCTACCCTTCTAGGGATTTATAGCTGTGAGTATACGTATGTATGTATGTATGTATGTATTTACTTTTAGATTAAATAGAGAATATGCTTAAAAATGCAGGAGTCGGAGTTTGAATATAGCTCGAGAGTTTTGACAGTAACGTACACAGCTTCATTTCTATAGTCTCTGCCTACCTCAATGGGAACTAATGGTGTGAGTATATGCATTAACAAGTGTTCCAGTTTTTTATCAAAAAATCTGTACCAATACCTCAATTCCTAACAAGGGTATCCAGCCCCGCCCCACAAATGATGCTCGATTGACATTACCCATTACCACAAACGGTGTGGTATGGTGGTATTAGTTTGGCGTGAACTTTGCTGACATTTCGCTAGATGGCGCTATCTGCGCAATGCTGCGAGATAATCTTTGACACTAAATGTATGTCGTTTACTATTCATGCTTGGGTGGGTTAAGAAAAACTTAAATGTTGTGTTGTGTTGGGTAATTTCGGTTCGATTGAGGCAAATGGTTAATGTTAGAATGTTTTGTTCTTGAAAAACTCATGTGGGCATTATTACATACATACATGCATTTACTCACGCCATTAGTTTCCATTGGGGTAGGCAGAGACTATCGATCGCCACTTCATACGATCCTGAAAAACCTCTTTAGCTTCGTTTACATCCATCAATCTTTTCATAAATGCTCTTTTATTCTTCATATTACGGACGCCTGCCTTTTTGAGCACACTCTCAATTTGGTCCAAGTGTGTTCTCCGTGGTAGTCCTCTACTAACATTAATTACATACATTAACAAACCATTATTACTAATCAATTTGTGTCATATCATATAGTTGAGTATAATTATTAAAATTTTAGTATTCTTTTCTTTGTAAGAACTATAAAATCCACGCATTTTTCATAAAAGGGGCGTTAAATTTTATGCTTCACGTGGCAATATAAGTATAGAGGTGAACAAATAAATCGAACCTTTAGCCATTTACTGATCAATTAGGGAAATACATATTTTCGATACCAGCAGGGCTCGAAACCGCGAACCTGGACGGGAAGTCGCGGGTCGCGGGCCGCGTGAAGCAAAAAACTTAACACCCTTTTATGAAAAATGCGTGGAATTTATATTATAGTTCATACAAATAAAAGAGTGCTAATATTTTAATAATTATGCTTAACTATATGCTATGACACAATGACATATATAATAGTATTTTCCAAGATTTTCATGATTGCACATTATAATTAAAACAACTATTGATTTTCGGATATTTTAATCGCGTGTTATTACATTATTTTTAAAGCCCGAAGTTTCGAAAACTTTTCAGTTATCACGGTCACGGGAAGACTGAGGTGTTATTTGTCATTATACAGTGCTATAAAATTATTAATACTAACTACCTTCACAAAATTTTGCGTTTAATATTTGCTATGTACAAAAAGAGCTAATGTTATCTGGAGTCTTGCTAGTGTTCTTCCCTTGCTTAGTTGTGCTAATGATCGGGTTCCAAGCAGGTGGTAATTGCCAACAATAATCTCTATTGAAGTTTGGATGTTTCTTTATTTCAATAGATTCGCGTATCATTCTAGGTATCAATCGATTCTCTTTTGCTAGAATTGTAGGTTTGTCAAAACGCATGTGGTGGTTTGGCTTATCGAAGGTGTGTTCACACAAAGCAGATCTTCCAGGACGCCTATTCTTCATATCAGCAATATGTTCTCTAACGCGAGTTGCTACACTACGCTTTGTTTGGCCGATGTATGAAAGACCACACTCACAGTCTAGTTTATAAACGCCTGCATCTTGTAAAGGGATCTGACATTTGATAGGTCTTAGAAACTGACTTATCTTTTGGTGCGGCTTGAAGTAGGTCTTAATGGAAGCACGCTGTAACACAGTACTAATTTTGTCTGTTACACCCTTTACAAAAGGTAGAGTTGCAGGGAGTCTTTCGACAGTAGGTGGTTTATCGGAGGAGCGGTGACGTTGGCGGGGCAATTTCAGCTTGTTGTTTTCATTAAGACCTACTTCAAGCCGCACCAAAAGATAAGTCAGTTTCTAAGACCTATCAAATGTCAGATCCCTTTACAAGATGCAGGCGTTTATAAACTAGACTGTGAGTGTGGTCTTTCATACATCGGCCAAACAAAGCGTAGTGTAGCAACTCGCGTTAGATAACATATTGCTGATATGAAGAATAGGCGTCCTGGAAGATCTGCTTTGTGTGAACACACCTTCGATAAGCCAAACCACCACATGCGTTTTGACAAACCTACAATTCTAGCAAAAGAGAATCGATTGATACCTAGAATGATACGCGAGTCTATTGAAATAAAGAAACATCCAAACTTCAATAGAGATGATGGTTGGCAATTACCACCTGCTTGGAACCCGATCATTAGCACAACTAAGCGAGGGAAGAACACTAGCAAGACTCCAGATAACATTAGCTCTTTTTGTACATAGCAAATATTAAACGCAAATGTAACTTAAAATTTTGTGAAGGTAGTTAGTATTAATAATTTTATAGTACTGTATAATGACAAATAACACCTCAGTCTTCCCGTGACCATGATAACTGAAAAGTTTTCGAAACGTCGGGCTTTAAAAATAATGTAATAACACGCGATTAAAATATCCGAAAATCAATATTTGTTTCAATTATAATGTGCAATCGTGAAAATCTTAGAAAATACTTTGCACATTATATATTTGCATTGCATATTATTAAAACAACTATTGATTTTCGGATATTTTTTTAATCGCGTGTTATTACATTATTTTTAAAGCTTGACGTTTCGAAAACTTTTCAGTTATCATGGTCACGGGAAGACTGAGGTGTTATTTGTCATTATACAGTACTATAAAATTATTAATACTAACTACCTTCACAAAATTTTGCGTTTAATATTTGCTATGTACAAAAAGAGCTAATGTTATCTGGAGTCTTGCTAGTGTTCTTCCCTCGCTTAGTTGTGCTAATGATCGGGTTCCAAGCAGGTGGTAATTGCCAACAATAATCTCTATTGAAGTTTGGATGTTCCTTTATTTCAATAGATTCGCGTATCATTCTAGGTATCAATCGATTCTCTTTTGCTAGAATTGTAGGTTGGTCAAATCGCATGTGGTGGTTTGGCTTATCGAAGGTGTGTTCACACAAAGCAGATCTTTCAGGACGCCTATTCTTCATATCAGCAATATGTTCTTTTATACGAGTAGCTACACTACGCTTTGTTTGGCCGATGTATGAAAGACCACACTCACAGTCTAGTTTATAAACACCTGCATCTTGTAAAGGGATCTGACATTTGATAGGTCTTAAAAACTAACTTATCTTTTGGTGCGGCTTAAAGTAGGACTTAATGGAAGTTCTCTGTAACACAGCACTAATTTTGTCTGTCACACCTTTTACAAAAGGTAGAGTTGCAGGGAGTAAAAAAAAAAGTAAAAACTCGTCAGCTACATTTGGAAGTTGATATGGGACAAAATGGTAAAAATAAAGTATCGTTGCTGACGTGTATCCGACCGCATCGCCCAAAAACATTTGAAAAGGCCCCGTACCCTTGGTCCTCCATCAACTTCCAAATGTGGTTACTGTAAACTAGAATCTCTGTTGCTGTGTAGTGTCAACTTAGAATAGCACTACCCCATTTCTTCCGGTGGGTGTACGTAAGAGGCGACTAACGGTATTGGGGCTTTTAAGAGATTTTTGGGCGATGCGGTTGGAGACCCATCACCAACAACCTTTACTTTACCATCTTTTCCCCACTCAAGTTTCCAAAAGTGGCTGAGGAATTTCTAATTCCTTAGCTCTGGCTACCCCTTCTCGGGATTTATAGCCGTGAGTATATGTATGTATGTACGAATCTCTGTTCCAATCCAACAATATACAATGATATCTCTATCAATATCATATTACTTTTAAAACAATAGTAAAATACAATGTGTTTCCGCACAGCAGTAACCGCGCCACAGTCCAGGCAGTAATAGCGCGCTATGAATGTGTTTAAAACTCAATCGCAAAGTTGGATGGATTCAAATCGAGCGATGCTCAGTTTGCTTCTGAAGACACCGCGACTTCTTTGTTGTAGTGTCCCTGCTTTTGTATTGCAGCTTGATACATATACTTACGAACTTAATCACACAAATGCTCCTTGAATTAAATCCGGGAAGACGAAACGGACAAATCAAGCTGGTTAGAAAGCCTAAAGAGCTTATTCGATTTGTCTGAATGAAGACGTCTGAAAGCCACAGAATCTGAATTCAGACTAGTGGAATAACGTTCAGAACGCTAGGCTTCTGATAAATAGACAAATTTGTGTAGTGGAATAACAAGCGTCTGCGGCAGTATCTTCGAAGGACGTCTGAATTCAGCAACGACAAAGTGTAATGGAATAAGCTCTTAACCCAAGTACCCTGCCAAACTCAACCGCTCATAGAGGAACAGATAAGCAGGCACATTTCATATATTTTAAACTCAAAGCTGTAAATTCCAAAAATGTTGTAGCTTTGGAGTTTAAAATTTCCTTAGCCACTTTTGCAAGTTGAGATAGAAAAAGATTTGTATTTTCTGAAGTTTCCATTATATAAACACCATTTCAGCTACAGCTTAGAGTATGTTATTGTTACAAAGTTTAACAGCGATTACGAATCACCTGAGAGCCTAATAATAATTAAAAAAAAAAAATATTTTCTCTCGACACAAAGCAAAAAGTAACAAAAATATGATTAGTTTACAGTATAAGTCTTTGTGGCGAGAGCTGGTGTCTATACTAGGTTTCCCTGTATGACAGATCACCAGCCAAACTAACATATAGGTAGTATAACACATTGAAGAAAACACAATAAAGTAGGTTATAATAAGCATAAGCATCAGCTGAATTTGCATATATATAGTATTAAAATATACATACATACATACATTCATATACTCACGCCATTAGTTCCCATTGGGGTAGGCAGAGACTATTGATCGCCACTTCGCACGATCCTGACAAACCTTTCTAGCTTCGTTTACATCCATCAATCTTTTCATACATGCTCTTTTATTCTTCATACTTCGGACGCCAGCCTTTTTGAGCACACTCTCAATTTGGTCCAAGTGTGTTCTCCGTGGTCGTTCTCTACTAACATTACCATCCACACTAGCTCTATAGATCCCTTTTACCAATTTTCTATCATCCATCCTCTCTATGTGCCCAAACCATCTCAACATTCCTTTTTCTATCTTTCTTACAATATCATCTTTCACACCACACTTTTCACGGATAACACTAAAATATATTACATATATATATATATATATATAAAATGAAATATATACTTATATATATAAATATATCATGAGATATGAGAATATTTAGATTACATAGATTGTATAATAAAAGTTGTTCGTTTTGAGTTTAAAAGGACCTAAGCCCTAACTCGGTTCTTATGACACACGCGAGAGAAAATAGGTTAGGTCTATTATAAAAATGGGGTTATATCTGAAGCAACTCAGGTAAGTATGACATTCTAAGTATTTGTTGCTATGTAGTCGGATACCGGTACCAAGATATGTCTTAATTTTGCCAAAATTCCTGTCATGACTTTCAAATTGATATGTTTGCCGTGTAGTGGCTTAGAATAAAACTACCCCATTTCTATCCGTGGGTGATCGTAAGAGGCGACGAGGGTATAGGGGCTTTTTAAGTGATTTTTGGGCGATGTGGTTGGAGACCCGTCACCAAAAACATTTATCATTACCATATTTTCCCCAATCAACTTCCAAAAGTGAAAGAAAGAAAAAGAAAGTATATGTATGTATGTATGTGATGTTATTATTTACATTTTACATAAAGTCAGACAACGTCAGGAAAGTTTCTAATATAGAAGTAGACATCGTTAAACAATAATAAACACAGAAGAAAGAAAATAAGGAAAAGCTTCAACATGCGATCAAATCCCAATCTCTTCTCCAATGTCACACAAACCAATGTCACCCTACACCCCAATACTATTACGAACCGAACTTAAGAACCGAACTTTCGAATGTTGAAAAGCTGCAAAGCTCTGAGAAATTCTTCTACCAAAACTAATTTTAGCTCCGAATTACATTTTCCCCTGAATTTTACCTCGTATGACCTGAGTTTGTTTATTTCTGCAGTTTATCTTTGATACGGGTTTAGGTAGACATACATACATACATACATATACTCACGGCTATAAATCCCTTGAAGGGGTAGCCAGAGCTAGGGAATGAGACATTCCTCAGCCACCTTTGGAAGTTGCGTGGGGAAAAGATGGTGAAATAAAGGTTGTTGGTGATGGGTCTCCAACCGCATCGCCCAAAAATCCCTTAAAAGCCCCAATACCGTTAGTCGCCTCTTACGTACACCCACCGGAAGAAATGGGGTAGTGCTATTCTAAGCCGACACTACACAGCTATTATTACTATTTATAGGTTTACTAAAATGCAGTAAAGTAAAGGTCGCAAGGGTCGCAAGTATCGGTTGTAAGGGAAAGTAGCAAAATTTTTCCCGGACTCTATATATACGAGTATATATTAATATATCATTTATTTACTACACTAAACAATTATGGTAAAATCTATTGTCAACTCCGCAGACTTTGACAATAAATAAAATTGTATATTATGAGCTTTTATGTATTATTGATTTTATGCCCTTCGTGTAAGAAATTAATAATATCGTCGTCTTTTCTATACAAAATATGTATGTGTGTTGTGTGAATTTTTATTCTCCTCCGCGCCGCGCCCCGCCGCGCCGCCTCCGTCAATTCAATATTTTGTAAAAAAAAGTTTAAAAGTTATTCCTACAAATATTAGTATATATTGCCTACTGAATTATTTTATATTTATGCTCACATTTATATTAAGCATAGAGATATATTTTTTCAAATCTCTGTTACTATTAATATAATATTTATTATATATAGTAATATTTTTATAAATCATTTTCAGCTTAAAATATCTCGTAGTTACCAGAAAAGCAAATTGGTCGAAGCAAAAAGCCCGGTTTCCATTGCATATTCCTAGGAATTTGTCGATTTTCGCAAACGCAATTACAGTATTGTTTTGTACAGTCTGAGCTTGACTGATACTATTCTTGATGAAATACATATCACTGCTTAAAAAAATATAGAAGTAAAATATGCGCCTCTCAAACAAGATATATTAAGAAAGAGATAGATTAGCCAGCCGAGATAGCTCAGTGGGTAGAACACCGCTTATCGTGCAGACGATGAGAGTTCATTTCCCGGGTCGGCCCTACACCAATTTGTCTTTTCTGAAGTCATATGTCTAAAGTACTTGTATGGTTAATTTATCACGGTGAGGGAAAACATCGTGAGGATTCCCACTTGGCCAAGTTGAACTTTGTCATGTGATAGGGTATTCGTACAAAACGGCCTGCCCCCTACCACGTGAGAACACTGTCCAAGCAAAACGTCGGCACTCTGAACACCAGGTGACAATGTCACGTGATGTTCAGAAGTATTAGTACCTCTGCCAACCCTATCGGGATTATACAGCGTCATCGTTTGAATTTAAGATTGAGTATAGATTTTTTATTGTCCTTAAAATTTTTAGTTCTAAATTCCTAATAAATGCTTGGAACCGAAGAACCAAGGAGGAGATTGAGCTGAACTACCACTTTCTTATGAAAATACATACATATACTCTCTCCATTAATTCCTATGGAGGCAGACAGAGACTATCGATTGCCACTTTGTACAATCCTGGTAAACCTACCCTTTTATTCATTTACTTTAGTCGCCTGCCTTATAAAACCGATATCAAAGTACCGATATAGTATAGATAAGTAAGTCGGTATCCCCATTAATCCCACAAGCCATTCACCTCCAGCATTGAATGTATTTTACAACAATATAAAAAACTCCAATCACTTTTCTTTGTAAAATACCGATGATGCGGTTACTACATCAATTGTCCCAATAAACAAGACAAAAATAATTTATATTCATAACACAACTAGATAGTGGTTAAAAGCTTTATTAGCGTCGGCCGCAAGCTGCGTAGGCGCATAATTTATGGTGCCGCGTATCATTACCAGGTAGAGTACAGAGACACATGTCAATCAGGAATATTTTAACTCGAGGCTAACGACTTGCCTTACAATTGCATATCTGCGTCCGTAACCAATCTTTGCACAGCTCGAAAACAGGTAGCTATACCCATCTCTTTCTTATAGGCTCCACAAACACATAAGAGAGAAAAGGATGACAGCATATGCGTTGCGAAATAAGCATGAAATGTCAACGCACTAAGGCCTAGGATTGTAGGAATTGTATATGTTTTGATTTTGATATCATCTTTGGAAATGCTAGATCTGAAGCCGATTCTATGAATTGCATGCAAATTTTGACCCATTGGTAACGGTTGTTGACTATTGGATTATAAACTATCTACGCAGTTAATGGTAATATTGAATGCTTTCCTAAATCAAAGATTATGTACGTAGCTCTGTAGAGGAAGAAAGTTCTGCAGGATTTAAAAATAATGGTTGCTGTAATAAAGTACAAAATATATATAATTTAAGGACAAATATATTAAAATAGTGCAACACAAACCATGTAACATGACTGTTTCTCTTCTTAAGAGCAATTAGGTGTAATCAGTAAAATAAAACGGATGTAATTTAATAATAATAAAAAAAAGTTCGACACAAATCGGACTCGAACCTGCGACCATGAGCTATGGTGTCAACAGCGTCAAATGACTACTGATGCGAAATTCTTCTTTGCTGTGTTTCCTAAACACCTTAGTGGCGTCAGCGCTCCCTACCCCCTTTAGTTCCTATATGTAACTTTATTTACTAAAACAGTTTTCTGTTCTATGCTATTATTCCCTATTGCACTTCTCATTATTTTTGATTCGAAACCGATAACTAACAAGTAGCAAGCGTTTATAGTCATAGGTAAGAAATAGGAACATGTACTAGAAGACAAGCAAAACTGTTTAAAAGTACAAGAGATAACAAGGGGCCTTTTCATCAAGTTAATGACTTCAATACATATACTCACGCCATTATTTCCCATTGGAGTAAGCAGAGTCTCTCGATCGATCACCACTTTGTACGATCCTAGCAAACCTCCTTAGCTTCATCTACATCCATAAATCTTACGGCAAATATACTCTGGCTTAGCATAAGAGTTTAAATTAGTATGATTCAAACCTAAACAGTGAGAACATACATTAAACGTAGACTTAAATATCAGAATTTCTTTCGGTCTTGTGGCATTTTTACATTCTATAAACACGTAAAACCCATTTTTTAATTTAATTTTAATATTAAAGCCTAAAAATAATTGTCACCCTTACATAAATGTTATGATTTATAGGGCAAAGATGCACTACTTGTTCCTAGTTTTTAGATCCTATACATGCAGTAATATAAATCTCATTTGACACAAGCACTACATTAAAAACAATTACTATAGAACAAACAAGGTCTAAATAGTTCACCGGCTGCTCTTTTAAGTCTTTAATCGGTTTGTCTGTCTGTCTTTGACTCTATTAGGACTCCATACAACCCGTTATGGCGAAATCGGCATTTAACACAAACATACACTTGTAACTCTTTCATTACTAAAAGAGGCCTAGTACGTTTGAAGTGCAATTTTATCGACACGATATCGGTTAAAATGAGATGACTGTATACGATACTAACTAAGTGCGAAAAAGATGGCGGTTTAATACCACGCGGTATCTAGTTAAAAGGTCGCTCGTACTAACTATGCTGGTCAAGTATCGGTTAATTAAATCGAATATTTCCCTCGATCTATTCGTTTAAGTAGCAAGATTTATCGCTTCGTTTTATTATTCGATTCCCAGTGATAATTTATATTGAAATGTTAAAGGTATTTCAAGTATAGATGGGCTGAGCTTAGCTTATTTCATGCAATTGAGCTTTCGACGATAATTCTGTGATGACAGTTTAGTTTATTGATTTTATTGCCGGAAGAGTTAGTAAGGTTTGGTGGATTGAGTAACTTATTCATTAACCTTGTTTTGTTGTATTGCTGATAAATTCATATTAAGTTAGATTAATCCGTCAAAAAAATGATTTGTTTTGTTTTTAAAACTCGAAACTAGTTTCATTGTGACGACGCCGTATCGAATGGATACGTGATAAGCTTCTCGGTCCGGAGGTTGCAGGTTCGATCCATAAGAGCAACATTTATGTGATGAGTAAAAATAATTGTTTCTTAGGCTTGGATATTATTTATATATGTAACATAACAAAACATAAACGTTCACGCCGGTTATCTCCGAAGGGGTTGGCAGAGGTACTAATACTTCTCAACATCACGTGACATTGTCACCTGGCGTTCAGAGTACCCACGTTTTGCATGGACAGTGTACTCACGTGATTCGGGGCAGGCCTATCGCTGATTTTGTACGAATACACGGTCCCATGACTAAGTACAACTCAGACATGTGGGTTTCCTCACGATGTTTTCCCTCACCGTTAACAACCGTGATAAATTAACCACACGTATGTCTTTATAAAAGACAAATTGCTGTAGGCCCGACCCGGGATTTGAACACTAGTCGCTTGCACGTTAACCGGTGTTCTACCCATTGAGCTATCACGTCGTTTTTATATATGTGTATTTTATAATATTAAATATATCGTTTAGTTAGTATACCATAATACAAGTCTTACTTAGTTTTGGACTAACTTGATCTGTGTGTAATATGTCCGTGAATAAATTATTATTATCTAATCAATGTGTATTATCTTTTCCCAAAGCAAGAAAGTTCAAAGAAAGATAAAAGTTTATATGTAATTTTTAGAACCATCATATCTACTTCCTAAACTTCATTAAATCTGATGTCTAACAAGTCAACGCTAGATAATTACATCTTTACGCTTTTGGAAACAAAGACAATACAATATAGTCGCCTATGTAAAAAAGTGACATTTACAAGCACATTTACGATATGCGGTTAGGTTCCATGCCCACAAAAGTACAAGGATGGACAAAATATTATATTAAAGAACTCAAACTCTCACAGTCTACGTTTCAGCCGTGTATTCCCGAAGGAATTGTGAAGTACTAATACTTTGGAATATCTGGTGACATTACTGTAACCTGATGTTTAGAGTACCCACGTTTTGATTAGACAGTGCATTTACTCATTTGGGGCCTAGCCTATCCAATCGCACTTTTTACAAATACACTGTCATATAACTAAGTACAACTCAGGGTCAGGGTTTCCTCACAATGTTTTCCCTCAGTGGTAACAATCTTGATAAAATAACCACACATATGACTTTAAAAAATTAACATTGGTGTTCGCCCGATTTGCGAATTGAAGTTGCGTTACCAACTGACCTACCAAAGTATATGTACACCTCAATTTATAACATACATACATACATACGTCATTATAGTTGCCATTAGGGTAGGCAGAGACTATCCACATTGGCTCTATATACCTATTTCACTAATTTACTTGCATCCATCCTCTCTATGTGCCCAAACCATCTTAACATTCCATTTTTTATCTTTCTTAAAATATCATCTTCGTACCGCAGCACCTTTCACGAATCACGCTATTTCTCACTCGATCACATAACCAAACATCTCATTTTTTCTGTGGAACTCATCTCTACTGCATTCACTCCGCTATTATGTTTTTTTCTTATTATTCATCCATGACTATTGACCATAGTTGTACAAATGCGATAATGCATGCTGCACATTTCATAAGCTCGAGTACCGTACCCCTGCAACCCCCTCCTAAACACGAACCGTGAAGCTGTTTAAAACAAAACTATTATAAATTACGTGCGAAATGGTATTGTTCGTTTCAAAATACATTTATAATAACAATTACTAAATAGGAACATTGCAACATTCAATAAGTTCACAATGAACATTCTAACACAAACTAAGCCAGCATAATAAGACCCTCTATTTCATATTCAGTTACAATCGATGACAGGTCGTAATAAATTGGTTTTTGTTAAACTTGATGTGCTTTCGAATATACCCGGTAAATAATAAATTATCACCAAATACTAAGTTTTAATTAGAAACTGTTCTTGTTCAGTTATCGGAATTTATAATAACTGTTTAATATCAATGGAATTGTTTGTGAAATGCCGCTGTCGTGTTATGGCGAAACATTTTTGATTTATAAATTTTGTACAAACATACATACATATACTCACGGCTATAAATCCCTAGAAAGGGTAGCCATAGCTTCAGAATTAGAAATACCTAAGCCACTTTAAGAAGCTGACAGGAGAACATAACATATACTTACGCCATTAGTTCCCATTGGGGTAGGCAGAGAATATGGATCGCCTTCGTACGTTCCTGGCAAACCTCTCTAGCTCGGGAAAATATTGTAAAATAAAGGTTGTCAATGATAGGTCAATAATATCCCCAATATGCTGTGTAGTGTCGGCTTAGAATAGCACTACCCCATTTCTTCCGGTGGGTGTACTTAAGAGGCGACTAACGGTATTAAGGCTTTTAAGAGATTTTTGGGCGATGCGGTTGGAGACCCATCACCAACAACCTTTATTTCACCATCTTGTTCCCATGCAACTTCCAAAATGTGGCTGAGGAATTTTTAATTCCCTAGCTCTGGCTACCCCTTCAAGGGATCTATAGCCGTGAGTATATGTATGTATTATATAAGGCGACTTACTTATGATCACCCACGGTAAGAGATTGACCAGTTGCTATCCTAAGCCGACACAACACAACAAATTTTATAAAGGTATAGCTTCAACATGGAATAACACTACACTTCCTATTTAGCATAGTGCTTATAAAAGTCATTAACGATTGCTTTATTACCGTGATTGATAGTCGTTGACACTTGAAAACCGCACTCTCAGAACGAAAGAGGCTCAAGTCAAAAATAGCGATATTGAGTTACAATCATAGAGAGACATAAAAAAGTATGTTCTATCCGATGAATAGTAAAACAAAGGCACTTATTGTTAAAAAAACAGGATAGCGAATTTTCAGTCCCTATAACAATAAGTGTCTTTGTTTTAGAACATACTTTTTTATGCCTCTCTATGGTTGCTACTCAATATCACTATTTTTGACTTGAGCCTCTTTCGTTCTGAGAGCGCGAACGATTACGCTCTGTTAGATCTTTGAAGACATTAGATTTTTATTTTATACATGTCCATGTCCATACACACACCATTAGTTAGTCTTTAGTTTAGTTTACGTTCATTTTTTTTTTTCAAACATACATACATATACTCGCGGCCATAAATCCCAAAAAGGGGTAGGCAGAACTTCAAAGCTAGAAACTCCTCAGTCACATTTAGAAGTTGATAGGGGACAAAATGGTAGAATTAAAGCATCGTTGCTGATAGGTCTCGAACCCCAATTTAAAAAATCCCATACCCTCTTGCGACACCCGTGGGTAGAAAGTGAAGTGGTAGTGACATTCTAAGCCAGCACTAACGGCTACTTTCTAATGAACTTGCTGTATTTTCGCGGGCAACCGCCTTAATTTCGTTCCTCTTTTGTTTTAAACCGGTAATTGTGATCACCTGTCATTGGCTTTGCAAAACAATTGTATGTTCTGTGCCATGTTTGTTGTGTTTGCTGTTGGTGGTCAACGAATAAATAAATAAAATAAAAAAATAAAATAAAACCCCAAACCACACCTAAAATTCTCTACTAACACCAGAAGGGCAAGCACGAGCCGTGTTTAAACTAGTTATCGCGTGGGATAAAGCAGCCATCTCATACGCACTTACTTAGTATCGTATACTGTCATCTTATTCTAACCGTTATCGTGTCGATAAAATAGCGCTCGTGCTTACTATACAGTTGCAGTCTTTTCACATCCACAATAGTAGTCCAAGTGCACACTACATTATTAACCCATAACATTTACAACAACCACCGTACTCCATAAAACAAAGCTAACACGCATACAAAGGCTTTGCGTAACAAACGTTCAAAGCACCGCAGATCAATATGTTCACAGCAATTTATTGTTAATCTGTCCTTATAATAATGCACCTACTTATGTTGCCGCGATTTGGTTACGACATGCCAATCCACTACTTAATTTTATAAATGCCTGCTTTGCCCTTTACTTCTAGGTTTTAGAACGTACTTTAATCGAATTGGGTTTCATATAAATATGAGCATAGTTGCTTTCATGAAGGTTGGGCTAGAATCGTGAAATTAAAAGTGTTGGCTTAAATTATCGAAGAAAATATAACATAACATAAACGTTCACGCCGAATATCCCCGAAGGGGTTGGCAGAGGTACTAATACTTCTGAACATCACGTGACTTTGTCACCGGGTGTTCAGAGTACCCACGTTTTGCATGGACAGTGTACTCACGTGATAGGGGGCAGGCCTATCGCCGTTTTGTACGAATACACTGTCACATGACTAAGTACAACTCAGCCATGTGGGTTTCCTCACGATGTTTTCCCTCACCGTTAGCAACCATGATAAATTAACCACACATATGTCTTTAGAAAAGACAAATTGGTGTAGGCCCGACCCAGGATTTGAACACTAGTCGTTTGCACGATAACCGAGTGTTCTACCCACTGGGCTATCACGGTTGCACGGAAGAAAATATAGTGAAGCTGAAATTAAATAAATAAATTAATTAAACAATATATACGGACATATTATAAACAGATCAAGTTAGCCCCTAACTAAGTTAAACTTGTATTATGGGATACTAACTTAACGATATATTTAATATTATATAATACACATATAAATAACATCCACGACTAAGAAACAACCGTTTATACCCATCACATACATGTTGTTCTCAGCGGGGATCGAAGCCGCAACCTCCAGACCGAGGAGCTAGTTACTGGCCACGGACGTTCGTCGTCAAGTCAAATGCATTATATCACTAAACTAAATGGTTAATTCCAGCAAATCTAGTTGAAAGGTATTTTTTTATAAAGTACTTAGCGGTTACGGCACTCTGAATATGGTTGGGTGTTGGCTTAGAATAGCACTACCCTATTTCTTGCCGTAGGTGTTCTTAAGAGGTGACTCATGTAGTTATTAAGTTATGTTTGGGCGATACGATTGGATTCCCGTCATCAAAAACGCGGGTAGCTGAGGAATTTCTTATTCTGAAATTTGGCTACCCCTTCTAGGGATTTATAGCCGTGAGTATATATGAGTATATGTATGTAGGCATGCATGTATGTACACCCAAAATATCTGAATTAATAAATAAAGGAAAGAAAAACTTCGACATCCGCGGGAATCGAACCAAAGACCTCCGCGTAAACACCGCTGCGCTGGTGTCGAAATCTTTATTTCTTTTATTTGTTAGTAATAACCACCACGTGAAGTTTTCATGAACGAAACATTCTAATTATATCCGAATAAGGTTGAACTTTTGGAGATGCATGTCCGCATATTTTATATTAGTATTTTACACCCAATTGTTTTCCGCTATGTACGGTCAATTGAAGAAAACCATAGTTCCTACCTAAATAAAACCTGGTAAATTTTTCTTCTACCTTCTTCTTATGTATATTTAACAAATTAGCCAACAATAATTTAAAAAATAAGAATATTCTTTAATTTATTGGTTCAGTGGATACTTTGAATAGCAGGTGACAATGTTACGTGATGTTCAGAAGTATTAGTACCTCTGCCAACTCCTTCGGGGATATACGGCGTGAGTTTGAGTTTGAGTTTTGATTGGTTCACTAAAACACATTAATCTCGCACATCTCTGTTGGATTCTCTTAAGAATATTTAACAGAATAAGTCAACAATGGCAATTCTAAGTGAAGGCTGGAAATCATACGATAGAATACCACAGTAAAGTTAAGCTACACTTAAGTTACGTGCCGTGAACCGATAGTGGATCAGCAGTGGTTATCTGCCGCACCTTGCGATTGCCTCACGGTGTCGGGTTCGATTCCCGACCCGGGTGAATTCGCTGTATGGGTTTTACAATGGACCTTTGCTAGAATTATTTTTGAAAAAGATGTCAAACTTTGCATACTTCAGTGTGGACTATTCGTCTTTTGTTTCGTATTGGGCTATGCAGAAAACATGTCATAGAAACTTAATAAGATCCTAGCAAATTATCCGTAATATTAGATAAATCGATAATGACCTCTTAGGTATCAAACAGTTTTAAGTGATTGTTGAGTGATGTATATAGCCGTCAGTATGTGTATGTATGTACTTATGTAACAAACTCTTAGGCCAATCGTGTATCTCTGTCTCTTTTTCCGCGCTCTCGATTGCGCCCTTGTACAAGACGGAACGTGAAACTTTTTCTTCATATACGTGCCTAAATATGGGGGTGCAATAAGGATAAGTAATTCACCTTTTTTCGATTAATTGGAAACTCGAAAATGCTGAATTAGTAATGTATTGACACAAAAATTGTATTACCATATAACGATAATTTAATTAATAGTTTTAGTGTGGGATAGTTGGAAGATAGACATTTATTTCGCATTTTTGGAGACACTTCTATATATTTTAGAGAATATATATCGCAGTCCTAATTCGTTATCATACTAGCGGCAACAAATAAACAATTTCCTCCGTTCTTCAGTCAAATCCAGATACGTAAACGAGAATAACCCCGATCACATTTTCCATCGCCGGTAATAGTAACAGATACAATATATCTATCCGTTGGCAACCCGCAATGTAACACGTACCACGTCTCAGTCGCTAACTACATTGTATAGCTACATTGTTACTGGCACCACGCAAATGTTAACCGATTAATTTATCGTCTACGGATCAAAAGTCATATCTTGAATCTCGGCAAATGCATGTTAAGTGTGGGTGTTGTCTCTCCCTTTTCCTGATGGCATATAGATTGATGACATTTTAGATACCTATACATTTAGTTACGACTGTACTTGATGAGGGGTAGTAAAAGTTTTGGCATCACAGACTCGTCGATGTAAAAAGTAAAGAAAGATGGTGAAGTTAATGGGGTTTTAGCGACATACGATTATACCCCTTATATGTGACGTATGAAAAAAGATAGCCAAGAACTAAACTTAACTAACACTTACCAATATTCGATAACATTATTTTCATAAATCCCATGTTTTGGTCCTATAAGTCAGCTCAGTATAGCACTATGCTATTATATATCTTGGTTATTATTAAAAGAAGAAGTTAACAAATGACTTCAAATATTTTTTTGGACCTAACCTTACCTACCTTCTCAGATCCCATATTTCTTATGTCCGGTTTAAACTGATTTGGCTAAAGTGCACCACGCTAGCCAATTGCGGGGTGGCAGTCTTATTCGTACGACTACTATCGTGATAGAAGCTAAATTTATTTTTTGAATTCACCGGTATAATTCATTCACCACGGCAGCTTACTTACCTATCATACGACAATTATTAAAACATATCTGGGAAAGCACATCACATCGAATTCTATCATAGGATATTCTGTTAGCTCATCAAAACCAGGTGCAACCAAAACGACTTCCTTTTCGTTCGAAACTGACAGCTATCACGCATCGTTTACATTTACCAACCTCTTCAACCATGCCTTTGTATTTTACATACATACAAACATACGTATACTCACGACATTAGTTCCCATTGGGGTAGGCAGAGACTATCGATCGCCGCTTTGTAAGCTTCTGACAAACCTCTCTAGCTTCGTTAACATCCATCAATCTTAACATGCTATTTTCTATCTTTATTTTATAAACTACATAATGCCTTTGCCTATTTAGTCTTTTTAAATCGGATCGTTTTCGGTACTTTATAGGGGCACGATAACTCTTATAAACTATTGGTGTACAGTACACAGATATCAGAGAACAAAGTAAATAGTTAAATTTAATATGGCAATACGCAATAACAATATCGGCGTCCTATCTACCACTTAACAATAACACTAAAAGGTTCTTTCTCTATCTTAGTTATTCCGTCAGAGCCTTCTATATTTGGTGGAGCTTTAAGTACTTGCTGATGTTAATGGAAAGTCCTTAGAGAGAAAGATATTTGGTACGGAATTGGTATTTAACGATAGTGAGTCGCAAATATTTAGTTTGAAACATTCTTTAGTCTATACTAGAGGAGCGCTTTTATGGTATTTTATATCAATGTGAAAACCTCTCTGGCTTCGTTCACATCCATCAATCTTTTCATACATGCTCTTTTATTCTTCATACTGCGGACACCTGCCTTTTTGAGTACATTTTCTATTTAATCCAAATGTGTCCTCCGAGATCGTCCTCTACTAACATTCCATCCACATTGGCTCTATATATCTCTTTCACCAGTTTACTGACATCCATCCTCTCTATGTGCCCAAAAAATCTCAACATTCCTTTTTCTATCTTTCTTACAATATCATCTTTTACACCACACCTTTCACGAATCACATCATTCCTCACACGATCACATAACCTTACATTACAAACTTTTCTGAGGGATCTCATTTCTACTGCATTCGCTCTACTTTCATGCTTCTTCTGCCACACCCAACATTCACTGTCATACATAAGCGTAGGAACGAGTACAGCATCATGCACAGCCATTCGGGCCTTTTCAGACACTGACTGACTAGACATTAGACTATTTAGTGATCCATTTACCGCATTACCCTTTTTCACTCTTCTCCCGATTTCTTCATCACACTTTCCATCCCTAGTAAACAAATTTCCCAAATATACAAACCCTTCCACTTGTTCCACTTTCTTACCATTAATCTCAATCACGCATTCGGTCATATTCTCCTCTCTATCAAAAACCATAGTTTTTATTTTATCCACATTCACCCTCATCAAAATTCTCAAAAATGTTACCCATCAGAAGGATCTAGGTATAATCACTGCTCACAACATGATATGGGAAGAACACATACTCACCATAACAAAAAGAGCAAACTCCCTGCTATATCTAATTCGAAAGGCGTTTTTTCACATAACGATAGACCTATTTTCAAAGATATACAAGGCATATGTACGCCCGTTGCTGGAATACGGATTTCAAATCTGGAGTCCTTACTTCAAGAAAGACATCGACCTTCTTGAGAAAGTGCAATGAAGAGCGACGAAGATGGTGTCAGGCTTAAAGAACAAGGAATATGAAGAACGCCTTGCGATACTTGGACTGACTACGCTAGAAGAGCGGAGGAAACGAGGAGACCTTATTGAGACATATAAGATATTGACGGGCTACTACAATGTACCAGGACTAAAAGATATGTTTGTAATGAACAAAAATAGGAACTTGAGAGGACATTCTCTAAAACTATCACACTCCTCGTGTACAAGCAATCCGAGACACAATTTTTTGCCAAACCGTGTTGTGTACGTGTGGAACAAACTACCAGAGACAGTGATCAGTGCTCCCTCAGTGAACTCTTTTAAAAACAGGCTTGACAAATATTTAAAACAAGTGCAGTGATATACACGCATCAGCAAAATATTGCTGCTAGTGTATTATCTTGAATAATAATAATAATCCCTTTTTTCATAAGACTCACATGCTATATTCATCATCTTTTGCAGCTCTTCCACCGATGATGCTACTAGCACTTGATCTTCGGCATATAAGAGGCATTTAATGATGAATCCACCCATTCTCAATCCATAATCACTTTCACGCAACTCTGTTAAACAGTCTTCCATGAACTAATTGAAGAGCTACGGAGGACCTACACAACCCTGTCGAACACCCCGAGAGATCCCGAATCAGTCAGTATTTTCCCCGTTTACTCTCACACATACACTAAAATCCTCATAGAGTGATACCAGTGCACGTATAAGTTGACTCCCCAACCCGAACTTGGAAAACACCTCCCATAAATACTTTCTTACGACCCTATCATACGCCTTCCCTAATTCTATGAAGCAGCAATACACCTTTCGGTTCTTAGCTAAGAACTTTTCAGTGATGCTCCTTAAAGAGAAGATTTGGTCCATACATCCCATTCCCTTTCTATATCCTGCTTGCAAATCCCAAATTTTATCATCCGTTTCATTTATCACTCTTTCAATCATAACCTTCGCATACAATTTACCGACAATGCTGAGCAGGCTAATTCCACAGTAGTTTCTAGCCTCCTGGTGTGACCCCTTTCCTTTATATAAAGGCACAATTACCGCTTTGCACCAGTCTTGTGGCACTTGGCCACTCGACCAGCATTTTTGGAAAAAGACGTACAACCAGGAAGCCACCACCCCTTTACCAGCCCTCAGCATTTCAGTGTTTATCCTGTCATACCCTGCCGCTTTCCCTAGTTTCATACTTTTCATTGCTTTCATTATTTCTTCTATACTGATCTCACTGTCACTAAAGTCACCCATAACGTCGTTCTAATCAACATTACTGCCGATTGGCGAAGAAATGGATACATCCTCTTTTTCAAAGAGTTACTCTAAATAGTTCTTTCATACTCGTCTTATGCTACTTTCATCCGTCGCCAATTCACCCTGTCCCTCACAACATTCACTCTCGTGTATTGGGAAACTCCCTTTTCTTTCTAGGTATATTTCCAGTATGAAGAATAAAAGAGCATGTATGAAAAGATTGATGGATGTAAACGAAGCCAGAGAGGTTTGCCAGGATGGTCTATTTGTTCTTTTACTCAATCATTTGAGCACATCCCATACTTCTTCTATTTTCATTTCATCCTTCATCTACACGCAACTTAGTCTGTCTTCCAATTTTTTCATTTATTCATCTCTAATATTTTCATCCCCTTCCAATTTCCCCACTTTTACTCTCGCAAATTCAGTTGTCGACACTTTGGCCCTGTGACACCAACGCGTGCACAGTCCCCTCAATCGTGATATCACGAGAAAGTGATCTGTACTAACGTTAGTGCCTCTATAGACTCTGGTGTCAACAACCTTTGTTCTTAGCTTTTCATACACTGTCACAAAATCTATCATACTTCTCTCGCTTCCTCTCTGTTTAGTATTCATATGGATATCTTTGTGTTCAAACAACGTGTTCGTAACACAAAGATTCCTCTCCAAACTTACATCAATCACTTTCTCGTTTACTCTTTTATCACCAAACTTTCCTAAAACTCTATAATACAACCGTTGCGTAACACACCAGCCCAACCATTAAAATCTCCCATTCGCAACATCGTCTAACAGATTCCAAAACTCCTCCCTCTGTCCGGAGCATACACGCAAATTATGCGCATCCGGACTACCTTCACCTTTATCCATAGGAGCCTTGGACTCACACATGCATAATCTTTCATGCACTTAGCCATCCTTTCAGATATCAGAAGTCCCACGCCTTGGCAAGCTCTGTCACTCTCGGCAACTCCCGACCAGATGGGCCAAGTTATGAGGATATATAAAGGATGTAAATGGGCCAAGTTATGAAACCTCTTTTTCCTTGCGCTTCGTTTCATTTACACACTGAAAATCTAGTTTTCTTTCTTCCATAATCAAACATACTTCATTCATCATCACATTCATCGTACTAAAGCGGGTCTCTTTAGCCCACTTTTCGCCCCGCGAGGAACCACGGCGTGATGAGTGGCGAGCCACATCGCCGCAACCGCGTTTAATTTTTGTTTCAAAACACATTTGGTCCTCACGAAAAGCAAGGGAAATATATTGTCCGCCTAGCCAGAGCTCCGCTTGACTAGGTAAGGTTACTAATAAATAAAGAATAGTCATATGTCAAATTACACGGTAGCTCCATTGGCAAGAGCGACGGGGGCGTATACCCGAGGTCGCGGGTTCGAATCCCGCCTGTGTCGAAAAATTTTTCTTTCCTTTATTAATTAGTAATAATCCCCACATGAGGTTTTCATGAACAAAAAGATTTAAATTAGGTCGCTAACGTCCAGGCTCAACCTGGCCACGCATCCCTCGGCGCGGCAGACCTTGGATTGGTGTATGGATGTTTTTTTTTTAATTTACAAGAATAAAATTACTTAAATAAGTAGTCACACACTCTGCCGTCATGTCTTGGGATATTCAAGACAATCTATGATGGACATGTAAGGGTTAACCGACCGAACAATCGACAGAAGTTTTGGTTTAAAATGCTACACGGCACCATACAAAAAAAATGTCTAGGCTCGATGATTCAGAATTTAATTGGTAGATATTCGATTAATGAAAGGAGACCTCCGTACTCGTTGTAGGCATGAACGTTTCGTGTTATTGCATACATACATACGTACACTCACGGCTTTGACTATAAACACTAAAGACAGAGCGATGTTACGTCATCCATTTTAAAAAGAGAAGCCCTTATTTAAGTTCTTATATGTAAAAAAGAGACACAAATCTTTATTGTCATCTCTATCGCGTAACCCATTTTGTTGATGTCACACTTTTAAAGCGTGACAAACAAAGCGTCGGCTTGTGAGCGGTTTTGGTTTTCTTTTGATTTTGAGAAAGATTTTACTCATTTGTATATTGTTATTGCGACAAAAGAGACTCCATTAGTTAAGTTATTATTTAGTGAGGTATGGTTGGGTGTAGCGTGCTTGGCTGCGGAAGCCACAGCGAAAAACACATCGAAGGATTGACTTTCCACAAGTGAGTGAGTTTTTTAATGTTTTTCTACAGATAAATACATAATAAATACATTGCGCGATCAGAAAATAAGTGATTCAAATGTAAATTACGTTGAACTAGATTACTAGCATTTTCTTTAGTTATTTTGAGCAATGTTTTAATAGTATAACCTAAAAATATGCAGTATCTCACTGTTGCCATAATTCACGTTTTCATCCTACCCTGTCGTTAGGGTAAAATTTTCAAATTAGTAAACTGATGTTAATGAGTGAGTATATTATGAATTTCGTCGCGCTATAGCGACGCTGAATGATTTCCCATTGTTATCTACGGAATTAGTAAGTAATAAATTTGTTATATTTATTTAATTTCTTCGTATTCATTACAGTTTTCCTAAAGACCCGAATCTACGAGAAAAATGGATTGCGGCCACTGGAAGATGAAATTGGAAATCAATCAAAGTTTTGAGGCATACTATAAAATTGAAAGGCACCTCGTTTTTGTCCAAAGACTAAGCTTTGGCTCAAATGGTCGCAGTTGTTTTGAAAAAGAATTTAGGTAAAAGAATATTTCCGACATTAAACGACCACATCAGAGAGCAAAATCCGTTCGAAAACCACCTTGTGCTGTTAATAAAGGCTATAGCTTTAAAATACTTAGATACGAATACATCATCTTTTGAAAAATGTGACTGAAATAGACGAATGAATTCGAAATTTTCACACGAAACTGATTTTGTTTAAAGGTCAATAGTAAATAATGCAATAAAACTCATGTACAAAATAGTGCTGTCTTTTATTTTTCAAAATACAAACATAGACCCCTAGCTGTGTAGTGTCGGCTTAGAATAGCACTACCCCATTTCTACCGGTGGGTGTACGTAAGAGGCGACTAACGGTATTGGGGCTTTTTAAGGGATTTTTGGGCGATGCGGTTGGAGACCCATCACCAACAACCTTTATTCTACCATCTTTTCCCCATTCAACTTCCAAAAGTGGCTGAGGAATTTCTAATTTCTCAGCTCTGGCTACCTCTTTTAGGGATTTATAGCCGTGAGTATATGTATGTACAAACATAGACCCCACTATACCCATGATGACCCGTATGATATTTACATAACTTGCACTTATGGAACAGCTGTTTTTTTTTTGTCCAGTAACAAAGTTAGTCCCGTTCAAAAATTTATTCGTAATCATGGAAAGATTCATCCCTGATAGTTAGTACAATGCTTTAGATTTCACGGTGTATTAAACATCAGTATAAAATGGTAAAATTAAACAAAAAAGATTGTATAATACTAGGAGCAAGTATGTATAATTACAACTGTCTTATTGCTGTAATTAACAACAACACCCAAATTTTTGGAATTTACCGATCCCCATCTTTTAGAGATCCTAATGTATTTATAGAATGCTTAGCCGACGAAATCAACTCCTGTCCCCACAAATCTAGTTTGATTATTGCAGGAGATATCAACATTGACCTGCTTTCTGAACAAAATAAAAACAGGCAGAGCGAATACATGTGCCTCATGGCTGAGTGTGGCTTGATCCCTGCAATCACAAAACCTACGCGACTCGATGCTTGTTTAGATCATATATTTATCACACCTAACAGAAATGCAGTAGGTATCGTATGCAAGTCAAGTACAACAGACCATTCCCTCTCCATGGTGGGTATTCACAAAACAATACATAAACCAGCTACAAAGCGCACTATAACAAAAGTTGATTATTCTGGTGTCGAGACCGAACTTTTAGCAATGGACTGGTCTCCGGTAATATTGTCCCTTTCTGTAAACGAAGCTGCAAACACGCTAACAAATATCGTTAATTTGACTGTATCTAAATATTCTAAAGAAGTTCGTATTAGTCGGACGAAATATAATATTAAACCATGGATTACACCCGGGATAGTTAGATGCATGATAAATAGGGACGCTCTGCATATGAAGGTCAGGAAATACCCAAGAGACACCATTATAAAAACTACGTACCTTCGCTATAGAAACTTTTGCTCCAACCTCTTACACTCACTTAAACACGCATATGAAAAGTCTGAATTAGAAAAGAACCGTAACGTCCCAAAAAAACTATGGAATACAATAAAATCGATTTGTTACTCAAACTCAACTCAAACAACTAACACTCAATTACTTAATATAAACAATGATCCTCAAACTTCAGTTAATTCATGTAACGAATATTTTTCAAAAGTGGGCGAAAATCTCGCGGGTAGTATTTTGAAGGTAACAGGAGAAACGGAGGATTCTTTGGCTTCCAAAGCTACTTTTGCAAACGAGTCAGTGTCTTCACCCCACAAACGAAAATGAAGTGAAAACATTTATTGGAAATCTGCATTCAGATAGTGCACCTGGACTTGAGCGTATCACCAACAATTTGCTGAAAGCACTCAAACACCAAATAGCGCCCCCTTTAGTACATGTTTTTAACCTCAGTCTATCCAGTGGTGAATTCCCAGAGGCTTGGAAAACTGGAATTGTAGTACCAGTGCATAAAAAAGGCCCGAAAAACGTGCCGTCTAATTACCGTCCTATAACTCTTTTGTCATCTATTTCCAAAATTCTAGAAAAAATTGTTAATAAACAGGTCATGGATTTTTTGGAAAAGAATAATTTATTATTTGCTAGGCAGTACGGTTTTAGACGTGGCAAGTCCACAGAAGACGCTGTAAGGGACATAACTGATCACATATCTTCTCTCCTTGACAATGGTAAAGCCTGTGCAGGTGTATTTTTGGACCAGGCAAAGGCTTTTGAAACTGTATCAAAACCCATAGCATTAAAAAAGCTAGAAGCCATTGGAGTTCGTGGTATTGCCCTTTCCTGGTTTGAAAGCTACCTCATAAACAGGACTCAGTGCTTACGAGTTGGCCAATCAATCAGTGATCCTTCACCAGTCAAGTTTGGAGTACCCCAGGGAAGTATCCTGGGTCCTGTATTATTTTTAATATACCTCAACGATATCTCCACTATTCCATTGGGGGACGCAAAGTTGTTTTGTTATGCAGACGACACTGCTGTCGTCTTCAACGGCTCATCATGGGATGAGGTGTTCGTTCGTGTCGAATCAAGTATGTCCGCTATTGCAACCTATCTTTCTAAAAACCTTCTTACCTTGAATACCGACAAAACACATCTTTTATGTTTCCACAAGACTCGAGCATCTCAACCTCCTGTCAATGTCCTTAAAATACATAATTGCCGCTCGTCTCTGTGGCCCTCAACCGATGGTGCGGTCTGCCATTGCCCTATTCTTACAAGAGCGTCCACCATCAAATATTTGGGTGTCACCTTGGATGAAAACCTTTCTTTTAAACACCACATCCATCTTATATCAAATAGAGTAAGGAAGGTTATAAACATTATGAGGTTGCTTCGTAACAGTGCAGATTTAGAACTCCTTAAACAAATTTACACAGCCATATGCCAATCAGTTATAGCCTATTGTTTGCCAATTTGGGGAGGTGCAGCCAAAACCTCAATGATAGAAGTTGAAAGGGCTCAGCGGTCTGTCTTAAAGGTAATGCTGAGAAAAAACTTCAGGTTTTCGACTGAAAAGCTGTATGAGGAATGTAGACTTCTAAGTGTAAGGAAAATGTTTGTTTTAAGTTCCATTATTCAAGCGCACAAAAAATATTTATGTGGTTTCTTTAAGTGTGGTAGATCTAAAAGGTCTCCTACTGTGTTGACAAAAGCCTGTAAAACAACTTTTGCTAAAAGATTTTCCCCTTTCCTCCAGCCACATTTGTATAATAAACTGCTCAAGCTGTGTGATGTTCGAGAGTATAATAATAGAGAACTAAAAGTATATGCAAGAAACTGGATTCTCCATCTATCGTATGAGGCCACAGAACAATTGGTAAACGTAATTGACTAAAATATTCCTACCTAATCTCTCACGTACACTACTAACACATAATCATAGATCACATATTCATTATCTTATGTCACACAATCATACACACACACACACACACACACACACACACACACACACACACACACCAACTTACTTTAAATTAAGATTTTCACGGTCTACATAACTACATAATTATTAATTACCTCATCCAATGTAATGTAAGATTCGCCTATATGTCTAATTGGTATTGATTAATTGTTATTTCGGAAAACATTTTTGTTATTATTATTAATTATAATTGTTATTTTGGCATTACTTTTAGTTCCTCGCCTCTCCCATGGCCGAAAAAGAAAATATAAATTTGAAATGGGAGAGGCGGTACTCCCCGACAAAAGAACAGTCGGTCGGGGTCAGGGAGTCAGGTTCAAGAACCGACGGACGATCCGAGCCGTATCGAGCAGCACCGCTTTCTGCATTTGTGCTGGAACCGACACGCCACAGAAATCCAACCGCCTCAAGTTGGTCGCGAGGCTGGTTGGAATTAACCCGTTCGCGGACAAAACAATTGGGATTATTTCTGTCGAAGTCACACCCCACATGTCGGTGATCTCGTGAGCCAGATCGAGATATTTCCGACGCTTCTCGGTGTCGGCTTTCACGAGACCCTCGTCATGAGGGATAGTGACATCCACTAGAAATACCCTCGACTGCGACCGATCCCATACCACGATATCAGGCTTATTCGCTAGAATAGTCCTGTCCGTGATAACGGATCGGTCCCAATTAGAGATGGGATTTTGCCCGGGCATTTTGGGCGTATTGGATTTATGCCCAATAAATGTCCATAAATGCCGAATAAATGTCCATTACTTGGGCAGAAATCTTATTTAATTTTAATTTTTAAAATATCATTATTGTAAGAGTGTGGTTGATGTTTTTAGTTAAAATCAAAATAAAATGACCTATTTTATTTAAAGAATGAATAATACTTATAGGGTGCATGATAGGGACCATTAGCATAAAAGTCAATGGGTGCAATCCAACCCGTTTTATGAAGTTTTGCAGACAGAAACGCAAACATTTTTAAATGCAAGAATCTTATCATACTTTTTATGATAATTCATTAATTTGTTACAATACAATAGGGAAAAATTGTGTTACTGTTTTAAACTTTTAATTTAAACAAACATTCTGGATGGTCATAGTCCAGATTATGATGCTTTTCCACTATAAACGTATGAGAATCTAACCCTATTTACGTTAGGCTCGTATCAAGTACAAATCGCGCGCTCCTATTGGACACTTTATATAATATAAAGTTGAGTGTAATTATATAGAGTTGAGACCAAATTGACATTGACATTCCGCCGGATTCAATCTCGCTATTTTGTACCTAGATTTTAAATTGCGTAGAATTCTGACAGCTGCCATTTTTTTAATATGTCAGAGGTTATACTCTTTAAATCTTTTGTCTTCTTTTAAATCTTCTTTAAATTAAAAAATTAAATGTTTTTGACCAGGCTCATTTTTTTAATTTCTATTAAAGTATGAACATCCACGTCAACTCATTTTATTTGTTAGAATATAATATATAAATTTTATTATGTTCTACGCTGCAAATGCAAAAAGCGCATTCACGGTGAACAGAAAATTTTAAAATATAACAGTTAATAATAAAAAATAATAGCAAATACCGAAAAGAAATGAGCGCATTTGAGTATTCAAAGAAGTCGAATGACATGGCATGACAAGACACACGCATAACGACAGCTAAGAGCGACATTGAATAAATAATACAGAGCGAGCGATTTGCTTTACGTTTTACATCCATCTACTTACGGCTACAAATCCCTAAAAGGGGTAGCCTGCTCTTCTGAATCTTAAAATTCTTTAGCCGCTTGGAAGTTAAGTAGAGAAAGATTGTTATATAAATATACCGTTAGTCGCCTCTTACGATAACCCATGGGAAGAAATGGGGTAGCGCTATTTTAAACCGACACTACACAGCGCCAGTGATCATGATCACTGGCGCGAAAATTGGTTTTTGCCTGTTTCTTTACATCTTTACTTGTGTCAACGCCATCTACCGCCAAATTATTACAACCCGGAAATGTGCGCCTTTTGCCACGAATAGTTCATGTCCTCTGTCAATATATGACATCAAAATCATTCGTGTCCGCTGTGGTTTTTTTTTCCATACATTGATGCTCATTGACCTTTACTATTTAAACACGAACTGTTTTACAGTTTAAAACCCTAATACCTAAGTATTATTTCATCCCCTTTGAGTATAAAAAGTAGCGTGAACGTGAGTATTTTCACATTTTCAAATTCTGTTAGCGGAATATACTGTTACTACATTATGTTAATAATCTTGAAAAATAAAAATAAAATATATGTCTTTTTTCGCTTAGTTACTTTATAACATTATTCGTTATACTAAAGTTAATATCTTATAGCTACTCTATCGCTTGATATAATTGAATGTGTTTTTTTATTGTAAGGGTATAAATAATAATTATTATAATCGTTCAAAGTAAAAGTGGGTGGATTAAGAATTTAACATAACATAAACGTTCACGCCGTTTATCAGAGCCGGTTGGCAGAGCTACCAATGATGAACATCACGTGACAGCGCCACTTAGTGTCCAAAGTAGGTACCAATGTTTTGCTTAGACAGTGAACTCACGTGATAGGGGGCAGGCCTATTGCCGTTTTGTACGAGTACACTGTCATATGGCTAAGTACAACTCGGCCATGTGGTTTCCTCACGATGTTTTCCCTCACCGTTGACAACCGTGATAAATTAACCACACATATGACATTAGAAAAGACCAATTGGTGTAGCCGCGACCCGGGATTTGAACTCACGACTGTCTGTTTACGGGCGGGCGTTCTCCCCGTTGGACTATAATGTCGTCTAAGTAAGAATTTAAAGTACTTATATGCCTATATTTGGCATATTGTAACTTTTTTTTTCTTATTATTCCTTTATTCTGATGACGCTGATGTATATGTATAAGTTAAACACAATTAAAATAATGATCCACTTGTAGTCTAATTTTAAAGTAGAGTTTTGTTTTTCCGCCCAGCGATTGGGCATTTATCGGGCGTAAATTCATTTTTGCCCATTTTAACCCAATACGTCCAATCTGCCCAATAAGTTTTTATGCCCTCGACCCATCTCTAGTCCCAATAGATTTTGGCACGGTTGTTTTCTAGAATTGGCTCCGGCAGATACTTGTAATACGGCAGCCTCTGTTGCAAGAGTCCGTATTTCAGAGCGAGCTCCTGATGTAGGATTTTAGCTCCTTGATTGTGTCTGTGCAAGTACTCAGTGTTAGCAAGAGCCGAACAACCGGAAATAACATGCCTAAGTGACTCTCCGGGACGGCCACATGCTCGACAGATGTCTGTGGTACCGTCCTTTAGGATGTATTTCCGATAGTTCCGCGTCTTGATAACCTGGTCCTGTATTGCACAGACAAAACCTTCGGTTTCCCCAAAGAGGTCCCCGAAACGAAGCCAATGCAGGGAGGCTTTACGGTCCACGAAAGGTTCGTGAAGTACCTTGTAAAACCTCCCGTGCAGCTCCTTCTCTTTCCATACGGACTCCCGATCAGAGGTGCTAAGTACCTCCGGGGTTCGCCAATCCTGTGAGGCCAACGATAAGGGAGTCAGTCCTTTATCACTAGCGACCACCTCTCCCCGAATACTATCATCCGTCATCGTCAAAAAATAGTTTCTGAGGTTGCATACCTCGCGGTTGTGCATGGTTTTGGCACTCAAGAGGCCTCGACCACCACACTTCCGCGGGATATACAATCTCATAACCGACGACCTCGGATGATGCACTCGATGAGAGGTCATCGTCGTGCGGACTCGTCTGTCCAGAGCGTCTAGTTCGGACTGAGTCCATCTGAGCACGCCAAACGTGTACATCAGTACAGGCATGACCCAGGAGTTAATGGCTCGGATTTTATTAACGCCTGACAAGTAGCTATTAAGCACACTTTTCAGGCGTTCATAAAACTCCTCGCAAACACCCTGTTTCACGTCTGCCACCTTCACACCGATGGTTTGTGACATGCCCAGATACCGGTATGTTTCAGCCTCGGAGAGTGCCCTCAAATGATTGGTGCCGACATCGACACCATCAGAGTGCACGACATGCCCCTTCTCAACATGAATGACCGCACACTTATCGACCCCGAGCTCCATCTTGACGGAACCACTGAAATCATTAGTGATCGTCAGTAGCTCCGCCAATCTGTCAGCCGTGGGGGCGTAAAGCTTCAGGTCATCCATGTAAAGGAGATGAGGCAAGCGTGGTCCGCCTCTCCGAAACTGAAAGCCTGTCCCCGAATTCTCCAAGAGTGTACTTAGAGGATTCAGGGCCAAGCAAAACCAAACTGGACTCAGGCAATCGCCCTGGAAAATCCCTCGCCTTATATCAATTTGGTCATCCGCATCCGTCATCCGCTGACCGTCTAAACTCAGGATCGTTCTCCAGCACCCCATACATTGCCCGAGGAAGTGTCGAACTGCACTATCAATTTTGTACAGCTCGAGGACCCTCATGAGCCATGTATGAGGTACCGAATCGAACGCCTTCCTGTAGTCTATCCAGCCAGCGGAGAAGTTCCGACGGTTGCGTTTGACCAGTTGGCCTACGACCGCATCGATGAGGAGTAGCTCCTTGCTACCGCGACTACCGCCCCTACATCCGTTCTGAGCTCCAGATATCACATTGTTATCAACAATGTGTTGAGTAATCTTGGAGCTCAGAACGGATGTCAAGGTCTTGTAAATTGTACAAAGACAAGTAATGGGGCGGTATTGTGATGGATCCGCGGTAGCATCGCTCTTTGGAGCTAAATGAGTGACCCCAGTAGTTAAGAAGTTCGGGAGCGTCCCACTCTCGAGGGCGCTTTGGAACTGACGGGCGAGAGTAGCGTGACAGCGCGTGAACCCCTTCAACCAGTAATGGTGCAATCCGTCCGGCCCCGGACTTTTCCAGTTCGGAGCCTTACGGATCGCAGCCACCACATCCTCCTCGGATATGTTGACGGGGTTCATGGGCGCTATGGGCTCGCACGCTCCCTCGACCGCCTCGAACCATCGGCCCTCTTCGTGATCAACAGGCAGCGACCAAAGCCCACGCCAAAAGGCAACTACATCGGCTTTTTCCGGTCGCTGACCTGTCGAAACCACATCGGGACGCTCCAAAGTTCTGTAGAACTTCTTCTGGTCACTCATGAAGAGACGATTCTGTTGGTACCTCTTTACCCTTTCAGAATATCGCCTAATTCGCTTACCCCAAGCAGCGATCTTCTGCTTCAGATCATCGATGCGCTCCACCAGTCTACAGGCAAACTCCGGTGAGTTGTCAAAGACATTCTCACCAGGGAATGCCTCCCTGACGAAGCGCACCACCCTCGGCCTATTGTTGCCTGATCTGAAGCTGGTCAGTTTGCCGATGAGGACCCTGGCCCTTGTGATACGGCTTTCAATCCGCCTCATCCAGGCTGGTCTAGTTCTAGTCCTGGGACTAGTACTGCCAGCCTGGCGGGAGCCACCAGCTCTTGTTGGCGGCATCCTGACGCCGACAAATTGACAAACTGTCATTGCGGCGCCAAAGAGAATTGAATCCGTATCCCAAAGGTCCATGCTGCTCTCTAAAAATGAGGGCAGCATGTTATTGACGGCCTCAACGACATCCCGAACCTTGATGCTGAGAGGAACTCGGGGCAGCCTTGGCCTCCTTTCCAGAGGCACTTGGCGATATTCCAGGATCGTCTCTTCGAGTGCGCTCCTCACCAAATCCAAATCCAGGGACACTGTTCCCCAATCGCTTTCCGCACCACCCACATCCGGCAGGTTAGCAATTGGCTCCCTCCGTACTTCCCGTTCACGGACTGGAGGGAGAACCTGCAAAGGTGGCTCTTCGTCTAGCGGGGGAACAGCCTCGCGTCGCAATTGTTCGAGTTCGGTAGTGCTAAAAAGTTCTGAGCGCTGTATGTACCGAACTCGATCCGCCAGGTTTTGTTCTGTGACGGTCAAATTGGGCTCCAGCCGCAGAAATTCGCGGTACATTGCTGCCCGATAACCCGTCCGTCCAGTTCTTGAACCCGAGGCCCTAATATAGGCCCGCATGGCATTTCTATTCATTTCGACCGTCCATGCCATGCGGCGCCTTGTTCCACCAGCGGCGGGCACCGACTGCTGGGACTGAGTTGCCCCAGTCCCAACCGATGCCAAGCCATCTGGTGGCTGAGGTGGTCGCGCAGACCGGCCAGGTGGTCGGGCCGGTCTGCGGCGGCTGGGGGACCGCATGCTGCCACGTCCAGCCCCAGCTCCAGACGTGCCCCTTCGATCACCCAAGGGAAGCGGCCCTATACGCTCATCATTATTACAGTCTGCCATTATGATGAGCGAAGATTCACCCGGGGTTTCACTCACTTGCCCCGGGGAGACCGTTGTCACCCTATTCAGCGCTGGGACCAGTTTGTAGACACGGTCAACACCTACAAACTCAAGCGCAGACTATTTGCAAAGCCGGAATGGCAAACATATCATCCTGCCATTCCAACAATGGGCGGTGGGGTCGTCACATCCCTACGCCTTTTAATAATTGTTATTATTATTAATTATTCCAAATGTTTGTATTAATTCAATATGTTTTCTCTGTTAATTTCATTTCGTAATGCTAATTGTGATTGTAAATATAATATCTTATTTCTTATATATATAATTTGTTTATTAAGTCATGTGTATTTTTGTAAATGCATTATGTTATGGGTACCCACGATACAGGCTTGCCTAGTGTGGGGCCACAGGATAATATGTTCTACATTGATTTATAGTTTGTCAATTGTCTGTATAAATTAATATTGTATTTGTAGAATTTGATGTAAATTATGAATGCCAATAAATACTATTTGATTTGATTTGATTTGATATGATTGCAGGAAATAATATAGTAAACAGTAAACCTTTAATTAAACAATAAATTGACGTAATCAATTTTAAATTAAAAAGTAGCTTTTAGAATGGTGATTATACTATTTTGGGGTAATTGTTTTCTAGTGATCGCAACATTACAGGGAAAAACATTGCTATCTAAAAGAGGTACTCTCCCATTGCATTATGACTCTGTCTATAGTGTTTATCGTGTGTTTATAGTCAAAGACTCACGGTCATAAATTTCAAGAAGGCTTAGCCATAGCTTGACAGTTAGATATAATAACTGCTACTTCTGGAAGTTGGGTGTGGCAAGATTTAAAAACGAGGGTTGTTGGTGATGGGTCTCCAACTACATCGCCAAATATTATCTAGCACGCGACTGTCAGTAAAACAGTGCTTACCATATAAAAAAACACTGCTTGGCCGGGCCGTTTTTCGTGCTTTGTTGGTATATCTTTGGTATATTATTATGATCGAAGTAAACAACATATAAACACAGATCAAGCTCACAATCAGGCCACTACCGATGACCGAGTTTCTGTAGGATCAATCATAATCGCTCTGTATTGTCGGCTTAGAATAACACTACCCCATTTCTGCCGGTTGGTGTACGTAAGAGGCGACTAACGGTATTGGGGTTTTAAGGGATTTTTGGGCGATGAGACCCATCACCAATAACCTTTGTTTTGCCATCTTTTCCCCACTCAACTTTCCAAAAGTAGCTGAGGAATTTCTAGTTCCTTAGCTTTGGCTACGCCTTCTAGGGATTTATAACCGTGAGTATATGTATGTATGCAATCATAAAACTTTTAGACTAGAGATGGGTAACGCATAAAATTTCAATGAGTCGATTTAGTAATTTTAGCACAGTAATAAATAAAAAATAAAATAAAATTTGTTTATTTCGGACACTTCCATATGTTGTTAGTATATCTTAAAAATAGGTTAGTATATTAAAACTAGGTAAGTACAAAAAAGTAATAATAATTCAGTTCAAATATTTGCCCAACCGAACTCCAGGCACACTGACGTGCATATTAACGCAGTGCCTCTGGAATGGGCAATCGGGCTTATTATTCAAGACCTTCAGGATACTGTTCGAGCCTCCTCTCACCCTACTTAATGTCAGCAATAAAAAATACCCCAGTAAATATATACTGGATTATAATATATTGATCATCATGAGTGGCGTGTGAAAATTAGGTATGGGAAATATCAATAGATTCATGTGAAATTGACATTAATCCAAGAATCTTTTAAAAGCCCGTTTCTAACCATTACAATCAGTCAGTTTTGTTTACCTTTTTTATCTACAAAGCGGTCGTCAGCGGACACGCTTAGGGGAAGAACTTACGCCCGATTTCTGAATTGAGTATTTAAGCTAAGAACGACTTAAGTATCGTTTTGTCTCGTTCAGTTGTTAAGATTTCAATGCGACAGAACGATACTTAAGTTGTTCTCAGCTGGAATACTCAATTCAGAAATCAGGCGTTAGTCTTGTGGTACACATAAACTTACCTTTTCTTTACTCTTTCCGTACCCCTGATTTCGAAGCTCAACCTACACTGCTTACAACTATTAAATTGTATCGTATAGTAATTGTATAGTTGCTATTAAATTGCAATAATAGCGAGCAAGCAGAAAAAAAAACTTAGATTATTATAGACTTTAAATGCACAGGGTTTTGAATGCCTTGTTCTTAAATAGCAAAATGAGTTATATGTTGCGCATTTTTGAACCATCTTTTGTTAAGTTTTAAAAACCAGTACGTTCGTTCAATAGTAGATTTTGCTTTGATATTTTGCACCAAATGGGAACTGCGAAAATTATCACGTTAAGTATATCTTCTTTATCGTGCAGGTAGTTAAAATGAACTAATATTTCTGTATATCGGTGCAGGTCAGTTTCTCTAAGACACAAAATAAAACAAAGATTTTATTTAAATGTCAGTGTATTAGCAAACGTTGGTACATAATATTGATTACTGCATAATACTGTCCAGAAAATGTTAGGTTAACTTCATACGTTATCGCACCATATCAGTAAACATCGTAAAAACGCTTAAACATTAACAATAAGTTACCTACTGTATATAAAAAGGGTAGAAAAACAAAACATCGTGTGCACCCCTATTAACCGTAACACCAAGATTAGAACCGTTATCCAACGGTTTCTAACCGAAACCGAAAGAGTTCGTACCGATTTTGTGTTTCACTACTTAAGTTAATTATAAAATATGAGCATTTGCTTAGACGATTAGTTACACAAAATTACGACTCATTAAATATGATGTTATTTTTGTGTTTAGTTACTCGATTTAGTTCTAAAATTGAGCTATTAAAAATCGTTATTGGCAAAATATGTTTTGTAATCAACTGAAAAAAAAACTACAGCGTCCAAATAGCTACATACAACACTATGTATTGCGCCAAACGTATTCTATCTACCTGCGACCAAATTAAAATTGTAGGCTAAGAATAACATACAGTTACAGACATTCATCTATAAATTGTTTATAGGGTTTTCATTTGTTGAGCAATAGTTAGTAATACAACAAGAGCATGCTTATAAACAAGTCGTATTAATATAATAAAACGGAAATAGAAACGTAGAACGATTGAATTTTATAAATGAAAGGTAAATAATGTTGAGCTTTTAATACTACTTCAAACTTTCAATTCGATCTGTCACAGTGGATTCAGATTTTCAAAATCTTGAAGCAACAATAGGATCCTTACAAAATCTTCAATTAAATATAAGCAAGTGAATCTAAAGGGCTCTTCAAACCATTTTTTAAACTCAAATTAATGAAAAAATTATGTATTAGGCAGAAATTGAACAAATTTGAAAGCACAGCCTATTAATGATACCCTATGTCCTATGGGGTACAACTGTTTGTGTATTTTTTTATTTATTGCAAAACTAACATAATATTTTTTTTTATAGGATCCAGCCATTACAATAACTAATTTTACAAAAACGATCTACATTAATTTTCTAATAATTAACTAAATCTCTAACGAGATTGCTTAACTAAAACAAGTCTAAATTAAACTTTTTATAGCCTACAACAAACACCAGCTAATTTATTTTTACTATTTGCATTATAAAGCTATAAAAAAACAAACAAAAAAACTAGATATGATGTAAAAAAAGATAAATTAAAAAAAAAACAAAATTAAAATAAAATCATCTATTTATTTCTCTGTGAGGTGTGTACAATATAAGAATATCTCAATAATATATCTCTAATATTAAACGATAATATAATCATCTAAACACCTTAATACGCAATGAGAGTTTATATAATATCAAACTGATTTTCAACATAGAGTATTTTTTTAAATGCACAGTAAATTAACAAAAAAGAAATACATAATAAATTCTGTTGTTTTAAATCTGACAGAAATATTTTCTAATGTTTTTATTATTTTGTATAAAGTCTTTAATAATGTAAGAAGGATATATAGACCCTATGAATGATGAAAATTATACATAATAATAGTAAAAAAACACATTCGTTCTGTCAGACGAAGCAATCAAAATCTCATGCAAAATGAAAAGCTACGTTTTGAAACTGACACCATGAATTTACATTCAAAACAACATTACAGTAAAAAAACGGAAAAACATATACATTACTTAAGGCTAAAAAATGGCTGACAGTAAAAATATATCGATAAAACTATACAATAGTAATGCCTAAGAAAATACCATTAAAAACTCGTGGGTGAAATGTATGTGCGTGGATATATCAGACTGGTTTAAGAAATATATTAATATGCCGCTTCATAGAAGCAAGTATTGGCAAGTATTTATGTTTTAATGTTAAAATATTGCTTCAGTGTAAAATGATTATAAATTAAAATATCATTATCAATTCCTGTAAATGTGAGCTATCTCTTTTAAACTATATACTTAAACATTTTGTTCTGAAGACAAAATATGTTAAAAAGGAAGATTTTAAAAAAGTTAACACCCAGGCATAAAAGCGGTAACCTGATTTTATATAACAAGTTAAAAATGTTAAGTATTATAAGTTTTTCAAGCCGATGTAAATTGTATTCCATGCGGAATATTCAATATTATAGTTAGGCAATTTTAACTATAATGAAGGATTTTAAGATCAGAGATAATTCACATTTGATAGAAACAAAAATAACGAGTAAGTATAATGTTATAAAATATGTTTGTACAATTCTTAACTTGATTCAGTTCCATTTGCAAAAATGCATTAAATCGCGAACTACTACATGATTAAAATTATACATATTTATAATAGAAAAACTAATACAAAAAATGCTTATCGTTAAACGATTGTTCTAAAATTAATTTCAGTTAAAATATATTATAAATAAATAATTATGATCCTACTTTAAATATAGCTTTGTTACAAAACGGAGGGAAAATAAAACTTTTGATTTTCTAATGATCCAGCGATAAGAGATCAATTTAAAATGTAAAAAAAAGAAATAAAAGGTACCGACTCTTTTTTATAATCAGAAAGGTAAAATATAGAAGATAATGGCCAATGTATTGTGCACCAGTAACAGTAGGAAACCACAATCATATATTAAATGGTCTGGCATTAGGATATAAGAATTCATTATTCTCCTATTAGTATTGCACCGAGCGAAAAAATACATTGTCAGTATTCCTTCCTTATTATGTTTAGTAAAATTATACATTGAATATATCTACATCTACCTTCCGATGAGAGGCCCATTACTTCATGCATCAAATATGAGACATTTTTTTATTAAAAAACACGAAATGAAATGACATGATAAAAAAACACAACCGATAAATGTGCTAAAATCATCAGAAAACCGTTTCTCCTATGTTTAAAATATTAATTAACCTTACATTATAAGACGGATAATCAGTATAAATATAATTAAGTTACTAGTAGACGTCTATGTTACATTTTATATGTATTGAATAGGGTCATGGAATGAATACAAAAATCCTTACAAAAACACTAATATTTTTGTATCATATTAAATAGTTTAAAACCCATTAGGGGATATCTACGAACAACTAAAATTACTTACTTTACTCCAAACAAATTCTACTCAAATCCGATGAGGTTTATTTTACCTTAAATAATTTAATTGTTGGACTCTTTACCGATTATGCCGAAATCCAATATGGCGTATTTATTATATAGTATGCAGATATAATATCAAAAAGTGATTTCGTATAATAGTTTTAAATATTAATTGTATATACTTGAGTCAGTATTGGTTTTATGACATAGTTTTAGCGGCGTATAAGATTTAGTAAAATGGTGAGCCTCGACCAAATAAACATGTGACAATTTATTATATATGTATATTATATATCATGTTACAAATTACACGCATGGCACAACTATATGTACATTATAGGGAATTGACGTTTATTTTCATCTACAAACAAAATTACAATTTCATATATTTTAGGCCTTACATCAACCAAGCTAGAGATTATAATGACATATATGGGTAAGTAGTAGATAATTTTGAGTAGCAACTATTTTTGATATAAAACTGGGCAAAAATATTGCAATTTTAAAGACTTTGAATTCAGTGAAGGAATAATTTAACAAATATTTCACTTACTGGAATTACGAAAGCAAATTATAGAATGATTTGATCTAATATATCTAAGGATTGTTAGCCATGTTATTGACTAATTCAATGTGCATAAGATTTTAAGTTGCAAGATCTTAGTGAGATGGTTTGAATGTAATTAGTCATTAATATAAAAATACATATTACAACGACTGAGAAAGACACTATAAAATTAAACCATCTCTCTTCAATCAAGTCTACATTAATTATTCTAATTGAATAAATAGGTAACCTTGCTCATATTTGTTCATTCAAATTTGACATAATTTAGAATGAACAGAATGTAATGAATGAATGATATTAAGTGTCAACCCTACATTATCAATCTTTTAATTGAATCGCCAATTTCTTTCCACTTCCAACAGCTTTCTATTGAAATGACATAAAACTTCACTCACCACGGCACCGTTCAATCATTCATTCACTCAATATGTTACAAGCGCTGTATAGGCTACTAAATCAAAATCATTTACTTATTTGATTTTGATAGTTACTACGTGCAATTTCAGACCCATTCCGGAGGTGGTCGAGGCTCACCACATGACAACTAGCGGGAATTAGGTGGCAACATTTGAGAAGTGACACCTTGAAGGTTCATTGGCCGGCCGTTGGGGTTGCCAACTCCAACGCCGTCTGCATAGTTGTTCATGTCCAGCGTTGGATCATCGTTCTGGAAAAAGAGGGTAGAGTAATGATGTATTTATGTATGAATGTACTATTTCTGTTTCTATAGACGTGTAGTGCCGGCTTAGAATGTCATTATCCCTTTCTACCCACGGGTGTCGTAAGGGGCAACGAAGGGTATGGGCCTTTTTAAAGTGGTTATTGGACGATGCAGTTGGAGACCCATCACCAACGATATTTAACTTCCACCATCTTGCCCCTTATCCATATTGTCAACATTCAAATGTGACTGAGGAGTTTCTAGCTCTGAAGCTCTGCCCACCCCTTTTTGGAATTTATGGCCATGAGTATATGCATTTAAATGAATGTACGATTTAAGAGTGACATCGCATTATCAAAAAGCTTGCTTTTCACCAATTAATGCGATAAATAGCTGCGCTATGCACTGAGTCGCGAGGCCATAATAGTCATTAGAAATGCAGAGGGACGGGACTGTTAAGTGCAAGAGAGATAGACATAGGGTAGTTAAATGGCCAAACGAACCAGTTTATATCTGAATTTAGCTACGTGCAACCTTGAATCTCAGCATGTACCAAACTTACATGTTAGTACATTATTGCGCTTATTAGAGACAGTGGATGGAAATATTATCATATTATTCGGAAAAGTGACGGCTTTATACAATTGCAAATATTTTTATTACTGACTTCCGAAATGCCAGTAAAGATTTAACATACATTATGTACAATATTAGTTTATGGACAACAGAGTTATAGACTCAGAAACATAGGCACATTTAACTCCATCCCAGTACTCAATTAAAACAGTAAACTTTTGTCTTAAAATTCAACTTATGCTATCTCACTCACACAGCAACATTAATCCTTTAAAATGTCATCATGTTACAGTGCCCAATTCCTGGTCTAGGGTTTCTAAGTCTATAGTAGTCATGTAGTACTTAGTATAGTGGCTATATAGTGTCGGCTTACAATAGCCCTACCCATTTTTTCCCATGGGTGTTTCTTATAGGCGACTAAGTTTTTTTTATTCAATCTTTTATCACCAACAACCCTTTTTTATACAATCGTTTCCCAACTCAACCACCGAAACATTAGCTGAGAAATTTCTGATTCTGAAGCTCTTTGTACCCCTTTTTGGGACATATGTATGTATGTACAATAGAGTTACACATACATTCAACTCTTACTACCCCTTTTTATATGCAATACATACTGTACACGGGTTTCGTAAGAGGCGACTGAGGGTATTGGGGCTTTTTATTGGATTTTTGGGCGATGCGGTTGGAGACCTATCACCAAAAACCTTTATTTTTACCATCTTTTCCCCACTCAACTTCCAAAAGTGGCTAAGGAATTTCTAATTCCTTAGCTCTGGCTACCCTTTCTAGGGATTTACAGCCGTGGTGAGTATATGTATGAATGTATGTATGTATATCCAATAGACTTATATACAGTAATTACTATACTCACATCCCGATGCCGTCGAATAGTCCTATCTTCGTATCTGGTGCCACCGGTAGAAGCCATGGGTCTGCTCAGTGTGCTGTTAGCGTTACTTGGCGAGTGAGGCCCGCCCGTGCCTGAGGAGGGGGTGCCTTGACCTGGGCCAATATTAGGTGGTTTATGTACAGTGATGGTTATAGAGGTTTTAGTGGACTGTTCAATGTAAAAGTAATTTTTTGAAAAGTTAAAGTTGTGTGGTGGATTGTTAGGGCCGGCGCTGACTGCCGGCATGGCATGGCAAAGGATTTCGGTACAGATATAGCATTTTTAAGCTTATTACCATGCGTATAGAATTCATTTTGACACAACGATGCCGAGGGAGGCCGCGGTAGGATAGAACGTCGGCATCGTTGTGTCAAAATAAAGTAAAATGAATTCTATACTCATGGTAATAAGATTAAAAATGCTATATATTTACCGAAATCCTTTGCCATGACATGCCGGCAGTCAGCGCCGGCCCTTAAACATTGGATAGAAGTAAGAAATAAGTTTTCTTGACAAGCAGAAGCCAAAATTGATGTGAATTTGAGCTATTTTTGGATAGGTGATCTTTAAAGTTTAAAAGATGTGTAACAATCCGAAAAAGTGATCGTGTGTTTCTTGCTAGTTGAAGGTGTAATGAAAGTTGGAAGTGTCATACTTATGTGAAATACAAAGCCTGTTAATTTGCACAAAAGTTGGCCGGACAGTTTAAAGGATTATGAGATTAAATTGCGATGAAGATAAACATTTAAATGAGCATTGCATTATTGTACAAACAAATACAGTAATCCTTGCATTATTCACCGCTTCACACTGTAAAATAATTAATAAATCCTACCATCATTCACCACTTCACATATCGCCTCTTTACAAGAACAATGTGACATCTCAGCAAAAACGATTTTTTTATTGTTTGATATTCAAATCCGCGATGTCGAATTTTATTTTCTACAAAAACGCGGCATTTTTTAAGTGAATCTTCGAGAATTTTGAGTGAAAGAGACGACACGTTGTCGTGGCAAATGGCGTTATCACGTTGTCTCTTTTTGTGTGGCGCTCAACTTCGACAGCGCGACAAGTTAGTTGGCCCTGCACTCGTGACCAGTGAAGTGCTCCCGCTTTTCACAAAAAACGTGACATCACGAGTATATCAAGTTTTTATTGCAAACGTAAGTTTCCTTTTGTTAAATAGTTTTAATTAAATAATGTGATATACTTATTTAACTCGTTTTTGTTGTAAAATTCGTGTGTATTAAAAATGGAATAACTAATATTGTCACGTTATTGATGAAAAAGTTACAAGTTTTCTTTATGATATCTTTTATTGTAACCATTTTGTTGATGAATCATTTAATAATACTATGGGTTATTTTATTTAAAATCATTTTTTTTGAAAAATTTCAGTTTGGCCTTATACTTGTTCTAATATATTACATTATACATGCTAAAATAAAGCAACGTTTACGAATTTATTTTTCAGATGGGATCGCGATCTAGGAAGTTAGTTCAATTGGCTACAGGTGATAAAAGTAATTCAAGTGTACAAATAAGTGATTTAAACTCTCAGATAGACATTTTAACACAAGACGAGAATGAAAATGCTCAAAGCTCAACCAATACATTGCAGACACCAAAAGAAGGTATTTTTTAACTTGTAATAATATAAATTGTTTAAGTTATGTTCCTATTAGTTCATTCATTAATTCAATCCACTTTGTAGATAAAGAAATCGCAGTATCTTCCAACCGACCTCGTAGTAATTCGATTAATAGCAGTAGTTCCTTCAGTTCAAGCAGTTCTTCGGATTCTAGCAGTTCTTCAAGCTGTACTCCATCTATGTATCAAGGTAAGTTAGTTTAAAGTCAGTGTGTCTATGTCATCAATAACTAAGTTACAAGAAAAGTTACGGAATATGAAAAAAGTTAATAGATACGAAGCAGTATTAATGTTTATTTTCAATTTAGAAGCTTAAAAATGACTATGTGTTTGATTTTACTAACCTCAATTTTTCAATACAAGTAGCAGCCCGTCGTAGTTTATATCCTCAATTTTTGTGATAATATTGGAATGCAACCTATTAACACCTCACATTTCAAGAAATTGATTGCATTTATGATGTTTCAGACAGCGACGACTCTCTAAAGGATCCTAATTATGAAGTTCAACCATCAAAACCTGCTGAGTGTTCTTCTGATTCTGATGAAGCACAGGATGCCACTACCAACTGGTATAACATTTCGGATGATCAAAATTTGTTTACATCTAATATTGTTTCAATAAACACGGAAAACTACAAACAACCACTTCCTTCTACAAGTGAAAATGCTACAGTATTACAGGATCTTGGTGTGATAGAGAACAACAACTCCTCTGCGATTGAAAACATAAGTAACGGAAATGCTGTAAGTCCCATAGTGTATAATTCTAGTCCAACTAAAACTGGTAAAAAAAGAAGATTAAATAAAGCAAACTGGAAAACCAATGTAGCTAAACGACTAAGAAATAGTGGGAAGCCTTATCAATGTACCAAATCAAAAAAATACATACCAAGTCGTGAATTGAAACCTTGTTGTACAGAAAAATGTAAATTTAAATGTAGATCTAAATTTACGGAGGATCAAAGGCAGACCATTTTAAATGACTTCTGGAGCTTAGGCGCAATAGAAAAACAATGGTCATTTATTGCTAATAGCGTAGACATAATCAAACCAAAACAGCGTTACGTTAAAGTTGACTCTGATGGAAATGTTGCATCTGTTCGAAACAATAACAACGCATTTTTTTTGACTATGTCTGGTGAAAAAACAAGAGTTTGTAAATTTTTCTTTAAAAACACCTTGGCAATTAATAATAGACCCATAAAAACAGCTTTAAAAAGAAAAATCGCAATACTAGTATTTCTACCATGAAAGATAACCGAGGTACTCATTCAAAACATCATACAGTAGACGAAAGCGTTAAAAATGGTATCAAACTGTTTATCCAGTCTATACCGAAGATTGAATCACATTACATCCGGGCAAACTCAAACCGATACTATATTGATGGTAGCAAAGCTGTGACGGATCTTCATAGAGACTATATAAAAAAATGCAAACAGGAAAACGCCCCCTATGGAACTTACATTACCTTTTACCGTATTTTTACACAAGATTTTAACATTTCGTTTTTCACTCCTAAAAAAGATTTATGCGATCTATGCGAAGCTTATAAAAACCTCACGAATGAAGAGAAAGAATCTTAGAAACAAGATTACGATTTACATATTAAAGAAAAGAATTTATCTCGTATTTTATTTTTATTTATTTTATTTTATTTTATTAGGGACATCAACAGCACATAAACATGTAAGTTACAATTAGATAAATACAATGAAAAAGCCAATAACTGACATCCACAGAAGATACAAAAAACAGTAGTACATACAGATATGTAAGAAAAGTTGTAACATAAAATGTGTAAAATGACTGAATGATTGATTTGTGATATATATGGTATATATATATATATATATATATATATATATTTATATGTGTGTGTGTGTGTGTGTGTGTGTGTGATTCACTTATTCACTTATTGAGAAAGAAAAAGATAAGAACATCAAAAATATTTTTGTAGCGGTGTATGATCTTCAAGCAGTGTTCCAATGTCCCAAAGGAGACGTATCAGGTTTTTATTATAAGTCCAAACTAAATGTTCTTAATTTAACAATTTACAACTTACAAAATAATTTAGTTGAGAGTTATGTATGGGATGAGTCGAACGCTAGTAGAGGCGTAAACGAAATTGGTACGTGTGTTTACAAATACTTGGAGAAAATTTCCGCAACAGCTGCTGATGGCCTCGATGTAGTATTTTATTCAGACAACTGTGCTGGACAGCAAAAAAATAAGTTTATGATCTCAATGTATACTTACGCAGTCAAAACTCTGCCGAATCTCAAATCGATTACACACAAATTTCTCATTAAGGGGCATACGCAGAACGAGGGCGATTCAGCTCACTCTCAAATAGAGAGAGAAGTTAAAAGGCAATTGAGATCAGGACCAATGTACACACCTGACGCATTTATCGGGGCTATAAAGGCGGCACGTAAAAAGAGCGAGCCATTTCATGTCAATGAATTGTGTTTCGATGATTTTTTTGATTGGAAAAGTATATGTACTCAAATGAACTTTGCAATCACAAAAGATGAAGACAATAATACTGTAAAACTGGCTGGACTAAAGTTGATAAAAGTTCAAAGTTCTGATCCCGATGCCATATTTTTTAAAGTATCATACGCTGATGAATTATTCAAGAAAGCTATAGTGGTGAGAAATAAGAGAAATAATAGCGCAAGCATAAATTTAGATTTGAAAAAAGCCTATGTTCAAAAACCTGGACTAGCCGAAAGAAAAAAAGCTGATCTCATGGATTTGGTCAATAAAAATCTAATTCCTAGATACCATAAGCCATTTTATGAATCATTGTAATAGAAAAAAAAGACAAAGTAACTGTTTTTTTTAAAAAATATTTAAGTGTTTTATTGGTAAAGAAAATTAGTAATTCTTTTTTAAGAAAAAAGACTGATTAAGTATTTGATTTTTTAGAAAATGTCTTCGATAAAGTGACAGTACCTCCTAACTGCAGCTGTGTTGAAGTTTAAGTCCATTTAATTAAAAACGTCGATATTCTTTAAAATTGTTAGGATTAGTATTTATTGTCACTTTAACGACGATATAAGTGTTTTTATTAGTAATTAGAGAATTTGTGATAGTTCATCAAAGATGAGGGTTATGTTTCTTTTTTAATTTTGATTTCGTGATACTTTAAAACTCGGTGCCATAATTGTGAAAGAAGTGGTTAATTATTGTTAGGTAACTTTAAGTAGGTACAGTTAACTTTTTGATTTTTCTTATTTTTATGAAAGTAATTTTTTAGCTAAGTATCTACCTTGTTATAATTTTAAGTTACCTTATAATTAAACGAAGTTCTTAGTACGATGTGATTGATTGATCTATTGTCGTTACTGCCTTAAACTACTTTCATGGTGTGGTAATGCCATTGTTTTTGTAAAAATTGTTTTTAAAATACAATATCTTTTTTTTAACAGCGTGTTATATTTAAGTTATCACTCAGCCTTACACCTAAATTTAACACCAACAATGTGATATATAAATATGTTACAATCATTTTTTGACATATTTTCATCAAAAACGTGACATGTGATTCTGTGTTTTTTAAAACCAGTTTTTTTTACTTATTTCATTGAACTGAGGTTCTTTAGATAATTTTCAGAAAGAACATTAATAACAGCAAAAATTTCATTCCTTTCATACTGTAAAATTATCAATGTTTTAAAATTTATCAACACTTAAATGTTTAAAACTGCTCTCCTGTAAAGTTGTGGTTTAAAAAATATCACATTGTTCTTGTAAAGAGGCGATATATGAAATAATTAACACTATTGTTAATATTGAGATAAATATCTGCTGAAATCAAATTATGATTGATTCAAGCTGAGGCTGACTGAAATAGGAATTTAGATGGTATTTACAGACTTGCGGCAGAAGAAGACAGATATATTTTAGTGAAGACAGTGCTATAGCGGTTATACTGACTGTTGCGGTTAGATAAGCCCATATGCTTGTGTCTGGCAGGTGTAAATTAATAAGCCAAATGCCACTAAACGAAAATCAATCGTTTCTGTATATAACACCAACATTCGGAACAAACAAAACGTGGATTTTTCAGACATCTGATGACATCAAATATATACCAGGACTTAAACAGGAATATTATTATTAGCAATCGTCAAGACTTACAGCAGAAAGTAACATTTACATTTGTACAACTCAATAGGCTATTTGACTGTAATAAAAATATACATTTCTTTTATTTCCTTAGTCTTAATATTTCTTTTTTGGAGCAATATGTAATAATGCGAGATAAAAATATTGCATTATTTCACTAAAATCCGTCTTCTAAAATAAGTATTTTTGATGCAACTGTCACGTGACTAAAAACGACCGCGATTGGCTATTTCTATAATGACGTAGATCGCCCATAAACAGACTGTGTATCGCTTCGCTCATTGGTGTTTAATGCGGAATTGACGTCATTTGTGCTACAGCCGCCATATTACTTAAAGTCGCGTTTTCGCGGCACATTTGAATATTGCATTTTCTTTTTCGATTTTTTAATAAAATAGCTAAAATGAAGAAATAAAAATATTTTTTTAGGGCTCCTTATAAACAAATTAACACCGTAAGATAGTTTTCAAAACTTAGTCAAATAGCCTATTCTCCTTTCCACCGGCACTCCTTATATAACTTCGTGACTTGTTTAGTAAATTAATTGTGTAATTATTACATAGATTATACTAATTCAGTACTAACCGCTACTATTAGAAGAGCTCCTAGGTTGTTGTCTGGCCGGCGTGAGGAAATCAGCCTCGCGCCATCCATGCTTGCGATACACCTCGCGAAGTTCAGCGTGGGACCACATTGTCATTAGTACTTGGCCTGTAAATGAATAGTTAATATATTATTTCACTAAAAAGGCAGGCGTCCAAAGTGTTAATAAAAGAGAGCATGTATGAAAAGATTGATGAATGTAGACGAAATTATAAGTAAGTAAATTTACTAAAGTTATTATCGGCAATCCAGTACAGTCAATACAAACCGCTCCACGTATCCCGCGTCTAAGACAGAGCGAGATAACTCTCTAATCTTCTTTATGACCTCGGTCTTAAGTTATGACCCGTACAAAGGTAATCCCGTATAAAGGAATGTTGAGATGGTTTGGGCACATAGAGAGGATGGATGACAGTAAATTGGTGAAAGAGATATATAGAGCCAATGTGGAAGGTAATGTTAGTAGAGGACGACCTCGGAGGACACATTTGGATCAAATAGAAAATGTGCTCAAAAAGGCAGGTGTCCGCAGTATGAAGAATAAAAGAGCATGTCTGAAAAGATTGATGGATGTAAACGAAGCCAGAGAGGTTTGCCAGGATCGTACAAAGTGGCGATCGATAGTCTCTGCCTAACCCAATGGGAACTAACGGCGTGAGAATATGTAAGTATGTATGTATGTACAAAGGTAATGTAAGCAAATAAACACTCTTATCAAACATACCAGCAAACTTGAGCACCCTCGCAGTATGTCGCTGTCTGTTCTTAGTTAACGCCAACAACCGTTCCACGCCGCCCGCGTCTAAGAGAGAACGAGAAAATTCTCCACTTTTCTTTATTACTTCGTTGAGAGTCGCTAGAACTGCGGCGATTGTGTCGTCTGATGTGCCCTGAAGGTATAATTATATAGATATAATAAAAGCTTTTACATAACCATTGTAACCATAGATGTACTAATAAAAAACCGTAGATAAGTCATGCGCGCTCATAAATGGCACTTAAAAAACAGGCTAAATGGCTCATCTGACTTCAGTCGCACTCTAGCTGCCGTCGCAATCGTTCACCTGTTTTGGCGTGTATGTTTACCAAAATAATCGAGAATGCCGTCGTGTGTGATGAGATTTTGCACAAACTATAGTAGAAAAACTACTGAAATGATGGGATTACTTATCATTCGTAAGTATTATAAATTTACAACGTGTTAATTATAATTTATAATAAATCGTGTGTATAGGTCTAAATTATTCTTTGTCAAACGGTCGTCTTAGTGTCATATTTTACGACGGCACAGAGAAACTATGTTTATCTCTTTTTAGCGCTTGCTATGAGATGTGCTATCTCGCCTACATTTCAATATATTTCTTCGTGTGTTGTTTGGATATATTCCTAGTGGTGTGCGTTCATCTGCCGCAATCGGTGCCACTCGTAAGCGCCGCTTTCCTCGTAAATGACCTATCTCACGTTTTTTAGTACATCTATGATTGTAACCATCTAATGTGCATTACAAAAAATATCAAGTCCGCCATCTTATATTGTCCGCCATTTTATTTTATAATGACATAATTGAGATTATCAAGCATCGCCACCTAAACCTAAGGCGCGAAACAAATTTTATATTGACATGAGATGAACCTGAAAGATAGATGAACATGAGGTCACCTTTTGAACTTTGTATTCTTAAAGTAGACCTATCTTATACAGTCCAAGCTCACTCATAAGTAAACGGCGTTATCTAATCGCGCTGTCATTCGGTTTTTGTAGGGATGGCAACTTTTAATTTATCGACCTTCTAAATCCATGTGCGTGTTTTACATTATGAAAAAATACGATTGAATAATTGCCTTATCTGTTTACTTCCAATATAAGCGTAGGTATTAAAACTTCAGGATTCAATTATATATAGATGACCTAATTGGTCTAACGGTATTATAAACAAGATAAATTTACCTATTATTTACAACGACAAGTCATATTGACAGACAGTAGTAAACAAGGAACATTACAGATAATATATGTTTAAATAGTTTAAAAAATATAATTGTTACAAAATAATTCCATCCATACCATCCGACATATCGATAGCTTATATTAAAAACTTCAATCCCTATAAAAACCGAATGACAGCGCGACTAGATAACGCCGTTTACTCATAACAATGTTTGTCCTCTAAGAAAGGGCAAGACAATTTTACGCCCTACTATTATATTTTTTATAGAAAAACCGCATCATTTACATTGTGTTGTATTCAAAACACCATATACTTCCACCTGAAGGTACTGGAATTGAACTTGAATTTTGTATCGGAACTTATTTATTTTATTCAGGTTTTAGTTTTAGTTTGGTTATCATAACTGCAACAAAACTGTCTAATCTATAAATTTTAAACTTTATAGCTATCACGATCTATTAGATACAACCTGGACACAGACACTTAAAGTCTTAGTAATACGGTCTAGTCTTTACCCTACGGAACAAAACCCTAAAATAATCCAATAACATAAATAAAACTACTAAGAAAACCTTCACAAACCTGATCATGCTGCTGATTAGCACTGGGCAGTTTCTGCACGAGGTCCCTCATCGCGTATTTGCCGATGAGTTCTTTGTTGCGTTGGTCGATGGCCAGATTACGAAGAGCTGTGGCCACCGCACACACTACACGGTCTACTTCCATGCGGAGCAGCTCAACTAGGATCGGTAGACCTGGTGAGAATAATGGGTGTCATTTATTGAAGTCAGTGGTTTTGGAGACAACCCATATCGAATATCGCTTCGCCCGCGTCGAATTTAATATATTGCGGTATAAAGCACAACTATAAGAAAATTTCTCATTCCCACAATTTCCCTCAGGAATATCATCTTTTCCGGGATAAAAACAAACTCACTTTCCGATTTATAATATTAGTAAGGGTTCATACAGTGTGTATGTATGTAATAAAAGTAATATAACAAACCTTTCTCTTTCCTAACTGCGGCCCGTATATCGACCGAGGGCTGCCAATAAGACGCGGCCAAGTTCTGTAAAGCGCCGGCCGCCGCTTCTAAAGTCTCGGGGTTCGAGCATGTTTGTACGAAACTATATTTATATTATACTATCTTTCCGCCCTAGGCTTCACCCGCGTGGAATTCGGTTATATTGCTCGCTATAAAACTTCCCATTCCCACGATTTCCCTCGGGAATATATTTTTTTCCGGGATAAAAAGTACCCTATTATTTAATCCGGACTTCTAACTTATACCTCTGCAAAATTTCAAAGCAATCGGTTCAGTAGTTACGGCGTGAAAGCGGAACAAACAAACAAACTCACTTTCCGATTTATAATATTAATAACATAAACGTAAACATAAACGTTCACGCCGTTTATCCCCGAAGGGGTTGGCAGAGGTACCAATACTCCTGAACTCACATGGCAAGCGCCATCTAGTTTCCAGAGAAGGTACCCACGTTTTGCTTAGACAGTGTACTCACGTGATAGGGGGCAGGCCTATCGCCGTTTTTGTACGAATACACTGTCACATGACTAAGTACAACTCAGCCATGTGGGTTTCCTCACGATGTTTTCCCTCACCGTTAGCAACCATGATAAATTAACCACACATATGACTTTAGAAAAGACAAATTGGTGTAGGCCCGTCCCAGGATTGGAACTCACGCCCTTCTGTTTTTCGGGCGGGTGTTCTACCCACTGGACTATCATGTCGCTATAATATTAGTAAAGATTTATACAGTGTGTATGTATGTAATCACAGTAATACAACAAACCTTTCTCCTTCCTAACAGCGGCCCGTATATCGACCGAGGGCTGCCAATAACACGCGGCCAAGTTCTGTAAAGCGCCGGCCGCCGCTTCTAAAGTCTCGGGATTAGAGCATGTTTGGAGTAATGCCATGTATAGGGGGACCACCTGGAAATAGCACAATATTTTACAACTATGTCCCGCGTTTTATCTACCTATTATATCACTCAAAAATGACTCGAGAAGTCTTTTCCAACAGCATGTTAAAAAGTTATCATGACAAATCATTGACTAATCAATCGTAAAAAATAGTTAATATGATCATAGTTAATATGATCATAAAACCGTAAACTAAATAAAATAAAAAAAACAAACCCGTAAGTTGTTTTATAAGAGATAAAGTGTTGTAATGCGGTATAGAATATTTTAGAAAACTAAAAATTTAATTTAGAAAACCATCGGAACCCTTAATGGGCGAACCAACTTGCGCTTGGCCATTTTTAAATACAAAACCAGATCTAACATACCTCAGGCGACCAAAGCATTTCAGTTCCCTTTGGCACTGCATATCCGAGTGACTCTCCCGGGGTAGTAGCATCTTCACTTTTACCAGGACTTGTGGAATTCGAGGTAGAGCCTTCCTTCTTCTTCTTGCTGCCACCGAAACAGCCTAGGTTTTCACCTGGTGGAAGGATGTTTTGGATTATTTAGTTTTTTGGTGAAACGCAAATGATAGATAGCATTTAATAACGACCACTTTACCCAAAAATATTCTTCAAAAACAATTCCGTAAATCAATCATTCATTCCATTCATTCTTTCGTTCGTTCATTCATTCGGATATTATTGAACCTTTTTTTATTATAATATGTCAAGTGAATGATAAAGACACAGAGAACCCAGTTTGAATGATTAACTATGTTTAAAAACAAAATCAAAATATATGTTGGTAAGTAGCATTTATCTAATGGTTTTAACAGTACTAAAATTGATAAAAAAATTGTAAATATATGTTCACAATACAGATACAAATGAAACTAACAAATAAGTTAAAATAAACATTTTAATTGTCAAAGAACCATACCTTTCGAGCTACTTGCTTGTATCCTAGTTTGACTTGTAGACTGTGTGGGCGGCGCTCTCGTATCATATAGCGGGTCTTCAATCTCTTGACATCTAAAACGGTAACATAGGTGTTAAAATATGATCTTTTTTATTTATGAAGAAAAAGGAAGGTTCGAATCGGTATTATTAAAGATTTTTCAAGTATTCACTACGACGATGAAGATTCCATGGAGTTCCCTAGGAATATTAGTTTGAATATGATTTTTTTAATAGATGCATATACTCACGGCTAATAATCCCTTAGAGGGGTAGCCAGAGCTTTAGAATTAGAAATCCTTGACATTCTTTCGGCGAAAGTCATGATCATGACCCATCCACAGAAAAAATGGTGCTATTCTAATAAGCTGTCTAATATAATACGGTACGAAACATTTTCAGCAATGTGTGAGTGTATGCCAAAGTTATACTCTTCATCATTGATCCCTAAAATCACCAGATATTGTTCTGGGTTCATATCGCCTTGAGATAGTATAGTGTAGTGTAGTGTGCGTATAGCGACCCACCTGTACGACAAGTTCCGCAGCACACACACGCAGTTCTCCGCTATCTTGGTTCCTATCGCGTTGAGATAGTGTAGTGTAGTGTAGTGTGCGTATAGCGACCCACCTGTACGACAAGTTCCGCAGCACACACACGCAGTTCTCCGCTATCTTGGTTCCTATCGCGTTGAGATAGTGTAGTGTAGTGTAGTGTGCGTACAGCGACCCACCTGTACGACAAGTTCCGCAGCACACACACGCAGTTCTCCGCTATCTTGGTTCCTGTCGCGTTGAGATAGTGTAGTGTAGTGTGCGTATAGCGACCCACCTGTACGACAAGTTCCGCAGCACACACACGCAGTTCTCCGCTATCTTGGATCCTATCGCGTTGAGATAGTGTAGTGTAGTGTAGTGTGCGTACAGCGACCCACCTGTACGACAAGTTCCGCAGCACACACACGCAGTTCTCCGCTATCTTGGTTCCTATCGCGTTGAGATAGTGTAGTGTAGTGAAGTGTGCGTATGGCGACCCACCTGTACGACAAGTTCCGCAGCACACACACGCAGTTCTCCGCTATCTTGGTTCCTATCGCGTTGAGATAGTGTAGTGTAGTGAAGTGTGCGTATGGCGACCCACCTGTACGACAAGTTCCGCAGCACACACACGCAGTTCTCCACTATCTTGGTTCCTATCGCGTTGAGAGCTAGTGCTGCTCGTATCGTGTGTAGTAATGACTCCGCTAATCCGGCGACGCATCGTAAACGGCGACGAGCTCCGGCGCCGGCTGAGGAAGCATTGCGAAGGACACCGGAGGCGTTGCGGAATACTAAGGAAAAACGCGGTTAATAGTTGGGATAATTTTCTATTCTAAAGTGATGCCTATAGGGAAGTAAAGTTCGTGCTAGCAAAGCTAACTTAAAAGGAATTTCTTTGCAAGATTTTTCGAACTTGAAGTCTATCGCTATCGTCCGTCAAAGGTTTACCTTTTGTTTTTAATTTAAAAAAAAAATCCATTCAAGTAACAAGGTAGACAACTTTTGATGTCCGAGATATTTTCTTAATAAAGCTACAAACTTATATTGCAGGTAACAATTTGAAAAACTGCGTTAGAAATATTATAACGTTTGAATGGAAGGAGATGAAACAATAATTAAAACACTTTTGGTGAACTGGATGTTTTTTTTTTAAATAACTTCTAACAAGAAAAAGGTGTTTTATATTTTTTTTATTCAACAAAATGATTGATCTATCACTGAAATTATAGATTTAAATACTAACCAGTAGACCAATAAGTATCTCCAGGATTGGTAGGATGCCAGCCCGAATGCGGTATGATAACTTTATTGACAATAACTTGAGCCGCGTCGTCTATGATCGATTGCTTGAGATCTTCGCACGAAGACATGTTCCATATTACGCCGGTTACTAGCTCTTTTACCTGAGAGCAAAAAAGTTATTTATATGTTCAAGTTTATAAAAAAATTAACTGTTGGACGATTTGATGAGTAACTTAGGATCATCAGAAGTAACAAAATATTCAATATTCTGGACAGAGAAACTGAAAAACGATTTTTATGTGATTTTTATGTTTCGTAAATTATAATAACATATGCATGTTTTGTACCGAGCAATGTTACCTTCGAATAGTATTTCCCATTCCCTTCACTTGGGTGTCGTACTGACAGATCTAGGGATATTCGGAGATTTTCGACGATCGTTTGGACATCCAACATAAAAGATCCTTAATTACGCTGTCTTCTCCCTTCACTTCTTCAGAATGTTAATTGTTATGTTAAGTAAGCTAAACAGCCATTAGTAAACCAGAACATAATATAATTACCTCCATATCTGTGGCCCGACACAATAAAGCCATCAAGGCCGGTATTCCGTTGGCGTCTCTTATCGCTCGTTTGTTCTCGTCGTTCTGTCTACCGTATGATAGATTTCGAAGCGCGCCGCAAGCGTTTCGTGAAACTTCCGCGTTGTCGTGAGATACTAGACGGACTAGAGGTGGGATGCCGCCTGCGGAAGAAGTTTATAGCGTAAAATATCAGCTTAACCCTTTATAAGACAGTGGCCAAACAGTAGCCACAATAATTTCAACCTTACCCCCTATAGATATTAGAATAAAATTAGTTAAAAGGCCTTCCAATATTGTAGACGGATACGCTACGACTCGCATGATGCACCGTAGGAAGAGTATTTTAGGACATATTAAACAGATCAAGTTAGTTCCTAGAAAGATACAATAATATACCTTCAACAATACCTGTGGTAAGGGAAAGTGATACTAACACGACAATATTAATAACAATATATAATGCACATCTAAATGACGTCCAAACTATGTAGTATGTAGAATTTTGTCTTCCATCAGTTTTCTTGGGAATTTATATAATATATATAATATAATATATAATAGCCGTAAGTAAAGGTTAGGTTACGTAAAAGATCTTGTCTCTGACGCCTTTTAGTGCCATAAATTTATCTGCTTGTTTTTTTAACAATCATACATAATGCTATGTTTGTTAGAAAAAACTATTTCTTCCTTTTTATATTTAAATCTGCTTACAATAGGTATTTTACGCCACCCATATATCCTTTCATTATCAAAGTTCCCAAAAAAATAATACACAAATAAATACCTAAACTCCTAGTCTTCTGTTTATTAGGATCGTCCATATAGGTGAGGTGTTGGAGGTAGGCGGCCGCGTTTGCTTTCACGACGTCAGAGGGAGAGTTGAGGAACCCTATCACTTCGGGAAGATTCGGGTCGCGCCATTGTAAAGCGCCTTCTTCGCGGGGTAGGCCGCTATGGACTGGAATTAAAATAATAAATGCTTATTAACACAAATGAATCAAAATCCAAATTTTAAAAAAACTTATAAATTAGAATTTAATTGGATAAATACTGAGTGTAGGAGGATAAACCATCATTAACTAACTTTATGAAACCATATTTTCTCCTCTTGACTTCCACAACTGTCTTAGGAGTTTATTAACCAGACGCTCTGAAATTTAGAGCAGTAGGTATGTATAATGGGAGAAATGTTAAGTGAAAATAGCTTACTAATCGTATCGCTTTAACAAGTAAATCCTTCACCTCAAAATAAATTATATTATATACCAGTATCAATATATTCAAAATTAACTTACCCATAGACATGCCAGCCATCTGTTTCTGTAATTCCTCTTCATCGCCATACATAGATTGTCCGCCTGCGCTTCCCAAACTTAGGCCGTTTTGAGAGTCCTGTGGAATATTTATTTATTTATTTATTAGGCATGCACACAGTACAACATCATAATATTATATATTTCCAAAAGACATAATGTTTTGAACAGATGCAGTACCGAAACAGCATGCACAGCATTACCTAGTAAGTTGAACTATAACAAATAATTATAATATTGAAAACAATCACTTTTTCTTACAATTCTCAAAATTTAGGACAACAAAAAAGGATGTTTTTCCACTTAGACTTTATAGAGTGCGAAATAATATATATTAAATGATTGCCCTTTGTTTCCTGTTTCAAACAAATCATAGTCCTAAAATATCAAATTAAAAATTCCTAAAACATCGTGAGGAAACCCACATGGCTGAGTTGTACTTAGTCATGTGACAGTGTATTCGTACAAAACGGCGATAGGCCGGCCCCCTATCACGTGAATTCACCGTCCATGCAAAAACGTGGGTACTCTGAACACCAGGTGACAAAGTCACGTGATGTTCAGAAGTATTAGTACCTCTGCCAACCCCTTCGGGGATATTCGGCGTGAACGTTTATGTTATGTTATGTTATGTTAAAAATTCCTAAGTAAACATAAAATATTACAAAATCTAACAAAGGTTGATGTTCATAAAGTTTAAACGGAAAATAGAACAAGCAATTTTCTATAACATCGAACCAACAACGCTAATTTGACATAACTCAATCAACACCAGAAGCAAACACCTTCCTATCAGACAATTATTTCAAAGAATAACTAGGGAAGACTCATATCTTCACGGATAGGAATATGTGAAATAATATAATTATTTGAAAACTAGGTCTTTTTTACAAGGACAGTTTTAATAACATAAACATAAACTTAACATATACCTAAATTTAATAAACTTAACCTTTATTTTACGATCTTTTCCCCATTCAACTTCCAAAAGTGGCTGAGGAATTTATAATTCCTTAGCTCTGGTTACCCCTTCTAGGGAATTATAGCCGTGAGTATATGTATGTATGTTAACATAATTATACGTTCACGCCGTTTATCCCCAAAGGGGTTGGCAGAGGTATAAATACTTATGAACAACGTGACAGTGACCTAGTGTCCAAAATAGGCACGCACGTTTTGCTTAGACAGTATACTCACGTGAGGGGGCAGGCCTATCGCCGTTTTGTACGAATACACTGTCACATGGCTAAGTACAACTCGGCCATGTAGGTTTCCTCACGATGTTTTCCCTGACCGTTAACAACCATGATAATTTAACCACACATATGACTTTAGAAAAGTCAATTAAATTTAACTTTTTTAAATGTAGCGAATACTCACGTTGTAGTGGTGCGGGTGTCGCGGGTAGTGGTGCGCATACCCGTACGTGTCGGGTCCGTACTCGCCGCGCGGTGACGTCACCACGTAGTGCCGGCCTAGCTGCTCTAGGGACGCGGACTCGTATCTGTGGGGGAAATACAAGTATTAATATGTGAGGCAGGAACTTTGGTAGCTTTTTAAGACATTGTGAAGGTGGAGTAGTATGAAATTCTGTACACTTATAAAGAAGTGTATAATCGTGTTTCAAACATACTTGCTCGTGACTTTTATTGCACACGAGCAGCATAGTGCATAAAATAAAGTGCGCGAATAAACAAGCGCGGGTCTAAAAATAAAAGTTTTTTTTCATTGGCAATAAGTTTTCTTCGACAATAAGTAAGTTCACATCACGTCTTTACAACGCTCAGATTCTTACAGCCACCTCAGCCATAAGGAACCAAGCCCAAATAGTAAATTACATCAATAAAAAAACACACACTACTTTCGATTGAGCGGTCTTTTAAGCTACTTCTGTGTGTCTATAACTTTATTTCAGCGTATCGTATCATTATTATTAAATATACTATACTACTAATATATAATACTCGCCGTGTAGTGCCGGCTTAGAATGTCGCTATCCCTTTCTACCCACGGGTGTCGTAAGAGGCGACTAAGGGTATTGGGGCTATTTTTTGGATTTTTGGGCGATGCGGTTGGAGACCCATCACCAAGAACCTTTATTTTTACCATCTTTTCCCCACTCAACTTCCAAAAGTGGCTGAGGAATTTATTATTCCTTAGTTCTGGCTACCCCTTCTAGGGAAATACAGCCGTGAGTATATGTATACTATACTATATAATTAACTATTGCCGGTGTTAGAGCACAAGGCGACTATTACTATACTGAACATTGTTTTAGACTACACATACAATACATATAAATACGTTATTCATTGTAAATACTCTTTTTATAATGAATACATATTAGCATACCTTTGTTGCAAATGTAAGTTGTGCTGTGGAGGTATAGCGCCGGGGGATGCACTTCTAGGGGACGCACTGCCACCCCCTTCCACGTAGTCCTAAAAACATATTCATTGCTTTGAGAATTATAGCCGTGAGCATATGTATGTATGCTTTGAGAATTAGATAAAACACGAATGTATATAAACATTTTTATTATACCGTGATAGCCCAGTGGGTAGAACACTCGGTTATCGTGCAAACGACTAGTGTTCAAATCCTGGGTCGGGCCTACACCAATTTGTCTTTTCTAAAGACATATGTGTGGTTAATTTATCATGGTTGTTAACGGTGAGGGAAAACATCGTGAGGAAACCCACATGGCTGAGTTGTACTTATTCATGTGACAGTGTATCCGTACAAAACGGCGATAGGCCTGCCCCCTATCACGTGAGTACACTGTCCACGCAAAACGTGGGTACTCTGAACACCAGGTGACAAAGTCACGTGATGTTCAGAAGTATTAGTACCTCTGCCAACCCCTTCGGGAATATGCGGCGTGAACGTTTATGTTTATGTTATTTTTATTATACAATATATGATGAATAAAGGAAAGAGTCAAATATGAATTCACGAATAAACTATGACTGTTTATCAAGAATTTGTTCATTATCTCACAAGTGGCCAATTGAATATAAACGGGTTAGGGTCAGTTTAGGGTAAGGCCACTGTTTTTTGGAATTCTAAGGGAATCTTATGTATTGTATACACAAAAAGAGGTGAGAATATTGCCGGCACATCTTACGCTAACACCCCGAGCAATTTAAAGGAAACAATTAAAGTGAAAAGACGCGTATAATTGACCGCAGGTGTATTTTGTTCTGCAAGACAACGCGCTTGTTTACAAGACGCGTATTGCCAAAGCTGCTATGCGGAATTCGGTATGCAAAGTTTTTTTTTGGTATTTATTAAATATTTTTATTCGATAGTAAACACGAAAATAAAAGACTAATTTGAATATTTTCCATTTAAAATGAGGAATTGTAAAGTTATGATTTTTTGAAGATTGTTCAACTTTTGTACTTGATGACGTCATCGATCGATAAAATCACGTAGCGACATGCAAATGAAGCGAAATGTTTTATAAAAATGTTGCTGATTGCAAAACAAACCAAGAATTTGTGATCTCAAATGAAATTATTACGATATTATACTAAACAAACCTATGATTTTCATTTTATTAATAAACTGCAAAACCGTATGTCTTTGAAACAACATTGAAGGTCAAACACTGTTACAGTTTTTTGATAAAATAACAGTCATCTTAGCTTCAATTGATATAATTTCAAGAAAATATTGTTTGTAACCATAATTTCTCGAAATGGTTTTGTAATCAGCATCACTTTAGTAGAACTTTGCATACCGAATTGCGGATTTGAAGAAATCAATCATCCACACTACAGCCCGGACCTAGCCCATAGTGATTACTTTCTAATCCCAAATCGTGACGTGATCATGGCTACGAGACCCGATGTAAAAGGTATCATTTCCTAACTTCATTCAGTTATAAAAAGGCGAATATCTGACATCAAGTATTTATAGATATTCTTAATGGTAAGGTAGACTGCTCATCTTTATTTGAAAATATTAAAAAACGTGTACCCACTAGATTAGCTATAAGATATAATAAGCCATTGGCGAGTTTGCAGGCTGGAAAAAAATACTAAACAAGGACTTAGAAGCAAGTATTTTTCTGACGATGAAAAGTTATGATTTTTTGAAGATTGTTCAACTTTTGTACTTGATGACGTCATCGATCGATAAAATCACGTAGCGACATGCAAATGAAGCGAAATGTTTTATTAAAATGTTGCTGATTGCATATTATATTGAGCATAAAAATGCTGTACAAAACGTATAACATTACCTGCGGCAAATAGTTCTGGTGAGCGGTATCCGGTATATAGTTCGCGTGTTGTCCGTACGGCGCGTACATCGCATAACCGTAGCCTGCGCCCGCCGCGCCCTCTTGCGGTTGCTGTGGACAAATAACGAATTATAACATCTGTATAATAAAATCATTCATTATTTTTAATATTCACGACAATAAACTAACCGGAGTAGCCAGAGCTTTTGAATTAGAAATTATTAAGCTACTACAAGTAGTTCCATGGGGAAAACTATTCATTATTTGACACCTTTTAACGATTTGTTTACGTTCAACACTTCTCGTTCCTTAATTCCGTGATATGATAGCTCAATGGGAAGAAAACCTGCAAAAATGCCGAAAGGCGTGGCTTGAAATCTCGGGTTGGGCTATAGTGTAGCCTAATTGGTGTAGCCGCTACACCAATTAGTCTGGTTAAATCATAATGGTGCTGTGTAGTGTCTTGGGATTAAATTAAGAATGATATTAGAATAGCACTACCCCATTTCTTAGATGTAGTTGGAGATCCATTAAACATTTATTTTACAATCTCTTCCCCACTTAACTTCCAAAAGTGGCTGAAGAATATTCTGATTCTGAAGCTCTGGTTACCCCTTTTACAGATTTACGGACGTTAAAGGTGATCATGGATGGATGGATGAAAACATCCTAAGGAAATCCACATTACTAAGTTGTACTTAGTAATTCGACAGTGTATATACAAAACGGCGATAGACCTGCCCCCTATCCAAGAGTACACTATCCAAGGAAAAGCTGGGTATTCTGAACACCAGATGACTCTGCCAACCTTTCGCAGATATACGGCGTGAACGTTCGAGTCATTAAGTCTTGCGTTTCTTAATTCGTGTAATAAATGATACTTACATGCGGGTATTTCTGCGAGGGCGCCATAGTGAGTCCGCAATGGTTGTAATGGGAGGCCGGCGATGACACATACTGGCTGTACTCGCCGTCCACTGCCGTGCCTACTGGGTATTCGCTGGCCTGGAATAATGTTTCATGTGGGTTTGAGAAAAATATGGTAATATAATGTTAAGAAAAAAAGCTTTTAAACTAATTTAAACGCTTCTCAATAATATAAAATATTTATTTATTTATTCCAAAAAACATTACAGGCATAATACAGGCACCTAATGCGATAACATTTTAAATTAAATTTTAACATATTAAATTTATGGTACTCTCTTACTTATTGTAACAAGTAATAGTCGAGCACTTTTTTAGAAAAGAAGAAGAAGAAGAAGAAAAAACGTTTATTTGCTGTCAGTCGCACATGAACATGTAAATATTTTTACAAAATAAATAAAGGTAAAAAAAAACCAATTAACAATAAAAACAGTTCATCTCACATAATGCGCGAAAACAACAAAATGGCGTCTGACTCAGCGTTGTCGTTGTGAGTTTTACCTCACAACACTGATTTTCAGTCAGCGCCAGACTTACATAAATTTAATCACTACAGCCAATTTATTGTAAAACATAACTTATATATTAGGTGACTTTAATGCTAATCCGAGTAAAACATTTTTTGATGAATTAACCAAATTTTGTTTAGAACAAGACTGGATATGTGCGGACATTGAGACTTTAGGTCTAAACTCGAATACATTTACTTTTATAAGTGAGGCAACCGGGTCTACAAGCTGGCTAGACCACTGTGTAGTTACAAAAGCGGCCGCAAATTCAATTTGTGACATTTATCCCAATTACGACGTGCGTTGGTCGGACCATTTTCCGTTAATTATAGAATGTAACTTAGATAACATTAAACCTGTATTAGAATATAGTAAAAATAATGTATTTAGTAAAGTTTTGTGGGGAGAAAGAAATTATGACGAAATTAATAATTATACTAAATTGTGCCATGATAAATTGAGATTATTAGATTTTCCGAATGAATTTTTAAATTGTGCTGACATTACGTGTAATAAATTTAACCATAGACATGTTATTGATCGATTATATTTTGAAATTGTTAGTTCTCTTAGTAAGGCTGCGGCTGATAGTAATAAATTAAATGCTAGAAAATTTGTAAGGAAAAAACCGGTACCGGGGTGGAATAGGCATGTTAGGGAGGCTCACATGGAGGCTAGGTCTAAATTTCAGATTTGGGTGCTGTATGGGAAACCGAAAAACGGCCGTTTTTATGATGAAATGCAAGAAAGCCGTAAGATTTTTAAGTCACGATTAAAATGGTGTCAGAACCACAGTGAACAGCTTAAAATGGACAAAATAACAGCTGAACATTTGAACCTAGATTTTAGAAGTTTTTGGAAATCAACCAAAAAGCTAAATAGCAAACCGAGCCTCCCTGTGAGTGTCGAAGGTGTCAGTGAGAGTAAGGGGATAGCTGACATTTTCAAAGCTCACTTTACCGTAAAATCACCATTGGGACCATCGCAATCGGTGTGCGATATTGGATCTAGTGGTCTGGAGGCTAGTACTAGATTTACAGCTAAAGATATTAGAAAAGCTTTAAATGCTATGTCCCGCGGTAAGTCTCCGGGCCATGACGGTCTAAGCATTGAACACCTTAGAAATGCAGGCCCTCACCTACCTCGCGTGTTGGCGATGTTTTACACACTATGTGTTGGTCACTCTCACTTACCGGCCGACATGATGAAAACTGTAGTGGTTCCAATCGTGAAGAGTAAAACGGGTGACACAAGTGACAAGTCCAATTATAGACCAATCTCACTGGCTACCATTATTGCAAAAGTATTTGACAGCTTACTAAGTGTTCAATTAGATCAACATCTAAAATTACATGATAACCAATTTGGTTTCAGATCAGGTTTATCAACAGAGGCAGCTATCTTGTGTTTAAAACAGACTGTCAAATACTATACTAAGAGACGAACTCCCGTATATGCCTGTTTCCTTGACCTCTCTAAGGCATTTGACCTGGTTAATTACGACATCTTGTGGCAAAAATTGGAAGACATAAAGCTACCCGAAGATGTGAAAAACATCTTTAAGTTTTGGTACCAACACCAGGTTAATGTCGTGAGATGGTCAGACGCCTACTCGGAGCCGTACAGGTTGGAGTGCGGAGTGAGGCAGGGGGGGTTAACCTCACCGAAGCTTTTCAACCTGTACGTGAACGCGCTGATAGAGGAGCTGAGCGGGGCCCGCGTCGGTTGTCATATTGACGGAGTCGCTGTCAATAACATTAGCTACGCTGACGACATGGCTCTGCTCAGCGCCTCTGCCTGTGGCCTATCGAAAATGTTAGGTATATGCGAAACGTATGCACGCTCACATGGTCTACAGTACAATGTTAGGAAAAGTGAATGCATGGTCTTTCAGGCCCGGGGTAGCACTTGTCCGTTGCCAATACCTGCCATCAAATTGTATGGCACTCCACTTCAGCAGGTCCATGAATTTAAATACCTAGGACAGTGGGTGACCTCTGACCTGAGGGACAATGCAGACATTGAGAGGGAGCGGAGGGCACTGTCTGTGAGGGCGAATATGATTGCCCGTAGGTTTGCTCGGTGCTCGACTGAAGTAAAAATCTGCCTTTTTCGAGCCTACTGCACCAGTTTTTACACGAGCGGCCTGTGGGTTAATTATGCGCAGAAACAGTACAGTGCCCTGCGCGTGCAGTACAATAATGCATTCAGGGTGATTGTGGGGCTGCCCCGTTTCTGTAGCGCGTCGGGGATGTTCGCCGAGGCGAGGGTTGACTGTTTCTACACCACCATGCGCAAGCGGTGCACATCCCTGGGGCGCAGGATCCGGGCCAGCCCCAACACCATACTGAGTGCATTTGCAAGTAGGTTTGACTGCGAGTATGTAAACCACTGCAGTATGATACATGCACGCGCACTACCTAAAGTAAAATAGGATTGTGCTGTGGGTCGGGGCGTTATTTAATTGTATAGTTTAAGTTTTGATTATTTTATTATTATTATTTTATTATTATTATTTTATTTTTTGACATTTATTGATTAAGTTTATTTTTTATTTATTGAAATTGTGTGTTTTAAAACTATTGTAATGATTAATAATGGATTTTATTATCTGAGAAATAAATGATTTGATAACAAAAAGAAAATAATAAAAAAAAATAAAAATTGATCAGTGCTAAAATGTGCTGATTACATAAATACATACACAAATATAATAAGTGATAAATATAAAAGTATAAAAATAAGATATTTTAGTACTTACATACTGAATAAGAATACAAATCATATATAGCAAATCAATAATAACTTAAATAACAAATACGTTCGTTATGTATCTGTACACAAAAATACAACTTATAATATGAATTAGTAGGTATATTTATACTTAATACATGTATACTATACAATTAAAATAATTAAAGAAAAGAAAACAACATAAACTACTTACAATAACAGTTGCAGGAAATAGATTGTTTAAATTAAATAATACTTAAAAATAATATAAATATTTTATTTTTTTTATATTAAATTCTAACTTGTTTGTTTTACTCCATTTGACAATCCTGTCAATATCATTCTGTAGGTGTTCGCAGTCTATTTCACTCGATTGGGAGTAACAATTTCACATCGTCCGCAAAAATAAGGCACTTTGCATGTTGGAGCACTTTTGGTAAGTCATACCGATGAACGAGGAACTCCAACGGACCAAGGTTACTACCCTGACTTACGCCTGAGTTTGTAAGGTACTCGTCAGATTTAAAACCACCATAGTCCACATATTGACGTCTATTTTTGAGGTTACTCGCCATAAGTTTAAGAGAATGCGGTAAATATTAGGGTTGCGATATCCTATTCCTTGCGGTATCTACTAACATTACCTTTCACATTGGCTCTTTAGATCTCTCTTACCAATTTACTACCATCCATCCTCTCTATGTGCCCAAACCATCTTAACATTCCTTTTTCTATCTATTTTGAAAAATTATTTTTCACTTACTATTGCACTTGCTGTGTAGTATCGGCTTAGAATAGCACTACCCCATTTCTTCCGGTGGGTGTACGTAAAAGGCGACTAACGGTATTGGGGTTTTAACGGATTGTTGGGCGATGCGGTTGGAGACCCATCACCTACAACCTTTATTTTTGCCATCTTTTCCCCACTCACATTTCCAAAACTGGCTGCCGAATTTCTAATTCCTTAGCTCTGGCTACCCCTTCTAGGGATTTGTAGCCGTGAGTATATGTATGTATGTATCTTTCACTCCGCACCCTTCGAAAATCACGCTATCTCACAATAAAAAATAGTGAGAGACTTCATCTCTACTGCATTCACTCGCATATTTTCTGTTTCAATTGTATTTTATTCCTTTTATTTTTATTAATAACAGACTAATACAAACAAAACAATACTAATTAAGAAAACACAATGCCATTTACAAATCTTCACCTATAGGATATAGTTTTCTAGTTTTTAATTTAAAGTTATGTTAGTATACCTGCATAGCCAAATGGTGCTGATGGGCCAGTGCGGCGGACAACTCAGCGTCTTCGGTAGACGCGTCCGAGCGAGACACCGGACTGTGCTGCGGACCGTACGCGCCCTCTAGCGGACCGTTGCTGGAACAAACATTTATATGTTCATATGTAAAAAGAAAGCATTGAACTTTTTAAAGAGGATTTTGAGGACGAAATTTGGCATATTTATAGTCTACACCCATGACCGCAAAAGGAACATTTTTTATGTAGTCGTTTGCCATCATTATTATTGTCTAACGCAAGAAAGTTGAATTGATCAGTGAAGTGAACCACTAGTAATAAACGCAAAAGTGTCAGTATGTCTGTTAGTGCCTATACACATGTAATTTTAAAGTATATGGCCACAAAAGACAACAACTCAGCGTCTTGGGTGGACGCGTCCGAGCGAGACACCGGACTGTGCTTTCGGACCGTACGCGCCCTCTAGCGGACCCTTACTGGAAAAAATAGGTATTTATTAATACGTGAAGTAAATTGCCGTGTAGTGCCGGCTTAGAAAATCGCTACCTCTTTCTACCCACGGGTGTTGTAAGAGGAGCTAAGGGTATTGGGGCTTTTTATTGGATTTTTGGGCGATGCGGTTGGAGACCCATCCACCAAAAATTTTTACCATCTTTTCTCCACTCAATTTCCAAAAGTGGCTGAGGAATTTATAATTCCTTAGCTCTGGCTACCCCTTCTAGGGAAATATAACCGTGAGTGTATGTAGTGAAGTAAATATGCAGTGTGGGTAGGGCTCCCACAAGGTGGACCGACGACTTGGTAAAGGTTGCGGAAAGCCGATGGATGAGGGCAGCACAGGACAGGTCATTGGGGAACACTTTTGGGGCGGCCTATGTTCAGCAGTGGACGTCAATTGACTGATGATGAATACGTGAAGCGAAAGCGAGAGTTGAGAGGATGAAGGTTGTATCCAGAAGTGCATACGACAACGTTTGCCATCGAACCTATATAGTTCCATTCATTCATTCATATACTCACGGCTGTAAATCCCTAGAAGGGGTAGCCAAAATGATAGTGGGGAAAAGATGGTAAAAATAAAGGGTGTTGGTGATGGATCTCCAACCGCATCGCCTAAAAATCGCTTTAAAGCCCTAATACCGTTAGTCGCCTCTTACGTACACCCACCGGAAGATGTGTAGTGCTATTCTAATCCGACACTACACAGCATATATAGTTCCCTTGATCATTAAACTGGACTTCTAGTAATAAACAAAAAAGTGACCGTATGACTGTTAGTACTAACGACTACGTATCTTTGGTGGACTCGTCCTTACTCTCTCGACTCGAACATTATAAATATATACAAAATTTCCAAAGCTTTAGCTGTGTAGTATCGGCTGAAAATAGCACTTATCCATTACTTCGTGCGGGTCTAGTGAGAGGCGAGGATTTTGGAGCTTCTTTAAAAAAAGTCAAAAAGTTTTCGAAGTTCAAGTCAAAAACATTTTTCGAACGTCAATTTTTTTAAATGTATCTTTGTCCGTTGCTTCGGAAGGTGTTCGTAAAAAGAAGAAGCAACAAACAAACTCTTTACACAAACTTTTTTTACATTTTATCAAAATATGGTTTGTACAATTTTGGGTCATATTTTACTTTTTAAAAGATTTTCTATGCGACCAAACCAAACTCTAGTTTGACATAATTAAACTAAATTGTCCATCACAAAAACAAATCACATAACGTGAGAAGAAAAATCCTCACCAGACAATTATTCCTGGGAATAACGAGGGACGATTTATAGCTTTAAGGAAACGGTTATGTGCGCGTTGGGTTCTTGCCGTTTAAAAAATCTTGAACACAGTATTAAGATTTCTTTAAAAGCATGGCTTTAATTGCCTTTTTAAAAGATGCCACAGGCAATTCCAATATGTCAGAAGGAAGTTTGTTGAACATTTTGAGGGATAGTCCCATAAAGGAGTTACTTACTTTATTAAGTCTCCACTTCGGTACGTTAAGTTTGTCCTTATTTCGAGTGTTAACAGTATGCCTATAATCTACTTTACTAAATTGGCCTATATTCTTTTTAGCATACATTAAATTCTCAAATATGAATTGACAAGGGAAGTAATTTTAGGCTGTAGACCCATCACCAAACTTCCTTTTTATGTTTTTTTATTACTGATCCTCCAAAATTGGCCGAGGAATTATAATTCTAAAGCTATGACTACTCTTTTTTGGAGATTTATTGGCGTAATTAAATATTTTATAATATTTAGGCATAAACATAGCTTTCACACAATAAGTCTTCGAAGGTTTGGCAAAGAAGGTATCCTTTAACATCACAAGATATTTGTCAGGTCACATCCGCAGAACCAACTTTTTGCAAGGTGAGTATTCCAATTGTTCTTCTATTTAAGAAAAAATATGTATAAACATATTTTTTTCGATAAAGTTACCAATACTTTGAACTCAGTCATTGACTAGATCTTGCTATATTTAACCGTTAATTATCCCGATAAAACCAAATATTCGATTTAAGACCTAAATTGCGAAAACAATACCTCTCTATTCTCAAAGTTTAAACAGCTATCTTACCATCTTGACCCCGTATTAGGGTTAACACTTGTTCCTTGTTAATACCTTCCGCAACAAATATTTAGTCTACCGATAACATTATCTACTTGCCCAAACACCGACGTTCTATAATCCTATCACCCTTATTGCATACAACATAAGAGCTACAATTGCATAGCGAATTGGTTGTGGGGAACATATTTAAGGAGCGTGCGTAATACTTAATAGAACGTGTTAAATTACATTTATATCATGTAACAGTAATTATTTTGGTGTTTTTTACTAATTTGTGGCTTCCACCAATGGTTGAAATTGAAACAACCATAAGCCGTGTTGGACTATTTAACTATGGCTATAGTAAGTAAGGCACGCTTATTAGGTCTCTAATGGTTTAAATGTTTTAGTACCCATGTCACGTGTTAAAGGATAAGGGCGTTAAAATATGTTTATAAGGTCTTTACAAAAATAAACTAAATAAAGAATTGTTGACGGTGGGATATTCCAGCTACATCTCCAAACAATCACTTAAAATACCCTAAGTTGCCTCTAACTACAACAGCGGGAAGAAATGGGTTACTCTTAGCAGACAATTTATATAGGTAACTCAATATTTTAGAACATATACTCATACATACATATACTCACGGCAATACATCCCTAGAAGGGGTAACCAGAGCTAAGGAAAAAGAAATTCCTCAGCCACTTTTGGAAATGTGAGTGGGGAAAAGATGGTAAAAGTAAAGGTTGTTGGTGATGGGTCTCCAACCGCATCGCCCAAAAATCCCTTAAAAGCCCCAATACCGTTAGTCGCCTCTTAAGTACACCCACCGGAAGAAATGGGGTAGTGCTATTCTAAGCCGACATTACACAGCAAGAAGTCATTTCAAAACCCTTTTCTAAAACAATAACCACGCTAACAACCTTCCTAACGGTAGCCACCAGTACTGCATCAGTTAATATTTGTCGCGTCGTCGACTACGCAGCATAATTAGTCGGTAGTATGCGATAAATTGCCCGATCTAAACCAGTTGGCCGACTAATCGGTGGACACCGTTGGAATTACTGGCAACGAGTATGGCATTCGTCAAAATAACCCTAGCTGTCTCTTTAGATAGATAGATAGATAACTCGTTTATTTATGTTAACATAACACCATACAATATAAAAAACAATACAAAAAGTGAAAAAACAATATTTTTGACCTAAAGATTAGTGCTATGGTAACACAAACTAGGTCCTAACTCAGCGCTTGATATTGCCAAGTGGCAAAACACTGGTTTTCAGTTAAGGCCTACACTACACTACACATAATTGAATAATATATAAACAAAAAATCTGTGTCTGCCACATTCTTTACTTACCGTGTTTGTTTCTTTAGGACCATTTGAATTGTTTAAATTATAATCATTTGATTTCACGGAATGAATTGAGTGAGCCATAAAAACCAACTTGATACATTGCAAAGACTATTTGGTACTAATTTATGCAGGCAGAAATATCAAAATAACATACGATAATAGCGTGAATATATGACCCATCTAGCGACCGAAATGACAATGCATTGTCAAACGGCTTCATCTATACCAAGTCACTGCATTTCAGTTCCATAAATAGAATTCATCAATACGAATTAATCTCGACAGCATTTTTAGGCTTTCCGTCCAATAATTGATTTCTGGGATGGAAAACTACGAGAACATATATTTTTCATTTAGATATACGAAATAATGATATTATTACAGAACGACTTAACACGCGGGTGTCGTAGAAGTCGACTAAGGGACTAGGGCTTTTCCATCTTCGCCCTTACACCAATCCAAGGTCTGCCGCGCCGAGGGATGCGTGGCCAGGGGTGAGCCTGGTCGCTAGCGTGCCGCCGTCCCGGAGCTTGGTGCACTCCGGGTACTAAATAACCTTACCTAGTCAAGCGGGGCTCTGGCTAGGTGGACAGTTTACTTCCCTTGCTTCTCGTGGGTCCAATATGTGTTCCAATTCTAATAAACACGAAGGCGGCGATGTAGCTCGCCACTCATCACGCCATGGTTTCTCACGGGGCGAAAAGTGGGCTAAAGAGACCCGCTTCAGTACGATGAATGTATGTGGAGGAATGTTTGAAAAATTAGATGAAGTATGTATGATTATGAATGAAAGAAAACTGGATTTTCTATGTTTAAATGAGACGAAGCGTAAGGGAAAGGAAGTTTCACAACTTGGCAACATCACAGCAATCTGGTCTGGAGTCGCTGACAATGACCGAGCTAGCCAAGGAGTGGGACTTCTGATATCTGAAAGGATGGCTCAGTGTATGAAAGATTACGAATGTGTGAGTCCAAGGCTCCTGTGGATTAAGGTGAAATTGGGACTAGTCCGGATGCGCATAATTTGCGTTTATGCTCCGGACATGTCTAAATCCCTATCCGAGAGGGAGGAGTTTTGGAATCTGTTAGACGATGTTGTGAATGGGTGTGATCAGAATGAGAGACTTATAATGTTAGGAGATTTTAATGGCTGGGTTGGTGTGTCACGCAACGGTTGCGAAAGAGTTTTAGGAAAGTTTGGTGATCAAAGAATGAATGAGAATGGTGAGAAATTGATTGAGGTATGTTTGGAGAGGAATCTTTGTGTTACAAACACGTTGTTTAAACACAAAGATATCCATATGTATACAAGACAGAGGGGAAGCGAGAGAAGTATGATTGATTTTGTGATAGTCGATGAAAGGCTGAGAGCAAAGGTTGTTGACACCAGGGTCTATAGGGGCACGAACGTTGGCACAGATCACTTTCTCGTTATATCACGATTAAGGGGTCTGTGTACGCGTTGGCGTCACAGGCCTAAAGTGTCAACAACGGATTTTGCGAGAATAAAAGTGGAAAAACTGCAAGAAGATGAAAATATCAGAGATGAATATGTGAGAAAATTGGATGATAGACTAAGTTGCGTGGAGATGAAGGATGAAATGGAAATAGAAGAAGTATGGGATGTGCTCAAATCGACGATGGTTGAATGTGCGACGGAAGTTTGTGGTGTGTGTAAAGGGTCAAATAGACCACCAACAAGTTGGTGGGATAAAGTTGTGAAAGAGGCGGTTGGAGATAAGAAGAAAGCGTGGTTAGATTTACTAGCGATTAAAGCTAGTAAACGGATGAATGCGAGTGTAACTGACGATGTAGTGCAGAAAAGTGAAGATGAATATAAGAGAGTTAAGAATGAGGTGAAGAAGAAAATAGAAAAGAAAAAGCGGGATTTGCAAGAGTGGTGTGAGAGGAAACTTTTTGATAATTTCCGGAATAACCAAAAGTTATTCTGGAAGTATATCCGGAAGGAAAAGGGAGTTTCCCAAAACACGAGAGTGAGTGTAATAAGAGATGAACAGGGTGAATTGGCGACGGATGAAAGTAGCATGAAACGGGTATGGAAGAATTATTTTGAGGGACTGTTTGAAAAAGAGGATGCATCCATTTCTTCGCCAATCGACAGTAATGTTGATTGGAACGAAGAGATGGGTGATTTCAGTGACAGTGAGATTAGTATGGAAGAAATAATGAAAGCAATGAAAAGTATGAAAGTAGGGAAGGCGGCAGGGTATGATAGGATTACTATCGAAATGCTGAGGGCTGGTAAAGGGTTGGTGGCTTCTTGGTTGTACTTCCTTTTCCAAAAATGCTGGTCGAGTGGCAAAGTTCCTCGAGACTGGTGCAAGGCGGTGATTGTGCCTCTATATAAAGGAAAGGGGTCACATCAAGAGGCTAAAAACTACCGCGGCATCAGCTTACTCAGCATTGTTGGTAAATTGTATGCTAAGCTACTGATTGAAAGAGTGATGAATGAAACTGATGAGAAAATATGGGATGTGCAAGCGGGATTTAGGAAAGGAATGGGATGTATGGATCAAATCTTCTCTCTAAGGAGCATCACTGAAAAGTTCTTAGCTAAGAACCAAAAGGTGTATTGCTCCTTCATTGATTTAGAGAAGGCGTATGATAGGGTGGTAAGAAAGTGTTTATGGGAGGTGTTATCCAAGTTCGGTTTGGGGAGTCAACTTATACGTGCATTGGTATCACTCTATGAGGATTCTAGTGCATGTGTAAGAGTAAACGGGGAAAACACTGACTGGTTCGGAATCTCTAGGGGTGTCCGACAGGGATGTGTAGCTTCTCCGTGGCTCTTCAATTTGTTCATGGATGACTGTTTGACAGAGTTGCGTGAAAGTGATTATGGACTAAGGATGGGTGGATTCATCATTAAATGCCTCTTGTATGCTGACGATCAAGTGCTACTTGCATCATCGGCAGAAGAGTTGCAAGAGATGATGAATATTGCATGTGAGTCTTTTGTAAGAAAGGGAATGAGGGTGAATGTGGATAAGACCAAAACGATGGTTTTTGAGAGACAGGAAGATGTGACAGAATGCGTGATTGCGATTGATGGTAAGGATGTGGAACAGGTGAAGGAGTTTGTATATCTGGGAAGTTTGTTTACAAGGGATGGAAAATGTGATGAAGACATTGAAAGAAGAGTGAAAAAGGGTAATGCGGTAAATGGAGCAATGAATAGCCTAATGATCAGTCAATCGGTGTCTGAAAAGGCCCGAATGGCTGTGCATGATGCTGTTCTTGTTCCTACGCTTATGTATGGAAGCGAATGTTGGGTGTGGCAGAAGAAGCATGAGAGCAGAGTGAATGCAGTAGAAATGAGGTCCCTCAGAAAAATTTGTAATGTTAGATTGTGTGACCGAGTGAGAAATAGCGTTATTCGTGAAAAGTGTGGTGTGAAAGATGATATTGTAAGAAAGATAGAAAAAGGAATGTTGAGATGGTTTGGGCACATAGAGAGGATGGATGATAGAAAATTGGTAAAAGGGATCTATAGAGCTAGTGTGGATGGTAATGTTAGTAGAGGACGACCACGGAGAACACACTTGGACCAAATTGAGAGTGTGCTCAAAAAGGCTGGCGTCCGAAGTATGAAGAATAAAAGAGCATGTATGAAAAGATTGATGGATGTAAACGAAGCTAGAGAGGTTTGTCAGGATCGTACGAAGTGGCGATCGATAGTCTCTGCCTACCCCAATGGGAATTAATGGCGTGAGTATATGTATGTATGTATGTATGTATGACTTAACACACTTGGACCAAATTGAGAGTGTGCTCAAAAAGGCTGGCGTCCGAAGTATGAAGAATAAAAGAGCATGTATGAAAAGATTGATGGATGTAAACGAAGCTAGAGAGGTTTGTCAGGATCGTACGAAGTGGCGATCAATAGTCTCTGCCTACCCCAATGGGAACTAATGGCGTGAGTATATGTATGTATGACTTAGTAGATCTACAAAATCGTAATAAACTAAAAATGATATTTATCATAGTTGTTAACGGTGAGGGAAATAACACCTTGATGAAATCCAATAGCGTCGATAAACCTATAATGTGAAAACACTGTCCAATAAAAACGTGAGTACTGTGATCAGAAGTATTAGTGCCTCTGCCATACCTTCGTCAATATATTTGAGATTGGGTTTAATTCAGTGCAGAAGATCTGATAACCATCAAGCTGTGTAATGTCGGCTTAGAAAAGCACTACCCATTTTACTTATGAGTGGCATACGAGACGACCTAGGGTATGGGGCTTTGTAAGTGGCTGCTGGTCAATGTGGCCGCAGACCCATCACCAATGATACTTTACTTTTACTATTTTTCCGGGGACATACTTCCAAAAACGGTTGAAGAATTGTTTATTCCGGGCTACCTTTATATAAGATAGGGAATGAGTAAATAAATGTATGTATGTATGATAAAGATAACCATCAGATCAAGTCATTGGAGCGAGTTGGAAACCCTTAACTCATAATGCTAGATAACCAACACAGCTCATACAACACACGGGTTTAAAGGCTGCTAGAATTTTAAATATATTCTAATGCACATAAATAACTAATATGTTCAAATGTTCCAAAATTCCACCTTAACTGTATATAATTTAAGCTGATCCACACCGGATATCGAACCGGCACCGATAGCTGCGGTCGTCAGTTGGTACGGAGACGAACTTATGAATGGAATTTACGTGACCGAGGTATCGGGATATTTGGGAATATAATATTTGTAAGTATTCACATTCGATATTTATGCCATGTATTTATCTTTGTAAGAAAGAATCTATTGTATAGGCCAGGCCTATAGTAATTAAATGGAAAAGAAGTTTTATATTTCGGGATTAATCTTTTGGTAATTACATATTTATATGATAATGATACTATTTTTATGTAGCGTTTAAACTTCTACGAAATCATGAATTAAGTTATATTGAACCCTCCTACTTTAACAGGAAGCTGCATAGTAGAGTTACATTTCTCAATTACAATTTTGTGTGAAGCAACTGAAAACTATAGTGAAATCAGTAAAAATATAATGCGTAATAATTTAATAAGGAGTCTGTCATTTAAAACAAACTAAGTACACTTCATCTATAATTATACCCACGCGCCTTACACGTGCCGAAATTCCGAGAAATTTTGCAAACGAAAGTTCACATACTGTAGTAATAGTCTATTTTAAACTAGACACCTGTACCAAGGTATTTATAAAGCGCAAATTCTTCATTATAATGTTTACAGCTTAAATAGCAAATTGAAACGTAGATAAAAACATAGTGAGTAAAGCCATATGGCTGAGTTTTAAGAAGGCTGGTATCTGCAGAAAATCAATGAATATATCTTTAGCATCCAACGTAAAGAATCACGTCAAAATTAAGTATCATCCCACAACAAATCTAAATTTGACTAGATCATAGGCTAGCTGATTTTATTACATAGATTATTATTACATATATACTAAGAGACATAATATTGTAATGTCGGCTTAGAATAGTGTCTTACAAAGCGACTTACGTCCGATTTCTGAATTGAGTATTCCAGCTGAGAACAACTTAAGTATCGTTCTGTCGCATTGAAATCTTAACAACTGAATGAGACAAAACGATACTTAAGACGTTCTCAAAAAAAAAAAGTCTAAAAGTTTATTTTTCAAAAATAAGTTAAAAACTTTTGACATTTTTTGAACGTCAAATTTTTAAATTTATCATTAGTCCGTTGCTTCGGAAGGTGTTCGTAAAGAGAAGAAGCAACAAAAAAACTCTTTACATTCACATTTTTTAATTTTTTAAAACATGGTTCTCAGTTTGAATAGTCAATCCAGAAATCAGGCGTTAGGGTGTGGGGCTTTTGCTGGGATTGCTGAGCATATGCTTATCACAAACCTTATTTATTTTACAATCTTAACCCCACTCAACCAAAAGTGTCTTTAGAACCACTAATCCTGAAGCTCTAGCTATATGATTTATAGCCGTGTTATTATCGTATGTATCTATGTATTAATATATGCTTACCGATACAAAGTGCCCGAATGTATTTTCTTCACGCCGTCCATAGTCGGGCAGAGAGCATCGCTTGACGACCGGACTCGAGTTAACGTTGCTGCGGCATGGTACCGTCGGGGCTGCGGTCAGCTGAAACAAATATAAGTTTATGTATTGCTGTGTAGTATCGGCTTAGAACAGCACTAACCCATTTGTTAGTAAGTGTCGTCAGAGGCTTCTTAGTGTTTTAAACGTTTTGGAGCTTTTTGGAGAGCCATCACCAACAAAAAATTGTACAATATAAAATTGTACTCTACTAAACTTCTAAAATGACGCCGGAATTACCATTTCGGAAGCTCTGGTTACCCATTATTTGGAATTTATAGGGGTGAGGATATTATATGTCGTTAAAATAAAGAAAACATCTATTAGTGAAACAATGTAGTGATATAACTAGAAAGAGTAGATTGTAAGTCACTAATTAACATTTTATGTAACATCTTCAATTGTCTCCACTGTAATGACAATAAAATGGTTTGGTTTCAAAAATAATCTTGGTAAAAAAACTATTTATATTTTGAGTTGGCTTGATTTGCAAGTTAATCATATAACATAGTCAGTTACATATAAGTTTCAAATATAGCAACATCTAAACATAATTAGATTTTGTTACAAGGGTCTAGCAGGCTAAGGGAACAAGATTGGCCCCCGAAGCCGATCTTGCTGATTTTTATGGTGGTGCACCGGTTTCAGCCACGGTTACTGTGTGACAAAAATCAGCCCTCGATCTTCTTTTGTTTTGGAGATTTTTGAAATTTCCCAAATTATCAAGGTATTTTTTAAACTTATATTTTAGATAAACTACGCAAGCTAGAACAACCAAACCAAATCACGATAAACGAGAATAAAATGAACTTTTAATCGCATGTTTTTATGGGGGGCCTACCAATAGTACTTCAGTCAAAAAATCATAGTTTATTTTTTCTAGTACATTTTTCGGCTTCGGGGGCCAATCTTGTTCCCTTAGCCTGCTAGACCCTTTTGCACGCATTTACTGTAATAACAAAAGCTGAAATATTGACCTTAAACTGCTCGAGGAAATCTGCTTAACTAGTATGACAACCGTGATAGAACACTCGGTTTTCGTGCAAACGACTAGTGTTCAAATCCTGGGTCGGGCCTACACCAATTTGTCTTTTCTAAAGACATATGTGTGGTTAATTTATCATGGTTGTTAACGGTGAGGGAAAACATCGTGAGGAAACCCACATGGCTGAGTTGAACTTAGTCATGTGACAGTGTATTCGTGCAAAACGGCGATAGGCCTGCCCCCTATCACGTGAGTACACTGTCCATGCAAAACGTGGGTACTCTGAACACCAAGTGACCAAATCACGTGATGTTCAGAAGTATTAGTACCTCTGCCAACCCCTTCGGGGATATTCGGCGTGAACGTTTATGTTTATGTTTTATGTTTATATGTAGTATGTCTTTTAAAAATAACAGTCAACACACTTAGATATTAATGTAGATGAGAAAGGGTTGTGCCCAATGCATGGCTTAAAATCTTCGTTCTGTGTGTTATCTTTGCATAACATCCAATCCACGGAAGCACGAAAACAAACCTTCTTATAAAACAACTAGCTGACCCGACAAACGTTGCTTTGCCATATAAATAATTACTAAGAAATTTACATACATACATATACTCGCGGCCATAAATCCCTAGAAGGGGTAGGCAGAGATAAGTCCTCAGCCACTTTTGGAAAGTTGAGTGGGGAGAAGATGGTAAAATAAAGGTTGTTGGTGATGAGTCTCCAACCGCATCGCCCAAAAATCTCTTAAAAGCCCCAATACCGTAAGTTGCCTCTTACTTACACCCACCGGAAGAAATGGGGTAGTGCTATTCTAAGCCGACACTACACAGCATACTAGAAAATTTCTAATTTATAAAATAAAATGTTAGAGGTGGGACAGCCCTTATCACTTAGGAGTATAAAAATAGTTATAAACCTATCCTCCGACCTACCGAATGTGTATGCAAAATTTAATTAAAATCGGTTCAGCCGTTTCGGAAGAGTTTTGTGACGAATACTGTGACACGTGAATTTTATAGATTAGATTAATTTCTACAATGCATTATATATGGAGTCAGATATGTTACATTTATATTTCTACGAAGAATTCTAAGAAAGAAAAAGGAATGTTGAGATGGTTTGGGCACATAGAGAGGATGGATGATAGAAAATTGGTAAAAGGGATCTATAGAGCTAGTGTGGATGGTAATGTTAGTAAAGGACGACCACGGAGAACACACTTGGACCAAATTGAGAGTGTGCTCAAAAAGGCTGGCGTCCGAAGTATGAAGAATAAAAGAGCATGTATGAAAAGATTGATGGATGTAAACGAAGCTAGAGAGGTTTGTCAGGATCGTGCGAAGTGGCGATCAATAGTCTCTGCCTACCCCAATGGGAACTAATGGCGTGAGTATATGTATGTATGTAATAATTTCTACAATGCATTATATATGGAGTCAGATATGTTACATTTATATTTCTACGAAAAATATGTTTGTCTTAGTCATGTAATGTGTCAGCGTCATTCTTAAAATGGCACTAAGCTTATCACCTGCACTAACTGCCAGGAACAATTAGTTTAATAATGTATTAAAAGTAATAAAAAAGTAGGTAGTAAATGCACTAGATATTTGGAAGAAACTCCAATGCCACACTTCTTGAAAACTACGTTATATGCTGCAAATGTCGAATACAGTAACATCAAAACGAAGGTACAGCAAAATCACGGAGAATTATTTTTAGCATTAATTATGACAGCCATAATAATCCGATGGATAGAACGACTACCCGTCAATAGAGAAAGGCGTGAGTTCAAATCCCGGGTTGGGCCCTCACGAATTTGTCTTTTCTAAAGTCATATGTGTGGTTAATTTATCATGGTTATTAACGGTGAGGGAAAACATCGTGAGGAAATCCACATGGCTAAGTTGTCCTCAGTCATATGACAGTGTATTCGTACCAAACGGTGATAGGCCTACCCCTTTCACAGGAGTATAATGTCCAAGCAAAACGTGAGTACTCTGAAGACCAGGTAAAGATGTCAAGTGATGTTCAGAAGTATTTGCACCTCTGCCAACCCCTTCGGGGATATACGGCGTGAATGCATAAGTTTGGGTTGATATGTTCGTAAACTTATAAATTCCCTAACGATTCTCATTCTTCAGGGATAATAATGTAACTGTATATATATAACTGTTACTCGAGCACTTTCTCGCAATTGCTACAATATTTTGTAAAATCTGTTCAGTAGATTCAGATAGTACGACAATAAACTTACAAACGATCGCTCTCTAAAAATATATATAAAATAACGTACTAAACAGCCGTCGCATAATAAATTACTCGACCAACATTCATTCTATTCGAGATACTTTCCTTGTAAGTGGCTAAAACAATGTCTAATTAGTATGAGAGTAATAACAAAGAAAGCGAAAGTCATTAACAAAAATCTGTACAAGACTCGAGAGATCTCAAAGTAAATTATAAAGAAATATGAATGGGTCTATAGAAAAGTGGATTGCCACCGAAATGAAACTTTAATGCATGTTTTATTTAGATTGCCGTGTAGTGCCGGCTTCGAATGTCACTACCCCTTTCTACCCACGGGTTTCGTAAGAGGCGATTAAGGGTATGGATTTTTTTAAGTGGTTTTTGGGTGATGTGGTTGGAGACCCATCACCAAAGATACTTTATTTCTACCATCTTGACCCTATAAACTTCTAAATGTGGTTGAGGAGCTTTTAGTTATTTATTTAGTATGCTACAAAAATTAACTATAATATATGCAACCTTTATAGCTCAAAGTGAAAACAATCGCTCCTCATGCAGAAGATCTGTGTTCTCCTGCGTATGGCCAACACCATATGTGTTTATTTATCAAGGTTAATAACGGTGAGGGAAATCATCGCGCGAAAACCCACACACTGAATTGTGCTTAGACCGTATTTGTGCTATCCAGCTATGCCTCATATCACATGAAAGCACTGTCTAAGCAAAATGAGGTTAATCTGAATACCAGGCGACAAAAATGTAATGTGATGTTTAATATTAGTACCTCTGCCACCCCTTCAAGGATTTATGTCATGAACGTTCAATTTTGAGTAAAGTTGAGAGACATTAGACATTAAATTAGCTATATACATACATACATACATATACTCACGGCTATAAATCCCAAGAAGGGGTAGCCAGAGCTAAGGAACTAGAAGTTCCTCAGCCACTTTTGAAAAGACGAGTGGGGAAAAGATGGAAAAAAAAAAGTTGTTGGTGATGGGTCTCCAACCGCGTCGCCTCTTACATACACCCACCGGCAGAAATGGGGTAGTACACAGCCTATGGTCAAACTGAAACGTTCAGGCCGAATATACCCGAAGGTGTTGGCAGAGGTACTAATACTTCTGAATGCCACGTGACATTGTCACCTGGTGTTCAGAGTACCCACGTTTTGATTGGACAGTGTACTCACGTGTTAAGGGGCAGGCCTATCGTTTCGTATCGTTTTGTACGAATAAACACCTAAGCGATGTGAGTTTCCTCACGATGATTTCCCTTAACGTTAACAACCATGATAAATTAACCACATATATGTCTTTAGAAAAGACAAATTGGTCAGGCCCGACCTGGAATTAGAACACTCAGTTGTCTGCACGATAAGAGGTGTTCTACCCACTGAGCTATCACGTCGCCTATGCTATTTTGTTTTATTCGCTTGGTATGCCATCGATTCCTTTTCAAAATGTTAGTTTATTTGTTCATCCATCTTTACCAAGTCAGTTAATTGTCGTTAATTAGTCAGTGGACTAATTTAAATAGCTACTCGACTACAACTCAATTGATGGCATGGCGGTTCGATGCGAGTTATTTGCAAGGCAATTTAATGTCTGTCTGTGTAATATCGGCTCAGAAGGGCAAGCACGAGCCGTGTTGAAACTAGTTATCGCGTGGGATAAAGCAGCCATCTCTTACGTACTTACTTAGTATCGTATACTGCCATCTCATTCTAACCGTTATCGTGTCGATAAAATAGTGCTCGTGCTTGCCCTACAGAAAAGCACCAACTTATTTCTTACCACGGGTGTCTTATGATGCTATTGTAAGGCGATGTGGCTGGAGACCTATCACCAACCATCTTTTATATAATAATGTTTCCACGCTCAAACTTCCAAAAATAGCTAAGGAATTTCTAATTTTGTAACTCTGGCTACACCTTTATGAGACTTATAGCCATGGGTTTAGATAATTGTGTAGGTATTTACCGTAGAGGAAAGCTTACATATCTTGTATACCCTACATGGTTGTTATATGAGATAGAAAATAACACTGGTAGTCTGAAGTGATGATAAAAGAATAATGTATCAGAATGAGTTTAATAAAAAAGAGAACCGAGAGATTTAACAGGATCGTACAAACTGGCTATCCCTATGCCTATGCCTACCCCGGTTGGAAGTTATTGTATGTAATGTGTAAGTTTTCTTTTACCTGCAGAAAAAATATTGTGAAATCATAGCATGGAGACGGTTTTTCGGTAAGTTCGAGATTGTGAATTACTTTTCATTTTCTTAAAATTTAAGTTAAAGTTTTGCTGTGTTGTGTCGGCTTAGAATAGCACCACCCCATTTCTTCCCGTGGGTGTAAGAGGCTACTATGGGTATTGGGGCTTTTAAGGAAATCTTGGGCTAAGCGGTTAGAGACCCATCGCTAACAACCTTTATTTTACCATCTTTCCCCCACTCAACTTTCAAAAGTGGCTGAGGAATTTTTAATTAATCAGCTCTGGCTACCCCTTGTATGGATTTATAGCCGTGAGTATATGTATGTATGTATTGATGTTAGGTTAAGTCCAAAAAGTTGTACCCATCAAACAAGACCAGATACAAATTTTAAGTATACGATATGGAATTTCCTGTGAACGCAAATCAAGAAACGGTACCTACACAAGGATCTGGCAATTATCGATTTTTCTATTAATAATTCTTCTAACGGTAAAGAAGCCAAAGTTTATATTTATTCCAGAACAAAGTTAGAAAACCCTTTTTATATTAAGTTATGAAATCAGAGAATAATTTGACAATTTTCTCGAAAATTCCACGGATATTATAAAAACGGGAATACTTAGAAAATAGTAAATAACTTTCTTAAATTTACCGAGCATTTATGAAAAGATTGATGGATGTGAACGAAGCTAGAGAAATTTTCCAGGATCGTACAAAGTGGCGATCGATTTTTATATATAATCTTAGCTAAATATGTGTACGCCGTGTAGTGTCGGCTTAGAATATCACTACCCCGTTTCTACCGATGGGTGTACGTAAGAGGCGACTAACGGTATTGGGGCTTTTAAGGGATTTTTGGGCGATGCGGTTGGAGACCCATCACCAACAACCTTTACTTTACCATCTTTTCCCCACTCAATTTTCCAAAAGTGGCTGAGGAATTTTCAATTCCTTAGCTCTGCCTACCCCTTCTAGGGATTTATAGCCGTGAGTATATGTATGTATGTAGCTAAATATGTTTATAACAAAATAAATAAATGATTGAATATTAAAGACTTAAATTTGTTCAAATTAAAAGGATACATTGTAAACTGGCTAAAACAGTTATCGTTTGATGTTGTTGACTGTCCAAAATTAAATTCACACTATCTTTCTGTCTCTCACTCACTCACATCAAAATTCGGATAAAAGTAAATGATTTTGATTTGATTGATTTTGATCGAGTCTCTGCCAACTCCGATAGGTACTAACGGCGTGAGAATATGTATATGTGTATGTAAATTTACCGGAAAAAAAACATAATATTTTCGTGCAAACGCCGAGCCAGAAATTCCGAACATCACTGGACATTATTATTCCTGCTTACTCCTTAGAAATAAATCTTGTAGCAAAGCAGTTTAATTTATGGCCTAACCCAGCGCATTCAATGCCAAGGTTACCTCAGACATTTACATATGTTAATACAATCATTCCGCGGCCAGACACACCTTCGTAGTGTTACTACTTTAAGTTGGGCATCGCTGTCTACCTATTCCTATTTTAATAAAGATGAATGTTGTAAATCTACATAACATAACATAAACGTTCACGCCGTTTATCCCCGAAGGGGTTTGCAGAGGTACCAATACTCTGAACTCACATGACAGCGCCATCTAGTGTCCAGAGAAGGTACCCACCTATCGCCGTTTTGTACGAATACACTGTCACATGACTAAGTACAACTCAGCCATGTGGGTTTCCTCACGATGTTTTCCCTCACCGTTAACAACCATGATAAATTAACCACACATATGACTTTAGAAAAGACAAATTGGTGTAGGCCCGACCCAGGATTAGAACTCACGCCCTTCTGTTTTCGGGCGGGTGTTCTACCCACTGGACTATCATGTCGCTTTATTTAATCTTTACATATTTAGAATTAATGAAGATAGCTGAGTAATATCGGTTTAGAATAGCACTAAACCATTTCTTCCGGGGGTTTTGTAAAAGACGACTAAGGGTATTAGGGCTTTGTGACTGTTGGGCGATGCGTCAGGAGACCAATTGCTAACCAACTTTTGTTTATCTTTTTTCGACTCAACATCTAACAGAGGCTGAGGATTACCTAATTCTAAAGCTCTGGCTACCTCTCTTCGAGATTTATAGCCGTGAGTATACACAGATAGATGAACTTGGAACAAATCCGTAGGAATTCCACGCAGCATCATGTCATAAATATAAGATAAGATCAACGTCTCATATGTCAATTCATGACCAATCATCGGCATAGGTGGATTGACTTAATTAAGGTCGTTAGTGTCATGTGTATAATGATTTTAATATGCTTAAAAGCTTTATTAGAATTAATTGATGTTTATCGTGTAACATTAAATTTCAAATTGGCCGTGTAGTGCCGGTCTAGAATAGCACTACCCCATTTCTTCCGGTGGGTGTACGTAAGAGGCGATTAACGGTATTGGGGCTTTTAAGGGATTTTTGGGTTATGCGGTTGGAGACCCATCACCAAAAACCTTTGTTTTACCATCTTTTCCCCACCTAACTTTCCAAAAGTGACAGAGGAATTACTAATTCCTCAGCTCTGGCTACCCCTTCTAGGGATTTATAGCCGTGAGTACATGTTTAGAACTTTATTTATTTATTTATTTAATTGAAGAACATAAAACAGAATACAATCAATATTACACAAACATAATAATATGAACATAGAAAATAGGGCTAGATCATATTCCTAGGTATATGTCCCTAGCATACACACAATATAATTATGATTATTTTGGAAAATTTTACACAATTAATATTATCCTTAAGTGAAAAACAGAAAAATGATTACAATAAATTTACTAGTTAATATAGAATTAAACATTGCTGGGTATATCATTCTGAGACTTAATTCTGTTGTAAATCCTGAAACCAGTACGGAAAATTGAAAACCGCGAATTAAAAATGTCAAAGTAAGACACCACTTTATCACTTTCTAATACACTACCATCTCTTAGCATATTATGTACGTCATGGTCAATGTCATTGTATAATCGACACATTCTTATAATGGGATTATAATAAGAACTGGCAATTCCTCAGGCATTTTAAGACATAAGAGGTTTTAAGCAACATCGATTTACTAATAAACTTACTATTTTCAGTCAATTTATAACGAGACGTTAAGAAAGTAGTATATTGCTCATCTTAGACGACACTATATCTACAGCCATTATAACATACAGATTTTTCTAAAGCGTTTTATTGGATTACTACAAAACAGCATCACAACAAATTGTAGTTCACAGAACATTTTTGTAATTGGGTACCCAATTAATAGCTCATAACAGAATTATCTATTAAACTTCAATGTATCGTACGAGTTTTAGAGAATATAATCCGGTCAATTTATACATTCAAGGTTACATAAATTCATAAGAAGCTGAAAATTGGCACAATTGTTCAAAACATGATTATAAATGAAACCTCAAAAGTCCCCATCGTTCCGAGGTGTGCTAAAAATTTTACACGAGGTCAAAGGTAAAAAAAAAGAGTTTTTTGCGATTTTTAGCGAAACGGTGAGTTTTTCGCAAAAGCACTCCAGTACAAAATTGTAGATCAGAAAATTCTCTACAAAAAAGATATCAACAATGTTTTTCCTTAAAGCCGCCATTTTGAAGATATAACGCGTTGAAAAGTTCGATCATTGGTAATCTTCATACTTTGCACACGTTTCCACGCCACCTATGAGGTAGTGTACTTAGCGCGTTTTATTTTAACGTGGTACCCTGTTGGCCTATTCCACGGGTCTGCAGTGATTTCATTTGTTTTAAAACTATTGTAAAATATTATTGTACATGTCGGTTGGTTAAAATAATGGCGATGTAATAGAAAATGAAATGATTAATATTCCTCGTCTGATTCGTAATTTTCCAGGATTACTGTTTCTTGTTTTTCGTCTTCTTCTTGTTCTTCTTCCTGTTCTTTTTCTTTTTCTTCTATTTCACAGATCAACTGTCCCACTAGCGATTCCTCATTGGTATCATATGAGTCTTCTAGATTAGCTGACTCAACATTAGAGCACGATCGGCCTTGGCAGTTTGTGCATGCCAGGGAACAAAACAGTCCAACTTTTCTGCATCCACATTTAGCATTACAACCTTTTTTACAGTTGCAAAATATTGAGTTGAGAAGTTTCTCAGGTGCTGGTGGAAGTAAAGTTAGAACTGGCTCTAATGTATTGTCGACCAACTTCCAACCCCAGTCTTTAGGGTCCAGCTGATTACCGAAGCACACTTGAACTTGGTAATATACCCGAAATAAATGTTGGTGAGCAGCTACTGAGGTTGGAGGTAAAGAAGCTAGTTGCACTTGCTTTTTATAACGCGTATTTTTAACAAAAGTTGCGTATCGCAACTTATCTAAGCAAGTGTTTTTTTTAGGAGCTCCGTACATAGAGAGAAGAAATTGAATTCCGCTGTTGATAACGTCTGGTTGAGTTGAGTCACTATTTTTAAAAACTTCAGCACATTGAAGTAAGTCATTTTTTTAAACACCTTATAAATGATGTTCATACGTGGCGTACATGTGCAAAGTATGAAGATTACCAATGATCGAACTTTTCAACGCTTTATATCTTCAAAATGGTGGCTTTAAGGAAAAACATTGTTGATATCTTTTTTGTAGAAAATTTTCTGATCTACAATTTTGTACTGGAGTGCTTTTGCGAAAAACTCACCGTTTCGCTTAAAATCGCAAAAAACTCTTTTTTTTTTTTTTGACCTCGTGTAAAATTTTTAGCACACCTCGGAACGATGGGGACTTTTGAGGTTTCATTTATAATCATGTTTTGAACAATTGTGCCAATTTTCAGCTTCTTATGAATTTATGTAACCTTCCTCCTTATTTTAGACCTAAATTGACCGGACTAATATGTGGAAAATATACATAACAATTTCGGTCACAACTAATGTAGAATAGAATAATAATAATAGCTATAAGCTGTATTTTTGTTTTAGCTACCTTTTGCTTTGTAAACTGCAATTGGCGGTCCTATAACTAAAAGCGCAAATTAATGTATTGGTTTATTATTTTACCACCATAAATTAAAAAGGTAAACGATTATAAATTAATACTTTTGCATATATATCTATAAATACTCAAGACTCAAATGTTCACGCCGAATATCCCCGAAGGGGTTGGCAGAGGTACTAATACCATGGTGCCATATGGGTTGCCTCATTAGAAAAGATAAGTTAGTGTAGGCCGGTAGGCTCGACCTGGGATTTGAACCCTCATCGTCTGCAAGATAAGCAGTGTTCTACCCACTGAGCTATCACGGTTGCTTTTTAATTTTCTATGAATACGAACGTACGTACGTACTTTTTAATCAAATCATGGAATTTTCTTATTATTACATAAACATAAACGTTCACGCCGTTTATCCCCGAAGGGGTTGGCAGAGGTACTGAACTCACATGGCAAGCGCCATCTAGTTTCCAGAGAAGGTACCCACGTTTTGCTTAGACAGTGTACTCACGTGATAGGGGGCAGGCCTATCGCCGTTTTGTACGAATACACTGTCACATGACTAAGTACAACTCAGCCATGTGGGTTTCCTCACGATGTTTTCCCTCACCGTTAGCAACTATGATAAATTAACCACACATATGACTTTAGAAAAGACAAATTGGTGTAGGCCCGTCCCAGGATTGGAACTCACGCCCTTCTGTTTTTCGGGCGGGTGTTCTACCCACTGGACTATCATGTCGCCGTATATTTCTTATTATTTTAGTGTTTAAATCGAACACGCTACCCCTAACCACAGTAACATATCGTTTACGCCGCATATCGCCCCCGATTGAGTGGCAGAGGTACTAATTACAAGTACCTACTCTAATTATACCTCTTAAATTAATCGCCATCAAATTGTCATTAAGTCTAATTAATTTCAAGAGGAATTGGTAAATGTAAACATGCATATAACGTTTATGTTACAACGTTTATCCCCCGAAGGGTTTGGCAGAAGTAACAATAGTTCTGAACATCACGTGACAGCGCCACCTAGTGTCCAAAGTAGGTTCCCACGCTTAGCTTAGACAGTGTACTCACGTGATAGGGGGCAGGCCTATCGCCGTTTTTGTACGAATCCATATGGCAAAGTACAACACGGGCATATGGGTTTCCTAACGATGTTTTTCCTCACCGTTAACAACCATAATAAATTAACCTCACATATGACTTTAGAAAAGGCAAATTGGTGTAGGCCCGATCCGGGATCCGGTGCTCTACCCATTGGACTATCTATTTATTTATTTATTTATTTGGCACACAAACAGTATTATGACATAGCATTGGTATACAAAATTTAAAAAATAATACAAATTCGGACATAATACCAAAAAACTGTGTACACAGCATGATATTAAATAATCAGTTGAGATGACAACTTAAAAAATATATTAGTATAGTTTTTTTTTTTTTTTATTATTATTATTCATTAATTTACTAACATTAATTTAACTTACAAATAAAATGAAGACTATTTACAAAGGGAAAGGGGCTAGATTTTAACATAATAAGCACAACATAAAAACAACATAAGTAATAAATTATGGAAAATTATGAAATGATTTTATATATCCTACTAACTATATCCTTTATTAAAGTCTCGCACTGCGGTGAGACATTTTATTTTGAACGTGCGTAGAGTGTGTTGATAGACGTCAGGAGCGTTTGTGTCTTTGTCTTTGAATAGGGAGTTGTACAGTTGACACATCCTATTTAAGGGGTTATTTGCAATGACATTCGTTTTAGGTGTAGGCATAGCAAGGGGACGATGGTTTCTAAATGATTTACTGGGGATATTAAAGTTTATTCTGGATATGATGCCAGTTGAAATTGAGCCATGTATTATTTTATATAAAGTGGTAAGGTCATGCATTTGCCTACGATTTAACAGATTGTCTAGATGAAAATGACTACATCTGTCCTCGTATGAACTTAAACGCCGTCTCAAACCAAATTGAGAACAAACATTACGAACGAAACGTTTCTGAATAGATTCAAGTCTGTCTATGTGTACGTTGTAAAAAGGTGACCATATAACTGAGGCGTATTCCAAATTACCCAAAACAATCGACTTAAAAATACGTATCACACTAAAAGGGTTCTTGAAATCTTTGGATACTCGCGATATGAATCCAACAAGTTTTAAACATTTGTTCGCCAAGCTTGAACAGTGTTCGTTAAAAGATAACTTCTCATCAAGTAAAACCCCAAGATCCCTTACAACTGTTTTTCTCTCAATTGTAAAATTATCGATGGTGTAATCAAAATTGAAACGGTTATGTTTCATTGTAAATGTAATGACGAAACATTTTTTTATATTTAAGCGCATCTGATTCCGGTGACACCAAGAAGTTAACGTATTTATATCCTCTTGCAGGCTAATACAGTCTTCAAAACTGCTTCTATCGTGTGCTTCTATCGTGTCGTCTTTATTTTTACTGCCTTTAATTTTTAAAGTCTGGAAGAAATCACTTATAGTAAAAAGAACACAAATTGTGCTTCTTTGTAAAACTTTAAATATTTCTTTTATTTTGTATCGTGCAATAAAAATGATTTCTTTCAGTTCTACACATAAAAATAATGATCCCACATAATCTACCATTATTAACAGTAATAAGTACATTTACCTCAACGCTTTAGGCCGCGTTTCTAAATCAATAGCATGAATACCTGTACCAAAACACTACACACCTTTCCATGGTGTCAATCTTTACACACCAAAAGGAAATCGAATCATTGTTCCAAACAATCGACTGTTGTGAATGAAACGCTATTGAATGGGCTTGTTCCCATTCTATCAATACTAATAAACTCTATTTAGCCAATTTACATGTTAGGATGGGTTAGACTTGATTTAATGTGCAGTCAATGGCACACAAAGTTTGATATTTAAGGTGTGATGTTTTACTCATACATATTGCTATTATGCCAAAATGGGACTGCGAGAGCCTCCAATCTAAAGTAACATTATTAAAATAATCACTTTTAGCAAAAGCAATGGATAAGAGAATAAAATAAAGGATAGTCATACATACATACCTACATATACTCACGGCTATGAATCCATTGAAGGGGTAACCAGAGCTAGGGAATCAGAAATTCCTCAGCCACTTTTGGAAGTTGCGTGGGGAAAAGATGGTGAAATAAAGGTTTTTGGTGATGGGTCTCCAACCGCATCGCCCAAAACTCGCTTAAGAGCCCCAATACCGTTAGTCGCCTCTTACCTACACCCACCGGAAGAAATGGGGTAGTGCTATTCTATGCCGACACTACACAGCTATAATAATCACTTTTAGCAAAAGCAATGGATAAGAGAATAAAATAAAGGATCGTCATTTGCCACAATAAAAAACTTACGTCACTTATGACAACTATGGGATAAAATCGAAATTATAATGGGTTAGAGATTTGCCATGTTAATATGAACATTAATGAGGTATAGGAACAGGACTTTAGGGTACAGGCAGAGAGAAGGAAAATGATTTTTGAATTATTTGTGATCTCTAATTTGGCTAAAGAGGTTTGTCAGGATGGTGCAAAATAGCCATCAATAGTCTTTGCCTAGCCCAATGGGAATAAATGGTATGAGTATATGTATGTCTTTAGTTTACTACTACAAATCTATCAATTTTATACATTAACGAAATAAAAATCTTCTGTGTCATTAAACTATACAATAGATTCAGCTTGTTAGTTTTCACTGTGGCGCTTCTACTGTTTTATTCATTAGGACTTTCACTGTTCTTAGTCTTTACCCTTCAAGAGTACTTGTCTTATATCTTTATCTAAGAAGTCTTGCTATCTAGAAAAGCATCAAGTATGTAGATGATTTATTGGCCATAGCAGCCATGTTGATTCATTTAGCAGCATAGATAATTTTGTATTTGAAGCAAGAACAGCAGATCTTTATCATACTAACTGGCAATTGATAGTCTCTGCCTACCCCAATGGGAATAATGGGTGTAAGTATAAGTAAGTAAGTATTTAACAGCAGATGCAGTGGAAGTTAGCAAAGTGGGGTCTGCAGATACATAAGAATAACTACATAACATACCTTACAACTAAGACACAGAGATAACCAATGTTAGTATTTGGGTTGATAAGGCCCATTTCACACACTTTGTTTACTCAAATGTATAAACTTGCCACATAAACTACACTGGTATATGTGAAAGCCAAAAACAACATAGCCATACATACACATGATATACTTACAATACTTTTTTAATTACAAACACAAGAACTGAACTGAATTAAGTCAAAATCATGGGCTGTCATTTTAAATGTTTATTTATTTTAGAATTGTATGAATAGATTTCTTTCTCTTTCTACATTTTATTACTTTGATTTTGGAAAAGTTTTTTCTTGGCCCTAATGTCTTTCCCAAAAACATCCTTCTTTCTTATTTTTGCATCATACTGAACTATTAGATTGAAACATATATTTTAATTCATTTATTCAGAATAGACAGAAGTAGATCAAGTGTGAACACAACACTAGTATAATCATCACTAGTATATCATCAATACTAATAAAATAAATTAAATAAATCTAGGTATCCGCTCCAAATCATTATATTACGTTCATAATTATATCATCTATTCTAAAATAACTCAGACAATTTAATAAATGAACACAGATTGAAAAAAAGGTTACAGATTTTAGAAGATTTCAAATTTATATAAGGTAGTAGACCTAAACTCTATTGAAGTCGTACTAAGTATTTCAGTAGATTAAGGTTTCATGTGTTCTAACACATTCTGTGGTTATCCCTAATACAGGCCTAGTGCAGAAGCCGAAGGGTTTAATGTATTTGAATTTAACATTATTTCCATGATCACTTCTTAGCTTTATTGTACTCTACATTGTGTATATGTTGTGAAAATTAAAATAACATGTCCTAAACCAATCTGTTGCTTAACTAATTTGTAATAATTCTTCATTTATCATTACTACATTTATCCATACAATTGTGAAACTCATAAATAAAAAAATATATGATTATTTCCAAACTTATCAAGCCTTACGAAAATTGCGCGAAAAGAAAGCTGACGTCGTGTGTACTACTTCCAAGTAAATTGTAGTAAAACAAATAATTTAGAATATGATTACATCTTGATAATTTAATATTACGACTAAGCAAAACATACAAACACACAAAATAAGTTATTTAACACTCGAGTGATGCCGATTTATAAGCAATTGTGAAGATAAACATCATTATTCATCACTTCTTACACTAACATTGAGTTGTTACTTACCGAGTCAATTTCGAAATATCCAAAAACGCCGTCAAACTCTTGCTCAAATCAGCTCATAGCGAAAACAATTAAATGGAACGTGAGACAGTTTTTTCACACCAACTACTTCAACTATGAATACGCTTTCCAACAGCTTTTACTACGACCTCTCTTTATCGAGTAAGATAAAAATTACTTGACGTATTCTAGTATGTAATGTAGTACGCGTAAGGGAGCGGCCGGAATAGAACTACGCGCGGTAAACAAATACCACGACCAACACTCAGTCATTCATAACGCAATCACTTTAATTAAAACAACACCTCAAAACACAGTCAAATACAGAATTTTAGTCACAAAACTTTATAATATAGAAAAGTGGCGACAACGAAGCGAAAATCATTCCTGCTCCCTTCCCTTTTCAGCCATAAACACTTTTTTTTCGACTTGAGTTTTTTTTCTGGTTACTGAGTTAGGAAGCTTGGTAAAGAGTTCAACCAGCCAATTGTCTATGGTTATTAATATAAATAAATTGCGACGCACCACTATAAAATAATCACCGATGCTTTGTGCTCGTAGTAAGTTATTACTACATCACAAAGTTACACCGTACAAAAAATGTGTACGGTCAGTCCTCTCGTACGGTATGGTGGTACGGTAGGTAGAATGTTTAATACAGATATCAAAAACATAAAATAAAATAAAGAAAACTACTACTATTCGATATCTTCTATCGGAGGAGGGGAGTACTGTAGCGACCACTGGACGGCCAACTCACTCACACTAGCAGCGTCTCTTTCATAATCCTGCATCACGGTGTCAAAATGTTTCTCCGACTACGGCCAGTATTATATTTGTTGTGAACTACAAAACATGTATACGTTCGGTCCTCTCGTACGGTAGTGTTGCGTTCGCACACGCCAGAGAGGGCCTGATTCACCGCCTCCAGGTGATACAAAATAGGTTCATGTGCAAGGCGGTAGGGGCGCCTTGGTATGTTAGGAACTATGATCTCCACAGAGACTTAGGCGTCAATACAATCAGGGATCACTTCAAAGAAATCTCACGTAGATACTTTGATAGGATCCCTCATCACCCCAACCCCTTACTCAGAGCTTCGCTCGATTACACTATTTCACCGGACGTTGGAACTCGAAAGAGACGCTCTCGTAGCGTGCTCTCGGATCCCAACGACCCGATCACCCGCGAGCTTAAGGCCTCAGAGGCCACCAGCGCTCACAAACGAAGAACATACCACTCCAGACACCCACCCACAGATTAAATATAAGTAGTACCTCACCCACCTCGTCGGCGAGATCGAAGAACCCTACATTAGAACCTCCTTTTTTTTTTGTTTACCGGAGGGGAAATCCTCATGGATCCGACATACCCCCGTCGCTCTCTCGAGCGACGGGGGTATGTCGGACTTTTACCGACTAAAACCCCTCCGGCTCGGTGCTGCTGGCCCTGCGGCCTATGCGGCGTCACCTTGATGTGTTGTGCCGGGCGGCTGAAGGCCGCCCTGGCGGTGAAAAGGAGTGTACCTAAGCTAAGTCGGATAGGTCATTAGAACCTCCCTTGCCGTGCCACTGGCATAGGCCTCCCGACAGACGCGAGAGTTCGCACTGTACGACATAAGCCTCCCACTTGGCAGGGCCGCGCCGACCCCAGGCAGCGCCTGTGTGCGGAACCTCTGAAGCGCCTCTTTTTAGGGTTCCCTACCAAAAGGTAAAACGGGACCCAATTACTAAGACTTTGCTGTTAATCTGTCTGTCTGTCTCCAGGCTGTATCTCATAAACGTGATAGCTAGAAAGCTGGAATTTTCACAAATGATTTAAAAACAAAAAAAAATCATTTCATACAATACACGTGTTTTTATCGTATTTTATTGCTCAATTATAGAAACGTTTCCTTTCCTTTCAAAACAAATAATTAAATAACATACAGTAAATAGCAAAGGAGGGCTCCCATACAAAAACGTAATTTTCTATTATAGATGATAGTGCGGAACCCTTCGTGCGTGAGCCGACTCGCACTTGGCCGGTTTTTTAACGATTTTAGACTTTTAATGAATATTTTTAATTGTAAATTTTGAGTAAAATTAATTTGTAATATTTAAATCACAGCTTTTATTACAACCGTGATAGCCCAGTGGGTAGAACACTCGGTTATCGTGCAAACGACTAGTGTTCAAATCCTGGGTCGGGCCTACACCAATTTGTCTTTTCTAAAGACATATGTGTGGTTAATTTATCATGGTTGTTAACGGTGAGGGAAAACATCGTGAGGAAACCCACATGGCTAAATTGTCCTTAGTCATGTGATAGTGTATTCGTACAAAACGGCGATAGGCCTGCCCCCTATCACGTGAGTACACTGTCCATGCAAAACGTGGGTACTCTGAACACCAGGTGACAAAGTCACGTGATGTTCAGAAGTATTAGTACCTCTGCCAACCCCTTCGGGGATATTCGGCGTGAACGTTTATGCTTATTATGCTTTTATTAAATGCTTATGGGTGTAACAGTGTAAGCATTTGGTAAAAAGTACATAAAATAAAATATCATTAATTAATGTCTGTTCCTTCCGCCTTGTCTCTAAAACAGCCGGGAAAAAGTATTTTTTTTATTCAAAATTAGTTTTTTTTTATATCTTAAACAGAACTTATATTTATTTGTGTACAAAATAATATTAATCTTTCTCAATTATTTATTATAAAAAATTAACCTTACACACAATTGCAATCAAATGATTGTTTAATTGTTTTGTTTTGTCTTGGCTATCTCGTTCATTATATTGCACGCATCGGATTGGGTTGCGTACACAAACTCACTAATACAAACTCGACGCCTCTACGGCTCAAAAGAACTGCCGCCGTTTTAACTTTGAGCTCGTAAGTAATGTAAAATAAAACCCTAAGCGTAAAATGAAACCATAAACGTGAATAAGAATAAACATTAAATATTGAGAGACTTGTTCAATGAGCGTAATAGATGTTTTGTTGTTTAAAAGGAGTATGTTGGGCCTATTCTACCTACTTACTTCTAAATCTTTTAGGTAACAAGGTAGGTAGGTAACAAAAATAATTTCGGTGGCGCGGGCGCGACGCCCCTATAGTCCTGGCGCCTGTGTGCGCCGCACACTTCGCACATAAGGGCGGCGCGGCCCTGCCACTTGGTTACCTTGTTAGGGCTCCTTTCTCCCTCTATCCGATTTAGCTTAGGTACACTCCTTTGCCCCGCCAGGGCGGCCCTCAGCTGCCCGGCACACATAAAGTCATGGTGAAGCCGCACAGGCCACAGGGCCTGCAGCAACAAATCCTTTTGAAAAGAAAACTATAAAATAAAACATGTACATGCTGCGGGCTGTGTGTGCTGATATGCTGACAGATTCGATTAAAAATACTATAGATAGATACACAGTTCTTCTACTATAAACTATTATAGATTAGAATGAGATTACATTTATGCTGTGTAGTGTCGACTAACCCATTTCTTCCGGTGGGTGTACGTAAGAGGCGACTAACGGTATTGGGGCTTTAAAGGGATTTTTGGGCGATGCGGTTGGAGACCCATCACCAACAACTTTTATTTTACCATCCTTTCCCCACACTACTTTCCAAAAGTGGCTGAGGAATTTCTAATTCTTTAGTTCTGCTTACCCCTTCTATGGATTTATAGCCGTAAGTATATGTATGAATGTATGTATGTAATGAGATTACAGTCACAGTTGCGTCAGTTTTGTGACATTTTTAACATTTTATTTATTGGAACTATATGTAGAATGGTAACAGCTGTACAATGTGATTGAATGTAAAAACATTAATTGGGTGTACTTTCAGTAGCTATACACAATTTAGTTTTAGTTTTGTATTTTTAAGATTTATAAGTAACTTTATTTTATTCAAGTAAATAAAAAAAAACTATAATTCATTTTCTAGTTAACAATACAATATTGCCTGGCCCTATGGTGACCAAGCAATGCCAGCTCTCTGAATTACATATATTATTATTATTCGTTGATTGAAATCAACACTGTCAACCATCTTAGCATTATTTCGTAAGTACCGCTTTATATGTTTTTATATATTTTGTTTTAATTAGTATTTTTACAGTAATACCGAAGAACCTTCTTCTTGAATTAGTCGGGTAAAAATGCAAAGTTAACAATAGATTAGATGCTACAAATTTTGAATTTTTAGCTTAACGCCTATAATATTTTCAGCAAATGGTTACTCTTAGTTCTAAATCAATGCGTTTCTGGCTTTATGCTTATCAGTATATGTGAGCTTTTCTTTTTCTGTAACTTTTAGTCAGATCAGACCAAATCTTGTGACTTTGGACGTAATACTCTGAAAGCGGTCGAGGTGTACCGAAGGGGGCACTATGGTAAAAAGACTTAGAAAATTTTCCTCAAAAAATTTTTTTTTTAAACATATGTTTTTCGCGTTTTTGATCATTGGGGTCGACAGAGGGTATTAAAATAAGCAAATTAGATGCCTTGCGCTTTTCCTCTAACTCAAGTAGTTTTAGAGATATGGGCCTCCAAAGTTTCCTCAAATGTATGGTAAAAAGACTTAGAAAATTTTCCTCAAAGAAATCTCATTCTAAGCAATTCTATAAAGTAAGTAAGCATATAGGCATGCATCAGGCATTTAGGGCTCGCTCCGCTGCGCTACGCTCGCTCGTTTTATACATAATCTAACCTAACCTAACCTAGTTAAATGTGACCACCTAACTTTTCTTTGTCTGCAGGGGGCTTTCGCCCCCCGACCCCCCCAAGCAGGGGGGCTCTGCCCCCCTGCACCCCCCGACATGCAAACAAGCGAGCAAGTATACATACAAACAGACATGCATCATTACGATACCTTTGAACGGCGATATCTCGAAAACGGAGCTTCGGAGAGAATGTTCTCAAGGGAGCTTATTTGCTTCTTTTATCATTCCCTACAAGATAAGCTAAGAAAAAGGTTTTTTTTTTTTCAAATTTTTTTCTAAGTCTTTTGACCATACATTTGAGGAAACTTTGGAGGCCCATATCTCTAAAACTACTTGAGATAGAGGAAAAGCCCAAGGCATCTAATTTGCTTATTTTTATACCCTCTGTCGACCCCAATGATCAAAAACGCAAAAAACGAATGTTTTAAAAAAAAACTTTTTTTGAGGAAAATTTTCTAAGTCCTGCGCCCCCTTCGCTATACCTGCTAGCCATATTACGAAAATTTTCTAAGTCTTTTGACCATACATTTGAGGAAACTTTGGAGGCCCATATCTCTAAAACTACTTGAGATAGAGGAAAAGCCCAAGGCATCTAATTTGCTTATTTTTATACCCTCTGTCGACCCCAATGATCAAAAACGCAAAAAACGAATGTTTTAAAAAAAAACTTTTTTTGAGGAAAATTTTCTAAGTCCTGCGCCCCCTTCGCTATACCTGCTAGCCATATTACGAAAATTTTCTAAGTCTTTTGACCATACATTTGAGGAAACTTTGGAGGCCCATATCTCTAAAACTACTTGAGATAGAGGAAAAGCCCAAGGCATCTAATTTGCTTATTTTTATACCCTCTGTCGACCCCAATGATCAAAAACGCGAAAAACGAATGTTTAAAAAAAAATTTTTTTGAGGAAAATTTTCTAAGTCCCGTTCCCATAGTGCCCCCTTCGGTACACCCCAACCGAAACTACATCGAGCATTTTTGTGCACAGAAACCATTTTTCGTCTTTGTAGTAGTGGATTTGTTCATATGTGTTTGTAAAAATCAAATAAAGACTTGGAATTATCTATGTGTGCGTACATGTATGTTGTGTTGTGTGTGCGTGGTGATTTGTGTTCAATGCATATTGAAAGAAATTAAAAATCTGCGTGTATCTTACAATGAAACTTATATAAATGTGAAAAGACAGAAAGTTTTACATTATTAATCAACCGTGGATCCGTCGGAAGGCGGTAATCATGTATGTTTTTTATGTTATTTGTGAATTGTGGATCTTGTCGGAGTACCATAAACAAAAATGTCAGCGATCCCGATTTTTTGTTTCTTGCTGCATTCCCACAGTGTAAACCATAATTAGATCACACGAATTATATTATATGATGCTAGATCTCTATGAGGATTTCAGTGAAGCAAACCATTGTGTTAACGAAATCAAAATTTTAGGCGTGATAAACATGCGTTTGCTATGCCCGCGCCAATCAACCCGACATCTCATTGTTTATGTATGGTGAATGAGCCAGGAATTTTTATGGGATTTAACTGTGAAATCTCGTTTAATTGTGTATCTGGATAGAATCAGAGCGTTTAGCGGCTGGTAGCCGCTGTTTGTGCGGCATTCGTCCCGTCTATCTTCATCAAGGTTTCGATCACTATTTATAATAACTCGATAGCACAAATATAATGACATTCTTGTCACGAAGACTGTTTTAGTATTTGTGGGATCAGTGCCAATAATTAATCTCGAATACGCCGCTGTGCCGAATCAGGACCGTCTGTATGCGAGACCACTTTTCTTGGTGTTTACAATGTGTTATGAATGGAAAACTTGCCACAAATAAGCTGCTGGGACAGCTTTTCCATATAAGTGCTGTTTTTGATGTGAATCTAGGTTAACATGTTGCATTTAGTAGTCTAGCTAGTTATTTATTGCACTAAATTAACTAGTTTTGCTGATAATATCAACTGGCCTCATGAATAGGTATACTTAAATGTTCTTACTTCTCAATTATTCACACATATATTTCTAATCTTCACCTTTGTATATACATGAACTAGGTGTGATTAAGATCAATATATAGGAACAAGTTATTATGCACACATATTTAATGCTGAAATCTCATTTTAAATCAAACATTTTCTGCCTGCTTTATCTGCATTAAATGCCTGTGGCAAATGATGACAAGAATGAATGGGCTTATATTCAAACATAATGTTAATGTTACAAGAGCAATAATTTTTGGTGGTTTAGAGAAGCATTTAAAAGGCATCTGATGTTTCCCAGTAGGATTTTGAGGTTGTTAATATAAGTTGCATAGGATGAGACTGCACTAAATTTTTTTTAGAAAAATATTAGTATCCGAAGTCTAACAGCCATTGTGCACAACTAAATAACTATAAGAAAAGTAATCAATATTTCAGTTCCAAAATTGCTATGCTATTCTAGGGCTGCCATCCGTCCGGGTTTCCCCGGATTTGTCCTAGTTTGGTGGGCGTCCGGGGGACGTCCGGGCGGGGTTTTTAAAAGAGTCCGGGTGAAACCCGGACTCTTTTGTCATCGAGGGAAACCCACTTTTTTTATTGGTAAGCGATAAGTTGAAATATATCTTAGTAAGAAATTCCGTTACAATAACCCGCATTCAAAAAGCGCGCGGCAAAATAGGTAGTCGTAAATGTCTATTTATTTGTTGACTTTAAGGCACTTTAGCGCACCTAACTTTGTAGTTTAAAATAATAAACGATTTAGTAGTACAGTAGTATACATAAAATAAGCCATCGCGCCCGTGACCAAAGCCAAATCTTTACTAATTTACATATAACATACTAGATGGCAGCAGTAGTTGCATCCTACATCACGTAATGATTTATTTTTTAGATTGTTATAAATACTTCATAGCGTTTTATTCCAAAATTTGCTATTAAACGGAAATACTGAACCGTTCATAAAAGCGCATTCAAAATCACCAAACTACACTGTTTAGGGAGTGCTATAAATTTAATAAATTGAAAACATTGCGCTAAATTTCACAATGCTTGAGCAGTGACAGAAGAAAAAAACCTCAGATATTTAAAAAAACAACGCTACCCTTGCGAAGCTGGGCCGATCCACTAGTTTTATATAAATGTCTATTATTTGTTGCGTCTACTTGCGTACCTGACTATTTTATAATTATAAACGATTCAGATCCGAGTTACTTGGTCCAACTAATCCGGAGTTAAACCTTAACTCCGAGTTTAATCCTTAGGCCTTAGTCTCTTAGTATAGTTAATTTATAGAAGTAGCTACCTACGTACCTATTATTTAATAATTTGATTGATACCTAAAAACGAGTGTTCAATAATTATTTTGTTACAACAGTAAGAGTTATATTTTAAACATGCGTGCCTACCGACTTCATACTATTTTAATAAGAACAAATATAAATTAAAAAAAATATGACTTTTTTTTTTGCTACAAATACGGCGTCCGGGGAAAAACCGAAATTTCGCCCAAATGTCCGGGTTTTTTGCCGTGTTCGTCCGGCGTCGGCAGATCAGGTGATGGCAGCCCTATGCTATTCCATCTGCTACTATTAAAACTTTGTTGTAAATTGATTACTAGAGGGCATTTTTTATAGAAAATTTAAATTCTATTATTTAATTATACATGAAAAGGAAGGCAATGTATAAATAGATTTATTTATCTTAATAAATTTCAAAGTCTTTAATACTCTCTGCCTGGTCCAATGGAAACTAAAGCTGTGCAGCCTCTTTGCGGAATAACTGGTATATGCTAGACTTAACTAAAGCCCTCAGCTTATCCTGAAATAGTTATAAATTATAGTCTTTGACTAAAGTAGTATTAGTCTAGTAGTAGTAGCCTAGGAGTTTGTAATTTTGGAGTCAAACAAGAAATATGTAATATGATTCGGATTTTGGCTAAGAAGTGACTGTCAAATATTCCATCTACCAGAAATAAAAAGAAATACATTCACTTTTAGACTATTTTGTTAGTAAGAACTAAATTTAAAAATTATAATGCTATGGCCGAGTTAGGTTTGATGTTTGACGTACTTTTGGAGCTGTACTTAATAATATTGAGGTTTCTTTATATCAGTTTTTTTTGAATAATATTAAATGACTAAAAAAAAGTAATGTGACAATCATATTATCCCCAAAACTTGACACATTTTCTCAAGATATTGAAAACTATTAGTTAATTTAGTATTTCATACAAATACATTTATTAACATAAATTATAATTGCTATTCTTGATATATATATCTCTTATCTATGCTTGCTGCCTAAAAACTATGCATCCTATTTGCCCTTTTACAAATTTTTAATAACATAGTCAGTTTCTGAATAAAAAACCAATTGAAATTTCAAAGCCTGCGTGGGTATCTACCATATAACTTCAGAGGTGAAGATTAAGTAGAATCTAATATAAAAATCTTTCTTTTTAGGGTTCCGTAGCCAAATGGCAAAAACGGGACCCTTATAGATTCGGCATGTCTGTCTGTCTGTCCGTCCGTCCGTCCGTCCGTATGTCACAGCCAGTTTATTCCGAAACTATAAGAACTACATTATTGAAAATTGGTGCGTAGATGTATTCTGTAAACCGCATTAAGATTTTAAAATAAAATCTGAAAAAAAACCAAAATTTTTAGGGTTCCCCATACATAGAACTGAAACTCAAAATTTTTTTTTCATTAAACCTATACGTGTGGGGTATCTATCAAAAGGTATTTAAAAATGATGTTGAGGTTTCTTATATAATTTTTTTCAAAACTGAATAGTTTGCGCGAGAGACTTTTCCAAAGTGGTAAAATGTGTGTCCCCCCCCCCGTAACTTCTAAAATATGGGCATGATAAAACTGAAAAAAATATATGATGTGTATTACTATACAAACTACTAACGAAAATTGGTTTGAATGAGATCTAGCCAGTAGTTCTATTTTTAAACGTCATAAATCAAATTACTTACCTAATTTATTAATTTCATAATAACATAACATAACATAAACGTTCACGCCGAATATCCCCGAAGGGGTTGGCTATTTATGGGGTTTAAGGGGTTGGTTTATTAATTTCACTGAAATATATAACAATAATTTTACTATCACAGGCCTTACGCATAAAACGTGAACCATTGTTTTCTTATAGTAAATCAGTGATAAGTAAATAACATTTTAAACTAAACATTTTAAACTTGTATATTACTATGTTACCTACCTGCTGCTAGTGCTGCTACGGAACCCTTCATTAGCGAGTCCATCTCGCTCTTGGCTACTTTTTTTAATTAAGAACAACCTTGTTATGATTGATTATCTGTGGGTCCATAGACTGAAAAGGTTAAGAAATGTAAATAAATAATAAACAAGTAAGATATAATAATATATATTTAAATAGACAAGATGTGCTAGACAACAACTAAGTTTCTAAATATAAATTCAAATACAAACCAATTTTTCGCTATTATTAAAGTTTCAGGTCAATATTGATATGGTTATTGCAGAAGCATAATTGTTCATTATTATTGATATACAAAAACATATTTGTTTTTTTCTACAAATAAATATCTACATTAAATAACTGAGACTTGACTAGTATAGTGACATTGAATACAATAAAGTTCAATGCAAAATTATGATACACAATTATGTGCCAAGGTCCTTGACTATCCAAATTTGTTTAAAATTATCCTAAAACACCATTGTCCATTGTAATGGTGGGTCTGTGTGGGTTATAATATTTTCAACCTTATTGTCAAGGCTTTAACCCATAATTGCTGGCTCTGAAACAATTAACTATGTGACAGTTTGTTAACCACATTCTATGATTATTGGGTATATTTGGTGCTGTGATTATAAAAAAGTGTATAATAAATATTTGCCATGATTTTCGGGATATATAATATAATATATTTATCTTGATCAGAGCAAATTTTTGGAAATATAAAACCAAGCACAATATTTCAAAATCTTTAAAATCTTTATGTCTTGGTACCTTAGGAATATCTTTGGTGTCTTTCAGCTGTCTATTTTATTTATTGAATCGGAATTTATAATAAATATATTTAAATTCTGTGTTGTCATACTTTGTTATTTAGGGATTTAATATAAGTTTAATGACACTGCGAGATCCTTGATCCCTGATCAACGTTTTAACCAGATAATATTTTGTACAAAACAGCCATCTCTTTGGCACTTACATTGTATCATATACTTCTCGTCCTATCGCAGAAAGTTACCATAAAACTATGTTCATGCTAGGCCTCCTGATATTTGAAGAAAGAAAGAAGAAGTAGTTTTTTTTTTAAACAGGATAAAACTTTAAACTCTTAATAGAAATAATAAATACATCAACCTGTTAAGATTTCCTCTTGAGCATTGATGCATCATATACTATAACTTACTAAAGGCTCATGAAATTATAATTATTGATTACAAGTATATGTTCAATTTATGTATTTTTTTATAATTTCAGTCAAGTTGGCGAAGGCACGCAGGGGAATGATCAAAGAGAAGGAGAAGGGAGGTGGGGCCAGGCTTAAAGATGAGCCAAATGACCCTACTGAACCAGGTAGGAAACATCATTTATTACCTTCCGAAAAAATGCACTTCATTGGCCTTTAAGGATACATCAAACACACAAACATCACCCTAAGATAACAAAAGAAATTTAAATCTGAATTATTTTGGTAAATTATTATCAACGTCTTAACCCAATCTGCGCAATGTGTTATACAAAATTCTATTACTTTTTGATGCATGAATACGATTTGTTTTAGCAATCGAAACAATCTCGATTGTGGGATTTACAACCTTGAGTGTGTCTACAAAATATTGAAACAGTTAAAAAAACAAGTAAAAGAAAGAAGAACGATATTAGAGCGAAAGATGGCTCTACAAGTATACTGCACAAAGAAATATAATTAAAAAGACGTAAAAATAGTCACGGGCATCACGGCTATAAGTCCCAAAAAGGGCTAGCCAGAGCTTCAGAGCTAGAAACTCTTCAGCCACATTTGGAAGTTGATAGGGGACAAGATGGTAGAAATAAAGTACTGTTGGTGATGGGTCTCTAATCGCATCGCCAAAAAACCACTTCAAATAGCCCCATACCAAAGTCGCCAAATAGAATCAAAAATAATACTACTTACATAAATGTGTAGTGTCGGCTTAGAATAGCACCACCCCATTTCTTCCCGTGGGTGTACGTAAGAGGCGACTAAGGGTATTGAGGCTTTTTAAGGGATTTTTGGGCGATGCGGTTGGAGACCCATCACCAAACACCTTTATTTTACCATCTTTTCCCCTCTCAACTTCCAAAAGTGGCTGAGGCATTTGCAATTCTTCTGCTCTGGCTTCCCCTTTTAGGGATTTATAGCCGTGAGTATATGTATGTATGTACATAAATAAATTAAATCATTATTCCAACATCAATCTTGTCGGAATCTTGCGGGTATTACGTTTAGGGTTACCATCCGTCAGGATTTACCTGGATATGTCCAATATTAGTCCGTGACATGACAAAGATTAACTAATTACAATAAAAATAGCAAGTAGTCCAAGAACATAATAAATGTATAGCCCCTTTAAATCTTATTAATCTTTAAAGATATTTTTTTCTCAAAAAGAGTTGTTGTAACTAACATTGCAATTAACAAAAAACATTGCAACTATGCTTCTTGGTTAGATGTGCTGGGTCTGTTTAAATTAGCACTAACCACCAATTTCCGCGGTTATCATAATGGATAACTTAAGGTATGGAGCTTTTTAAGTTATTTGACTGGGGACCTATCAAGAACCTTTATGAATACTTTCGAAGTTGGCTGAAGACTATTTAATCTTTTTCTACTGATTTTTTTTCACGCAACTAGTTATGTAACTGCGGAACTCATGAAATTGGATATTAAAAAAAAAGTAATAAATACACCTAATGAGAATTCATTTTGAGATCTATTTGTGGCTCAAGAACTATAGCGATTTTTAGGGTTCCGTAGCCAAATGGCAAAAACGGGACCCTTATAGATTCGTCATGTCTGTCTGTCTGTCCGTCCGTCCGTCCGTCCGTCCGTATGTCACAGCCAGTTTATTCCGAAACTATAAGAACTACATTATTGGAAATTGGTGCGTAGATGTATTCTGTAAACCGCATTAAGATTTTAAAATAAAATCTGAAAAAAAAACCAAAATTTTTAGGGTTCCCCATACATAGAACTGAAACTCAAATTTTTTTTTTTCATCAAACCTATACGTGTGGGGTATCTATCAAAAGGTATTTGAAAATGATGTTGAGGTTTCTTATATCATTTTTTTCAAAACTGAATAGTTTGCGCGAGAGACTTTGTCAAAGTGCTAAAATGTGTGTCCCCCCCCCGTAACTTCTAAAATATGGGCATGATAATACTGAAAAAATAAATTAATAGTTTAAAAAACACTAAAAAACACGCTTTTATAAGTGCACTTAAAAGTCAAAAATAAATTACGGGTCGTTCAAGTTGTCTCTATTTCTGGGCTGAAGTGTAAACTATGTGCTTTTAATTATAATATTTGATAGTAAAAGCGTGGGGCGCTGGAAAAGGAAAGATTTTTTGTTAACCTTGCTAAGAAATCAAGTTAAGCGATGTTTCGGGAAGCAGGTTACAGAGATCGGCACTCTAACTAGAGTTGCAGCACCACTAGTTGGAGGCTCTATATTAAACAGTCTGTTCAAAGTACTAGTCAACAGTAGCAAAATGTAGAGTTTTTGTTCGTGTATTTGTTTACAAGAAAGTTTTTCCTGCTCCAGCACCCCACGCTTTTACAATCAAATATTATAATTAAAAGCACATAGTTTACACTTCAGCCCAGAAATAGAGACAACTTGAACGACCCGTAATTTATTTTTGACTTTTAAGTGCACTTATAAAAGCGTGTTTTTTAGTGTTTTTTAAACTATTAATTTATTTTATGCTTTTTAGTCTTTGCTAATGGCATATTTTAAACACAGTTTCGTGGTCAAAGTTCATTACAAGACCTTTCTAACAAGTCCAAATACGGCTATAATACGATCATCTATCATTAAGTTCCAGTTAATATCTTCCGGCTCCATCATCAGATGAGCTCGACAGTACCATATTATTGTATTCAGACCTTAAAACCTAATCGTGGTCAAGGTTCAGTACAAGACCTTTCTAACAAGTCCAAACACGGCTATGATACGATATTTCATCATGGAATGCTAGTGCCTATCTTCCGGCTTCATCATCAGACCTTGAAACCTAATCATGGTCAACGTTCATTACAAGACCTTTTTAACAAGTCCAAACACGGCTATGATACGATCATCCATCATGAGGTTCCAGTTCATATCTTCCGGCTCCATCATCAGATCAGCTCGACAGTACCATATTATTGTATTGTCATCGAAATCACATACAACTGCCAATTTTCATAACGCTATGACCTTTAGAAGATGGTTAAATTAGTTTTCTTAGATTTGATTACATAGTTACATACATACAGGTCGACCTAATAAAAGCGTGTTAAAAAATATATGATGTGTATTACTATACAAACTACTAACGAAAATTGGTTTGAATGAGATCTAGCCAGTAGTTCTATTTTTAAACGTCATAAATCAAATTACTTACCTAATTTGGCTCCCATGATTTTCACACAAACGGGATTTTCTATATATATGATAGTACGGAACCCTTAGTGCGCGATCCGACTCGCACTTGGCCGGGTTTTTATTTTTGCAACCACCTATTATTATCAACAAAGAAAACCTGTTAAACTATTACAAAAGCTCTAGTTATAATATAAAATTTAAAAACTGATATGCAAATTGTTTTTCGTACAATATCTTGTTCCATTATAATATTTTTTCTTATATCTAACTCTTAAATGCAAATTTTGAATACATTAACCAATTTTACACGACACAAATCCGTGTATAATTGTAATTACTGATAATCCCATTTTATTATATGAAACACGCGCATAAGTGAAACCTATCTATTTATGTGTATTTTGTACAACCATGCATGTAATGTTATTCGATTCGTATGTATGTAGAATTATGCAATTTCGCTATAGTATTGATTCCATTCGATTGTATTATTAGACGTATTTGAATAAGTACCAAATTAGTTCGATATGCTGTTTCGCTTTCCTTTATTGTAATAATTTGGCTTTGCATAGACATTATTACATATTTATTTTAATTAATTTGTACCCGCACCGGTTTTGCACAGAAAGCATATAACCTGCATTCTACTTCCCCAAAATAGTCTTTTCAATCATTGGAATTATATAGAGCATTACGTGACTCTAGAATTGTTGCTTTTATTGGTATAAAAAAATATCAAAATGGGTTTGATGTATTAGATAGTACTACGAACCTTCAAATACTTTCCAACTCAAATCAAACGATTACGCCGTATGTATCCCGAAGGGGTGGCATATGTCCCTATTACGTGAATGCAGTGTCCAAGAAAAACATGGGTACTATGAACACCAGAAGGGCAAGCACGAGCGCTATTTTATCGACACGATAACGGTTAGAATGAGATGGCAGTATACGATACTAAGTAAGTGCGTAAGAGATGGCTGCTTTATCCCACGCGATAACTAGTTTAAACACGGCTCGTACTAGCCGGGCAGGTGAGATTAACGTCACATGATGTTCATAAGTATAATTATCTCTGCCATGTCTTCGTGGATATACGTTGTGAACGCTGAGTTGAGAAATAACAATTGTTAAATTTTATGCCAAATCTTATTCTTATACTCACACCCATTATTCCCATTGTGGTAGGCAGAGACTATCGATTGCCACTTAGTACGATCTCAACAAACCTCTCTTGCTTCCCTAACATTCATTATTCTTCTCACACATGCTCTTTTATTCTTCTCACTTTGGACCCCCCGCCTTTATAAATTTTCTTTCTGTTAACGTAAACACCATTTGCTACATATTCCTCTTCATTTTATTTTCTTAAAAGGCCACGGATCTCGCCCGCCATCAGCCTCGCTCCCCACTCCGGCAGCTCTGAAGAAGGACCCCGACGAGCACCGAGTGAAGATCGAGCCTCACAGCCAACAGGGTTCTGAAGACCAGGGCGATTGCGCTGTCGATGGGATTAAGACTGAAATTGATGGACTTATGGATGGGGATGGTAAATATATACATACTTATACTTACGAATTTAAATCTTTGGAAGGGGTAGACAGAGCTTAAGAGTAAACTTAAGGTACTTATTAAATTTGATTGGGGATAAGATTATAAAATAAAAGTTGTTCGCCTTTCTCGATCACCCACGGGTAGAGTTGGGGTAGTGCTATTCTAAGCCGACACTATACAGCGTACGCAGGGATTGTTATATATGTTGTAGTAAGATCGAGCCTCACAGCCAACAGGGTTCCGAACACCAGGGCGATTGCGCTGTCGATGGGATTAAGACTGAAATTGATGGACTTATGGATCATCATACATACATATGCTCTCAGCTATAAAAATGGTAAAATAAAGGTTGTCGGTTATGGGTCTCCAACTGCATCGCCCAAAAAGAGATTGGGTAGTGCTATTCAAAGCCGACACTAAACAGCACTTATGAATGAGAATGGTAAAATAAATAATAAAATACATAAGGACATAAAGTATTACACAGATCAAGTTATCTCCAAACTAAGTTCAACTTAATGATTCGTATTATGGGATACTAACTTAACGTCATATTTTATACTATATAATAACATCCAAGACTAAGAAACAATCATATATGCTCATCATTACATTGGCATATTGGGACTTTTGAAGTAACTCATCCATCCTTAATCATTCTTTGTTTTACCATCTTTTCTCCACTGAAAATAAAAATATGAGGTATGAACACCCAAGCATAACAAATTTTGCCGCTAAAACATCACCTTCTTAACTAATAGACGCCACTGCTGGACATAATCTTCCCCCCAAAGTTCTCAACAAGAAAGGTCCACTCTACATCCTTCAGTTCTTACCCCCCAAAACCTGCAAAAACCTTTGCGCCCAATAGTTTACTGCTGGATAAAAGCCTGCCTAAAGATCTTTAGATCGACCGGCGCGGCGCCCTGATTATTCATGATTGTGTCAATTGTGTCGTAAGTTGCAAGATTGCCACCGTCCATGTCATAAATTTGTATGCGTTTTGACAGTGACAATATTGCAACTGGCGACATAATCGCGTTCGCTAGAGATACGTCTTCAGGGGGAGGTCCTCTTGTCCCGCGTTCTAATCAGCAACTCCAGTAACTTTATAAAACTCTAAAAGTCATTTAATCAATATTCTTCCTCACAGGTGACCCAACAAAATCACCATCGTGCGAGCTCGGAGGACCAGGATCGCTCAAATCGGAACGACTATCTTCGGACTCAAACGATATATTGGACCCGCAGACTGGGCTTAGAAGTTCTGCGGGAAATATGCAGGTAAAGGAATATTTCAGAAGAATTTTGATAGATGAGAGGAAAGTGAGAGGGTATTTAGTCGCCTAGGCTGAAGTTTATTTTTGCTTGATACTCAAACTAATTAGAAAAACTGCGCGGATCACCGAATTGAAGCACTTAATAGCTACAGCATGGTTTATACGTAAGTAATACACATCTGGTACCATTTTTGGTTTCTACTTCGTCTAAGCAAGAAATGTATAACAACGTGTGTAAGGCTTGCTTCACACAGCATTATCCTGCACGTTTTTTCGTATTCGTTTTTTTAACTTACAATCACCCAGGCCTTCACACGGTAAATTTTCATTCGTGTAAAAAGCGAATAGCCGCAGTATCCACAAGGAGACAAAGCTATACAATATGCCACTTTGAACCGAATACGTCAAATTCATTCGATTTGCTTGACAAGTCCGTTGTGGCGTTTGAACGTATAAGCTGGATCATTTTTTTGCAGTAAAATCGGCGTGTGTATGGATCTATGTACGTTGTATGGTCACTATTTATAAATTAAGACGTATACTGCAAAAAACGTGCAGGATAATGCTGTGTGAACGAAGGCTAACACGCCAGGTTTTAGCACTTTCAAAGTACTTATTTAAATAAGCTTTAAGCCTACCTACCTAGTTGGTCCTTAAATTCTGTCACAAACAAAATTGGCTATAAAATGAAAATTAGTCATGATATTCAAAAAAATATTGTTTTAAATAAAAGGCAATTTAATTAGCTTACATTAAACACAAAATTTATTTAAAACGGTTGCCATTATTTTTCACAAAAGCCTTCAATCTTCGAGGCCAGTCTTCAATAGCAGCACGGTCCATATTCATGTCGATATCGGTCACTGCTTTAGTCAATGATGACTTTAGGCTGCTCAATTTTTTGTGAGGTTTAGAACAGACCTTCTACTCTAATTCCTGCTAAATTTTGTAATCCAGTAGATTGAGGTCTGGGTTAGATGAGGGCCAATTTTGATGCCTTAATAGCTCGACGTTCTGGCGCTCGAAACCACTCCTGAGTTGTTTTGGCCTTATGAGCAGGTGCAGAGTCCTGTTGAAACACAAATGGCCATCCTCCAAAGAGTGTCTGGGGCAGATCTTTTACTATGCGATCTAAAACCGTGTCTCCGTACACTTTTGCACTAGCTTTGACACCTTTTTCACAAAAATGTACTTCAGTAGGGCCATAGTAGGACACTCGCAACTATATCATGATTGATGATGGATGATGACCGTGCTGTACTCGAGGAATGGCATTTCCAGCGGCCGCAGGGCTGGTAGCGTACACCCTGATATTTTTTTTGTTGTATCTTATTTTAAATCTTTTTGTTCATGAAAACCTCATGTGGGGATTATTACTAATAAATAAAGAATAAATAAAGGAAAGAAAAATTTCGAGACAGGCGGGAATCGAACCCGCGACCTAGCGAAACGTGTAAAAGAAATAAAGGATAGAAGAATTTCGCGCTGGCAGCCATTGACACGGTGGCTCAATTGGCAGAGCGTCGGGGCGTATACCCGAGGTCGCGGGTTCGATTCCCGCTTGTGTCGAAATGTTTCTTTCCTTTATTTATTCTTTATTTATTTGTTGTATCTTACCCAAATATTAAAAAGAATCTCGTCTGTAAACAGAATATCGCGGTGCCTTTTTCTTGCGTACCGCTTAAGCAATACTTTGCATTTTTTGGCTCTCATAGATATCAGACGCGCTTTCAGAATATGTCCACTATTTTTTCGGTAAGCTCGTCCCAGGTCTTCATCGAGTACTTTTTTTACGGTACTTCTAGTTAAACCCATCTTCAAAGACATCATTTTCTACTTGCGGTCGGGATTTCTTGCCGCGCCTTGATTGCTTTGATCACCCCTGGAGTCCTAACGGAACGAAGTCTGCCAGTTCTTTTCTCGTCATCGACACTAGAGGTTTCATTGTACCTCTTGATGGTATGGTATACGATCCTCATCGTGATTTTTAATTTTTGAAGCAAGTTGAATATCGTCTTTGGTGGACGGCCGCAACGATGCAATGCAATTACTGTTACTCAGTTCTCTTTGCAAGTCTACTCCATCGTAAAAAAATAATGAATGTAATTGTGATTTAGTAGATTAGTATTAAAAAAATAATTGAAAATCGAACACCATTTCATATTTTTATCTAAGTGTTCTATTTTTAAAATAAATAGCCAGTGACAGTATTTAAGAACCGACTAGGTACATTACGAACATACACTAATGCCTCCAAAGTACATTTGAATTGACAGCCATATGTCATATATTTACTAGCAGCTCTTTACATCATCTTACACATAAATATTGCAAGATAGCTAGCTTTGGTTGGTACTTCAAATAATAGGCTTGAGCTCGCTTGCTTTTTGCAGCGCACTGCCTTCAAAGAATTCAATTTTTATGCAAAATACCTTGTTTAATTCTTCATAATCGAATACTGGATTTTATTACTACGTTTGTATTTCTGAAGAAATTATTTGCCGTGTAGTGTCGGCTTAGAATAACACTACCCCTTTCTACACGTGGGTGATCGTAAGAGGCGACTAAGGGTATAGGGGCTTTTTAAGTGGTTTTTGGGCGATGCGGTTGGAGACCCGTCACCAAAAACATTTATTATTACCATCTTTTCCCCAATCAACTTGCATTAGTGGCTGAGGAATTTCTCATTCCAAAGCTCTGGCTACCCCGTTCAGGGATTTATAGCCGTGAGTATATGTATGTATGTTATTTGTGTCTTTGGTGAACAAATTGACAATATTCTCCCACTTGAGTTTATTAAGAATGAATAATATATTTTTTTTTGCTTACGTTTTTGTTGTTATTTCTATAGGACTCAAATCAAAACTGTCGCAACCCGAACCCAGAATCAATGGGTTCGTGTCGCATGGGCGGGTCCGGGCCAATGGGTCCAGGCGTCTCAATGGGCACAATGCCTTCAAGTGAGGCCCAAACATTGCCTTCCAATGTAATGAGTAAGCAAGCTGGCAGCATGGAGGTAAGTTGTGACCATCATTAGAAATATATTATAAAATCTGTCGACTCCTTTTAGGACATATATATTTGTGGATGAAGTATATAATCAAGAAGAATAATCTGTCAGTTTCTCACTTCGTAAATTACACATTGACTATTACACACATTGTGACTCAATTATTTTACAATTTATTTTCCACTAAACGACGTGATAGCTCTATGGGTAGAACACCGGTTATCGTGCAAGCGACTAGTGTTCAAATCCCGCGTCGGGCCTACACCAATTTGTCTTTTCTAAAGACATATGTGTGGTTAATTTATTACGGTTGTTAACGGTGAGGGCAAACATCGTGATGAAACCCACATGGCTGAGTTGTACTTAGTCATGTGACAGTGTATTCGTACAAAACGGCGATAGACCTGCCCACTATCACGTGAGTACACTATCCATGCAAAACGTGGGTACCCTGAACACTTGGTGACAAAATCACGTGATGTTCAGAAGTATTCTCTCTGCCAACCCCTTCGGCGATATTCGGCGTGAACGTTTATGTTATGTTATGTTATTTTCCACTAAATTTTTTAAAGTGATTTTTCTACCTGCCCCTTTTTGAAATTATAGCACTGGATATATTTATGTGTAGAGCCTCTTGAAATGTCTGGATGAAGTACAACCATATGATGCGAGGAAATCCCATATCTTTGTTTGATTATGCTGCCATTTGTTAAATAACTATAACTTGAGACATTTATTATTCATTGATAACATAAGATGCTTGCTGTTTATGTAGCAAGTTTCGGTGAGGTCGACAATAAGTCTGAACTGACAGGTTATACATACAAAATCTAATAGTTTCTCACTTTTCACGCGATAAACTCGCTATCACACGCCTCTTGCTGCAGGGGCATTATTTAAACAAGTAATTTCATACAAAATGACCATGTAAGTTAGCACAATAAGTAGAAAAGCCACTTTCCCCAGCAGCAGAGTCAGATATTCGTGTTCTCAACGCTCCTGGCAAACAAGGGGGCCGATGCTGTCATATCTGGTCAGCATCATTCCATCATTGCCTACCATTGTGCGCAGCCTGGGACTAAGAAGTATTTGGAGGTAAGTGGTACTTTATGGTTATATGTTTTAACTTGAATAACTTAAATAACTGTCCTAGTAGCATGAGGTCGTGTATGTCAAATGGGAAGTAAGAAACCGACAGATTATCCATGCAAAATCTGTCACTATCTCACTTCTCATGTGACATACTCTCACATACCTCATGCTGCGGGAGCTGATAGGTCTATTGATCAGTAGGGACTTGTTAGAGATCTTGCCATATGATCCTGATAATTGTTGTTTTATTCCATAAATCAGAATAGTAAAAATTTAATTTCACGTTTATTTGTAGGTTGTAAGGTTTGTTAATGATCTTAACTATTTTAATGTAATGTAAAATCAATCTCCAGCATTTCTGGGAATCTTATCTGTAAATGGACAACGATAATTTCATCCGTATCTCTTCTAACCCCTAATAACATCTATTTTTGTCTCGCACTGAACACAGATTATGATTTTGTCAAGTGTTGTAGTTGATTTTATCGACAAGTAAGCGTCATATTCGAATATTTTTTACTGTATTTAAATTATAATCTTCACTTGATCTTTCAAGCGGCGAGTGCGAGACAAATATAATTAACAAGCAGTTGAAAAATGTACATTATCGTTATTAGTTTAAAGAGTAAGTAAAGGTTTCTGAGCAATTTCTAACTGAGCTTTCAACATTGATTAAATTGAAACTAATCTTAATCAATACCATTTTTTACTCATCTTTCCAGAAACATCCATTAAAAATGGGCCAGTTCAACAAACAGAATCATGCACAATGGTTAAATAACTTAGCAATGGCTAAGACTAGAGGTGGCATGCGTGGGGGCCCAAATATGATGGGAGGACCGAATCAGATGAGCCACATGATGTCTGGGCCAATGGGGCCTATGGGACATGGGGGGATGGGACCTATGGGGCCTAATATGATGGGTCCTAACAGGTAACTTTGTTTTTGGTATATTTGTCAGTGATGGTAAAAATAGTCAGTTAATAGAACACTATTGGATGATTTGCTTGTAACCAATTAACTATTAGAGTAGGTAGATTAATTTACAGATATAAATATCAAAACATAATATCTTTTTCTGCATTTTAGGTTATTGTGGAATATTTCATGCGTTTTTGTTCAATAGTAAAGTTTTTTCCCACCCCTACTTATATTGAACGATAGTTTTCTTTTTATCCATATTTGGTATACTACTATAACTAACTATATAAAAATGCGTTTAATTTAGTAATCTTAATTGATTCATTGATTGTACTAGTTAGATTTATTTATTTAGTTATTAGGACACAAAACAGGGTAATAGCAAATATAATTTAATTACTGCAACTTAAATCTAGATCATATCCTAGGTTGAACTATTATTAATGTCGAAATATCATCACTGCTACTGGATTTTAAGTTATTTTGGGAATAATTTATTTTTTTGTGTTTACTGTAGTGTTTTGTCAAACCATACTTATTTTTAGTCACAGTTTTATGTTTATCTTATTTTATTGTAATAATTTGTAAAACCATTCAAATTGCTAACCCCATTATGTCCAACAGAATGGGCAACCCGGGCAACCAAATGATGATGATGAAAGGCCCCGGACAAATGGGCCCAATGGGTCCGGGCATGGGCCCCATGGATGGGTTTCCGGGGGGCACCCCGTCCTGCGGTGTCATGGACGGCATCGGTGCTGATGGTGAAATGCCATGGGACACCGTGAGTGAATTTTATACTAACATTATATTATTTATGTTTATAACTGTAACAAATAGAGTGGTATTTTCACGATTGCACATTATAATAAAACATAATTGATTTTCGGATATTTTAATCGCGTGTTATTACATTGTTTTTAAAGCCCGACGTTTTGCAAACTTTTCAGTTATCATGGTCACGGGAAGACATGAATAGAGTGGTAGTCAATATTTTATCAGATTTTTTTTTGGTTGTAGAAAATGGGAAATATATATATAATACTAATAATAAAAGATTTTATTTGTCTTTAACACATACAAAAAATTGTAACCTGACAACAACAATAGGAAAGAAGTATTAACAAAGCGAACAATAGCATATAACAGCAAAATAAAAAACAAAATGGTACAGAGCTCGGTCTATCCACTACAAGGAGATAGCTCCGATTTTTAGCTCTGACCGAGCCTTAAGACTACTTACACTTAAGATAACTGAGAAATAATTTCAATACACATACACTCGCATACACACACACACACAACACACACATATTCTTAGCCTAGAGCTAATTTATATATATAATGATGTTGTTGTTTATAGGATTCTGTACCTTAAGGTAAAAAGAGACCCTATTACTAAGACTTTGCTGTCTGTCTGTCTGTCACCAGGCTGTAGATACAGTAATAGCTAGAAAGTTTATATTTTTACAGATAATGTATTTCTGTTGCCATTTTATCAACAAATATTGTTATCTGAATAATATAAACAATTCGAGATCCGCTACTTTTACGGCATGGGTCAATTAAAACACGAATACACAGTGACTTACGAAAAGTGACTTAGAACTCTATAAACTAACTAAACATGCTTTTTATTCCAGAAAAATTCGTCCGTAATGTCTAACGGCATGTCAAACGGGCCTTCTATGCCGCCTTGTTCGGAAGCCAATAGCAATGATCCAAATGATGATTGCCATGTTGGGCCTAAAGGTAAATACATATATTTATTGATATTGAATAATAACAAAATATGAAAATATAAAAATATGAAAAAATAATAGGCTGATTAATAGATTTCAGTGCTATACATGTTCTGTCAATACATTGTGAATTTGACAAGTAAAATTATATAAATTCAGCGCATAAAATTTTATTTTTATTTTATTTATAATGGTTGAATTATTAAGTATTATAACAAATAAAATGTTTTAATCATCATTTTATTTCAGGAGTGAAAATACCAGACGAAAATCTAACTCCAGAACAAAGAGCGCACAGAGAAGAACAATTAGCCACAATCAGGAAAATGCATCAGATACTCTTCCCAGAAAGTGGTGGTCCCACAAACCAAGGACAAAGGGATGGGTCACAACAACAAAACGAAATAAATACACCAATATCATCCAGTGGCAATATGAACATGAACTATGGTCCAAATATGTCTGGAATGGGCCCAAATGGCCCTATGGGACAACCAAATGGCCCAATGGTCTCTATGTCCAATAATATGAACTCAGGATCGAGTTGCACAATGTCAGGTCCGATGGGCCCTAATGGTCCTATGGGTGGACCAATGGGCCCTGGACCCATGGGCCCTAATAATCCAATGGGAGGAATGGGCCCCGGCATGGGTGGTATGGGCGGTCAAATGGGGCCTAATGGCATGATGGGACCAAATGGACCTATGATGTCGAGTATGGGCCCCAATGGACCTATGGGACCCATGGGCCCTTGTGGGATGAAAGGGATCCGAGGGCCCTGCGGTGGACCGGATATGAAGACAGGAATGTGTACAGATATGCATATGGGGAGAGGGTGCGGAGGTCCTATGGGGGTGAGTGCTTTTTAGATTGTCTGTTTTCTATTTATATGAACTATTAGGCGTGTTTACTATGTAAATTTTTAAGGTTTATATTTTCTGGTCTGTACATAAACTGCTATAATTTTGAAATTGGCACTTGAAATAAAATAAATAAAATGACGAAAGACCTATTACCCGAAAATGAATTTCAATATATTGATAAATTGTGAATATTAAATGGTTCTTTACAATTTTTGCTAGTTACTAATTTCATTGTTTTTTACAGCGAATGCCGAATCCTATGGGTGGTATGGGTGGACCTAAGGCGTGTATGATGGGTGGTCCACATATGGGCCCGAGAATGATGGGAGGACCTAATATGAGCGCAATGAATGGTAAGTCTTATTTTATATAATTGTCTTTAAAACTTTTTTTTTTTTTTTTGTTATTTTGTTTCTTTCCAACATGCGATCAGTCGTTGGACTATAAGCAGTTCTTTTGAACGGTATCGTGGCTTTCAGGACTGGCCTCTCCATTGATAGACTGTCCTTCATTGATATTATATTTTATTTAACTTTGACTATATATTATCCCAGATGTGGCTTCGTTTCAGGCGTCGCGTCATTTCTGGCTGTGTTAGTGACCGCGCCAATTCATTTTCATGATTTGTAATCCTGTCTCTGTAGGCTTTTGTAAGGTGCTTGACTTCCTCTTTCACGGTAGGAATTTCTAAGTATGTATGTATTTCCTCAGTTTTTGTAAACCAGGGAGCTCTTGCTATGGTCCTCAGTGCGTTGTTTTGGAATCTTTGCAGTATTTCAACATTGCTGTTTTTTGCCGTACCCCACAACTGTATACCATATGTCCAAACAGGTTTTAGTATGGATTTATAAATAAGCAATTTATTGTTAAGTGACAGTCTTGACTGCGGGCCGAGCAGCCATTGTAAAGATCTAAAACGGTAGTTCAACTCATCACGTTTTTTCTGGATGTGTGTTTTCCAGGTTTGCCTCCGGTCAAGGTGAAAACCTAGGTACTTTACAGAATCTGTGTGTGGTAAGTGCTCATTTCCAAATTTGACCCCCGGACAATCTTTCCTTCTTAGGGTGAAAGTGATATGATTGGATTTAGCGGCACTAGCCTTGATCTTCCAACTCTTCATCCAATCATGTATCTTGTTAAGATGTGTTTGCAAAGTCGCTGAAGCTTGCTCTGGGCTATCACTTGAAGCTAGTACAGCAGTATCATCTGCAAACGTTGCAGTCATCACTGTTTCTGACACAGGAACATCACTGGTGTAAATAATATACAATGTCGGCCCTAGGACTGATCCTTGTGGTACCCCCGCTTGTATTTCATACATATCGGAAACAGAATCGTTTATTTTAACATAAAATGACCTGTGTTCAATGTATGATTTCAGTAGCAGAAACATATTATGAGGTAGGGTCTTCTTGATTTTAAATAGTAGGCCATTATGCCAAACTTTATCAAACGCCTGTTGCACATCCAGAAATACGCCACAGCAATAAAGCTGTTTTTCCAGTGCGTTTCTCACTTCTTCACAAACTCTGTGTACTTGTTCCACTGTTGAATGATTGCTTCTGAATCCGAATTGATGTTCTGGGATTAGTTTCTTATCTGCCATACAAGTTTTTAACCGCACAGAGAGTACCTTCTCGAAGACTTTTGAGAGGACTGGTAGCAGACTGATTGGTCGGTAGGAAGACGTAAGATGTGGGGGTTTTCCTGCCTTGAGTACCATTGTTATTTGGGACACTTTCCAGATGTTCGGAAAATACCCAGTTCTCAATATGCTGTTGAAAATAATAGTTATGAGAGTTATGACTTTCTTTGGCAGTTCTCTTAATACTTCAGCGGTTATAAGGTCAAAACCAGGCGCCTTCTTTAATTGTAGGTTCTGGATCGTCCTACGTACTTCAGAAGGGGTACAGGCTGTCAAAGGTGGACTGAGTTGTAGATCACTTTCCAAATAGTCGCTGACTTCTTCATCTACAGTGTCTGATCCGAGGTCTTCATTAGGTTTAAACACATTTTTCAGAAACGCCGCGTAAGCTTCAGCTCTCTCTGAGTCTGTCCTAGCCCAATTTCCGTCTTCGGTTTTTAGTGGGTACTGAGCAAGTTGGGGCTTTAGTGTGGATTTAACAGTTTTCCATAAAGAATATTCATTATCGCACATTGGGTTTAAACACTCTAATTTTTGTTGGAGGGTATCGTTCTCTATTTCGACTAGGAAGTCCCTTAACTCAGCTGCAGCTTTGTTAAAAGCCTTCTTGTGATGTGGATGTCTGCTGGTGTGCCATTGCCTTCGGAGTCGTCTTTTTTCCAATACCTTTTTTCTCACTTCTTGAGGTATGTTGTACCGACTGTCATTTTTTATGTGTCTCTCTCTGGTGGCTGGAGTGTTTAGCCAAGCTGACTTTTGTATGATGTGCGTCAGATAGTTAGCTGCAGTTTCAATATCCTCTTCGGTTTTTAGGGAGATGTTGAGGTTGGTATGATCTTCTAGATATTTACGATATGAATCCCAATCTGTTTTGTAATTGCATAAGTGTGGACATTTTGCTTTCTCTATAACAGATGTGCTTATAGTAGCAATTACTGGTGTATGATCCGAAGAGCTATCATAGCATCCTTCAACTTTAAGGTAGTAGGTTGAGATACCTTTATATACAAAGAAGTCTAAAAGGTCCGGCAGTTTATTAGGGTCAGTAGGCCAATAAGTAGATTGGCAGGTTGTTAGAACACTTAATTTGTTTCGGTCCAAACTTTCTTTCAGGTTTTTTCCCCTAGTCAGTGTAAGTCTTGAGCCCCAGTAAGTGTTTTTTGCATTCCAGTCTCCGCCTACAATATATCTGTTTCCCAGCGACTGAAAGAACTGGTCAAAGTCTGTGTTCGAGAGGTCAGGTTGTCGATTTTTCTTTGGTGGGCAATATATAGATGACACTGTAAGCTGCCCCCATTGATCTTCAATTGCAATGGATGTAGCTTGGATTTGAGTTGTGCGATATTCAGGCAGTAATTGATGCTTAATATTGTTCCTTACTATAACAGCAGTGCCTGCGTGCCCCGTGTTATCTGGATGGGTTGTAAGGTAAGTATGGTAACCACATATATCAGTTCGAGAGTTTTCTGTTAGGCGGGATTCAGATATTAATAATACATCCAAATGGTGCATTTTCATCAAAACATCAACTTCTTGCTGTCTGTTTGATAAACCATTTGCGTTCCAAGTTGCTATTATTAGAGATGCCATTAATGGATCAGTTTTGTAACTAGCGTGGTCAGAAGACTCATCAAGGAGCCCATCTGGTCTAGTAGTTTGTCTAGCTTTTCAGCTTGTTTGGAAAGAATTTCTTCTAAATTTATTGGGGTATTTTGTTTATCTTTATTGGCTGCTATTGATGCGTAGGTTTGGTGTGGTTTCTCATTCTTACTCGGAGCTGGAATGTTGTAGGTACTAGCTGGTATTTTTGGAGCCTGAGTATCATATGGTTTATTGGTATTTTTTTGATGTGGATGCACTGTAGTTTTACGCTGTTGTATTTGCTGGAATACTTTACAGCCCTTGTAGTTAGCCGGGTGGTCTTGAAGGCAGAGGGCGCATGTAGCTGGTGTGTTTCTATCTTTTTTTGGGCAGTCTGTAGTATTATGATTTTCTGCACACTTGACACATCGATAGGGACGCATACAGTTGTTTCTTGTATGTCCATATTGTTGACATCGCTTGCATTGTGGTATAACTTTTTTATGAATTGGGTCTTCTATGGTAATGCTGGTATGGTAGATAAACTTTAGCTTCTTTACATCACTATTGTTAGGACTTGGTTCAAGGTTTACAAACCATGTAAATAATGGAGTTTTATTTAAACCAGATCTAGCATTGATAATTTCACCTTTTACTTTATTACCAGTGCTCTCGATAGCTTCTTTAATGGATTCAATTGGTGTAGATGGATGGAGGTTTTTGATCACAATTCGATAAGGTCTTTGATCTTTTTGTGTGAATGTGTGACCTATAAGTCCCTTTTCCCTAACTAGGTCAAGGAGCTTCTTGTAAGAATCAATGTCACTGCACGTGATGCGTAACTGATTTTTAGTGACGATTTTGTAGCTGTATTGTGTTCTTTGCAGTACTCCATCAATGAGGTCATTGAGCTTAGTGATGTTTTGAATACCATAAAGTATGATTGGAGGGGGCTTCTTCACGGTAGGTTTAGTGTTGGTGTTTTTAATAGGAATATCATCTACTTTTAGTGGTGAGTATCGATTCTCTAGCTGCAATTCTGGAGACGGAGTTTGGTTGAGCTTCTTCCGCTTATATCTGTTGCGGAGGATGGGAACGGTTTGCCAATCATTTTCATTAATTGATGTTTGTTTCTCTGGATCAAGATTGACTTTGGTATACAGATCTAACTGAGGGGGTTCATTTTCAGATGATGGTTTAAAAACTGGCATATACTTTTCTGGTGTTGATATTTTTGCACTGGTATCACTTTCCTTACTGGCGTGGGAAACTTCCACCAGTAGGGTCTTTTTCCGTGGGGAATGCTGCATCATTATGGTGTGGCAACACAATGAAAGCACCTAATTGTTACTGATATATCCACAGAATAGTTGAGATATTGTTCTGAGGATAGACATTGTATAAAAATAAATTAAGGGTAGTTGATAAAACAGTTCAAATATTTTTGTGATTAAGATGTCAGTTGTGAGTTTGTGAGCACTAATTTGGTTAAATCCTAAAGTTTCATGTGAAGATAACACTATCACACAGTTTTCAGACACTAATTAACACTTTAGCACTGTTTTTTTTTTAACAATTATCACTATTTGAACACAATTTCAAATAAAAGTTGGAGAGCAGGTTTGCTTATTATGACAGTTCCACAGACATTCTTCTTTAAAACTAACTCGAAACACTGCTTTTGCATTCATTTATAAAAAAAAAAAAAATTAGTTATCGGCCCAAGCTTCGTAAGGGTAGAATGTTTATAACTCAGTTACTTTGTAGCGTTATGTTGTGTAGTTTTTTTAAATCTATTAATAAGTGTAAATCGAAAGATGATTCCCTACAAACTTTTAAAACTAATCTCTGTATAACATAGAACATAGAAAGAAAAGGTTGTTATAAAGAAAAAATAACATTATCATTCTATGAAAATACACAGAAAAACTCTTCATAATCCATCACAGCAAACTTCAAAATTACAGATATAATAAGACAGTTTTACAAACACAATTCAATTGACTTATCACTTCAAAAATACTTTAATTTATTCAAAGATACATATATTTTTTTTATATATATATAATTGTAAATTTTTAGGTGGCATGATGATGGAAAGCGGTATGATGTCAGGAATGGGCCGAGATTGTGGAGATCACCATCCGCCATGTGACGAATATCCTAGAGGAAGATCTGTAAGTTGAAAATAATTTATACTAGCATTTATAATTAGCTGTGTAGTGTCGGCTTAGAATAGCACTACTCCATTTCTTCCGGTGGGTGTAAGTAAGAGGCGACTAACGGTATTGGGGCTTTTAAGGGATTTTTGGCCGATGCTGTTGAAGACCCATCACCAACAACCTTTATTTTTACCATCTTTTCCCCACTATCATTTCCAAAAGTGCCTGAGTAATTTCTAATTCCTTAGCTCTGGCTCCCCCTTCTAGGGATTAACAGCCGTGAGTTTATGTATGTATGTATAATTATATAGTTAATAACTTGAAAATCTATTAGTTTTCCTATAATAGTCTGAGGAGTTTACCTTGGCTAATACCCATTTAGATCAATATTTCATCAATGATTACATTCATGTTACAAGTTTATGGTTTTCTGTTTAATATCAGAAATTAAATGCACTTACAGCTATATCTCAATAAGATAGAGATAGAGCTTCAGAATGAGAATATCCTCAGCCACTTTAGGAAGATAAATGGGGAAAATATTGTAAAATAAAGAATATTTGGTGATTGTTCTCCAGCGACATCGCCAAATAATAATTAAAATGCCCCAAACACTATTATACACAACTAATTACTTTTAAATCTTGGAGATCCTCTAGAATACTAAGTAGTTTTTCTTAGCTACTGCACATTTAGATAATTATACCATCAACAATATACGAAATTCACAAGAATATATGACTTATAGCTATATTAAGTCGATGCTACGTAGCCATAAGATGAGTGTATAAAAAAATGGCTCAACACAGGACTAGATATTACCTGCGCCATTTGTCACAACTACCATTTAACGCCGAACCCTTTACCATGAATAGCATCACTAAATTATATATTTGTTTCTAGATGGGTCCAGGTGATCCCGGCGGGTTAGGTCCAGGTGGCCCCGGGCCTGGCATGGGTCCAAATATGTCCCACAAAGGCCCGGGTCTTAGAAGTCCTAAAAGCCCGGCCAGTGCAGCAGATATCGACTGGCAGAAAATACAACATCAGTTCTTTGATGACCCCAAATCTATGGATAATGAATTAAGTGAGTACTTTCTATACTTTAATAATGTTATGTCTTTAAATTTTGATTTAAACTATTTATGTGAACCAAAGATACTTTTCTCTCCTTTTAAATTTTTTAATGCTTTAAAGCTGTCATTTTGCATAGAGTTCCACCCAAATTTTCTTTAAACTGAGATATGGTTCTTGATCCAATAATTGAATTGAATAAAATTTTGATAAATTATAATATAACTTTTTTTGCTTCGTCTTAAAAAAATCAATTGTCATTAATCGATAATAAACCATCACAAAATTTTGGTTGAGAATGATTTGTTATTTTATTCTTTAGTCTTGTAATTTATCAAACATTTTTTCCTGGATGGCCACCAAATTATCACTTTTGCCGGCCAACTTACTAATTATGATGTCACATTAAATACTACCCTATAAATATATAATATTAATTCCCCCCCCCTCAGGTACCCAAGTGAAATCCCCCTGTTCAGAACGCGGCGGCTGCCTACCCCCTCCGCCGTATGGCGCGTCCCCATTGCATAGATCAGCTTCAGTGCCTATAGGTAACTGTTTAAGTATGTTATTTTTTACTATACTATCCTAGATTATATCTATTAATATATTATATAAAAAAATAATGCTTGGGTCCGACACATATTTCACATCACATCCTTAAAAAAAAAATTATAGCAAATATATTATTTATTTATTTTTTTCTTTTGGGCCTATAGTTAACTGTATAAGTATGTGGTAATTAATATATATTGTATGTATTGATATTTAATATATATATTTATATTTAATAACCTAACATAATACATAAAAAATATCTTATCTTTCAGCTTTTAAAATGCACTATCAATCTTAATTGCTTTGTATTTTTTATGGACCCCAATACTGAATGGTACTATGATGCTACTCTTAGGTTTGCCGGAAGTTGTTCAGCCAGAAGCCGAAAAACTCAATTTGTATGGTCTTTGACTAAGACTTCAAGCCAAACTTGAGAATTGACTAGTCAAACTCAAGATCTCGAAGCTTCGAAGATTGACTAACTCACACGAAAGTTGGCTGTAATTGTTAGGCTTCGGCCAAGTAAATAATGAAGGAAATAATAAAATAAAAATCACCTTGTCTTTCAGCATTCAAAAAGCACTGTCATTCTAACTGCTTAGTTGATTTTTATTGATCCCATTACTAAAGGCTGATTATTTTAAACAGCATATATATTGATATCTTTCATCCATCAATTATAAAATCATTTATTTCAGGCTAGTAGCCCATATTTAGCCATTACATACAACATAAAATGAAAACTACAAAATACAAAATACAAATAAATTAAAATTATAAAAACATGTCAATTAAAAATAATGTCACAAAGAATAAAATCAAAATCAAAATAATAAAAATCAATAAAAAAAAAATCATTAAAAAAGTAATAATCAATAAAAAATTAATAAAATTCAAAATAAAATAAAATTTATTATAACTACATATAAATTCCACAGCAACCCAATCGCCAAGTCACCAGTCGGTCCAAATGCCGATGTCAGCGGAAGCGAGCAGAGCAAGTTCTGGACTAAACAGTCCAGCTTCACATAAAAATATGAACAAAAATAATGATCCACCCGGTAAGTTAACTGTAAAATATCCGAAAATCAATAGTTGTTTTAATTATAATGTGTAATCGTGAAAATCTTAGAAAATACTAAGTTAACTGTACCTTCGCTATACTGTTTTTTTCTTTGTGTTTTTGTATGTAGTTTTGTTTGCTGGTCGCTCGATAACTGATATACGATTTTAGACTTAATATGTCTGTGTTAAGACCTATTTTGTAGTCCCTATTGTCGTTCTTGAATGTTTAGACATGTTTATTGTATGGTATATTTTTTTATGATCTCATTAAAGCAAATATTGGTATTGCAGTTTCTCATGGTTAAGAAACTTAAATGTATGACATCAATATTATATCAAATCATCAATATATATTTTCTTGAATAATAGGGCTTGTTATTAAAAGTTATTTGAGCGACTAGGTGTGTGTGAAAGAAAAGTCAAAAGTGTTTTTTTCTGTATTCGCTTTGAAACCTTTGACTTTTGTTACGCAGTTTTCACAGGTTTTTTTAAGCACATTGTGCATGCAATCTTATAGTGAAAAATAGACAAATATAAGCCATAGATGCATTTGAGCATGATTGTTAAACAACATCATTTGTTAGACATTTTCCCAACCACTTTCTTTTATAAGTTTGTTGAGACACTTTAATCTTAAAGCCGGATTTATATTCATCCAAGTGCTTCACTTAGATGCTACTTGGACAGTGTAACTTAGTTTGTCTTGGATGTCATTTATGTTATATAAATCTATTTGGATTAGGACATCTTAATGAACCAACCTCAGTAGGTATTACCCGATATGTTACAAAGAGTATTGTAGCAAGTAAACGTATAGTGTGATAAGTACACTTAGACTTACTTATCATATCACACAACTCGTTCATTTCCAATCTTTCTCTTTGTACTATGTCGTGTAAAACCCATTTTGGATCGGGCTATTTCGGCGGTTTAGACAAGTGTAAACTTGGTTTCAAAGATTAAAGTGCCTCAACCTAGCGTTTTTATTTTTGCGTAGTTTGTAATGCCAATTTTTTGTTTCTCCCCCCATTCCCTTTACCCGCTTCTCGCTTGCAAACCCCCAAATCGCGTAGAGATCCTAGAGAAACTCGATGACGGTGTATTTGTGAGGACATTGCAATGTTTGGCCGCTCAACAACAGAAGAATCAAGCTGGTCACGGAAAGGAGCCGAGTTTGATGCCCGTGCCATCGCCTCAACAGATCTCTTACCTCAATCAGTTTGAAGGTAAAACGATCACGGTTCGATTTGTAGTGACGCGTCTGTGGGTTACTTAGTCTTTGGTGGGACTGTTAAGTTTTTGGAAGTTGGGGTCGAAATTAATTGTTACAGTGTAAAGTATCTTGTTTTGGGGAGAGGTAAGGATGACTATCTGTAGAATCAAATTTTAGATGAATAAAAAAACAAATAAAAATATTGCTTCTGTCGTGTTTGTTACAATAACTTTGCCGATTTCGATCACAAAATAAATTAAGCATCAAACGTAACTTTAAAATACTATTTGAACTTAAATAAACCATAGTATATGAACATATTGTTAGGTCGATTTATGTCGACATAACTTGGATTAATTCGTTCAATTTTGTGTAATAACATAACGAATACCGGCCGACACTTAATTTGATGTCTACTTTAATAGGGGTAGTATTTAAGAAACATTAAAGGAGTCTAGACTAACCTTACCAAAACTTTCATAGCATCAAAATTACAGATTTTGCCACAAAAAGTGATTATTTAATACTCTGTTATTAATTTTACAATGATTGTTTCTCTTTTATTAGTCCTCTTTACCTTTACCCTCATAATTTCACTTAGTTTTAAAAAACAAGAAATAAAATAATCGATGTCTATATTTCTAACCGTGATGTAAAATCAACCGCACCTTTTTTGTTTTGTGTAGTGATTTCAATGAAAAAATAAGTATTTTTTCATTCGAATTTATCTTGCAGAGCATATTTTTAAAAATATTAGTTACTCTTGAGTCTAGTAATGCAATAAAGTTATATTATCTTTTCAAATAGTTTATCCAATCAAACTTAAGTTTGTGCAGTTAAGAGTCATAACATAACACGTTTTTTTAAGTATGCTCTGTTTATATTTGAATGTTTAGTTAATTTGTGTGTGTGTGCTTAACTGTTAAATTATATGTTGTCTTCGTGTATTGGTGGTGGTTGGTGAAAATGTGCTAACATTTACAACGCTCCCTCATACTCTATGGCTAGGCATCTTCTCATTTCATTCGTGGGATCTGTCGCATCTGTTTTTTGTATATGTCTTTACACTTTATCATTAGTCTTTGGTTTTTGAACTGGAATGATTTGTTGCGGTTATTAAAACTCAATTTTTTATATGAAAACCATATTGTTTCTTTTTTACTTTGAAAAATATATTTTGCAATTTTCTATTATAGCAGAAAAAATATAGAAAAAGAGTTCTTATTTACAATTTAAAAACTGTTTTATATAATGTTTTTGGTTTATTAACGTCGGGTCTCGAAGACTTGAACTACAAATAAATAATAATTGCAGAGTCCAAAAAATTATATGAGTTTTAATGTTTAAATACTGCTCGTATTTGATCAATATCCGTGTTAACCCCACTAAAAACAGTGTTAAAATCAAAGCACATCATTTCAATGTATCAACATAATCACAACAAGTCATTCCAGTCCCAAAACGCAGCCTACAATCAAAACCCAAATTTCTCCTACACATAATAAACACACACATACTCCCCAGGCCAAGAGCTAACGATACAAAAACAGCCGAACACCTCGTTAAAAGATGGCGGCCCGCCTTCCAATAGTGGGACGCCGCAGTCGAATTCTAACCAGAAGTCTCCGGCTGGGTAAGTTTATATAAAACTAGCAAAAAATATTAATATACTTATGTAATTTCATTTTGTAATTAATATTACAGCTTAATAAAGTTTCATGTTTTTGATGCAAAAAAAAGGCAAAGCACCAATACAAGCCAAACCATGGGCACCGAGAATATGTATACAAAAAAGCTAGCTTTAAAATTGTGTTCCTTTTGGATTTTGTAACTTATTTTTTTTATTTTCCTTCTATATGACAATCACCACGTAGCTTCGCTAATATCGTGGAAAAAAGAATAAAATTCAAACAATGTGTAATTAGAACTTAATATAAAAATGGTAAAATTATTTAAGCATTAAGATTAATTTTAAAAAAAGCCAACGTGAAGGTTTTACATTTTTAGAAAAAAAAAAGTTTAATAAATATGCCCCCTGATTACGTATTTTTAGCCACCGCCAATGTGTCGCAAATTGCAATATTTTCGCTATCAAAACTCATACAAATTGATGATATTGACACAGCGTCAATCTTGTAACTTACCTTACGACACAATTATAGACAGTTGCAAAAGCTCCGCAGTCGGGGAGCTGTATTGTTCTGCATTAAAATCCTGAATAAAAATCGAATAAAGCATTATAAAATACACTGTTTTTAAATATTTGTATAAAAATTACAATAAATTACATGTAACAATTATTCCACAGCATGATGCCGGGAACACCCGAGCCCCACAGTTCGTTATCAGAGCAAAGAGGCGGCCGGTTCTCTATGGAACAGAGTCCCGGGTTCAATAACCCGCAGACACCTACCTCGGCGGCCAATAGTAAGTTTCTTATTATAATAAATACTCTCCATACACTTTAACTTTAAAATACCGTTAACTCTAGAAGAAAGATAGTCAACGTGTGTCGTTGTCAAAACTGTTAATTCACCTTATTGACAAGGAAAATCTTGCAATTTGCGACACAATCGACTGTCTCAGAAGATATTTAATCAGGCGGCCGGTTTGTGTTTCGTCACCAATATTCCTTTAATCCATATGTTATCAAATTAAATGTTCACCTCTATACTACTACTAAAGGCTCCGGAAATAAAAATTCTGAGACTCTGTATTTCTGTTCTTATTTTATACTAAACTGGAATAAAAAATATAGATTTACTATGAAGTTTCCAACCTCTAAGAAAATTTTAAATAAATATAATATTTCAGGTGAAAAATCCCGTCCAAGTCCGCAATCGAACCGATCGAGTCAAGACGGCTCGTGTAAAACCCCACAACGGGACAATTCCAGTCTAAACCAGGGCCCATACGCCCCACCTGGGATCAAGAGCAGTTGTAGTATCGCTGGGACAACTGGGAGTAATCCTAATAAAATGGATGATATGCCCAGTAATACAGAGGTAAGTTATTTAGAAATAAGTACCTTTATTTGTCTTATCTCAAGTCTTAAACAAGGTCATATGCCCCACCTGGGATCAAGAGCAGTTGTAGTGTCGCTGGGACTATGGGGAGTAATCCCAACCAAATTTATGATATGCCCAGTAATACAGAAGTAAGAGGTATTTTAAAAAAAGTACTTTTATGTGTATTTGCTTGAATAGATAACTAATATAAGACATTACAACAAAAAAATATATTGAAAAAAAATATTAATTTCTAATATTTCCAAATTGTATATAATATAAATAAGACATGTCAGCCAGGGCATGACCTTTTACTAACTCTAGCAATTAAAAACCAATTCCAATATATGAAGCCAATGAATTTAATCATGCTATAGATCCTACTTTTAAAAGTTCACATTCAATGAGTTAATCAGTGAATAGTTGAACTAGAATAATGTTTCTCATGAATTCTCATTGTTTCAGACTACGCTATCAGGAGGACCTAACAGTACAGCCTTACCTGGCCCCTTCCCCGGCCCATGCAGTATGAATAGGCCCGACAATATACCTATAAACCCAAATCAAGGCCCCAACGGGCCCATGGGAAATAATAGTAGCTCATTCGATCCTATTTCTTCGTTAGCACAAATGTCACAACAACTTACGAATACAGTCGGTGGGGGTGGCCCGGGGCCAGGTGGACCGATGGGCCCGAGTGGTCCAATGGGTCCAAGTGGTCCAATGGGGCCTAGTGGACCCATGGGGCCCAATGGGCCTATGGGGCCAAGTGGTGGTGGAATGAGCCCCTTCGGTTCGGCGCCGCATCATATGCAGCATCATCATCAAATGCACCCGCATTCACATATGATGATGAATGATATGGGTAAGTGTTGTTTGAATTGTTTGTTTAATTAATATTTAGATCCTAACAGAAGGCTTGAAAACAGTGTAAGAAGATAGATAACCTATGTCGCTCGTCACTTGACTGCCACAAAATTGGGATTATTATTGTTTGCTGTGTCAAATTCTGATGTTTTTTACGCTTTGTATCTTATCGCCATTTTAAGTTTACGAACTAAAAAATATACGAAATATATGTCAATTTAAACAAAGACTAACAAAACTAATAATTTATTTTAAATTATCTATACTAATATTATAAAGAGGAAAGGTTTGATTTTTTGTTTGTTTGTTTGTTTGTTTGTTTGAATTGAATAGGCTCCAAAACTACTGGACGGATTTGAAAAATTCTTTCACTGTTTTGATGCTACACTATTCCCGAGTGACATAGGCTATATCTCATTTTCAAAAAAAATAGGGATCCTTACGTAAACTTCAAAAATGTTACCCAAGGTGTTAAAGAAATACCAAAAAAAATCCTTTTATCGCGTGCGCTGCGTAAACTATTGACAATAGAATAAAATTATGTACTACAATTTTATAGAACACATCATCATCTAAAAAAAATGCCCCGTAAGCATGTCTCTAACTATTATAGTTATCTCACAACAAGCGTCATTATATAAAATTATTTAAAAATTAAATTAAAATCCTGCTTTCGAAAAGGCTCTTTATATGGACCTATCTAATCCTTATAAAAAAAACGTATATATTATTTCAGACTACTTCAATACCCTTATATTACTTTTTGAATTATTCGATTCGAACATTCCATTCGAAAGTTATCTCGAATTAAAAAAATAGATAAAACTCCGCTCGATTAGCTATGCATAGTAAGTTGTTGCAGGCGTCACGAAGGGGTACGGGAGGCTGCTTATCAAAGAGTTAAAGCAAAATTTAATTGTAGCGACTATTATCACTGGCCCAGCAGCCGGTCAATTAGCTCATATACCGATGATCCCAACTGATCTGCCAATTCCATTTAAACGGCTACAATTTCCGGTTAAAACATATTTTGCTTTAACAATTAATAAGTCCCAAGGCCAAACCTTCAAATTAGTAGGGATTGACCTGCGAAAGAATTGTTTTACTCACGGTCAACTGTACGTTGGCATGTCGCGGGTGGGAGCTCCTGAACATCAATTTATTTTGCTGCCCCAAAATACAACAACGTCAAATATTGTTTACAGGGAAGCTCTAACTCTATAAATTGAATGGCTTTTGATGTAATTACTCATTATGAAAAAAAAAAAAAAAAAATATATCTAAATATAAATACAAAAAAATATAACATACATACATACATATACTCACGGCTATAAATCCCTAGAAGGGGTAGCCAGAGCTAAGGAATCAGAAATTCCTCAGCCACTTTTGGAAGTTGTGTGGGGAAAAGATGGTGAAATAAAGGTTGTTGGTGATGGGTCACCAACCGCATCGCCCAAAAATCCCTCAAAAGCCCCAAAACCGTTAGTCGCCTCTTACGTACACCCACCGGAAGAAATGGGGTAGTGCTATTCTAAGACGACACTACACAGCAAAAAAATATAACATAGCTTAAAACTTTAAAAAAATATATTAAAACAATAATACATGTAATAAAATAAAAAACAAAATGTTAATGATAATTTATGCCCGAGCGAAGCCGGGACGGGCTGCTTAAAATAAAACACAAGTGATTTACAGACAATTAACTATGTGCCTAAATATGTGTCTTCTCATTTATTGCAGGATGTCACATGGAGAGTATGGGCGGTCCTGGCATGGGTGGGCCCATGGAAGGAATGATGGGCGGAGGAGACTTCCCTCCAGACATGAGCCTCAGCCCCAAGATGGGCGGCCCCATGGGCGGAATGGGCCTAGGGGACGCCGGCATGATGGGCCCTCGAGGAAAAATGTTCAACGGAGCCAACGTGACCGTTAAAGCCAGTGCTCCTAACACTATTCAGTACTTACCCAGCAGACCCGTATCGTGTGCCCCTCGCGCCCCTCCTCAATTAGATTTTCTGCAACGCGTCTCAGGTCCCCACGATAAAGGGGGCTATTTCCCTCGACCCCCTGCCCCTCGGATGCCTCAATACCAATTTCCACATGGGGCACACCCTCACGGGCCTCACACCTTATCCGCCCCACCGTATCGCGCTAAGCCGCGGCTAGGCCAGCCCCTTCCTCCCTCCCCGGCCTATAAAGGCTATTCCCCCGCTGACCCTGGCTATGCGGCGCAATTTCACAATTTCCAACAACAGTTATATGCAACCGGAAGCCGCGCACAACCTCATTACCCGCCCTACCAACCTTCCAAGTGAATGCGGCTTACATTTTAGACTTGACACTCGATATTCTTTCTACAAAGACTTCGGTCGGTCGGCGGCCATTTTGAAACAGTTAAAACAAAATGGATGCCATAAAAACGACGCCATTTTGTTGAAGTTACTTGCCAATATCTATGTATAGTTTAAATTTGCTCGTGATCTTAGTGGATGGATCGTATAAAAAGTACAACGCTTGTTATTTATTAATCCTATTGCTTATTATACTCTGTTTTGTAATTAATTTATTAAAAAAAATACAAAACAGAATATATCACTGCGACGGGACTCGTTAAGATGACTCTGATGATTTGTCGTTTTCCTATTTCTTTTATAACGACCCTTATCGCGTGGTAATCATAAAGAGAATTACGAGTACTTAGAAAGCAATGTAGTTTTTATTCTGATCGCCATTTTAATTCGTGTGGTAATTGCCGAAGACCGACCTTTGTCCTCGCACGAAGTATTCGAGTGAAATTTTTGCTGACGCCAGTCTCAGTTCATCGGTTCCTCCTTGCAAAACGATTCCTACGCACGCAGATATCTAGTCAATTTTTTGAAATTAATGGATCCCGAACTCCGAAGATTTCGAACAAGTACACGACTACGCTCTGTCCATTATTTTTAAGTATTATTTTTGTTAGTGAAATTCTTAGCGTTCGCGACCCGATCGTCTGTATCGGTATTTTTATGACTTTGATCTGATCGATAGCAATGATTTTCAGTCTTCCACTCTGATAGATTCTATTGCAATATTTAAGTATGCGAATTCCGGTGACTTCTCTAGTAGTAACTTAAGTGTCTGAAGTGCTTACTTAAATAGATTTATGTACTTACAATCAACTGATGCCATATTTTTTGCCACGTGAATTTATTTTCGTGATATTTTAAAACTTAATTATTTTTTCTTAATTTTTATTAATCTATCGATATTATCACAATCCTTTGATCTCGAAAGGAATTGGCCTAAAGCAATTTTAGTCTGTTACGGTATTTATAAGAATCGACTTAATTAAGCAATGCAGCATAATACGGGCCTAATTTACAAAAGTACTATTTGGAATTGATTCAAATTTAGTAGCAAGTGTACATAAGAGATGTTGACAGTAGTTGTGATTTTATTTTTAGATGAAAAGACTGAGATTACTTTAGGAGAATTCGTTTGAGATCGTTCGCGACTAGCTGCGTTTATACGTGAAGATGTAGCTAGCATCGCTCGGCGCCCAGTGGAGCATCGCCTTGACTGAAGACGTCATATATGCCTTTGAAAAGCAATCGAGTTGAGAAACTCTAGTAATATGAGATTACGAGTCGGCACGTGAATGCGAGTCCATACTTTGAATCACCCGCTAGGAGTTAGATAGACTTAATTGTAATTATAATTAATAATAAAATGAAAATGGTTCTTGTTTTAGATTTAAGTGAAGAGCGAGGTTTTAATTAAATGTAGTTTGTGTAATATTGATATAAGAGATGAAATTAAGATGCAAACTATTGGTTGTGAATTCGACACAATTTGTTAAGTTTAACTAGTGATGTCTGCAAGTACATTGTGAATAGCACGATCGCACTAGACGGACAAGGGAATAGATATTATTATGCCACGATAAAAAGGGGCCGGACAAATAAAGCTTAGTATTATTTCAAAATTACAATGGAAGAGGATTCCTACAACTCAACTTTAGTATTAGAGACGGTCTCTTTCTATCGATGCACGATACTGTCTGACTAATGACCTTGTAAATTTTGTTTATTTTTTTTTATATTTTTACATGTCGTTCTCATTTTGTACATCGCTAACAATAACTGTACAGAGTACTTTTGAACTTAATTTTAGGCGATAAATGTATTTATTTTATAACTTGTGATGTAAGAATTTATTCTTAATTATTATTAAAAAAAATATATGATATGCTTGTATATCTTTGTTTGATTTGGTCTACTTTTAATTAACTACCCTTTATGTAGGTTGGCGATAGGCCTGCCCCCTATCACGTGAGTACACTGTCCATGCAAAACGTGGGTACTCTGAACACCATGTGACAAAGTCACGTGATGTTCAGAAGTATTAGTACCTCTGCCAACCCCTTCAGGGATATTCGGCGTGAACGGTTATGTTATGTAGGTATTTATCGCCAGATACTTCACTTCTTTCACAAATGATTTTTATTTTCTGTTACCACTTGTTTGTAATAACAAAGTTAAACTCAGTCATGATAGTAATAGAATTACGGAGTTAGAAAAATCTCTTCAGGATATTACATTAAACTATCATAATAGTAAGTTAGAGATGCAAAGCTACATAGAAGGATTAGAGGAAATTATAGAGTTAAGTAAGGAAAATATCAAAACAGTAGAAACACTATCTGGTTTTTGCAATAAGTGTGAAAGTGTATGTACTGTCATTAATGATGTGTCCCCTGAAATTATAAATAATATGCCAAAGCCCACTCTTGCCTACAATAGAGGTGTGTCGACTCAGAGGACTTTAAGTCTTCTCCGATTCTCTTAGTGTTAACATTGGCCATAATTTAAACAAAGAATTAGACCAATGTATCTTGAGTACTTGTATGCCCGGAGCAAGTTACTCACAAATAATAAATTCTATTTTAAAAGAACAATATGACTCCAACACTAGTTATTTTAATTGGTTCAAGTAACAAGGTGAATCCAAGTGACTTGAAGAAATCATTTGAGAAGTTGGTTAATTTAAATGTAAGAAAAATAATTATAAGTGACTTCCTATATTCTATGTAGTATGTATTATGCTGTGTTGTGTCGGCTTAGAAAATGCGGTGTAGTGTCAGCTTAGAATCGCACTACCCCATTGTGGGTGTACGTAAGAGATTTTTGAGCGATGCGGTTGGAGACCCATCACCAACAACCTTAATCTTACACTCTTTTCCCCACTCAACTTTCCAAAAGTGGCTGAGGAATTTCTAATTCCTTAGCTCTGGCTACCCTTTCTAAGGATTTATAGCCGTGAGTATATGTATGTATGTATGTCCTATATTCCAAGCATGTTAGCTATAAGGTTAATACTAGGATTTATAAATTAAATATGTTACAATATAATTTGACTTTGGGATATAGGCAAAAAATTGTTAATTTTAATATAAATAATTATATTAAGAAACCAATAATGACTAAAAGCACCTTGAAAGTACCTGAACATTCTAAAAAACGTCTAGCTATGTTACTATCTAGTAATATTATTTACAATAATGTTATTAATTTGAATAACATAACAATTTCAACTGACTTGGATGCAGTTATTAGTACATGTACTAATGTATCTGCAAGCTTTTAACTAGGTAGTAAGACAAAGGAAAAGGCATACATTTCACTAGTTCATCAGAACATACAGAGCCTTTCCTGCAAACTATTAGAGTTATCTATACTATAATAAGACTATAACGAGGTCAAAACTGTCTGTCTGTATGTCCGTTCATCACGTTAATTCTACCGGACCGATCTTGATCAAATTTGGCATGAATGTAGGTTATACACCTAGCCAACATATAGGATATAATTTATCCCGGATTTCGCAAGGGTTCCCACAGGAGCATAAAAAACATAACTTTTATGTGGTTCCCCATATTTACACGATTAATTTTTTCATCGACCGACTTTATCGGACTCTTCATTAATAGTCTTTTTGGAAAAAATAACGGTTTCATCCATTTCCATCAAAATAATTGTCCATTTAATTGTTTGTCAATAGTATGACTACTAGATATATAGGATATCACAAATTTGAGACTTACACTTATGTCTGCGTGGCGTAGCGGTATACCGTTTGGTAAACACTAAATACGAAGAGACCCAGGTTCGATTCCCGGGTGATTAAAGTCTTTTTGCGTATTTTTTTGCTTTTGTGTTAGGTTAGAATTATAGGATGCACTAATCCTTCTTTTTCACATTCAACTATGCGAATATGTATGAATAAAGATAATTGAAAGCATATTGTATGAATTTTGCGTATTCATTTGGTAGATAACTTTTGTTTATTTAACTATTTTTAACTAATATTCTCATAGATATATTATACTTTACTTACGCATAAATTAATATTCTGTTTAAGCCTCAGAATGCATAGTTTGTTTGTAAATAAAAGTAAATATCTCAATTTTAATTCAGTACCGCCTCTATTGGCCAGCCTCAGAATGCATAGTTTGTAAATAATAGTAAATCTCAATTTTAATTCAGTACCGCCATCTATTGGCCGATGATTGTAATCTCTTGATAATGAATACATCACCAACTTATTGCTCCCCATATTTACACGATTAATTTTTTCATCGACCGACTTTATCAGACTTTTCATTAATAGTGTTTTTGAAAAAAATAAGGGTTTTATCCATTTTCATCAAAATAAATGTCCATTTAATGAATTGCTGTGTAGTGTCGGCTTAGAATAACACTTCACCATTTCTTCCGGTGGGTGTACGTAAGAGGCGACTAACGGTATTGGGGCTTTTAAGGGATTTTTGGGCGATGTGGTTGGAGACCCATCACCAACAACCTTTATTTCACTATCTTTTCCCGACGCAACTTCCAAAAATGGCTGAGGAACTTCAAGTTTCTTAGCTCTGGCTACCCCTTCTTAGGATTTATAGCCGTGAGTATATGTATGTATGTATTTAATTGTTTGTCAATAGTATGGCTACTAGATATATACCATATCACAATTTTGACATCATTACTAATGTTTTTGTGGCGTAGCTGTATACCGATTGGTTAAATCTGAACTAACGGATGACCCAGGTTCGAATCCCGGGTGATTAAAGTCTTTTTGAGACTTTTTTGCTTTTGTGTTAGGTTAGAATAATAGGATGCACTAATCCTTCTTTTTCACATTAAACTATGCGAATATGTATGAATAAAGATAATTGAAAGTATATTGTATGAATTTTGCGTATTCATTTGGTAGGTTTGAGAATATGTTTATAGCTTTTCCTATGAACAATTAAAAAGGTTTTTTGGAACTCATCCCCTAAGGGATTGAAATATAGTATACAGATTTTTGATCTATAAATATACTGTATTAGAAATTTGAAACTTGATCTGATTGACTGATATAACCACTACAATAAGGAATTTATAAAATTCATCCATCAATCAATCATGACTATATACTAACGGCTATAAATCCCAAAAAAGGGTAGCCTCAGCTTCAGAGATAGTAATTCTCTATCCACTTTTGGAAGTTGAATGGGGAAAAGGTAGTCAAATGGGTCTCCAACTGCATCGCCCAACAATCACTTAAAAATATTTCTTTCCTTTTTATTTTATTTATGGTTGTGAGTATATTATGTATAAACTTTTAATACTTTACCTCTTCATTTCTTCATTTACATGAAAAATGTTTGTGGAAGTATTGACGAAGTATGTTGGAGTTTCCTACTGATTCAACTAGATGGCGCTGTACATTGATTTATTGTATTATTATATTTCAATGTTACATCCTCAAGATTTAGTAAAACCATGTAGTCCGATCCAGGATACACTGCATGGTCACACCGTTCAGAGCGAAAATAACGATTTTTCAACTCATTCCGTTCACCAATCGGTCTCTCGCTCTCCAATCTCGTTCCTATGTTCGGTTCTTCATTCTTTTTAGGTGTGCTGCATTGGAAACACGTCTCGTCTCCGTAAAATAGAAATTGTTACAATCATACAGTTTCAGCTTTTCAGCTAGAAAATGCCAGTGTATAATGACTGTTCAAGTAAATATATGAATTGACAAGGACCTACCTCCGAAATACTATATATGTAAATTCATTTTTGATAGTTTGCGGCAAAAATGGCGGTGAGTAATATAATCATTTTATGTTCTTAAGCCCCTTAATGAGTTATTATACTTATACAGTTTTTTCTTCAATCCACCTTTTTAAGAAATGGTGCGATACTGCGCAGAAAGTGACATAATTCTAATTAACTTTATCAATGACCCACTTTTTAGTCTTATTAAAGTGATAATAAGTAATGTAATATTACCCAGAAGATTGAGGTAATGTATATCTAATGTGGTTTTACCTACGCGATACAGCGTAGAAAGTGTCATGAATCATAAAAACAGTAAAGATGTTCAATATTAAAATTTTCTTAAAGATATAATAAGGAATATTAACCAGAACATTGATTGTCATAATGTATTTTCTTGAACTGGTTTTACAAGATATCCCACAAAAGGTGACATGATTAATATGTATAACCAACTACTAAAATTTCAAAACGTGATAAGGCGTTATACCAAAAGGATTTTTTTTTTAAATACTTTTCTTTTGTACGAGATACCTACTTCCCAGAAAGTAGCTTTATTCATTTCAGCATTATCATCAATCAGTACATAGTTACTACATGTATATTAAATAATACAATGTGCACCTACCGTACGTTGTCACAATGAATAATATTATACATCGACAACTTTTTAATCTTCTTAAAGAGGTAATACGAGTTGTTATCCAGAAGATCAATTGGCATGCGCCTTCCTAAAGTGGTTGTACGAGATACTTACCAGAAAGTATCTTTATTCATTCCAGCATTATCGTCATTCAGTACATAGTTACTTCATGTATATGAAATAATACGGTGTGCACCTATTGTACGTTATCACAATGAATAATATTATACATCGACAACTTTTTAATCTTCTTAAAGAGGTAATACGAGTTATTATCCAGAAGATCAATTGGCATGCGCTTTCCTAAAGTGGTTGTACGAGATACTTCCCAGAAAGTAGCTTTATTCATTTCAGCATTATCATCAATCAGTACATAGTTACTTCATGTATATGAAATAATACGGTGTGCACCTACCGTACGTTATCACAATGAATAATATTATACATCGACAACTTTTTAATCTTCTTAAAGAGGTAATACGAGTTATTATCCAGAAGATCAATTGGCATGCGCTTTCCTAAAGTGGTTGTACGAGATACTTCCCAGAAAGTAGCTTTATTCATTTCAGCATTATCATCAATCAGTAAATAGTTACTACATGTATATTAAATAATACGGTGTGCACCGACCGTAAGTTTTTACTATAAAAACGTTGAGTTGTCGGAAAATAATGTGTCATACGAACCAGTACGAATGACGTACCCAAGCAAGAAGAACCTAAAGGTCGAGACGACCATAGTTCCCATCACTGACGAGTTCTCTGAACATTGGGGTTATATATCCCAGCAGGATTAACATGAAACAGTATGATGGTAAGTATATCGACAGGTACCTGATAATCTACTCAGTGAATTTCACTTGAGGTGCTGACTTTGCCGTAATAATAGTTTGGAAAAATCACAAACACACTATCAGCTTTGATTGCCTTTTGGCTCTTAGTTACATATCCAATAACCTTGTTATGGATAAATCAACATCATTATTTTGAATAATCACATGGTAATAATGTTTTTCATTATTACTCACAAACGAAAATTAAAATAGTTTTCATTATTACCCACATACAAAAGACGACGGACTATCTTGCTGTCTAATTATGATGCCCACATGGCATTACAAGACCGCCGCCGCAACTGTCCCCGCTCGCTACGGTTGTGCTTGTACCTGCCGTGATGAAGACCGTGATGGACATGTCGCGTCACTGCCGCCGCCGCCACCGCCGCCGGCCGCCACCTGCTAGACGCTCACAGGTACACTCAGTGTCGTCACAATGCACATAGGTGCTGATGATGCTGATGATCCATTCATATCTTTGTAAATTATGACGTCGTGGAAGGGTGTAAGAATTTTTTTTTCATAAAATTCATTATTACAACTAATTTTTGAAATTTTTGAGGGCCACGTACCAGAAACGTTTTATTCATGTGTTGTAAACGAAATATATGTATTATATACAAATATTCATATATGTGTGATTGAGATTGTAGATTAGTTCTTAAACCGAGAAATTCATTCAGAGATCATAAGGGAATCATCTCGAATAACACAATAGATTCAAAGGAATCTTACATTTTGTTTCTTTTAGCAATTGTACGTATGCCTTTACCAAAAGTAAAGAACACGAAAAAATGTAGTTTTCACAAACTTGATAAATTTTATCGTTTTCCTTCTAGACCATTACCTTTACCGTTTATCTTTACGAATGTCTCTGTTGGTATTTAGTAAATACAGGGCTTCAATAGCATAACTGACACAATTGAAACCTCTCCATCGCAAAACCACTTACGTGTTTGCAATTGCCAACATACAAATTTGAATTTGTTACTTGTTCATATATTTCTACATATTTAAATAAATAATTTTCTAATATAAAAATTATATATAAAAAGCAGTTGGTCTTTGGAAGTTTTTACACTAAACTTTTATCATTACATTTTATCTGAATCGCCTTTTGCAGAACGTATTTATAACTGCTTATGGATCCGCATGCAAGGGCGGTCATTTTTATGTCTATGGTCTTTTCATGGTCATACGAGGTCAAAACGAACTGAAGATAGTTCCCTTTTATTGGGTTTGAATCTAGTTGGTTTTAGAAATATTACTATACAAAAGCATATCGCAGGTATGTAGCAGGGTAGGTATGAAATTCCCTTATATTTCTTACGTCAATAATTTACTTTTATTTAACTGGATAGTAATCGAGAGCATGCTATCGTTTTTTGTTTTGTATGTATACATACAATCATATCTCACGCCATTGGTTCCCGTTTGGGTGTGCAGTGACTGTCGATCGCCGCTTTTAGCAACCAAACAATATTTTCGTAAACCTATGTATAACTAAAACACATATTCTGTCAAGGCGAGTCATAAATATACCTATTTACATCACAAGCAAAACATCAATACATAGTATAAAACAAAGTCGCTTTCGCTGTATGTCCGTATGTATGCTTAGATCTTTAAAACTACGCAACGGATTTTGATGCGGTTTTTTTTAATAGATAGAGTGATTCTTAAGGAAGGTTTGTATGTATAATAAATGCATAATATAGTAGAGAAACACTGATAAATTTAAAGATTTCTAATGTGATGTCGTAAATAAGCACGTTTTTTTGCGCTTATATTGCAAACGCTGGCTGAACCCTACGAGATAGACCAAAATAATGTACTACAGTATTGTTCACCTTAAAAAGTTCAACAAAAAAGTCCGCAATGGTATATGTCTATCTCTTAGGGATAACCCAGCATAACCATTTTTATTCTTAACTAAAAAATGGTTATTTTCGAAGTGATTTGAAACAATACAGCATTAATCCTTATCCAATTAAGTACCTTAAATAAATTGTGCATTTATTATAGCTCAATATGCTTTTTACAGCATGTAATTTAAGTGAATATTACCGAAGATATTACAAATTTAAAATGCAGGGTCGTAGTTGTTTGCGCCGGCCGGCGCGTGCCTATAAATAGCGCGTCGATGGCCGCGCTGCGCTTCGCCTTACAGTACTTTATGATTTGCAGCGATCGCACGCGTTTATCGGAGCTCTCTAGCGAGGAAAATATCAAGAATTAATTATAATAATATATAATAATATAATATATAATATATCTTTATTTCAAAAAAATAATTAAGATTAGAATTAAACTGAATAGAATAAGTATCTTTTGTTGTTGATTATCTTTTAATTTTTATTATTATTATTATATTAGTAGTATTGTAAGTACATTAGGGTAAGATAGGATTAGCTTAAAACCATATTTCTTGGTATTTCTTCCATTAAGACTTTGATTTGAATTTAGAGTTAAGACAATTTAGTATTAGGGCGAGCATTTTCAATTATTGAAAATTATAGTTAAGTTCATAGAAGAACTGAATAGAATAGGTACATTTTGTTGTTGATAATCTTTTGTTTTTAGTCGAACGAATAGTAAGTAAATATCTTTTACTCCAGCACTAACCAAAAGGACATTCTGTAGTAGGTATATTTTGCATTGCACCCGTGCGAAGCCGGGGCGGGTCGCTAGTATTGTATAATATTTATACATATGTTATATTTAATTTTAATACAATAATATTATTGATTGCAACATGATCTTCATGCTTATAATATTTTTTCATTCCATTTGTACCTTGAAACTGCAATTCTCAAGGTTCCCTTTTTTGCACATTCGACATATATAAAATAAAGGTGTAGAAATACAGACTTTTTTTTTTTGGCCTTAACAAATTCAAAGGCTCTCTCTTTTTTATTTATTTATTAAGTAAGAAAATATCTTTAAGAAAATCTTATAAACTTTAAAGATATTATAATAATGTCTATTACCAAAAGTCTAACAAAAAGAAAGCATTGTTAATTCTGTCTTGTTCTGATTATTTTTCTAGTCGAATTAGTTAAGCAGTTTCTACTGAAATCGTCTAAAATATTGTTAACTATGGTATGGTCATATATATATACATGTATATATGGTTGGCAATAGTAAGTGCTATTATACCTCTATAGGTATGGTGTATCAAATACAGAGTGCACTCATTAATAAGTTTAATGTCTTAAATTAATCAACCAACAACAGTTTGGCGACAAATTCAAATCAAACCTTTCCTCTTGGTTTGGACTTATTCCTAAGCATATAAATATAATTGTATTTTAATCTCGGGAGTATAAGTAATTTATAAATATTATTCTTAAAAATAAATTTAAGTAAGCATTCTTATCTTCTTGTATAGATCTCAAGATATAGTTGCTACATGTATTTTAATTCTTCTTTCAAATACTTTGGCTACAAAGATTCATCTTTCTATTTTGAAAGAAATTTTCGTTAATCATTTTACATTTACAATGACATAAACACTTTTTGGCTGCGTACTGATCAGGGATGCCCATTGGTAGTTTAAGAAAGCAAGTAGATAGACTGGCTAGTCGACCTGTTTGGTATAGCTTTATTTTTTATCATCCTATATGTGATAAACAAAATATGTATTTTGACTTTTGGTATTATACTAGTTTTAGTAGTAAATGACAGTTTTTAAATACTTTGAAATTTAATGGGAAATGGACTTTCACCAATACCTTTAATTGTAATAATTTTATTGTTTGCAATAATTTATTTAACCAAATACATGTTATCATTTGCAACCAGAACTCTAAACATCTACATGGTTTTACTAAATCTTGAGGATGTAACATTGAAATATAATTTATGGTTAAAAGAACTTACCTAAGTGAATTTCTACCAAAATTATATGAAATGTTACATCCGAAGAGATTTAGTACCCACCCTAACCCAGAGAAAGGTGAACCTATCTAACCCTTCAGTTGCAAATTCACAGCTAAGATACCTCTAAAATAAATGAAGAACCGAACATAGGAACGAGATTGGAGAGCGAGAGACCGATTGGTGAACGGAATGAGTTGAAAAATCGTTATTTTCGCTCTGAACGGTGTGACCATGCAGTGTATCCTGGATCGGACTACATGGTTTTACTAAATCTCTTCGGATGTAACATTTCATATAATTTTGGTAGAAATTCACTTAGGTAAGTTCTTTTAACCATAAAATGTTCAAGCGATAGTGGTATAAGTTTTATCTATCTATATACTACTGGATAGTATTCATTCATACTTACCGAAGATATTCTTATTTCTGAACATAGAAACTTGGTACAAAATGGTTTGTTTCATGATTTTTCTGAACAATTAAAAAGGATTTTGTGAAATAGCAAATGAAAGTTAATATAGAGATATTTGTAATTTATTTATCTAGAAACATAATACATGGTGCGATTGAATTTATGAAATTCATCTATCCAACATTAATGAGTATATATTAACGGGCATAAATCTCATAAAAGGGTAGCCATAGCTTCAGAGATAGTAATTCTTCATATATCATATTTATCCACTTTTGGGAATAGATTAGGGAAAAGATAGTTAAATAAGGGTTGTTAGTGATGGGTTACCAACTGCATCGCCCAACAATCACTTAAAAAGCCTCAATATCCTTTATATTCTTTACAACGCCCGCGGGAATATAAATATAAAAAAACAGAAGTTGTGATAGTGTTTAGGTGTTTTGGATGTAAAGCGGATGCAAAAAATGTAGTCCACGCGGACGAAGTCGCGGGCAAAAAGCTAGTTCATTAATAAGCACAATGCAAAAATACTTTGTTTAACAGAACACTGGTTAAAAGCAGAACAAATGAACTTTAGTTTAAAGAATTACACAGTGGGCAGTTGTTTTAACAGGGAGGAAAATGTTACCAAAACAACAGCACAGTTTTATTTTAAGTACGTTGACAGTAATGATATAATTAAAAAAATTAAAACCATTAACCTTAAAAAAACCGAACACATAACAGGAAGGTCAGTTTTCGTCATAAACAGAATAATAAATATAATCGCTCCCCATTTAACGATACTTTTTAACAAACATAACATAACATAAACGTTCACGCCGTTTATCCCCGAAGGGGTTGGCAGAGGTACCAATACTTCTGAACTCACATGGCAAGCGCCATCTAGTTTCCAGAGAAGGTACCCACGTTTTGCTTAGACAGTGTACTCACGTGATAGGGGGCAGGCCTATCGCCGTTTTGTACTAATACACTGTCACATGACTAAGTAGAACTCAGCCATGTGGGTTTCCTCACGATGTTTTCCCTCACCGTTAGCAACCATGATAAATTAATAATAAACTTTTTAACAAATGTATAGATATAGGAGATTTTCCAGACAGTATGAAGTTAAGTAGGCTCATCCCACTTCATAAATCAGGAGATAGTCAGGACTTTACTAATTATATGACCCAGATAACTAGTTTACCGACCTCACCTTCCAAAGGTTGTCTGGAAGAGATCGCTTTTAGCGATAAGACCGCCGATTGTACCTCATTGTAAACTGTATGATAATTTCTAATGTAAATTTGTGTTTGATGTACAATAAAGAGTTATTCTATTCTATTCTATATGTCTATTTCTATTTTACCCAAATTTTACCAGTTCTCAGTAAAGTTTTTGAGAAAATCATGTCCAACCAAATGCTTTTATATTTCAACAAACATAATATATTCCATGACGAGCAATATGGTTTTACTAAAGGTGGGTCTACTGTAGATGCAGGAGTTTCACTAATGAAACATATTTTTAATTCATGGGAAAACTCCCGGGATGCGTTAGTTACCTATATTTTGTGACCTCACAAGTGCATTTGATCGTGAAAAAAGGAAATCGAGTTGATTAAACTTAAATATTACGGTTTTGACGAGCAAGCACTGAAATTAATGGCATCATATCTTAATGAAAGAACTTTAAAGGTTGATATTAATGGAACTACTTCGGAAGGATCAGAAATAGAGATGGGCGTTCCTCAGGGTTCTATACTTGGCCCATTATTGTTTCTGATTTACATTAATGATTTACCATTTATGGTACAAAAGTAGTTTGAGATAGTTATGTTTGCAGATGACACTTCTTTAATATTTAATGTAGCGAGATCTTTCTACATCTCTTGACGATGTAAATAAAGCTATCTCACTGGTATTACATTGGTTTACTGTAAATAACCTGGTTCTGAATGCCAAAAAAACTAAATGTATTAAATTTACTTTACCAAATGTTAGGCATGTTGAGGCAAATATTGTTATTGACAGTGAAAAAGTAGAATTAGTTAAAGAAACAAAATTCCTAGGGATAACAATCGATTCTACGTTGCAATGGGGACCACAGATACTAACACTTTCTAAAAGGCTGAGCTCAGCAGCGTATGCCGTACGTAAGATTAGAGAAATAGCAGACATAGAAACAGCTCGCATTGTTTATTTCAGTTATTTTCATAGCATTATCACTTACGGTATTTTATTATGGGGCTGATGTCCATAAAGTTTTCGTCTTACAAAAGCGAGCTATCCGATCTATGTACATGTCGGTCGAGGTATTCGTTGCGCGAAAAATCTAAAGATATTGGCATTTTAACTGTCCCTTGTCAATACATATTTGAGAATTTAATGTATGCCAAAAAGCATATTGGACAATTTAGTATAGTTAGTGATAGGCATACTGTAAACACTCGAAATAAGGACAAACATAACGTACCGAAGTGGAGATTTAATAAAGTAAGTAACTCCTTTATAAAATAAAAATAAAATAAAATAAAATAATCATTTATTTCAAAATAAAAAGATAAATCTTTGTTTTTTGAACGTCAAAATTCAACTTAATAATAAGTTTACTTCGGATTCGGAAGGTGTTTTGTTGAGAGAAGAACCCGTAAGAAACTCGTCAACACACATCTTTTTTTACGTCCATTACAATTTTGGTGTTAGCCCGGAAACATCCTGCACAGAGCCCTCGAACTCGATTTCGATCGAACTAAGATTTCTTTTAACAGCTGCTTTGAATTTTGTTTCTGATAAATTTAAAATGTCCTCAGGTATTTTATTATACATTTTTACGCATTTTATGAGACTATCCATCAAAATGTTCAACAAACTTCCTTCTGACATGTTGGAATTGCCTGTGGCATCTTTTAAAAAGGCAATTAAAGCCATGCTTTTAAAGAAATCTTACTATAATAATAATAATAATAATAATAGTCGATAGTTCTCGAATGATTTCTAGGATTGATTACAAATCACTGCCACCTGTGTTATTTGATGGAAAATCAATCTCTTTTAGCCCCGTGGTAAGGAACTTAGGCATTATGATCGATTGCAATTTATCTTGGGTACCCCAATTAGAATCGGTAAGCCGAAGGATGTTCGCGTCAGCGGGCTCCCTCAGGAGACTGCGTAATTTTCTACCTACTGCTACCAAAACTGCGTTAGCTCAATCTCTACTCCTTCCAATTTTGGATTACGCTGATACCTGTTATCTTGATTTAACGGAAGAACAGCTAAATAAATTAGAGCGTCTCCAAAACTTATGCATAAGGTTTGTTTTTGGATTGCGTAAGTATGATCACGTGTCTGTTTATCGTTCTAAACTTAAGTGGCTTCCTATTCGCCTCCGCCGAAATGCGCATACTTTGTCTCTTCTTTACTCTATCTTGTTCAATCCTGCCACCCCTTTCTATCTAAAAGAACGTTTTCAATTTCTATCTTCTTCCCATAACCTTAATTTACGTTCAGACCATAATCTTCAATTAACCATTCCCTCTCATTCAACCAATTTCTATGGCTCCTCTTTTTCTGTACACGCTGTGCAATTGTGGAACGCACTTCCTGTGGAGGTGCGACTGGCTAAATCCCTTAATGTGTTCAAGGATCTGGTGAAACAACACTATCTCACTGAAGCGCTGTAATACTGTTGCTTTTTAAATTATATGTATTAATTATATTTCTAAAACGTATTTGTGTATTTTATTTAGGTATTTGTATTACTTGTATATATAAAAGTATGTAGTTATGTATGTATGTGTGTTCATATGTGTGTAATATGTACCTATATTATTTTGTGTAATTAATAAATAATAAAAGTTAGTTTTAAAGTAAGCTTGTTTTGTGCATCTACCTAGATAACTAGTTTACCGATCTCACCTTCCAAAGGTTGTCTGGAAGAGATCGCTTTTAGCGATAAGACCGCCGATTGTACCTCACTGTAAACTGTATGATAATTTCTTTTGTAAATTTGTGTTTGATGTACAATAAAGAGTTATTCTATTCTATTCTATTCTATAATGTTCAAGATTTTTTAAACGACAAAAACCCAACGCGCACATGACCGAGTCCGTATAGCTATAAATCTTCCCTCGTTATTCCCAGGAATAATTGTCTGGTGAGGATTTTTCTTTTCACGTTGCGTGATTGGTTTTTGTGATGGACAATTTAGTTTAATTATGTCAAACTAGCGTTTGGTTTGGTCGCATAGAAAATCTTTTATAAAGTAAAAATATGACCCAAAATTGTACAAACCATATTTTGAAAAAAATAAAAAATGTTAATGTAAAGAGTTACTTTGTTGCTTCTTCTCTTTACGAACACCTTCCGAAGCAATGGACTAATGATAGTTGTTAACTTAATTTTGAAAAATAAACTTTTTGACTTTTGACTTTTTTGACACTATAACAACAATTACTAATGAGGGGCTTTAATACAACACATGTTTGGTCACCATCGCTTTACAAAAGGTTGTAAATTCAATTACTGTGATTAAATTGGTCACTTTGCTTCTTTTATTAAGTGTGTAGTTCTGCTAATATTGTATTAAAATCACAACACGTCGCCTCTTACGTACACCCACCGGAAGAAATGGGATAGTGCTATTCTAAGCCGACACTACACAGCAAACTTCTTCACACTTCGACTCTTCTTGTCTGTCTTCAGAAAAAATCTATAAGTGTTCACCTCTTGATGATTTTGCATGTCCAAATACGGTACATAATATCCACACTATCTTACGTCTACGTTAATATGCAGAGCTGTTAAATTCATGTCAAAAAAGCGTTGGTGTATCGGTTAGGAAAAAAGAATGCTCTGCTGTTACACTGGGTGAACAGCGTGGTGTAAAAACAAGTCACACCCTGCCTAATTCCTCTGAATTTTACAAGTAGACGATTAACCTGCCTGATACCAAGCAAAGTATAGGTATTCTGAATACTAGTTGCCAAAAATATCATCATCAGACAGGCGTGGGTTGAAATCCCGGTCGGACCTACAGCCTACACCAATTCGTCTATAGTAAAAAAAAAGCTTTTCTCAGAATGGCCAAAGTTTCATGTGAACTTCAAACCCACATTATATGGCTGCGAGGCATGGGTTCTTAGAAATACATATGCAAAAGACTGCGAGCGCTTGAGTTGTGGGTTCTTCGAAACCTTATTATAACATTCAAAGTTATACTATACGAAATGTATTAGGTTATTGCTCTCGTTACTCTCGTACAATAGTGTCACGTTTGCACGGAAAGACCAACTCCCTATTATACAAAATAGATTCATGCTCAAGATCAAGGTGGTCTGAGTGCCTTGTACTTGTCTATAAAAGCTTTAATAGGTGATTAAGAACTATAATCTCCATCAGGACTTGGATTTATTGACAATCTCCATCAGGACTTGGATTTATTGACAATCGAGGATCACTTTAAAAAACTCTTTCGTAGATAATTTTAATAAGATCCATGACCAGTGACCACACTAATCCCTTACTACAGTCCGTTCACATTTATTTTACCTCCGACATTAATTTTTATTTAAGTTGTGTTAGCATCACTTGCTGCGAAGTGTCTAGTGCTTCGTGGTGTATTTTGCTTTTTTTACTGCTTTCGATATTATAATGAGTTATATCATTCAGTGAAGCGCCAAAAAAAAACTTTTTTAGGCCAGAGGTAAAATAAGAGTGAACGGACTGTACAAGCAACGCTTGATTGAACATATAGATCTTGCAATATACGAGCGCACGCCGCCTTTATTTGTACTTGTAATCGTAAATACATATCTTGGTTAGTGTGTGTATAAGATTTTGACAATGATTTAGAGATCATTATAAATGACAGTGAAAATGATGGCAGTGAATATTATGACCGTGACAGTGTAGAAATGTTTGATGAAGGTAGGGATACAAGTTAGTATTAGTTATTTTGTGTTTCGTTCGGTTTTTTTAGGAATAATAATAATATCTGGAATATCGCCAAGTGCCTCTCGAAAGGAGGCCAAGGCTGCCCCGAGTTCCTCTCAGCATCAAGGTTCAGGATGTCGTTGAGGCCGTTAATAACATGCTGCCCTCCTTTTTAGAGAGCAGCATGGACCTTTGCGATACGGATTCAATTCTCTTTGGCGCCGCAATGACAGTTTGTCAATTTGTCGGCGTCAGGATGCCGCCAACAAGAGCTGGTGGCTCCCGCCAGGCTGGCAGTACTAGTCTCAGGACTAGAACTAGACTAGCCTGGATGAGGCGGATTGAAAGCCGTATCACAAGGGCCAGGGTCCTCATCGGCAAACTGACCAGCTTCAAATCAGGCAACAATAGGCCGAGGGTGGTGCGCTTCGCCAGGGGGGCATTCCCCGGTGAGAATGTCTTTGACAACTCACCGGAGTTTGCCTGTAGACTGGTGGAGCGCATCGATGATCTGAAGCAGAAGATCGCTGCTTGGGGTAAGCGAATTAGGCGATATTCTGAAAGGGTAAAGAGGTACCAACAGAATCGTCTCTTCATGAGTGACCAGAAGAAGTTCTACAGAAGTTTGGAGCGTCCCGATGTGGTTTCGACGGGTCAGCGACCGGAAAAAGCCGACGTAGTTGCCTTTTGGCGTGGGCTTTGGTCACTGCCTGTTGATCACGAAGAGGGCCGATGGTTTGAGGCGGTCGAGGGAGCGTGCGAGCCCATAGCGCCCATGAACCCCGTCAACATATCCGAGGAGGATGTGGTGGCTGCGATCCGTAAAGCTCCGAACTGGAAAAGTCCGGGGCCGGACGGATTGCACCATTACTGGTTGAAGGGGTTCACGCGCTGTCATGCTACTCTCGCCCGTCAGTTCCAAAGTGCCCTCGAGAGTGGGACGCTCCCGAACTTCTTAACTACTGGGGTCACTCATTTAGCTCCAAAGAGCGACGCTACCGCGGATCCATCACAATACCGCCCCATTACATGTCTTTGTACAATTTACAAGACCTTGACATCCGTTCTGAGCTCCAAGATTACTCAACACATTGTTGATAACAATGTGATCTCTGGAGCTCAGAACGGATGTAGGGGCGGTAGTCGCGGTAGCAAGGAGCTGCTCCTCATTGATGCGGCCGTAGGCCAACTGGTCAAACGCAATCGTCGGAACTTTTCCGCTGGCTGGATTGACTATAGGAAGGCGTTCGATTCGGTACCTCATACATGGCTCATGAGGGTCCTCGAGCTGTACAAAATTGATAGTGCAGTTCGACACTTCCTCGGGCAGTGTATGGGGTGCTGGAGAACGATCCTGAGTTTAGACGGTCAGTGGATGACGGACGCGGATGACCAAATTGATATAAGGCGAGGGATTTTCCAGGGCGATTGCCTGAGTCCAGTTTGGTTTTGATTGGCCCTGAATCCTCTAAGTACACTCTTGGAGAATTCGGGGACAGGCTTTCAGTTTCGGAGAGGCGGACCACGCTTGCCTCATCTCCTTTACATGGATGACCTGAAGCTTTACGCCCCCACGGCTGACAGATTGGCGGAGCTACTGACGATCACTAATGATTTCAGTGGTTCCGTCAAGATGGAGCTCGGGGTCGATAAGTGTGCGGTCATTCATGTCGAGAAGGGGCATGTCGTGCACTCTGATGGTGTCGATGTCGGCACCAATCATTTGAGGGCACTCTCCGAGGCTGAAACATACCGGTATCTGGGCATGTCACAAACCATCGGTGTGAAGGTGGCAGACGTGAAACAGGGTGTTTGCGAGGAGTTTTGTGAACGCCTGAAAAGTGTGCTTAATAGCTACTTGTCAGGCGTTAATAAGATCTGAGCCATTAACTCCTGGGTCATGCCTGTACTAATGTACACATTTGGCGTGCTCAAATGGACTCAGACCGAACTCGACGCTCTGGACAGACGAGTACGCACGATGATGACCTCTCATCGAATGCATCATCCGAGGTCGTCGGTTATGAGATTGTATATCCCGCGGAAGTGTGGTGGTCGAGGCCTCTTGAGTGCCAAAACCATGCACAACCGCGAGGTATGCAACCTCAGAAACTATTTTTTGACGATGACGGATGACAGTATTCGGGGAGAGGTGGTCGCCAGTGATAAAGGACTGACTCCCTTATCGTTGGCCTCACAGGATTGGTGAACCCCGGAGGTACTTAGCACCTCTGATCGGGAGTCCGTATGGAAAGAGAAGGAGCTGCACGGGAGGTTTTACAAGGTACTTCACGAACCTTTCGTGGACCGTAAAGCCTCCCTGCATTGGCTGCGTTTCGGGGACCTCTTTGGGGAAACCGAAGGTTTTGTCTGTGCAATACAAGACCAGGTTATCAAGACGCGGAACTATCGGAAATACATCCTAAAGGACGGTACCACAGACGTTTGTCGAGCATGTGGCCGTCCCGGAGAGTCACTTAGGCATGTTATTTCCGGTTGTTCAGCTCTTGCTAACACTGAGTACTTGCACAGACACAACCAAGCAGCCAAAATCCTGCATCAGGAGCTCGCTCTAAAATACGGACTCTTGCAACAGAGGCTGCCGTATTACAAGTATCTGCCGGAGCCAATCCTAGAAAACGACCGTGCCAAAATCTATTGGGACCGATCTGTTATCACGGACAGGACTATTCTAGCGAATAAGCCTGATATCGTGGTATGGGATCGGTCGCAGTCGAGGGTATTTCTAGTGGATGTCACTATCCCTCATGACGAGGGTCTCGTGAAAGCCGAAACCGAGAAACGTCGAAAATATCTCGATCTGACTCACGAGATCACCGACATGTGGGGTGTGACTTCGACAGAAATAATCCCAATTGTTTTGTCCGCGAACGGGTTAATTCCAACCAGCCTGGCGACCAACTTGAGGCGGTTGGATTTCTGTGGCGTGTCGGTTCCAGCACAAATGCAGAAAGCGGTGCTGCTCGATACGGCTCGGATCGTCCGTCGGTTCTTGAACCTGACTCCCTGACCCCGACCGACTGTGCTTTTGTCGGGGAGTACCGCCTCTCCCATTTAAAATTTATATTTTCATTTTCGGCCATGGGAGAGGCGAGAAACAAAAATATTCTCCGAAATAATAATAATAATAAAACTCTTTATTGCACATTACAAAAAAACAACAATTACAAAAAAAAAGATCGGTATAAAAGTCAAAGTACAACTGGCGGTCTTATCACTAAGAGCGATCTCTTCCAGACAACCCATTTTACCGTTTTTTAAGTTTAGAGATACATATATTTAATATTAATAATAAAAAATAGAAGTTATATGATGATTTTGTTTTTTTACCACTCCTAATAAATTTAATATAAAAATGGGTAACTTTTATATTTGCTTACCTTACGCACGGTCACCTCTCACGCCTACATTGACGCGTATACAGATAGATCACTCGCACAACTAAGGGCGACGTGCGCTCTTAGATTGCAAGATCCATACTACCAGTACGTCCGTCCCGACTCGAGGAGATCGACCGCGTCATCCGCTTGGTAAAGGTCTCAGAGGCCACTCGAGGACATCAACAACAATCAACTTTAGACACCAAACTCACCAGTATGGTCGAAGAACTCCTAGAGAGTACTATTTTGCGCCACTGGCATAGACCTCCCAAGAATCGCGAGCGCAGCGCATTTATTGGCCAATGGTGAGGCATACTTTTCTATCTCTAGCCGATTTAGCTTAGATACCACACACACCGATGCCTCATAGTTTTTAAACAAAGTGACAAGCAATGCGTAGGACCCTTAAAGGATTAATAATCTAAAACCATTCGGAACCCTTTATTTTTAGCCAGACTTTTGACTACAAGTAAGTATTAACTTTAAGAATCACGATAGAAAGTCTTAATAAATATATTTTGGTGGCTGGCTCTTTTGGAATCTATTATAGAGGTAGACTGGTAAAATTTTATATGTATCAATTCGAAGAAATTATGTCAATAAATAGGAATAGTTGGTTATTATATTGTTTAATTATTTCTTCTTGTCTAAGGATTTTTGAACGTCTCATTTATTTGGCTTAAAAGCTTAACTTCAAGACATGAATTAAAATTTAAAACCAACAATACGTTCCGTTTCGTATGAAATATCGTGCGTATTTATTCATAAAAATAAGCAGTAAAGTTATTATGACTATAATGTTAATTTTTTTTAGATGAAGGTTATTTTAATGTAATGTGACATTTGTCTCCATGTAAGTGCACAGGTAGTCTTCTAGTTTTATTGTTACTGTAATTCAACTACATAGTTAAGAGCGTCATGTATCAATAGACTAATCATTGTCTATGATCCATCCATTCTACTCATTTCAAAATTAAAAAAGTTAATGAGTTTGTCTATGGCATCACAGAACGGAATCTTGTAAAAGATTAGGCCATTTCATAAAACAAATGTATAGTATCTCGCGAAAAACATCTTCGGGACAGTTGTATTTATTTCAGCTTTGCATTTTATGTTAAATTGAATCGTGAACCACATTGTAGGTCCTTAGAAAAGGAATCGTCTTCGAGTCTAGCGGAAGGTTAACAGTCTCATTTCTGCAATAGAAAAGATTTGAGAAGAGACGTAAGGTAAACATCGATTTTGATATTTTCTCTTTTGTTGGAATCATACGGCGAAAGTAGTTTTCTAGACCATCTTAGTCTTTAATGATAGTATTCCGCGTTGAGAACAAGTATTTTTAGTGCGTCCTCGTACGAAATGAAAGTTTGACTTTTGCCACATATTCTTTTGAATGGCAGCTGACGGGACGTACTCTCGTTAAGAATGTGTAAATGATTGACGTAAACAGTTTCTGCATGAAAACATACAAATAAGGTCATTACTACCTACACCTGGAAAAGTTTGGTGCAAAAACAGGTGATTTCACTAAAAGGGGTGCTCATATTTTCCATTGTAAAATGTCAAATTGTGAAGTTGTCAGTGCTGGGTTGACTCATTTCTGGATCTTTATCTAGAAGCTTTTGTTTGTGACTGTATCTGTTGCATTGTTGACATGAAATTAGTTGTGTTAATGTTATGCTTTCTAATTGGATAGTTTAAACATGTAAATTTTATCTCCCTACTTATTATTTATTTACACTTATAATATAGTCCTTAATTATTGTTTACATAGTAAATTGTTATTTATATAAGTCTTTGTTTAGTTATACTTTTCTTGAAAGATCATATAAAACATTTAAAATATGACCAAATAGTTCAGTTATGTGTGACCTTATTTCATCTATGAATGTGAAATTGGCTAGCCACTGAATGTTATGTAGTCTCAATCACTTGAATACAATAAATGTGCTCAGACTAATAAGACAAATTCAGTAGCAACAATCACTCCCATTGTGTTTTAAGTTTAAAAGTTTGTAAACAATCACGAAACTGCTATTGGACTATCAAAACAATAATGAAATAATAACACAATCATATCAAATATTATCTGTTATTGTGGAATCAAAATGTTTCATCACAGTAGTAAAATATAGTTTTTGATAAGATAAGTTTATTGAATATTCTCAATTACATTTCATTCTGTCAAGTATTTCAAATGAGTAAAAGAAATAAATTTATAACTAACTGTTTAAGAATACTATCTAATAAGATTTTCCGTGCATGTCAAAACAATGGGTTGTTAACAACTTAGTTGGCTCATGGAGGTTAAATCAAATTAAGCAGACAAAGTTTTTTGACTGATTATTTTTCTATAACCAAATTGTTAGATCAGGTGCAAAGAAGGTTTTCAATAAATATATTTCTACAACAGTTATAATTTGATGTTGTGAGTATATTTATTGATGGAATTAGCAACTAGTAACATACATGTTTATCAAATAATTGAAATAAATTGATAGAAAAAATATATTGTATATGTTTAAAAAACACACCAAAATAACACACTAATTAGAAACATAAATAACAAATGTAAAATAAGAAATAATGGTATTGTTTGTAACCCAAAAACCTATATTCTAAGTTTTGTCTATGCAAACTAAAGAATAGTAATTTATTTATAATCCTTTTGACTGGCAAAAATGATGGGAGCTCTTGAGAAAATCCAGTTGCTGCATCTTGTTTTATATTAAATTATAAAAATATGACTTTTGTAAGTGGAATTTGGGCAATGCGGTTAGAGACTTATCACCAATGCTACTTTATTTTTACCAACTTCTCCCCTATGAACTTCTAAATGCGGCTGAAGAGTTTCTAGCTCTGGCTACCCCTTTTTGGGATTTATGGCCATGAGTATATGTATGTTTGTACATAATAAAATAAAAATCATTTATGGCATTGTCAGCTGATGCACTATTGAAACCAATAAGCCAACAAGGAAATCATGATAGAGGAAGTTCATGTATGCTATATGAATGCAAAAGATAGCTCCAAAAAGAATGAGCTAAGTTTTATCTAGAAGTAGTTTTTGTATAGTTTTAGATACAAAAACAGTATTAGGAAAAAAGTTATGTTAAATTTTAAAACTTTTGATTATTATATCCTTTGCATTATTTTAAATATTTGTTTTTGATCAACTTCTTACTTCTTAATGAAGTTTTACATCCATCATTAAGAAATATTATCTTCCTTTTCTATATAATTCTGCAGTGGAGGAGTCCTTATTTACTGAAGATTATAAATGAATGATATGTAAATCATTTAAGTAGTATAGGGCAGCTAACACATGAATAGAAGAAAGTTAATCATTTGTGTATTTACAAAAATTTACCCCACTAAAAATAATTTCTGTTATTAGAAGGAAGAAAGAACTCACAAACATACTCATATCTATTGTGGTAGGCAAACACTACCAAATGTAAAAAAAAACACACCTCTTACTTTATGAGGGTAGAAAAAGATTGAAATTTATAATTAGCATTAATATTTTTTCATAGAAACCTCTTTTCCTCTAGAGGTTAGTTTAAGTATGCTTAAAAAATGCAAACAATAGGGGATAACTTATGATAACTTTTATTATTACAGTGTTGACTGGTATTTGAACATTCCCAATAGTATTTCAAAGTTAATTTTAACAAGCTAATCTTAGGTTTTTGGTCCTACCTACCTTAGTTAAGCTACCTATTATCTAGTTAACTGCTCTGAAAATTATTACTCTAACTTATACAGAACCATTTATTGCTAACTTCTCTGCAATTTATACAAAACTATTTATTTTCCAGACAGTGGCAGCTTACTAATTTGTAAGCTGGTATTATTACGTGTTTCACTGGGGGCTAAGTTATTACTGGCTGCCATTTTGAGGATGTCAGTGCTGAATCAGAGCGGAGAAGAGCAGGTAAATTTAATATAATTTGCTTAAAAGTTGTATATAATTTTGTATTGCACGAGCTAAAAATCAGCGCCTTGGTTGTTATTTTGTCATCATCTGTGGTGACATGCTGAGCCAGTTACCAATTTTTTGCAAAGAGACTTTTTCTATTTATCATGTAAGTCATCAAGCACATATTTAATATAAGGATGATGATAAGATTAAAATAATTTAGTTCTTTTGTTTTCCGTGTTTCTTGGTGTATTACATTTATTTTTATTTAATTTTTGATTGTTAGATCTATCTATCTTCTAGAAAGTATTTTTTATTACCACAAAAAAATACATTTGCTATTTTGTCTTATGTTTTTCAGGTGGAATGTCCGCTGTGCATGGAACCTCTGGAGGTGGACGATCTCCATTTCTACCCGTGCACATGTGGCTACCAGGTCAGTATCGAACATATTTTGAATAAATTTCAAATTAAATATTATTAACAGCAACTTGTTTTGGTTGCTTTCTATACATACTAGATTTGGAAAGTATGAATTTCAATTACATCTTGAAACATAATTACATTCTGCTCCCTCCCTCCCCCAAAGATATCCACAACAATTGGTCCTGCGCTGCCCTTATCCATCGGCTTTCCGTGACCTCACTCACTCATTATTAATTTTGCTTTCTTTCTATACTAATAATATATAGAGAGGAGAGAATTGTTTGTCCGTTTGTTTGTGCAAATTGGGTCCATTAAATAACCTTCAGATAAAACATACGGTATATAAAATCATACTAAATGTCATTGTCAGAGAAGAGTACTGCACTAGTAGCTTGATGCTTATGAGAGCGCGTCGCGTATGTCACATGAAAAGTGAGAAACTGACAGATTGCTCATACAAAATCTCTCATTATCTCACTTCTTACATGCTCACTCTCACAGGTCTCATGCTAAGGGGGCAGTGCGAAGAAGGGGTGGACAATTAGTTGCTCATATAATTCTCAGATGGTGAAATTATCCTTACTTCACTACTTAATAAAGTTTTGTCTGAGTGTATCCAAAACATCTATAATCTATACAGATATAGATTAGTTTATAATTCGAAAGTTATGATAGTATAAAGACGAAATAGTAATAGAATTGAGTTTCTACTCTATCGAAATTTCTGTTGAAAATAATTTAAGTTGGAAAGAATAATGTAGCCTAATGTTGACGAACGATTTTTCAAACTGATTTATGTAGATTACACTTTGATCATGTGTACCAAAGATGCCGCACTCCGTACAAATTCAACGCACAAAAGTGGACCGCGAGAATACCGAGACTGTTTTACCATTAAATATTTTTTATTCCACATTCTTCGACCTTACCGCCTTGTTTTAAGACCTATTATTTATTGCAAGATCTAGCACGCGACTGTCCGAAAAACAGTAGGCTTGGGTAGATCCAGCTCCGCGAGGTGATTCGAATCACCAGGTTCAGGCTCAGTTCCGGTACTGAATCCCCTTAACCGGGCCGGACCGCTTATCGAATCCGGCTCGGTTAAGAAATTCAGAACTGAATCAAGCAACCAAAAAATACCACGCTTACTTCGCGGAACGTAACGATTGCTATTGACATAAATTTAAAAATCAATTAACTCATATGTATAATGATTCTGTTTGTGTACAGGCTAGGTTCGCTAACATACAAATATTCATATGTAAAAAAATAAATAATATTTAGAAACATCTTAACAACATCTTATAACTTATAATATCTACACATAAATATAAGCAAATCAGAAAGTTACACAACATAAAACACTATCTTATTTATAATAATATCACAATAAATACCATTATTTTTGAAAATATTGATAAATCTATTAAACGAAATTGGCAAACAAAGAACACAAAAGGACAACTCTCTTTTCGTCTCTGTCTCCCGAGTTCAAATTGTATTACATTCTTGTCTCGCTCTCACATTCAGCAAGCAAATGTAACGGTAATAATCGAACCGATCCTGAACCTGATGCCTGAGCCTGTTAGAGAACAATAGAACCGAGCCGGTGCGGAGCGGCCCGGTTAAGCGAACTCGCACCTGATAAGAAAGAGTGGGGCCGGTTAGGCCAATCAGGCTCACGCAGGGATTCGAATCATTTGAATCCACCGAGCCGGACCTACACACGGCTAAAAAACAGTGCTTATCATATAAATAAGCACTGTTTGGCCGGGCCGTTTTTCGTGCTTTGTTGGTGTATCTTTGGTTCGTATGATCGAAGAGATTACAGTTAAACTTTTCACAAACTTTAATTACTACCTCTTTGTAATATAGCAGTAATATAAAAATACGCGATTTCACTCCACATAACCCTAATACCACTTCATCATATTTTACAACATCATCTTATTTATATGGTTATATAACATAACATAAACGTTCACGCCGAATATCCCCGAAGGTGTTGGCAGAGGTACTAATACTTCTGAACATCACATGTCTTTTGTATGGTTATCAAACCAAAAATATATTTTCTTAACAAAAACTCTCATATATAGTACTAAATTCTAATGTTTATTTCCAGATATGCCGGTTCTGCTGGAACCGAATCCGGGAAGGGGAGAACGGGCTATGTCCAGCTTGTCGGAAAGCCTACCCCGAGAACCCGGCCGACTTCACGCCGCTCAGCCAGGAACAGGTAAGCAGGCACATTTTTTTAGATGTCCTACATCCCATTCATTGGTTACAGTACTGAGCTCTGTGCGCTCACATACACATAATGTGTTTATATACAGTTAAATTCATGTTGTTTTGTGAGATAAAGGTACTATATCTCCCTATCCGTTATTACATATTTATAGCTGTTTTGTCTAGGGTTGCCAACTTTTTTTAGCAGAAATAAAGTATATCTGATTTTAAAGGAGGTAAATTAAGAGTATGCACTTATAAAAAAGAGTATCATTTATTTTTATCTTCTAAAAAGGTACTTTTAGCACTTCTTGCAGCATATAACAAATTTTCATTATTTTTAAAGGTATTGAATGAGTCTAAACATTCTAACTCTAGATTTATATATATCAAGAGCTCATTTTTGATTAAATTCTATGAAGCTCTGTTTCTCTCTTCTCGCCACTTCACATTTATGATCGAAAAGACTCTTTTATTCTGATTAAGGGTTTTGCGTATTATAATGCACTAAACATTTTGTAAAAAAAAGAGTATTTTAACGTACTTTATTAGTGTTATAGATTATAGAGTACCACTTGATATAGTGGACAATACTCTATTTTAGAGTACGGTTGGCAACCCTAGTTTTGTCCCTGATTTCTTTCCTAGTAGCTGTTTATGGTATTTAATCTTTAAGTTGGTTTGTATATATCTTTTATTTTAAAATATTTTCCCACTCTGCTTTCAAATTGGCTGAAGAAATTCATATTCTGAAGCTCTGGCTTCTCTTTTTGGGATGTGTAGCCATGAATGTATGTCCAAATATAAAAAAGAACTTATTTCTTCAGGTGGCAGCCATAAAGACGGAGAAGAAAGCCCGCGAGGCGAAACGTCGCAACAAGACCTTAGAGTCTCGCCGGGCTTTGGCCAACGTTCGAGTGGTTCAGAACAACTTGGTGTTTGTGGTGGGGCTGCCCGTGCGGCTGGCCGACCCAGAGGTACCCTACACCTTACACACCTTGCATTGTAGGCCATAACACCCTACACACCTTACATTGTAGACCATGACACCCTACACACCTTACATCATAGGACATAACACCCTACATACCTTACATTCTAGGCCTACACACCTTTCACATCTTACATTGTAGGCCATACCACCATAAACACCTTACATTGTAGGCCATAACACCCTACACACCTTATATTGTAGGCCATACCACCATAAACACCTTACATTGTAGGCCATAACACCCCACACACCTTACATTGTAGGCCTACACACCTTTCACATCTTAAATTGTAGGCCATACCACCATAAACACCTTACATTGTAGGCCTACACACCTTTCACACCTTATATTGTAGGCCATACCACCATAAATACCTTACATTGTAGGCCATAACACCCTACACACCTTACGTTGTAGGCCATAACACCCTACACACCTTACGTTGTAGGCCATAACACTCTACACACCTTACGTTGTAGGCCATAACACCCTACACACCTTACATTGTAGGCCTACACACCTTTCACACCTTATATTGTAGGCCATACCACCATAAATACCTTACATTGTAGGCCATAACACCCTACACACCTTACGTTGTAGGCCATAACACTCTACACACCTTACGTTGTAGGCCATAACACCCTACACACCTTATGTTCACAATGTTCAAGTGGTTCGGAACAACTTTGTGTTTGTGGTGGGGCTGCCCGACCCGGAGGTCCCTACACCTTATACACCTTACAATGTAGGTCATGACACCCTACACACCTTACATTGTTGGCCAATGTTTGAGTGGTTCAAAACAATTTGGTGTTTGTGGTGGGGCTGCCCGACCCGGAGGTATCCTGAGAGGTAATGTCTTAGAAAAAACAATACTGATTGGGTTAAGATATTAATGAGTATGGTTCATTAGATTGTAGAAAGTGTTGTATTTAAACATATGTCTGTTATATATTCAATTTCTTTAAGAAATTAAAAGTTCTCGAAATCTAAATACTAACAGTGCTTATTTGGAAGCAAGGCAAAAGAAAGTAAGAAATGTTTAGTAGGTGAAGCAACTAAAACATTTTTGGGTGGGTTCAGTATTGAACATATAGAAAACAAATTAAATTCCCAAAAATATATTTAAAGGTGGTTTAATGTTAAGTGTTGTTGCAGATCCTGAAACGGCAGGAATACTTTGGCAAATATGGCAAAATTCACAAAGTAGTCATAAACCAGAGTACCACGTATGCAGGCTCACAGGTGAGTGGTTTCCAAATTGGAGGTTATAATATTAATATCAGTAGATTAATATTTAATGACATACTACAAAGTATGTATATTATTTAAATTCGGAAGTTGATCGAGGAGTAGATAAAACTGATTCCTTAGCTCTGGCTACCCCTTCTAGGGATTTATAGCCGTGAGTAGATGTATGTATGTTGATAAAATATGTTCTGTTTTTCAAACAGGCAGACAACAAACTGGTCCCATAAATGTTCCACTATTTTTGAGGATAGTCACGAGAAGGTCCAATAGGTCGTTCTGTTTGCATCAGACTGATAATTTGCCTACCCTTTTTTTTTACATGCGACATGATAGTCCAGTCAGTGTTGGCATTAATCAATTATTTTTTTAATCAATTAATTAATTTGATTAATTTTAATCATGATTACATTAATCATGATTAAATTAATCATGATTAGAAAAGCAATATTAATCATGATTATTGACTTTAATCATTAATCACTAATCATTAATTGATTAGCTTGATTATAAACCTAATACATCCATCAATGTTATTAACTCTACGTAAAAGAGATGATGTTAAATAAATTCACAGATTTCTTAAAATATTTTTATTAATCATTCAAAGAACAAAAAAATAATTTGTAAGATAATTAGTAAATAATTCGAAGAATCATTCAAATCAACTACCCTCCGATCTTTACATTTCTAATTTCTTAATGTTCAAATTACATTTCATAACTACTCTTTTTTCACATAAGTCACCAGATAATTTGTGCGATTTAGGCTTATTTAGCATAGTTGCGAAAGAAAACATTCTTTTTACCGAGCCAGAGGACGGCATTGGTGTATTGTACTTAAGAAACACTTTGCCTACAGGATAACTTTGTAGAAGCTCTCGCTCTTGGCTTACCTCGGCAAAAAAAATTGAAATTATCATATCTGCTCTCTTTTTAGCATCACGGAACCATTAGTTAAGTGTTTGTCTAACTTTGTAATTTATGGAAAAAAAACAGTGTTAAAAGAAGGATTTTCTTTACGTCGAGTCAATAACAACTTTGATGCATACATATTTTGCGTATTGCTTAAGCTGTTCCAATAAATTAAATAAATTCATAAATAGTTAATCAAACAATCAAATTAACGATTAATGATTATGATTAATAATCTTAATCATTTTAAATTTGATTATGATTAATTAATTTTAATCACAATTTTTGATTATGATTCTTAATCATTAATTTTTAATCATTAATCAGATTAACTTTGGGCCAACACTGAGTCCAGTGGGTAGAACACCCGCCCGAAAAACAGAAGGGCGTGAGTTCCAATCCTGGGACGGGCCTACACCAATTTGTCTTTCGAAAGTCATATGTGTGGTTAATTTATCATGGTTGCTAACGGTGAGGGAAGACATCGTGAGGAAACCCACATGGCTGAGTTGTACTTAGTCATGTGACAGTGTATTCGTACAAAACGGCGATAGGCCTGCCCCCTATCACGTGAGTACACTGTCTAAGCAAAACGTGGGTACCTTCTCTGGAAACTAGATGGCGCTTGCCATGTGAGTTCAGGAGTATTGGTACCTCTGCCAACCCCTTCGGGGATAAAACGGCGTGAACGTTTATGTTTTTTTTTACTCCCGACCATTAATCCAAAAAATATGAGATTAAGTGTGAAAAAATCCTTGGTTTTTTTTCAAAGTTCAGTGGGGAGTCCTGCGAGCTATCCAGGGCGTCAACAATGTGGCGACAAATATACATTGCTGTTCACATTTAGAATTTAACCCATTCCTTCACGCGGGGCTCTTACTAGGCGACCTAAATTTTGGGGCCTTTTATCTAGAAACGCTTAACCAGCCATCTTTTTTAGTATTTACCCCCCAACTTCCAAAAATCACTGTTCATCTATTACTCCCAAATTCCGCTACCCTTTTTTAGTTTCTACAAACATATACATACATACATATACTCACGGCTATAAATCCCTAGAAGGGGTAGCCAGAGCTAAGGAATTAGAAATTCCTCAACCACTTTTGGAAAGTTGAGTGGGGATAAGATGGCAAGGTAAAGGTCGCATCGCCCAAAAATCCCTTAAAAGCCCCTATACCGTTGGTCGCCTCTTACGTACACCCACCGGAAAAAAATGGGGTAGTGATATTGTAAGCCGACATTACACATATACATAGTACAATAGAAAAAATACCATATAGTAGCAACCGTGATAGCGCAGTGGGTAGAACACTCGGTTATCGTGCAAACGACTAGTGTTCAAATCCTGGGTCGGGCCTACACCAATTTGTCTTTTCTAAAGACATATGTGTGGTTAATTTATCATGGTTGTTAACGGTGAGGAAAAACATCGTGAGGAAACCCATATGGCTGAGTTATACTTAGTCATGTGACAGTGTATTCGTACAAAACGGCGATAGGCCTGCCCCCTATCACGTGAGTACACTGTCCATGCAAAACGTGGGTACTCTGAACACCAGGTGACAAAGTCACGTGATGTTCAGAAGTATAAGTACCTCTGCCAACCCCTTCGGGGATATTCGGCGTGAACGTTTATGTTATGTTATGTTATATGTAATAGAAAAAAACATAAAGGTAATCCCGTGCCCTCTTTACCCTCAGGGTCCGTCGGCGTCCGCGTACGTGACGTACGTGTCGTGCGCGGACGCGCTGCGCGCCATCCAGGGCGTCAACAACGTGGCGCTGGACGGCCGCGTGCTGAAGGGCTCGCTGGGCACCACCAAGTACTGCGCCAACTTCATGAAGAACCAGCCCTGTCCGAAGCCCGATTGCATGTATTTGCACGAACTAGGTACGTGTATGGACAATATTTACGTGATCAATTTTCTAAAAACTTACTTACAAATGACGGTATTTGAGTTCTACTACCTTAGCATAAGTACAGATCAAAGAATGCCCAGTTTTACACATTTAGATGGGATTGAGAATGTACTCCAAGAGAATTCAAAGAATGTGTAGGTGCCAGAAACGAAAAACAGAGCGCGAATGAAAGATTAAATGTAAACGAAGCTCGCGAGGTTTGTCAGGATTGCATGTATTTGCATGAGCTAGAAAATTAACTAATAAATAAGATATGATTAGTATAACTAAGGTACTGAATGAACATGGATGCCAGTTAAAAGTTCTCATTGCTTGCAGCATTCATATCGAACAGAGAATGTGCTCAACAGGACAGACAGATGTAAAGTTTAATATCCTTACACATAACTTTACATATTTGGATGGGATAAAGACTGTGGTCAATGGAAAAGATGAATGAAATGATTGAATGTAAATCCAGCTCAGGAGGTTTGCCAGGATCGTTTAGTGAACGGTAGACTCTTCCTACCAGGAATGATGATTGATGAGAGAATGATTGTTTTATATCAGGTTAGGTAAGTATCCCATAACCACAAATAAATTTTACTTACTTTGGGGCTAACTAGATCGGTGTAATATATGCGTAAATATTACTTTTAAAAATACACTGTCCTATAGTCTATTCACCCAAACAAGTTAGTACAAGAGCAAGCAGATCGCACGTGATTAGTTGATGATAAGAGAACAAGGGCGCGTTCAGATGTTCATTTTTTGACTGCCACTCGCTAGTTCATATTGTCACTCGTCGTCAATGGATAGAAATATTGAAAATTTATCTGAACAATTTATAATTAATGTAAGTAAGAGAGTAGCGATGACTCAACGGAAAGTTAATAATAAAATTTTAAAATGAAGTATAACATTGTTGTTTTCTTTTCCAAGTAGGCAAACATAATTGAACCAATAAATAAAGAATAAATAAAGGAAAGAAAAATCTCGACACAGGCGGGGATCGAACCCCGCCTGTGTCGAGATTTTTCTTTCCTTTATTTATTCTTTATTTATTAGTAATAATCCCCACATGAGGTCTTCATGAACAAAAAGATTTAAAATAATTGAACCAGTCGACTGCTATTGAGGATCGTGTTTTTAAAAGGTTATATTGTTACTAAAGTGAAAAATTGTGTAAATATGAGTTTTTGAAAATTTAAAATGAACCAATTAGGTACTGACATTGGTAATTTAAGCAGTACCGAACGAGCCTTGTGGATGTATCTTTACATTTCTAAGCGATTGTTTACACCCAACTGACAGTTAATGACGATCATCTGTCCTTTTCATTTGCATACAGATTCATGAGTGAGAGGGCGCTATATTAACTTGTTTCGGTGAATACTCTATAGCAAAACAAAAGGTCATTGTACCTACCTAGGGGTTAAATTGATTTGTGCAACATGTCCGTTTTTATTCACTTTCAAACGGTCAGGCTGTATATCCCGGAAGGGGTCGCGGAGGTATTTATACTTCTGAACATCACGTGCCATTATAGTACCCACGTTTTGCTCGGACAGTGTACTCACGTGATGGAGCTGTGTATAGCCGTTTTTTATGAATTCACTGTCACATGACATAGTAGAACTTAGGCATGTGGGTTACCTCACGATACTTTCCTCACCCTTAACAACCAAGATAAAGTTATCAACACCTATGACATTAGAAAAGAGAAGTTGGTCCAGCCCTACCCAGGAATTGAACCTGTCTGCTTGATAGGCCAGTGCTACTAGCACTTTGCTATCACAATAGTCCATCGTTATATGATTTATTTATATATTATGTACAATTCTCCATACAGGTGACCCAAAAGCATCATTCACGAAAGAAGAGATGCATGCGGGGCTGCATCAGGTGTACGAACGCAAGTTGCACACGCAGCTGTTGTCTGGGAAAGCGGATGAGAAACCCTCGATCAATGGTAGGTTTTATAGTGACATACATACATATGCTCACGGCCAAAATCCCAAAAAAGGGTAGCCAGAGCTTTAGAGCTAGAAACTGCTCAAGACACATTCGGAAGTTGATAGGGGAGAAAATGGCACTTTCGCATTTTAATATTTGGTAAATTTAAAGAATCTTTAAGGGCGTCCCCCGAAAAATAGGTTGATATTGACTGTTTGAAAATTCTATAAAGTCTAATTTGATGATATTAATATGACATGAATAAAATATATGTTGGTGATTAGTCCATGGTGTTAAAATTTGATGTTTAACATTTTAATAATTTGTTGAAAATTATGATGAAAAAAATTGAATTGGAACATGCTTTGTTTTCATAAAAACCGTATAGGCTCCACTGGCATAACATAAATGTAAACTCATTATGTGTCTATATACGCGTAGCTTTAAGATCTGTAACTTTGATGTTTAACTTTTCATTTAAACATTATAGTTATTCAATAAAACTAAATAAACTACATTTATCCTGCGCGCGCGTTTATTCCGTCCCTGTCACTCTCATTAAATTGAACGTAAGAGTGAGCGCAATAGCTGCAAAATGCGGGGAGGCCCTTAAGAGAAATTGACATATATTTTTGACATTCATATTGCAAATAATTATTCAAATAAAAATAAACAAGTAACTCTTTAAATTATGCGTTTATGATAACGATATTCCTTTCTATATAATTTTCTCAAAAATATTCAATCATTCTGTTATTTTAATTTTCAGGCAATCCTAGTACTAATAACAATACGGATAAAGGCAGTTCTAAAGATGGTAAGTATTTATCAAATATTTTATATACAGCGTGTTAGTTTGACGGCGATTGTTACTTCAATATTAATTCGTATATTAAAGTTTAATGCTTAATATCCACCATATGAAATAAACAAAAAGATTAAAACCGCTTTAGCAGAAAAACCTACTTTCTCCATCAGATGGAAAACTGTGGTTATCTACACTAGCCTAGCGCACACACTCCTAGTTCCTACCCGTATAATGTCTCACTCACACAGAGAACAGCGGGCGCGTCATGTGACCATCTAGTCTTGCGCACACTTGCTCGTGACCGTATAAACCGCACTATGACAGCAATGCAAAAAATTTTTGAATTTCGCGGCTATGTTTGATTTTTCTTTGAACTTATCGCCGCGCCTGGTGAGGCTGTGGTCTTAGTCGCCTCGTATTTCAATCCAGTATTAAATATGGGGTAGTGTAATTCAAACATTTTCAAGTAAAAAGATTGATGGATGTAAACAAAGCTAGAGAGGTTTGCCAGGATCGTACGAAGTGGCGATCGATAGTCTCTGCCTACCCCAATGGGAACTAATGGCGTGAGAATATGTATGTAAAAAATCTATCTCTATTAATTAACACCGACGATTATAACAAAACTGTCGTCCTAAATAATCAGCTACCGCTATTTTTGTTTTACTTTACATCTCTGCCTCCCCAATGGGAAGTAACGGCGTGAGTATGTATGTAATGTATGTACTTCATGAGCGTAAGATAATAAAGTTAAAAACAAATAGAGACCCTCGAAACGATGCATTTACTTGGCATAAAATAAAGTGCGCAAGAGATACCTATTCATTCATTAACCGACATCGAAATTGGAGGAGTTCTTGGTGTTTACTAAACTCTCTCGGGGCTAAAGGGCTCTAAACGGGTGTATCTGTACTTTATCACAGTTAACTAAAGAATACGAATAAAAATAACTCACCCCGTTTTGATTGGCAGTGGCAGATCCGGGCTATCACCTTTATTTGCGCAAAACGCAGAACATTTTGAGAATTAATATTATAAAACACCAACACTGAACTTTGCTGGTTCGTGTACGCCATATTTACTCAACACAATCACAACCAGTGTTGCCAGTGCCAGATGGTCAAATATAACACGACACAGCTCAAAAAGTAACATTTACACGAGGGAAGTAACATGACCTGTGAAACACTCGTAGATTTAGTATGCGCGCGCATAAAACGCTTGAGCTAAAAAAAAAAAAGGTCAAACAACAAGCGCGGTACTTCTTCATGAACAATTTCACATTGCCAATAATAGAGAGGTAACTTTTATTGCTACTTTTATAAAACTTCAGGAAAGGAAAGCTTCAGAAATCTGAAAAGTAACACAAAAGTAACATATTGAGTCATGTAACATGGAAGTAACATGAGAGGGTCAAAAGTAACGTAAAATGTTACTTTTGTAACATTCTGGCAACGCTGATCAACAAGATACTAAAACTGAACTCACACTCCGAAAATTAATGCGAAAAATCAAAGTGACATCCAATCATAAGCGACACAAACACAATGAGCTACAAACAACTAACTTAGTACTAATACTGTTCCTTTGATGTAATGCCGACAAGCCCGCCCGACTTGTTGATACATGCAGATTTTGAATTTCGCGGCGATCGATGTTTACGAATTATGAATTTTTCTCTGAACATACTGCCGCATTCCAACGCAGTATTAACTATGGGGTAGTGTTATTCAAATTTATCATGGCAAATAATAACATGTAAAAAATAAGAAGATATTAGAAGCTAAGTTCGATTGATTACTTTACTGGCCTTGATTTGATTTGGCCGCCGGTTAAAGGTCACGGGGCGGGTCGCAGCTGTCAGCTGAGTTGCCCGCCTTGTCATCGCGTTTCACGCATACATTGAGCGTGTTGGTGTCAATAGTACTACTTTCTTAGTGCAAATTTTAACAAAATTTGAAAAAAAATAAGTGTGTTTTTTTTCAACGAATTCTGCCTCTATACGTGATAATTAATCATACTTTTCAAGGAAAACAGTCATTACAATTACACCCTGTATAAACAAAACGTTTTTTATTAACACCAAAAAAGTTATTTCACAAAAGTAATATCCATCCCCCGTAGCATTAGGTGTGTTAGAGCGAGTATGTCATGTGAGAAGTGAGATACTGACGAATTAAGTATTAGCAATATGTCAGTTTCTCACTTGTTATGTGACATACACTCTCACTCACACAAGCCGCATGGTACTAGTGCAAATCAGCTTTTTAATTCCGTCTGTCGAATCTAAAATGTTACTTCAGATTCATAAAAAAGCAAAAGTAAAATATTTGAAAGTAGTCACAGTTGCAATTATTTTATCCATGAGCAGCTGGTAACTTAACTAAGAAAGGCTTTTTTGTTAATGGCATAATAAGTAGTTACTGTATGTGTTTTTCTTCCAATTGAAGATCGATTCAGTACTTTACTTTCAACAAGCTTACATACTTTACCTATATAATATACTATATATATTTTAGCTGTGTAGTGTTGGCTTAGAATAGCACTACCCCATTTCTTCCGGTGGGTGTACGTAAGAGGCGACTAATGGTATTGGGGCTTTTTAAGGGATTTTTGGGCGATGCGGTTGGAGACCCATCACCAACAATCTTTATTTTTACCGTCTTTTCCCCACTCACATTTCCAAAAGTGGCTGAGGTATTTCTAATTTCTTAGCTCTGGCTACCCCTTCTAGGCATTTATAGCCGTGAGTATAAGTAAGTAAGTAAGTATATATTTTACATTAAACAACAAGGTATTAATTTGTCTACAGGTAATCAATCGAACTTCATACCAACGACAGTGGTTGCGTCATCAAATATAAATGTAGTTAATTCATCTAGGTAAGTGTAATTTTAATACTTAATTCTATTTTCTTAATTATTAATTGAATGAAAGTGTCACGAGTGAAAGGAATTAAGTTATGTTTTTGGTCAGATTTCGTTGACTTTGCTATGGCAATAGACTGGTAATTTCTTAAATGTATGGCTTTTTGAGGCAACAGATCAATACACATTCTTATTCTTTGTTATTTTTTATATGATGTCTTGTAGGTACAGCCTTCTTCTATCACTGTGTCATTGATTATTTTCACTGGAAAATAAATCCAGGTCCTTAGTGTTCTTTTCGTAACAACAATGTAGTAGTAAGTGTTTGCAGACTTAAAAGACATTCTGAGGCCGCAGAACGCTCATAATATTATCGTTAACTATATATTAAGTGATATGTTACTGGGCTTCTGTCTATTTTTCATACCATAACTCTCACTAATATTCAATTATTATTTCTGTTGTTTTTTTACTTATTTCAAACGATTTCCATGTCAGATCTAAAAAAGAGTCATCGAATGGTTCGAGCAGCTCTTCATCAAAGGAAGCGTGGCCCAGTCTCAGCTCATCTCCACCAGATTCTTCCTCCAGGGCACAGCTTTCACCCAAACCTAATTCTATAGGTGAGTTTTTATTATCAGAACCATAAAATTGTTATTAAAATGTTTTAATTTTATTGGTATTTGGTTGTAACTGAAAATTTAATAAAAATATCAAATGAGTGCCGAAGATACCAAAGGATATAAAATCAAAGACTCCCTCCATATTTTTAATCAAAATAAACAACTGGTGCGACCTACTAATATATTTTTTTGTATTCCTAGAAAAATCACAAGACAGTGGCTCATCAGAATCAAGTAGTCCTACACAACAAATTATACAACAGATCCAAGCTCCACAACCTAAAACTAATGGAAAAGAAAATCACACAGAGAACGGCAAAATTAGAAATAAAGAAAACGCCACAAACAATCAGAACAACAAAAAGAACAAACAAACAGACAGTCAGAAAGCAAAACAGAAAAACGGCCATAGTATTACAGAAAAGGAAGACAGACAGACAGACGAAGAAACACACAAGCAGTCACAAGTCAATGCGTTATTCGAGAACGAGACAAATCAACAAAACTTCCTCACAAACGAATTAGATGAATTAGAATCAGACAGACACAGTTTATTAGAGAATCACGACTTATTAGATAACAATGATCATAGTTTGCTAGAAGATGATGGACATGATCTTCTAAAAGAAGTTAATAATGAAGCGCTAATGATGCAAAGGCATAGAGAAATGATGAGTGGTATTGAAAGCAATCACATGATGCAAATAAAGAATAATATGGTGAACGGTTATGTGGTAGATAGAGATTCTTTGTATTTAGGTAGTGATAGGCAAATGGCTCAGAAGGAAATGTTGCTGAGGGAACGCAGTCGCAGTGAAATGATGATGAGACAAGGCGAGTTGATGGCAAGGCACGGATTAGACCACAAACATTATATGCCCAATAATAGTATAGGATTGGATTCCACTAGTGATCTTTTAGGTAAGTTGCTTAAGTTGAGTAAGATGTTTAATGTTGAAAAATTAAGTTTATTTACTACATGTATAAACTATTAATATTTTCATGATCTTCTTACAATATTGAAAATCAATCAACTTATACTAATTAAAGTGCCGGCTTAGAATGTCGCTACCCCTTTCTACCCACGGGTGTCGTAAGAGGCGACTAAGGGTTTTGGGGCTTTTTATTGGATTTTTGGGCGATGCGGTTGGAGACCCATCACCAACGATATTTTATTTCTACCACATTCTTCCCTATCAACTTCCAAATGTGGCTGAAGAGTTTCTAGCTCTGAAGCTCTGGCTACCCCTTTTTGGGATTTATGGCCGTGACTATATATAACCTTTATTTTTACCATCTTTTCCCCACTCAACTTCCAAAAATGGCTGAAGTATTTATAATTCCTTAGCTCTGGCTACACCTTCTAGGGAAATATAGCCGAGAGTATATGTATGTATGTATGTTATACTAATTAACCACTATAATATGAAAGTTGTTAGCATTCGTATACACTGCTTTTTGCTTGGAGCAGGTTCTTTTGTACATCTTATTTCTTACTTTTTCCTTTCCTACGATAACAACTCGGTTATGAAATCCTAACAGGATAAGCCAGAGCCTCAGAATTAGAAACACTTCAGACACTTTGGAAGCTGAGGGGAAGAAAAAAGTAAAATAAAGGATTGTCGTAACTTATGGTTCTGTTCATAATTGTTTGCCAAACAGTGTGGACAGAATCGAGCGTATTTATTAGTGCCGTGTAGTGCCGGCTTAGAATGTCACTACCTCTTTCTACCCACGGGTGTCGTAAGAGGCAACTAAAAGTATGGGGCTTATTAAGTGGTTTTTGGGCGATGCGGTTGGAGACCCATCACCAACGATATTTTATTTCTACCACATTCTTCCCTATCAACTTCCAAATGTGGCTGAAGAGTTTCTAGCTCTGAAGCTCTGGCTACCCCTTTTTGGGATTTATGGCCGTGAGTATATGTGTGTATGTTATTTATTATGAATGTACAGTTCATATTAGAACCTATGCTGTTTTTCTAATATTCTACACCAAATATAACCTAAATATTTTTATTTCAGGTGCTAATTATCATCCCAATCACAATATGCTTCCATTTGGCATGCGAGTCGACAACTCCATGCCAAACACACTGCCAAACCAAATGTCGACAAATCATTTAGGCTCTAATTCATTGGTGAACAACCCCCTTACTTCGAATTTATCCGCAAACGCTTTACAAGGCAACGTGGGTGGTAATAACATGAACCATTTAGCAGCAAATTGTATACCGGTTAATTCTATGTCAGCTACAGTGATGGGTGGGTCTATGATAAATAATATGAGCGGAAATTCTATGGCCCCGTTTATGATGCACAGTCAACAGTTGTTACAACAGAGTCAACAGATGCAACAGAATGCAATGGTCAATGGTTTCGATGGTTTACAGAATGGGGTGAGTTTGTTTTATAATTGGCATGTATTTAAGCCTGAATAGTCTAGTTAACAATTGAAATATAGTGTTAATTATTTATAAAAGTCTTGAAAATATGTGTATTATATTAAACTTTATGTTTGATTGTAATGGCATAATTTTATTCCAGATAACTTGTGAAGTGATTTCTCAAATTGTGTTATGTTTTTCTTAGTTTGTTGTGATTTTTCATATAATAGCAGTTATGTTTCTATTGAAAGACCACTATTTATACCCATCAAATTTTTACAATGATCTGATACTGGTATTAAACCCATATACAACACTAGTTTTGTTTTTAAAAAAAACTAACAGATTTCTACTAATAAATGAAGGAAAAATAAATTTCGACGGCGGCGGCGATCAAACCCACGACTTCCAGGTATACGCCCTCGTCGCTCTGCAAATTGAGCCATAGTGTAAAATTTTTCCTTCCTTTATTTATAAGTAATAATCCCCACATGAACAAATCATTCCAATAACAGATTCCTTATCCCCAGTCGGAAGGGCGTTACCTCGCAGAAAACATGGACAAGTTCTTCACGGACTTCCACAAAGCGCAACAGCTGCGACTGCACCGCTCCCCCGCGCCGCACCCGCTGCCGAGGAACGTTCTTAGTGCAGAACGGTTAGAGATGGAGCATAAACAGAGGTACCATTCACTTTTTCATGCATTCATTCATACACTCGTTCATTCATACATACACTCATTCATTCATTCATCCATACATTTATTCATCGGTCCATTTAAAAAAAATCAAAACTTGGGCACTCTGAACACAAGATGATAGTGATTAGTGTACATGCCACACCTACGGGGTAATACGGCATAAATCTTTGCGTTAATGTTTTATACTTCATTTGTTCCATCAAAAGTCATAAATACTGATTCCAACATTAACTTCTAATTCCTAAATTCATTTACCTTTCACAACCTGGTCCTTGATGCCTTTGACCATCATGTAAAACTTGGTTGAAGTCGGATATACCGTTTAGAAGGAGCTAGGTTACATGCGAAATACAAAAGACGGGAGTTCTTCCAATAACGTGAAACATGTATGAGTGATAAACCTTTGCAAGGCTGATTAGCTTGCAATTGGAACCTGACCCGGCACTGACACATCACTACTGCCTCATCATCAATAGACCATTTTCCCCATTTAATTAAACATAAAACCAATACATATCCTAATATTAACATTGCAACAGGGCGGGAGCAGTTAGAGCGGCTGGTGACGGCGACGACGACCTAGACTTCGACCCGTTCAAAGAGACACAGAAGGCTTTAGCGGAGATGATGGCTGAGACGGAAATGATGCAGGGGAATGTTAATAGCGGGTAAGTCACGGTTTTTAATTCTATAATGGAGTAGCATCTCCTTTCTAAAAGTGTAATTTTGAATGGGAATGGGAACTGTGAAAGGTAAAAACCCTTTTCAATAGCAATTTCTAAGGGGAATCTCAAGAAAATTGATTGAAAGTGGCGATCGATAGTCTTTGCCTACCCCAATGAGAATTCGCTATTCTAGCGACATTCCATGGACTGCGGCCGCCGCACCCGTTTACCTCTCCCTGGCTTTGGTCCTTACTAACACTGTTCAATATAGCATAAAATATTCCTCTTACAATTTCGTATTAAAATATATAAAATATTACAATCGCGATGTAAACCGTAGAATATTCCTAACAAACTTTACCATTGTACTATTGTATGAATCTCTCGAAGGATTTGATGACTGTAATTTCCATGTTCACCTTGATCGCAATGTCGATCAAGGTGAAGGCCAGTGGAAATGGAAGATTCAGTCTATTTTTGTAAATTTAAGTAAAAATCTTGTAAACATTTTCCAAAATAAATATACTTGATTGATATTCCAGCGACAGTATGGACCGCGGCCGCCGGGCCCGTTTACCCCCGCCCGGATTCGGCCACGCCGGGTTCGGGCCTAGAGCGCATACACACCAGCAGCCACAGACAGGTTAGTAAAAAAAAAAACAAGTAATAAAATGTATTGTTTTCTAAGACTTTTAAAACAACTATTGATTTTCGGATAGATCATCAGTCATTGGGATCAGTTTTCCCGTGACCATGATAACTGAAAAGTTTTCGAAATGTCGGGTTATAAAAAAACATGTAATAACATGTGATTAAATATCCAAAATTCAATAGTTGCTTTGGTTGTACGAAATAAAATGGTTTTATTGTATTATAACGTTTGAAGTTTTTTTATTGACTTAAATACATTCGGTCATCACTCATAATCTAATTGAAGTTGATTCATTCGTTCATTCATTCATCAATAATTTAACCATGTACAGGTTACGAAAAATTGGACAAGTATGAGTCGCGCACTCAGGATTCCCCACCATGGGTATCTTGTGGTCTTTAATTAATTTACTGACTTAGTAGTTAATAGTTTGGAAGAAAACATGACGCGATGTAGAAATCAAGTAACGCCATCTAGTGCTAAGGCATGGTACTAGAATTTAAGTTTCTTTGTTCGGCAGATTTTCACCAGCTGTCAATCAGAGGTTGCCTTTAGTATTATTTATGATTCTTTTGGATTGTGTTTTCGAGTGCCAAGCAAATATTCCGCAAACTTTATCTAGAGCCCCCACCTAGTCTAAGATACCAATATAAATTATAATTATAATTTGCTGTGTAGTGTCGGCTTAGAATAGCACTACCCCATTTCTTCCGGTGGGTGTACGTTAGAGGCGACTAACGGTATTGGAGCTTTTAAGAGATTTTTGGGCGATGTGGTTGGAGACCCATCACCAACAACCTGTATTTTTACCATCTTTTCCCCACTCATATTTCCAAAAGTGGCTGAGTAATTTCTAATTCCTTAGCTCTGGCTACCCCTTCTAGGGATTTACAGCCGTGAGTATATGTATGTATGTATAAATTATAATATATATTTTTTCCAGCAGGCTACCCCACGGGCGCAGCATCATACAGTGACTGGACACAAATGGACCCGGCCATAATGTCCACATCCGTCAGCTATAACAAACCACCGCACGATTTGCTAGCCACCTTCGCGCAACTCAACACTAATAAGGTATACCACTATATTGATAATCTTTACTTCATACATACATACAAAGAATTAGTAGGGATATTCTAAATCGAAACTTACTCTCATCTTTATACTAACAATAACAAAAACAGCTCTCATCTCTACACTTATAAGGTATACTACTATGTAGATCATATCTATTATACTCATACTTTCATTATGTCTTTTGTGAAAGTGAAATTTTGTGCTAAAAAGGTAAATAAGCTAAGAGTAGAAGAGATATTATGAGGAGGGAGGTGCTCTTTGCCTCACCCTTCGGTATAAATGCATCCTTGGTTTCACACAAACGCTGTTTACTAAACTTATCATTTTAAATGTTGAAATGCTATTAATGAATATTTTAAGCATGCCAGTTGCAAGAGAGCAAAACTTTAACTTATGTTTTTTAAAACCTACTAATATTTAAATACCCCAAAAATTTAGCAAAAATGAAGTCAGATAATACAGAGGTACAAAGGTTCAGATATAGATAGATAGATAAATTAGATAAATGGTTTCCGCAATTGGTCACTACAGGGCCATTTCACGTGGGCCACGGCCGTCATTCTATCCACCCGAGCTCCATCCAGAAGTCAACTAGTTGTGTAATATGTTTTAAGTGATTTGTTATACTACCTGTGTTTTCCAAGTTGGTGTGGCGTTGGTCGTTCAAGGTGTTACACTCGAACATTACATGATTTACCGTCTCTTCTGTCTTCATGCAGGCTCTGCATAGAAGGCTGTCTGTGATTCCTAGTGTAAAGTAGTGTTTGTTTAGTGAGCAGTGTCCCGTTATGATACCTGTAACCATTCGTAGTTTTTTCCTGTCTAGGTTCAAGAGTCTTCTAGTGAGCTGTGGATTCAGGTTCGGCATTGCTTCTTTGGATTGTCGGCATTCTGACAGGGCGCGCCATATTACCTTGTGTTGTTCTTGTGTTCGTTCCCTTAGCCACGTACGATATTGGTTGTATGGGATTGGTATGATAGGTTCCGGTCCTTCTATTGTGTTGCTGGATCCTCTGCGGGCCAGTTCATCGGCCGCGTCATTTCCAAGCGAATTACTGTGTCCTTTTATCCATTGCAATGTGATGTTGTTTTTCTTGGATATACTTTCAAGTGACTCGTGACATTGTAATATAATTCCATTATTGGTTTCGTTGTTTTTCAGAGCGTACAGCACTGCTTTGCTGTCTGACAGTATTCTAATGTTTGTATTTTAAACTTTTCTATTTATTATGGCTGTTGTTGCTAGGAGTAGACCTATACATTCAGCTTGATAGACACTATTGTGTTTTCCTAGCGTTGAGTATGTCTTGATGTTGAGGTCGTATGAAAAGGCTCCTGCCCCTGTTCCCTCATTTGTTTTCGATCCGTCTGTGTATATTCTCAACTCTTTTATGTTGGGGTGGTCGTTTGGTTCTTCCTCAAGATTGACTTGATAGTGTTTGTTGAAGATGTATCTCTTTTGTATTCTGTCGCATGGCCCTGCCAACAGGGGTTGATATTCCATTGCCTCTGCCATGATTGTTGTATGTTTTATTCTGGAGTCTTTACTTAATGTTTTGTTTCGATCAAATCTGATGGTGGCCATTGCTGCTTCTTGTTGTATGTAAAGATGTAAGGGAGGCAGGTTGAACATAACTTGTAGAGCAGCTGTTGGTGTTGTTTTCATGGCTCCTGATATTGCTATGCATGCCATTCTTTGTACCTTCTGTAGGTCTTTTTGGCATGTGCTCAGCACGTTCCTTGGCCACCAGACCAGGGCACCGTATGATATAATTGGTCTTATTACTGTTGTATATAGCCAATGTGTGATACGTGGGTGAAAACCCCAATTCAAGGTTCAGATATTTAATTCATAAGCAGTGATCGACCGTATTAACCTTCATAACTCGATGATATTTGAAACTGCTACAAGACGTATTAATTAGTTAAATATTCTTTCCAGATGTCCACCTCTAATAACAGTGGAAGTACAAACAACGGGGCCTTGTGGAGTGGAGCAAACTCACTATGGGCAAATGGCCGAGTGCCACCAGGCTTTGCCCCACCAAAACCAGAATGCATCGACGCAAAATAAACCCACCACTAAAAATACCACCGCGCCATACAGACCGACAGACAAATATTCTCACGTTGAACGAATAAACGAGTTAAACTTTCATTCGTTCTTTTTAACTTTGTCACTTCATTCATTCATCAGTTCATTAATTAATTGAACGGAATAATGTTGAATTGTTTTTTTAATCTTGGTATTTGACGCGTCGACGCAGAATTTCTCTGAATGGAATTCTGCAGGGTTTACTGAACCTAAAATTAGGCCACTTTGATGGCTGTTAAATGACGCGTCCAAATCATACGATATGTGTTTAACTTGTGATTTAAAGAAGCATATAGAAGAAGCATATTTCATATATATATATATAGCAATAGGGTTCCCTCTATTGGGAATCGGAGCTACTTTGAAACCAAGAATCGATTGATGATTTGACATTAATTTCGGATTTGACTCGTACGTGCAATAATGTTCATAGACTTATTCTGACTCAGATTTTGGTGGAATCGAGTCGAGTTGAGTTTTTCACGAACATGTGATAGTTTGAAGCAATTATCTGTTAGTTGATTTCATGTATGGTGCGACCATTTAGTTCCGGTATTGTAAAAGTGAACGGTTCTTTTTCCTTTGGTGATGTGATCGATAAATCTTTGTATTAGAAAGAGAATATTTTAAACAAGAGAAATATGATAACAAAGAATTTTGTAAAGTAAATTAACATATTCGTTTTATTTATATACTATGATTACACAAAAAGATTTTATTTTTCGGTCATATTTCTTGTTGCTATTTTTTTTTCGTTGATTACTTTGTTCAGGTCGTTTGATTAGTACTTTTGTTTTCGAAACGAAAGTCTTTGCGCAGTTGTGAAAAGTGTCCCCAACTTTCACAACTACGTTGAGGATGAACTTAATAAAGAACCCACGTGATATTATGTAACGTGATAATTGTCACGTGACTAGGAGATGCAAATCAAAAGCAACACTTACAACTATGTTAAACTTATCTTTTTATTTTGAACTATGAAATTGAAGGAATATATGCGACTGTACTTTGAATCGACAGTTATAAAAGATCATTAAAAATTGAGGAAAATTTACACAAATCTTTTACTCATTACACCTTTTCACTTCAAAAGCATGCACCTACTTTCTTATTTAATTAAATATCTATGAAAAAGTTAGCGGTGCTGATGTCAGCTGAGAAGCAGAAGTGGTGTCAGGAGCTGCAAGAGTGTCGGTTCAAAATTACATTACCCAAATTACTGTTACCTAAGGTTGGATCAGGTCTGTTAAGAGGTAATTAGAGTCTGCCTACACTCAATAGGGCATCACGACTTAAAGGTTTTTTTTAAAGGAGTGTCCTCCCGCAATTGAAAAGTACACAAAAAGGCAAAAATAATATATTTAATAATCCAATAAATCAAATAATTTAAATCTTTTTGTTCATGAAAACCTCATGTGGGGATTATTACTAATAAATAAAGAATAAATAAAGGAAAGAAAAATTTCGACACAGGCGGGAATTTTAATACAGAGGTACAGTCGCCATCAGATATATCGGAGCGGCCGAGGTACTCAAATAATTCTGAGCAGCAATAAATTTCAATAAATTCTTTACGGTAAATAAAGTCGATATGATTTAAACATCCAATTCGCCATAAATATATGAGCAGTGGGTTTTCAATTAAATCTGAACACACAACGAGACATTAATATCTGAAGGTACAACTCGTCAAAGTTATCTGCTCAGACAGGGTGATCATAAATATCTGAACATTTAGGGAAAATATACCTTAAGGCACTAGGCATACAGTTTTTAAATTTCTTTAACTTACTACGCTGGAATACATTTTCTACACAACCACCATTTGGTTTTATCAATGTCAAAACTAAAAAGAGTTTTCTGCCGGGAGGTAAAACTAGTTATACGGTTAATATATTATTAGAAAAAAATACTAAATCGTTCCCCACTGACAAACTCTTTTTTAAATGGTTTTGTAGTTTTTTAATTTTCACCGGTACAAAAACATCAAGAGGTAAAATAACTTAGGATTTTTGAAACGTTCTATGCCATTTTTTTACGTTGTACCAGGGTAGCATAAATATAAATGCAGCTTTAATAAAATCAAAAAATAAACTAGTTTTTACAAAATTATACTTTTTCCTGCAGTTTTCTCTAACGTATTATACGTATTCATATATGTATTTATTTATAAATATATTAAATGAGGACAATAAATCTAAAGGTTAATTAATCAAAATAAAAAATATTAAAAAAAAACAACATGAATTCTTAACAAAATACAAAAAATAAACTAACTCAAGGGAGGATTTGAACCCTGAAGCAACGGATTATATTCATGATTTCTAATTATCAAACCGCTAGGCCATGGTGACTGACACGAAAGTGGATGAAATATTGCAAAGCATTCTTACCTATTTTAATTTGGCAGCTTTATTATTACCATAGATATAGAAGCACACAGATTGGCAGTAAGTGACAAACGTCATAGCATAAACGTCAACGAAGGCAGGACCTCTCACGGTCACGATAACAGCCTACAACGATTTTAGCACAAAACGTGAAAGAAAATAATTGACTTATTTTCGTTAATTCTGGTATTTAAGTCCTAACTTTGGTGATTTTTGATAAAGTTATTAATATTTAACAGCGCAGAATCTAAATCAAATACATATTCTTTGGCAAACATAAAATTTTTAGCCATTTATGTCCAAATTGAGACTGTAGTAGCATACATACATATACTCACGACTATAAATCCCTTGACGGGGTAGCCAAAGCTTTCGAATGAGAAATTCCTCAGCCACTTTTAGAAGTTGATTGGGAAAAGGATGGTAATAATAAAAAATGTTTTTGGTGACGGGTCTCCAACCACATCACCCAAAAATCACTTAAAAAGCTCCTATACCCTTAGTCGCCTTTTGCGATCACCCACGGGTAGAAATGGAGTAGTGTTATTTTAAGCCGACACTACACGGCAATACCAGTCACTAATTACCAGTCTATATGCCTTATTAAAGATTTTAAACCAAAGTTTTCAATGTTAATATATATTAAATATTACAACTACATTACAATAACAAATACGTGTTTTTTTATCAATTTTAATAGGGTTAGTACGGAATCCGCCATACTAATGTCACGCACACACACTCATTTAAGCACAGCGTTGTACTTTTTTTTGGTTTCGCCTTTCGTCTTTGTATTGTCAATCTATATACGTAAGTATAGCATAATAAATCTGTAAATATTTGATAAATACATGCAGTGACAGTTATGTGTACCGTTTTTGTAAATTGCCAAATATTTTAATCAAATGTGTCTCTTGTAACAAGACAGTAAAGTTGTTTTTCGCAGATTTATATTTTGTATACCTACTCATTTTATAAAAGGAAAATTCATTACATCTATACGATTACATTTAAACTGTATGCCTAGTGCCTTAAGGTATATTTTCCTTAAATGTTCAGATATTTATGATCACCCTGACTTAGCAGATAACTTTGACGAGTTGTGCTTTCAGATATTATTGTCTCGTTGTGTGTTCAGATTTTATTAAAAACCCACTGCTCATATATTTGTGGCGATTTGGATGTTCAGCTCTTATTGACTTTATTTACCGTAAAGAATTTATTGAAATTTATTGCTGCTCAGAATTATTTGAGTACCTCGGCCGCTCCGATATATCTGATGGCGACTGTACAAAGGTGTCCCGCATGTGTCGAAATTTTTCTTTCCTTTATTTATTCTTTATTTATTACCAATAATTCAAAATTTGAACATTTGTTAATCAAAACTTAATATAAAATCTGCTCATTCAGTTTTCACTCTCTTGGTCTACTGTCGATGTATATTCTTGGATCCTCTCCATCCCACGGGACAGCTTCACCATTGTGCCATATATAGAGACCTCCTGAAATGAACAAACATCTTTCTACATAATAAATAAAGAATAAATAAAGGAAAGAAAAATTTCGACACAGGCGGGATTCGAACCCGCGACCTCGGGTATACGCCCCCGTCGCTCTTGCCAATTAAGCTACCGTGTCAATGGTTGCCAGCGCGAAATTCTTCTATCCTTTATTTCTTTTACACGTTTTAGTAGTGTTTGCGTTTTTTACCCGAGGTCGCGGGTTCGAAACCCGCCTGTGTCGAAATTTTTCTTTCCTTTATTTACCATCACCAACAACCTTTATTTTACCATCCTTTCCCCACGGAACTTCCAAAAGTGGCTGAGGAATTTTATAATTCCCTATCTCTGGCTACCCCTTCAAGAGTTTAAAGCCGTGAGTATATATATGTATGTATCATAAATATTTTTTTCGGTTAGATTAAAGAGACGAAGAAAAATAATAGAAGAGCTTACATACATATAATCACGGCCATAAATCTTGAAAACTCCTCAGTCACATTTGAATGTTGTTAGGGGACAAGATGGTACAAACAAAGTATATGAATTAATTACATACATGCATACATATACTCACGGCTATAAATCCCTTACGGGGTAGCCAGAGTTTTGGAATGAGAAATTCCTCAGGCACTTTTGGAAGTTGATTGGGGAAAAGATGGTAAAAATAAATGTTTTTGGTGACGGGTCTCCAATCACATCGCCCAAAAATCACTAAGAAGCCCCTATACCCTTAGTTGCCTCTTACGATCACCCACGGGTAGAAATAGGGTAGTGTTATTCTAAGCCGACACTACACGGCACTAAATTAATTACGTGCTATAATTATAACTTAAAACTGAATATGCTAGTAAAAATAAAATAAGAACATTACTGGTTGTTATGGTTAGTTAGCCTTAGCTCTAAAAACGTTATTCCTAATTTATTACATCACGACGAGAATCCAAGAGTCCTTTATATGATTACTAGCTTTTTGCCCCGCGACTTCGTCCGCGTGGATTTCATTTTTTGCTTCCAGTTTACATAATACCAAAATACCGAAACACTATCTCAACTTCTGTTTTTTATATTTATAATCCCGCGGGCGTTGTAAATGACATAAAGGACATTGAGGCTTTTTAAGTGATTGTTGGGCGATGCAGTTCGTTACCCATCACTAACAACCTTTATTAAACTATCTTTTATCAATCTATTTCCAAAATTGGATGAGGAATTAGTATCTCTGAAGCTATGGCTACCCTTTTGTGGAATTTATGGTTGTTAGCATATACTCATGAATGATTGATAGATGGATTTCATAAATTCAATCGCACCAAGTTTTATTATAAAATGTAAAAAAAACTCTATATTAACTTTCATTTGCTATATCAACCCGTTAGGGGTTGAGTTCCAAAAATTCCTTTTTAATTGTTCATAAGAATCATGAAACAAATATACCAAGTTTTTATGTTCAGAAATGAGAATATCTTTAGTAAGTACAGATACGGATTGTAGTTTGGCGCTGCGGCGGCGGCCCCGTGCTGCCCCCTACACTGACCGTTGCACATAGGTTGATTTTCAAGTTTTGTGCGGCCAAAATAATTTAATTGTATTAACATGTAAAGGAAGAAGTAAACTAATGAAAAAAGTCATGTTTTCATTCAAACTGACACTTTATTCTAAAATAACTTATATTTACAAGTTTTTATGACAACGGCACAGGATAGTTTCTTTCCGATTAAAGTTTTACTAATATTAACGATACAATTCGTCATCGGAATCCTCTTCGCTGCCTCCCGAAGTATCTGCTACTATCCGATCTTTAAAATTGGGGTCAGCGGGTATCAACAAAGTTTTTGTTTCGGGGCAAAATGCTTTAGAAACCCTTTTTTTCTGCTGCGGTTTGTGCTGCTTATGAATGGATCTGAGCTTAGCAGCAACCTATTAAAAATGTCGCGATTGCAATCTTCCCGCGTAAATTTACGGGCATAGCTTTCCCGGTACATACGGAAGTGTTTGTTCCGCGCTTCCTGAGCCTCCTCTGATAATTGTCCGATGGGTAATAGAGCGTTTTCTATTATTACTGCGCCATGGATTAAGACTTTGTGCATTGTAGGAGTCATTGGTCGCCATGGATAAAGATTCACATACAGTTGGGCAGTTTCAAAGGCATAGTCATCCTATTTTTTTTACTTATTTTTTGTCCATTCGATATGGTCTCTAAAATCACTTTAAGGCGATAAATCAAATTAAAATCAACACCCGTAATGTCTGCAGCTAATTGTGCATTCTCAAAAAACCGCCTGCTGGTATTCCCATCATTGGTGTTCCCATAATTTGCCGTTGGCATTTATTATGCGGTTGTAACAAGGATATATTGTTTTGTTCGCATTTCTTATTACCACATATTGTTGTTTTGTTAGATCAGCTTCCACAAACATCGCTAAAGTTTGTTGAGGTGATAAGGATGTAGTGTTTTTTCCGTATCAATTTGTAATTTGTAAGCTTGTTTATATTTTCCAGCACGTTTAGGAGATTTAGTTATCTCTTTAAGAATATTTGATGCGTTTCTTCGTCTTCTTGATCTTAAAGTGGATTGTGCTGCGTGCATAATGATGTCAGTGGCTACGGTTGATCGGACATCTTTTGTTTTTCTGCGTTTGCTTCGCTCACTCAGCTCTCCAAATGATTTTGATGGTCGCCCTGGGTAACTTTGAGTTTGATTTGGAATTTCAAAGGTAGCATTTAACCATTCCTGATTGGATTTTAAGAAAAAGGCTTCGTTTCTCTGTGATTTAGTCCACTTTTTCTTCATGTCACTTTTAAAGTAAGCTAGTTTCTTCTTAAGCTCTTTAGCATTTTGTTCTGATTCGCCATATATGGACAATTTATGATTTTCCAAATATTGTAATTTTTCATCCAAATTTGACAAATTTTGCCCTTGAATTTGGTCATAGAGCCATTTGCGCGTTACTTTTTTTACCCCAGAAGACCCAGGAGACACTAAAACGAGAAATAATAGAATTTGAAAAAATTTTTTTTTTTTATAATGGCGCCTATAGAACATAATAGCAGGAATTAGCAAGTAATACACACGTCAAAAGAAGGAAAAACATACCAGCTATCGTCCTTCATAAGAATTATAGCGCGATCAGGGGCGAAAGTATTATAAAATTACTAATAAACACAAAAACCATGTGATTTTCATTTTTGAAAACAACCTAAGTTTGGTAGGTTATATCAGACAATATTATCAATTCCGATTGTTAATAAATATAAAAAAATATTGGTATTTACCTGAATTGTTGGAATCCATAACGTTTAATTCACTAAAATGTCTTTGCACAAAACAATTATGCTCCAAAGAGATGATTTCAAGTTAACTCAAAATAACGATTACGTGCGTAGCAGGAGACAGTAAAGTTCCGACTGACCGTACTCAAAGGGCATGCGGGGTGGCCCTTTGCCGGGCCGGCCCATTGTTTTTAGGACTATTGTTAAGCTCTAGGAATGTTACCTGGTTTTGTAACTACAACTTACGGTAATTCAATTTTGGCCGCATAAAACTTGAAAATCAACCTATGTGCGTTGGTGATAGTGGGAGAGCTTGCAGCGATTGCTCGGAGGGATGATTAGTGGTGGATCTCCATCCAAAATAATCGCTAAATTGAAGGGATAGTGCTTGCTATTATTATATATAGTGCTGTTTTAAGCTAACAAAACTTTTTTTTACAAAAAGCTTGAATTACCTGTGATATGAACCCGGGACGATTGATTCATTCATAATAGTTCTAATTAAATATTCATAGTAGTTAGTTATACCGCTACGCCACGGAGACGTTACCGGGGCGGTGTCAAATTTTTATTACGCTTTATTTCATATTAGTCTTACTATTGATAAACAAATTTGTCATTTAAATGTTCATTTATTTTGATGAAAACTGATGAAACCCCTTCATCTTTCCAAAATGAACATCATTATTCATCATTAACAAAGTGTCTGATGTGAATTCCATCGATGATAAAAATAATCGTTGCAATATTTTGAGCCATATATGAGTTAAGGTTTTTTTGATGTTCCTATGAGAACTCTTGCGAATTCCTTAGTTTCAAGGAATCGTCGTCGTTTCATTTAGCTTCTAAATTTACATGTTTATATTCGTTTGCAATATAAGTAGATGTAAAAAAAATATTATACGACAAAAAAAATAGTACATCATCCCTCGGGAGTTCGTTATTTTTGGGGATCCATTATCGTACCATTAAGCTTCTAAATTTTGATTTTTATATTAGTTTACAATATTTTACTTTGTTTTAAACGATACACAGCGCCATCTCCAATGCATCCAGCAAGCAAACAATATTTTTGATATCCCGTGGGAACATTTTTTTTTCCGGGATAAAAAGTCCCTATTATTTAATTTAGACTTCTAACTACACGTCTGAAAAATTTCAAAGTAATCGGTTCAGTATTTACGGCGTGAAAGCGGAACAAACAAACAAACAAACAAACTCACTTTCCCATTTATAATATTAGTATGGAAGTATGGATGTATCCGTGCCTATAATTTTTGGATAAGGTCTTAAGTAAAGGTCTGTATAAGGATTTTATATTTTCTACATTATGTAAACTATTGGTAAGTAGGTACTTTAAATTGAATTTAATGCATTGTGTTGTAAGTTTTCCAAATAATGTGCCGTGAAGCGCCGGCTTAGAATGTCACTACCCCTTTTTACCCACGGGTGTCGTAAGGGGCGACAAGGGTATGGGGCTTTTTAAGTGGTTTTTGGGCTGTGCGGTTGGAAACCCATCACCAACGATACTTTATTTCTACCATCTAATCCCTATCAACTTCCAAATGGCTGAAGAGTTTCTAGCTCTGAAGCTCTGGCTACAGCTTTTTGGATTTATAGCCGTGAGTATATTGCTGTGTAGTGTCGGCATAGAATAGCACTACCCCATTTCTTCCGGTGGGTGTACGTAAGAGGCGACTAACGGTATTGGGGCTTTTAAGGGATTTGTGGGCGATGCGGTGGCTTATTCCGTTTATCCACCCTAAAAAATCCTCCCTAAGGCGGATATTCGGAAACGCGTGTCCGTCTATCCACCCTGAACGGGGTGGATATCCGGAATGCATATAATATGGTTCTTCCGAATTTCCACCCTGCCTACGTACAGTCATTTACAGAAAAAAGACCCTAAGTTTGTAAGATATTTTTATTCAAACTGTAAGTAAGAAAGTAGGTATGTTTATCTTAAGTATTTTAATGTTCACGATGTTCCTTGGACCCATTTTGTGTTGTGTATGTTTCTGTAAATTACTGTACTTGGGGTAAAAAATCGGAAGAACCATATTATATGCATTCCGAATATCCACCCCGTTCAGGGTGGATAGAAGGACACGCGTTTCCGAATATCCGCCTTAGGGAGGATTTTTTAGGGTGGATAAACGGAATAAGCCGATGCGGTTGGAGACCCATCACCAACAACCTTTATATTACCATCTTTTCCCCACGCAACTTCCAAAAGTGGCTGAGGAATTTCTGATTTCTTAGCTCTGGCTACCCCTTCTAGGGAATTACAGCCGTGAGTATATGTATGTATGTATGTATGTATATATATGTATGTTGTAAGTTTGACGATTTAAATATTCCGCATTATATAAACTACTAGTATTACCAAAGAAGAAGTTTTTTTTTTATTTGGCACACAATGAGAAATATAGATAAAGTAAATTTACAACAACAAAAAACGCTTTAAATTGACATTGATGTCTTTTATTGTAAGTTTTCCATATAAATAACACTACCTTCTCTGTACAAAACGTTGATCACGGTGTCAGCAGCCGCGTCCGGCGCCACGTTGCCGGCACCTCGCGTCATGTCGGACATCACGTAGCCCGGGTGCACGCAGTTTACTGGGATAGCTGTGGACATTTACACACATATATAGAACTAGTGGATCGGCCCAGCTACGCACGGGTAGCGGAGTTTTAAAAATATCCGAGGCATTTTCAATCACTGCTCGCCGTTTGTGAAATTTAGCGCAATAGGACTCCTGAATAGTGTAGCTTTGAGATTGTGAAAGCGCTTTAATGAACGGTTCAGTATCTCCGGAAATAAGCGAGAGTTACAAACTTTGCATACATCACACATACACACACATACTCCCGGCTATCTTTTGTCCGCGCAACTGCTACACAAAATAATCCTTATAGCATGATTCAGTATTGACGTGCGACGACGGCGCGCTGGCTTATTTCATGTATAAGTTTGGTGTTTCCATACCGATTTCTATGATTCTTTTTTTATTTAATAGGTAATAATATAAGCTATTTGAAATTAGAGATAAAGGAGAGTATTATAAACATAACAGTAAACAAATATAGTCAGAATGCTCCGAACTGCTAAGCTATCAGCAGTTACGCGTGTTATTGTTAGTCAACCATAAAACATAGACTTATGCTGTTCAGCAATATTTTAATGACAATTTAATGATAATATTTCCATCATACATGATTTCTATGTAACTTTAACCATTAAGGCTTCACACGCGACGGAACCTTGAAAAATGGAGTAACTTTTCCCGTTTTCCCAAAATTTCCCAAAATTCCCCTTCACTATTCTGCTGAAAAGTATACTATAACCTGCCCAGGAGTATGAAGAATAATTGTGCCAAGTTTCGTTAAAATCCGTCGAGTAGTTTTTATTCCCATAAGGAACATACAAACCGACAGACAGACAGACAGACAGACAGACAGACAGAAAGACAGACAGACAGACAGACAAAAATTTTACTGATTACATTTTTGGCATCAGTATCGATCACTAATCACCCCCTGATTGCTATTTTGAAAATATATTTAATGTACAGAATTGACCTCTCTACAGATTTATTATAAGTATAGATTAGAATGTTGGCCAAATTTAAAGATGAGTGGGGAAATAAATAAAAATGTACGGTCATATTATACACAGATCAAGCTAGCCTCAAACTAAGTAAGACTAGTATTATGGGATACTAACTCAACGATATATTTAATATTATTATATGGCACAACGCGGAAACAATCATTTATGCTCATCACATAAATTTTGCTCTCAGTGGGGATCGAACCCGCAACATCCGGACCGAGAAGCTAGTCAAACCTATCCACTCGGCTACGGCTGTCGTCAAAATTATTCTTTGATAAAGGATAGTTAGTAATTCTCCCGCTATAACGCCAAACAATCACTAAAAAGATCATACACTTAGTCACATCGTAGGACACCCATGTTAAGAAATGGGTTAGTGCAATTCTTGACACTACACTACAATTTAAATCCTTTTGTTCATGAAAACCTCATGTAAGGATTATTACTAATAAATAAAATAAGAAAAATTTCGAATTTTCATGAACAAAAAGATTTAAATTATGTGATAGGCGTTTTCAACATTTGCATTCTATCTGAAAAGGTAGACAAGTGGCCTTCCGAATTAGTAAAAATTCGGAGGTATGAAACGCAAACACTACTTAAACGTGTAAAAGAAATAAAGGATAGAAGAATTTCGCACTGGCAGCCAATTGACACGGTAGCTTAATTGGCAGAGCGTCGGGGCGTTTACCCGAGGTCGCGGGTTCGATCCCCGCCTGTGTCGAAATTTTTCTTTCCTTTATTTATTCTTTATTACTACACTACAACTAAAATGGAACGCAGGAACATGGACTCTAATCTCTACGCAGGTGTGTTGAGATATTTATAGAGATAGAGAGATATGTAGAGATTACTTTCATTCAGAGATTCAGAGAAGAGTTAGCCAGAGCTTCGGTTTAAGTTAAGTCTGGTCGGTATAAGTCTGGAAGTTGGGTGGGTAATAGATGGTATAAACTACTTATAGACCGATATAATGTAAAACGACGACCGTGATAGCCCAGTGGGTAGAAAACTCGGTTATCGTGCAAACGACTAGTGTTCAAATCCTGGGTCGGGCCTACACAATTTGTCTTTTCTAAAGACATATGTGTGGTTAATTTATCATGGTTGTTAACGGTGAGGGAAAACATCGTGAGGAAACCCACATGGCTGAGTTGTACTTAGTCATGTGACAGTGTATTCGTACAAAACTTTTACGTGAGTACACTGTCCATGCAAAACGTGGGTACTCTGAACAGCACACGGTCACGTGATGTTCAGAAGTATTAGTACCTCTGCCAACCCCTTCGGGGATATTCGGCGTGAACGTTTATGTTTATTATTATTATGTTATAATGTAAAAATAAAATATATTTTGAGATACCAAGTTAAAATTAGTAAATTAGAGGCGTTTAATATTAATGAACTCTTAAATCGGCATTCGTATTAAAATACGAACAAATTTGTCCTCGTGTATTGGAAATGTTAATGTGTGAAAGAGTGGCAGAGGTACTCATTATATCCGTTGTGGGTTTAATTAACTCTAAAAACGAAATTCCCGTCTTTGGATTGTTGCTTCATTCATGCATATTTGATTCACGTTGAAAATGACTTGACAAAGGCAAGATTGACTTCGAATGTTTTGAATAACGGTTATAAAATCTCCACTATGTTTTGTAATTCAAATTTACTGACGTCTGAATTTCAACCAAATTTGGTTTGGAAACATTAGAATTTCAAATTATTTATACCTTTGCCAGTTTAGTTACTACATTTTTATATTAAAGTAGTAAATATTGGGTATGGCAGCAGAAGCATGTGAGCAAAGTGAAAGCAGTATAGATGAGGAACCTAAAAATCGGAATCACTGGTTATGAACGAGTTTGAGAAATAGTGTGGTTCGTCAGATATACGGCACGAAAGATGATATTGTGTCAATAAGATAGAAAATGTAATTTTAAGATGGTTTGGGCACATAGTGAGGGGAGGATCGATGAAAGTAAAATAGTAAAAAATAATTATAGAACCGATGTGGATGGTAATATCAGTTGAGGGCAACCACGACACATTCGTACAAAGTGGCTTTACACTACACCAAAAAGAACTATGTATTTATTTTAATTGTGACGAGGTAATGGGTGACGTGTCTGAAAGTATGATAAGTATGGAAGAAATTGTAAAAGCGATGAAAAGTATGAAACTAGGAAAAGCGGCAGGATATGATAGGATATGTGTCGAAATGCTGAGGGCTGGTAAAGGGTTAGTGGCTTCTTGGCTGTTTTTCCTTTTTTGGAAAATGTGAGGAAGATATTGAAGGAGAGTTAAAAAGGGAAACGCGGTGAATGGAGCCATGAACAGTCTGATGTTGAGCCAGTCGTTGTCAGAAAAGGCTCGAATGGCTGTGCATAATGCTGTTCTGGTTCCCACGCTGATGTATGGTAGTGAATGTTGGGCATGGCAGAAGAAGCATGAAAGTAGAGTTAATGCAGTGGAAATGAGATCCCTCAGAAGTATATGTAATGTAAGGCTGTGTGATAGAGTGAGAAATACTGTGATCCGTGAACGAGTAGGTTTGAAAGATGACGTAGTATGCAAGATAGAAAAAGGAATGTTGAGGTGGTTTGGGCACATAGAGAGGATGGATGAAAATAAAGTAGCGAAAGAGATATATAGAGCCAATGTGGATAGGATTGTTAGTAGAGGACGGCCTCGTAAAACGTTTCTTGACCAGATAGAAAACGTTCTTATAAAGGCGGGGGTCCGAAGTGAGAAGAATAAAAGAGCATGTATGAGAAGAATAATGAATGTAAGGGAAGCAAGAGAGGTTTGTCAAGATCGTACTAAGTGGCGATCGATAGTCTCTGCCTACCCCAATGGGAATAATGGGCGTGAGTATAAGTAAGTATTTATTTTGTGATTGAGTTGCAAATATTATAATAAATATTAGAAATCCTGATGTGCAATTGGGATATTTAGTGTATAAGACAATATGTTAGGTGCGTTTTTTTTAAAGGGTTTTAGTGTTTCAGTTATCTCTAAAAAAAGTCTTATTATATTTTTAATTATAAACCGATTTGAAAACTTTTTTGGGTCAATCATTTAAAATGTATGCGTCAATTTTATGTAGTAGAGCTAATAAAATTTTCCACTATATATTTTATTTAGGTATGATGATTGAATTTACCTACTATCTATTTCGATATTGACTAGTAAGTCCCTTCCAGCTTAGCACGGATAGTGTAATTCTACTAATACGATTCTGCAAGCCACGCAATAATACAAACGACATTTTTAATCACTGCTCAGCCCCTCTTCAATTTAACGTCATGCTATTTAACTTATTTTATATCTGTTTCTCTAATCTCTTTGGTGAAAGATTTTTAAATCGGTTTAGTAGCTTCGAAACCTATTCATTACAAACATACAAAAGTTCAATATATATATGTTTATATATTCAATATATAATATATATATAAAGCTTAGTGCTACCATATAGACTGGTACTTTGACTAGACCATATTTTCAGAATATCTCAGAATTGATCAACTTACGTTTATACGTCTATACAATGTCAATAGGGTCTTTTCTGGTTTCATAAAAATATGTGATGCTGCAAATTAATTATTTTCGTTATTTAGATTTTAAATGTCATTGCAAATAACCCCTTAAATAGGATGTGTCAACTGTACAACTCCCTATTCAAAGACAAAGACACAAACGCTCCTGACGTCTATCAACACACTCTACGCACGTTCAAAATAAAATGTCTCACCGCAGTGCGAGACTTTAATAAAGGATATAGTTAGTAGGATATATAAAATTATTTCATAATTTTCCATAATTTATTACTTATGTTGTTTTTATGTTGTGCTTATTATGTTAAAATCTAGCCCCTTTCCCTTTGTAAATAGTCTTCATTTTATTTGTAAGTTAAATTAATGTTAGTGAATTAATGAATAATAATAACAAAAAAAAATAAAATAAAAAAAAAAACTATACTAATATATTTTTTAAGTTGTCATCTCAACTGATTATTTAATATCATGCTGTGTACACAGTTTTTTGGTATTATGTCCGAATTTATATTATTTTTTAAATTTTGTATACCAATGCTATGTCATAATACTGTTTGTGTGCCAAATAAATAAATAAATAAATAAATAAATAAAATCTAACATATTTAAAGTCATATAACATCAATAAAATATACTTTGTAGAGTTTGGAACAACCGAAATTAGCCCATTTTTGATGCTCTTCACCTTGAATCGTACACATGTGCAAATTAAATTAATTATCATGTACGAGTTCCTGTAAAGTTAACAATATTTTTTATGTCTTAAAATATAATGCGTATTAACCTTTTTTTTTAAAGAATGGAATGAATATATATTTTTACACGAGCAGTACCTACTGCGATTCGAAACGATTCTGTTTTCTTTTCAGTGTCCTTATACCTATAAGGACACTGAAAAGAAAACAGAATCGTTTTAAGATATTGGATTGAATCAGGCGTTACTTTGGGGAAATCCATAACAATACAAATATTAATAAGTTACTTCACTTAATTCCGCTAAATACCTGCAGTGTTCATGCAACATGCACTGTGCACCGCCCGCGGAATTAAGCGAAGTAACTTATTAATATTAGAATCGTTTTAACCCTTAAATTTATTTCTCTTTAGTTTGTAGTATAAAAATTGCTACTACTCACTAATCACTAATTATTCGAACTTAATATTGAAACATCAAAAAATAAAATCGCCAAAATGCTATCACTCTGGGCAATCTTATTTCACATACATACATATACCAATGGTGATAAATCCAAAAAAGGGGTAGCTAGAGCTTCAGAGCTGGAAACTCTACAGCTACATTTGGAAGTTGATAGGGGACCAGATGGTGGAACTAAAGAGTCGTTGGTGATGGGTCTATAAACTGCAATATCCAAAAACCACGTAAAAAAACTCACACCCTTAGTTGCCTCTTACTACACCCATGGGTAGAAAGGGGTAGTGAAGTGACATTCTAAGCTGGCACTACACGGCAATCTTTTTTAAATTTGTTATTAATAAGCATCGATATGAAATGTATAACTCACCTCGACTTTTTAATATCCTATTCAGTATAAACGTGTACGCATTTACAGCAACTTTCGAAACTACATACGGAGAACTTCCCCAATAGTTTATTTCTGTTCCCGCTCTGACATCATTTAGGTAACCATTCATGATTGACTTCAATTCATCAGTCGTCAATTCCTCTCTTTGCAATATCTTTCGCAGCTCCATTGATGGTAACCGCGATAGATGTCCAGAAGAACTAGATACATTTAGTATTCTACCACCGTTTTTAATAAGCTGTAGAAATCGTTCTGTAAATTCAACTGAAGCGAAAAAGTTTACGGCTATAGTTTCTTCCGCTTGTTTGATGTAGGGTTCTTTTGCGTCCTTTAAGAATAGTATTCCAGCATTATTTATCAATATGTCGATACTTCCGTGCTTTTCTTTTATGAAATCATAAAATTTATTGACACTTTCAATATTTGAGATGTCGAGTTGGTGAAATAGCGGCTTGCAACTGAGATGCTTTAGTTTTTCACACGCTTCTTTGCCTCTTAATTCATCTCTGGATGTTAAATACACTGTGGCATGATTTTCACAAAGTCTTTTCACAATCGAAAATCCTAAGCCCTTATTAGCTCCTGTGACTATAATAACTTTATTAGCTAACATATTCTTTTAAAGTTAACTAGATTTCTTGGCAGTTAAAAATGTACTGATAAGATGAGAGTCTAACCAAATATTATTGCGTAATGATAATAACCATAAGTTTTATATGTACATTGACATCTGTAGTTGACCTTGGTGATAAGTTATATTTAAATTACTAGGAAAATTAATGCATTAAACCTTTATCTGAATTCTAAAGTTGTGGCATAATCCAACTGCATTTAATATAACGACGTACGTGCTCTGCGTCGGCTTAAATTAGCACAATCCCATTTATTCCTCTCAATGTCTAAGCAACTTAAGGGTCTCGAATATTGTAGCCGATTGGGTGATGATGTTGTAAGAAAATCGTACTCTCCGCTATATACTACTCTAAATGTTTAAAAGGTTTGTAAAGCTGTGTATGGCAGCGAATGTTGAGTGTGGGTGTGGCAGAAGAAGCATGAGAGCAGAGTGAATGCAGTAGAGATGAGGTCCCTCAGAAAAATGGGTAATGTTAAATTATAAGTAAGAAATAGCTTTATTCATGAAAAGTGCGGTGGTATTGTAGAAAGGATAGAAAAAGGAATGTTGAAATGGTGTGGGCACATACATATATTGTAGAGAGTATGTATGATAGCATATTGGTGAAAAAGATCTATAGAGCCAATGTGGAAGGTTTTGTTAGTAAAGGACTGCCCCGGAGAACTCATTTGGATCAAATAGAGAATGTGCTCAAAAAGGCAGGTATCCCGAAGTATATAGAAGATATAACCGAAGCTAGTGAGGTTTCTCAGGATCGTACTAAATGACGAGCGATAGTCTCTGCCTACTCAATGGGAACTAACGGCGCGACTATATGTATGTTTGTAAAGCTCTGTTTACCCTTTATAAGCATTACGCCTGTGTGTATATACTTTAGTATATATTAAAATGACCTTAGTGTGGTCAATATATGAGATGAAGAAACTATCTCTTTCGCACTTCTGAACTATTGCATATAATTATATTTTATCTCATTCTAATCGACACGAGCTCACGATAATTACGAACGTGCTACGGCCCCAGTTTAACAACCCTCCAGCTTTTCCACTCTTCTCTGTTAAAAGTGAATCTTTAACATATGGGTATAAGTTTAGTAAGGCAAACCACTCAACCGATTTTTTTACCTATAGACATGTACAACATTCATAAGAAATTAGTCTATATACCATCACGATAAATATTAATAAGGGATGAGCAGTAATTAAAGAAATTTTATATACTTGATAAAACACTATCCGTAGGAAGATGGTGTGGTTTACTAGTTATTCATTAATATTAAGACTATAGACAATGTCTGTAGTAATCATTTTTTACGAAATGATAAAACCGATAAATAAAGTAAGTGGCAAGGGATTAAGATAAAATAATATTATTTTACACTTCATTAAAATGGTTTATTTAGAGATCCTTGACTGTTACAAAGTTATTATGGTATATAGTATAGTATAGCAAATGATATTATATATACATTTTTTCTCACTTTGCAATGGGGATTCTTATGAAAAATACTACCAATAATATGGGAGCGAAGCTACCTAATCTAACTTCTAAACGGTATATCCGACTTCAACCAAATTTTGAATCAAACCAAATAAATATTACCATTGAGGATGATCACCCTTTAAACTTTCCCGTGTAAGTCTATGGGAAACTATTGTAAACAAATCTGCTATCTCTTTAATGCTGTTCAGCTTCGCTCCAAATTTTGGTATTCGAGGCTTTATGGCCCAACTAGTTTAAATGTTCGATCTTTAATTGCTAAAATGGATTCAGTTTAGCTTAGCTTAGAAAGAAAGAGCCCGGAATAAACGCAGGAGAATCGGATTGAAACCCTGAATTCTCTACATCATTGTCTTCTTAGGTTGTGGGTGTAAAAATCTAAATGGCTGACTGAAGCAAAGTCACATGACCGATATGGGAACAAAGAAGCGAGAGAGTACATTGCCTAGGCCGATTAAAAACTTCTCGTGTAAAATTACTAACGTCGTGTGATGTAAAGAATAATAATAATAAGTATACGAAAGTATTATAAACAGATCAAGTTAGCCCCAAACTAAGTAGAACTTGTGTTATGGGATGCTAATCCAACGATATATTCAATATTATATAATATACATATAAATAACATCCAAGACGAATAAACAATAATTTATGCTCATCACATTATGTTGCTCTCAGCGGGGATCGAACCCGCATCCTCCAGACCGAGAAGCTAAGTATCCAATAGGCCACGGACGTCGTCCAAATAACAAACAAACTTAAAGTTTAGGCCGTTAATTCCCGAAGGAGTGGCAGAGTCTGAATGAACTCATTGATGGTATACAAATGAAGCTGGAGAGGTTTTCCAGCATTGTACAAAGTGGTGATCTTTGTCTACCCCAATGGGAACTACTAACGTGAGCATATTATGCTTTACCACTTTCTACCCACGGGTGTCGTAAGAGGCGACTAAGGGTATGGCTATTGAAAGTGGTTTTTTGGCGATGTAGTTGGAGTCCCATCACCAACAATACTTTATATCTACCACCTTGTCTCCTATAAAATTCCAAATTAGCTCTAATGCTCTGGCTACATCTTTTTGGGATTTATGGCTGTGAGTATGTATGTATGCTAAAAATAGTCTACGGAACCATTTTCACGTATAACGCCCTGGTATAAAAACCACCGTGACCTTTGTTCGTTAGCTACCGAACTTGACAAAGTCAAGGTCTGCAATATTGACACATTAGGCGCTAGATCTAGCTCTTTCTCAGTGAATCACATCAACATCGTAGGATTGTTTGTTTGTCTGATGAATATTGCTATTATATTAGACACTTGTGGTGATATAGTATACAAAGGCTCTGCCTACCATAAGTTATTGAATTAATTGCATAGTTTAACTTTTAATTATATTAATATTGTTATTTTATTTTTTTAACATTTATTGATTAAGTTTATTTTTATTTATTGACATTGTGTGTTTTAAAACTATTGTAATGATTAATTATGGATTTTATTATCTGAGAAATAAATGATTTGATTTTATTTGATAAGAGTAGTTCAAATTAGAATGTTTCTTAAGAATTAGTAAATTTAACGCTACCTGTGCGAATCTGGGAGGCGGGCGGTTTACTAGAGATATGGAGACGTTTTTAAATATAAAAATTAAACAATTTATGTAGATGAACTCTACTCTTACTTTATTTTTTAAGAGAATACAATACATAACTTACGCCATAATTTGATTAATATTATTTACTAGCTATTTATTATGTGCTATATAACGCTTATGCTTTCTTTTATCATCATCATCAGCCAATAGACGTCCATTGCTGGACTGAGGTCTCCAATTAAATATTACATCTAAACCTGTTAAGGGCGTCCCCGGAAAAATAGGTTGATATTGATTGTTTGGAAATTTTATAAAGTCTGATTTGATGATATTGATATGACATGAATAAAATATAATAATAATAATAATAAAAATCTTTATTACAAGAAAATCTTAAAAACTATTGTACATGTAGAAAGAATTAAATGTGTGTATAGATCTGGGGTAGAATGATTAGTCCACCCCTGAACTAGGCAAGGCCTGTCTCTCAGGGGAGGGCGCTCTTCCTGACAGTGAATACAATACACAGTTTTAACAGTATACTTATAATCTAAAATCTACATGTTTAATTAGGATAATTTTCATGGTACGTAAGTACTTAAATGCGAATAAGTATACAGCTTTATAAGTGAATGTGATGAGTGAAGTGAAGTTGAAAGTGATGCTGTTTAAAAATGAATGAAAAAGTGAGTGTGCGGTATTATATTTTTTTTTTTCGCTAATTTTATGAGACTGTTTCTAGTAGATTTTCAGTCTGGTCATAGTCAAGTTCTTGCAACCATTCAGTAATTGTTTTTATACAACCTATTTTTGTATGCTTAATGAGATTAACACTGTTATTTATTTTATTGTATAAATATGGCCCAATAATATAAATAAATCTTTTAGCAAAATTGGTACGATGCTGACAGGTTTTGAAGACTATATCCTTCCTTCTTTTGTCTTGGTTTGCATGTGTGATATCGCTTTTAAGGTGCTGGAATGTAATGACTGCTTTTATGTAAAGTTGTCTTACTGTTAGGACCTGACAATATGAATACAGTTCCTTCGTTGGAAAGAGCAAAGGCTTATAAGTACAAACTTTAAGAATAGCTCTTTGAGCGACCTCAAGTTCCTTAAGGGTGGCTTTGCTAATATATATGTTGCTTTAATATATGTTGGTGATTAGTTCATGGTGTTTAAATTTGATGTTTAACATTTTAATAATTTGTTGAAAAATATGATGAATAAAATGGAATTGGAACATGCTTTGTTTTCATAAAAACCGTATAGGCTCCACTGGCATAACATACATGAGAACTCATTATGTGTCTATATACGCGTAGCTTTAAGATCTGTAACTTTGATGTTTAACTTTTCAATTAAACATTATAGTTATTCAATAAAACTAAATAAACTACATTTATCCTGCGCGCGCGTTTTTTCCGTCCCTGTCACTCTCAGTAAATTTGACGTAAGAGTGAGCGCAATAGCTGCAAAATGCGGGGAGGCCCTTAAGTGTATAAATAGCCCTTTAAAATAAATATAGTTTTGTTCCATCAATTATACAGCGCGTTAAAGCTTAAAAAGTGTAAGAACCTGCTAGTAGTCTTAGATAGAGGCAGTATAGTAACACTGTGTATCGCCAGTCGGCTATAAGGCGCTACGATAATAGCTCTGTCCGTTTGAGAAGTTATATTAGGTCTGTGTTTAGGTTAGTTAACAACTAATTTATTTATACGAAAATTGTTTTTGTGAAACTCCTGGATTTTTGTGATATTTTTAACATACGTGTCAGTAGTATGCGATGTACTGTGTTTTTATTTTACTTATATTATTTTTGTTGTGAGGTGTCTCGGCTTAGAATAACACTAGGTTTTTTCCGTGAGTGTCGTAAGAGAAAGGTGACTTAAGAGTTCGGGTTTTTTCTTGGAGACTATCACAAACAACCGGTATTTTAAAACTCATTCCCCACTCGATCACCAAAAGTGGCTGATAATTTTCTGATTCTGAAGCTCCAGCTACCTTTAAGAAGTGGTCAGTTAAATAAAACAGTTCTATACCATCAATTTTGCAGCGCGTTTAAGCTAAAAAGTAATGTAAGAACCTGCCAGCAGTCTTAGATAGAAGTAGTATAGTAACACTGTGTATCGCCAGTCGGCTATAAGGCGCTACGATAAACGCTCTGTCCGTTTGGAAGTTATATAAGTTCTGTGGTTGGTTAGTAAACAAATTATTATTTATACGAAACTTGGTTTTGCTATAGTCCTGAACTGTTTGTGAAAGTCCTGATTTTTGTGATATTTCGGGGTGTGAGTTGTTTAGGATACGTGATGTTTTTATTACAGTATTAATATTTGTGATGCTGTGTACAGTTGGCTTAGAATAGCACTACCCCATTTTTTCCCATGGGTTATCGTAAGAGGCGACTAAGGGTATCAGGGCTTTTTAAGTGATTTTTGGCAATGCGGTGGGAGACCCATCACCAAAAACTTGACTTCCAAAAGTGGCTGGCGAATTTTCTGATTCTGAAGTTTTCGGCGATACTGTTAGAGATCCATCACCAAACACTCTTATTTTACAAGCTTTCCTCATTAAATTGTCAAGAGTGGCTGAAGAATATCATATTCTGAATCTTTGACTACCCCTTTTAGGGATTTATAGCTGTGAGTATAATATATTAATTTACTTGTTCTTAAAAAAGAGTTAAAAAGGGAAATGCGGTGAATGGAGCCATGAACGGTCTGATGTCGAGCCAGTCGTTGTCAGAAAAGGCTCGAATGGCTGTGCATAATGCTGTTCTGGTTCCCACACTGATGTATGGTAGTGAATGTTGAGCATGGCAGAAGAAGCATGAAAGTAGAGTTAATGCAGTGGAAATGAGATCCCTCAGAAGTATATGTAATGTACGAGTAAGGCTGTGTGATAGAGTGAGAAATAATGTGATCCGTGAACGAGTAGGTTTGAAGATGACGTAGTGTGCAAGATAGAAAAAGGAATGTTGAGGTGGTTTGGGCACATAGAGAGGATGGATGAAAATAAAGTAGCGAAAGAGATATATAGAGCCAATGTGGATGGGATTGTTAATAGAGGACGGCCTCGTAAAATGTTTCTAGACCAGATAGAAAACGTTCTTATAAAGGCGGGGGTCCGAAGTGAGAAGAATAAAAGAGCATGTAAGATAAGAATAATGATTGTCAGGGAAGCAAGAGAGGTTTGTCAAGATCGTACTAAGTGGCGATCGATAGTCTCTGCCTACCCCAATGGGAATAATAGGCGTGAGTATAAGTAAGTAAGTTGTGCTTTAATAAGCCGTGTTTTATTTATTCACATTCATGTTTGTAAATAAAAATATTTAAATAAATATAAGTGATAGAGATTCTGTGTGAGAAAGGTCTGTATTTTCTTTGTTGTAAGACATTCAGAATATCATCTTTTGTGTATATTGTACTTAGCAATTACGCCGTATGTTTGTTTCAGTCAGATAACATATATGCCCTTACCTTTAGCTTATATAGTTTAGAATATGTGGCTTAGAATAGCACTAACTCGTTTCTTCCAATGGGTGTCGAAGGCGGCGACGTAGGTTTTTGGGCTAGTTAGATTAATTAATTATTAGGTTTCCGCCCATGGCTTTCTATTGGAACTTTTGTACATGGGTCCTAGCTGTCTTACTCAATCCACCCTAATTACATCCGATATTTTCCAAGTTATGCTGTGCTGATGCTGCTATGCAAGTAGTGCTGTGTAGTGTCGGTGTCGGTGGGTGTACGTAAGAGGCGACTAACGGTATTGGGGCCTTTTTGGGCGACGCAGTTGGAGACTCATCACCAACAACCTTTATTTTTACCTACTTTTCCCACTCACATTTCCAAAAGTGGCTTAGGAGTTTCTAATTCTTTAGCTCTGGCTACCCCTTCTAGGGATTTACAGCCGTGAGTATATGTATGTATGTATTTTTCAAGTTGTGCTAAGTCTTTTAAAAAGTTTTTTGTACTACCTGTGTTTGTCCTATCTACTGTGTACGGACTGTTAAGAGCCTGGCACTCAAACATGACGTGATTTACTGTCTCCTCGGCCCCCAGGCTTACCGTGGTGGGCTGGTTTTTGGGCCTCTAGACTTTTTACGATGTGTTTGGAGACTCACCACCAACCATCCTTTATTTTACTAATTTTCCTTATGGGGATTTGTATATGTATGTTCTTTAAGCCGTGTAGTGCTGGCTTAGAAGATCGCTACCCCTTTCTACCCACGGGTGTCGTAAGAGGCGACTAAGGGTATTGGGGTTTTTTATTGGATTTTTGGGTGATGCGGTTGGAGACCCATCACCAAAAACCTTTATTTTACCATCTTTTCCCCACTCAACTTCCAAAAGTGGCTGAGGAATTTATAATTCCTTGGCTCTGGCTACCCCTTCTAGGGAATTATAGCCGTGAGTATATGTATGTAATGTTCTTTAAGGAATACTTAAACTGAAAGATAAACACAGTAAGTCTATCCTAAAGGTTCTGAATCCAGAAGTCGTAACCTAATAAATTATAGTTGGTGTATTATAGATAGGGGCTTTATAAAAGTGATGTTTGCGCGATACGGTTGGAGACCCATTACTAAAATCATTTATTTTGCAATCTTCTCCCCACTTTACTTTCAAAATTGGATGAAGAATTTTCTGACTCTGAAGCTTTGGTTACCCCTTTTAGGGATTTATAGCCGTGAGTATATGTATATAATCAACATACATATATTCACGGCTATACATCTCTAGAAGGGGTAGCCAGATCAAAGGAATTAGAAATTCCTCAGCCACTTTTGGAAAATTGTGTATGTGTGTATGAATGTGTGTATGAATGTATATATGTATTATAGATTTATGTGAAGTATTTATTTGTTAGAGGTCACTAACTTGTGCTCGTGAAACGATATGATTGCCAATTGTACTTCAATAAAGATTTATCGATTCTTTATACCAGTTGTTTTGACTTTATAAAATAAAGAATGGTTGATGACGATCTCTTTCTAGTCACATCGCTGAACAATCACTGGGCCTTCCCGGTAAAATAGTTTGATTTTCATTGGTTTAAAACTCCATAAAGTCAGTTTGAAATATAAATGATGAAAAAAAAAATATTTCAACATATACTATATTTTCATAAAAAACCCATAAAATGACCAAGATCGTAGGTCGCCTTGTATTTCGGCGGAAAGTAATGGAATTGTGTTATTCTAAGAGCTATTTTATTAGGAATAATAAATTTCTCAGCCTTTTGTGGAAGTCAAGTGGCGAAAATATTGTAAAATAAGAATCGTAGTAATGGGTCTCCAACCGCATCACCAATCTTCTATTATGATCACCCACGGGCAGAAATAGGATAGTGATCTACATTAATGCCCCTCAAGGTAATGAAACCCATTTCAAACAGTAGACATATATTTATGGACATACTAACAAAAATATGATAATATTAAGGACCAATAACCAATATTTTAATTCTAAAAACATAAACATAACATAAACGTTCACGCCGAATATCCCCGAAGGGGTTGACAGAGGTACAATTCTTCTGAACATCACGTGACATTGTCACCTGGCGTTCAGAGTACCTACGTTTTGCATGGACAGTGTACTCACGTGATAGGTGGCAGGCCTATCGCCGTTTTGTACGAATACACGGTCACATGACTAAGTACAACTCAGCCATGTGGGTTTCCTCACGATATTTTCCCTCACCGTTAACAACCGTGATTAATTAACCACACATATGTCTTTATAAAAGACAAATTGGTGTAGGCCCGACCCGGGATTTGAACACTAGTCGCTTGCACGATAACCGGTGTTCTACCCATTGAGCTATCACGTCGTCACGTGTTCAAAATAATGATAGTAAATTAAGCAAGACCAAAGTAACCAAGACCAAAAATTCCAGATATCACAATGAGCGCGCCAGCTGGGCTGTTGGAAGTCTTGCTGGTAGACTACCGATGGGTGATAGTGATCACGTGCCTGCTACCCCTGTCTATGCTATGGAAGGTGTGGTCTACAGTGAGGAATTATCTGGTCTTCAAGATGAATAGTGCCCCGAAAATGCATGCTAAGAAAGTTGAATCGGTTCAGCGACAGGTATGTTTAAGTTACTTAAAGATTAATGTTGTTCGTCCCCAACCTACGGCTGGCCACTGTTTAGATTTTTTTTAAGTGATTAAATTGTCCGTGTAGTAACCTCAGTAAGTTACGAAGATGCTTATCGCGTCGGAAGTGTTTTGGAGATTTCTCTTCTTTTTTCGAAAGTCGGCAAAAGCATTAAATACCACCAGCACTTGAAAGAAGACGGTGGCTACGTTTGTTGCAAAACCCAGCCATGTTGTGACGATTGAATTTGAAGATCATAAACATAAAGCCCATAGGGCTGTTTTCAAAACGATTAATCGTAAACCTCGACTCTTCCCTACTTAAGAACTTTACATTAGTAGTAATTTATTAACTGTCCGCCAGCTCTTTATTCTACATACTCTGCTTAAACAGCACTCTCAAACGCCTCCACCGTTACCTTCAAACTCTCGTTCTTCCCGCTATCCACTTTTTGCCTCCGTCCCACGTCTTAAAACCCAATTTGCAAATCGGTTCTTCTGTTTCTTGGGACCATTACTTTACAATAAAGTGAATAAATTGATGCCTAGTAACCAAATTTCTGCATTCAATTTTAAGAAAAAAAAATACTGACTTTCTCCTAACCCTGAATTATGACGACACAGAGATGCTTCTTACCTATATCAAATAATTATATATCCAATTATATATATAACTTGTGGATCGTCCCAGCTTCGCACGGGTAGCATTGTTTTTTAAATATCTGAGGTTTCTTTCTTCAGTAACTGCTCAAGCATTGTGAAATTCAGCGCAATGTTTTCAATTTATTAAATTTATAGCACTCCCTAAACAGTGTAGTTTGGTGATTTTGAATGCGCTTTAATGAACGGTTCAGTTTTTCCGTTTAATAGCAAATTTTGGAATAAAACGTATGAAGTATTTATAACAATCTAAAAAATAAATCATTACGTGTTGTAGGATGCAACTACTGGCGCCATCTAGTATTTTATAAGTAAATTAGTAACGTTTCGGTTTTGGTCACCAGCGCGATGGCTTATTTTATGTATAACTAGTGGATCGTCCCAGCTTCGCACGGGTAGCGTTGTTTTTTTAAATATCTGAGGTTTCTTTCTTCAGTCACTGCTCAAGCATTGTGAAATTCAGCGCAATGTTCTCAATTTATTAAATTTATAGCACTCCCTAAACAGTGTAGTTTGGTGATTTTGAATGCGCTTTAATGAACGGTTCAGTATTTCCGTTTAATAGCAAATTTTGGAATAAAACGCTATGAAGTATTTATAACAATCTAAAAAATAAATCATTACGTGATGTAGGATGCAACTACTGGCGCCATCTAGTATGTTATATGTAAATTAGTAAAGATTTGGTTTTGGTCACGGGCGCGATGGCTTATTTTATGTATAATTTCGGTGTTTCTCTACCGATTTCTATGATTCTTTTTTTATTGAATAGGTAATAATGTTACCTTTTTTAAATTAGGGATGAGTCAGAATGTTCCGAACTGCTAAGCTATCAGGAATTACACGTGTTATTGTGAGTCAACCGTAAAAGATAGACATAAACTGTCGAGGATTTTTTTTTAGATAATTTTATGAAAAATATTTCCGTCATACATGATTCCTATGTAAGTGCAACCATTAAGGCTGCACACGCGTCGGAAGCTTAAAAAATGGAGTAACTTCTCCCGTTTTCCCAAAATTTCCCAAAATTCCCCTTTACTACTCTGCTGGAAAGTATACAAAAACCTGCCTAGGAGTATGAAAAATAATTGCACCAAGTTTCGTTAAAATCCGTCGAGTAGTTTTTGTTTCCATAAGGCACATACAAACCGACAGACAGACAGACAGACAGACAGACAAAAATTTTACTGATTGCATTTTTGGCATCAGTATCGATCCCTAATCACCACCTGATAGTTATTTTGAAAATATATTTCATGTACAGAATTGACCTCTCTACAGATTTATTATAAGTATAGATTTCGGTGTTTCTCACCGATTTCTATGATTCTTTTTTTATTGAATAGGTAATAATGTTACCTTATTTAAATTAGAGATAAGTGAGAGGTTTACAAACGTAAGATTAAACAAATACAATCAGAATGTTCCGAACTGCTAAGCTATCAGGAATTACACGTGTTATTGTGAGTCAACCGTAAAAGATAGACATAAACTGTTGAGGATTTTTTTTAGCTAATTTTATAAAAAATATTTTTGCCACACATGATTTCTATGTAAGTTTAACCATTAAGGCTGCACACGCGACGGAAGCTTAAAAAATGGAGTAACTTCTCCCGTTTTCCCAAAATTTCCCAAATTTCTCCTTTACTTCTCTGCTGAAAAGTATACAAAAACCTGCCTAGGAGTATGGAGAATAATTGTACCAAGTTTCGTTAGAATCCGTCGAGTAGTTTTTGTTTCCATAAGGAACATACAAACCGACAGACAGACAAACAGACAGACAAAAATTTTACTGATTGCATTTTCGGCATCAGTATCGATCCCTAATCACCACCTGATACTTATTTTGAAAATATATTTCAGGTACAGAATTGACGTCTCTACAGATTTATTATAAGTATATAGATTACGCAAACACACACATGCATATGTCGTGGCCATATCGTAGAATTGAACACATCGTGAAATGATCGATCATTTCATGAAATGGTCACATTTCGTGATGTGGCCAACTTGACTTGACCAGATCATAAAATCGTCAACGTTTCACGATTTTGTCATCCACGCTTGGCCAGATCATAGAAATAGGGTAACTTGTGAAATGCGATCCAAACTCTACCGTTTTTAAACATATTGCTCAGTTTTTTCGTAATTAGGAAAGTGTTCGTAAACCTTTTCGTCGAAAACTCTTTTCTTATTACTTTCTTCCTCGCTTGATAACGAATTATTAGCGTTTAGTTGGCCATATCGAGATACGATTTCTTATCATTGATCTGCCCAAACCACATCACGATGTGGCCAATAAACAGTTGAACATTTCATGAAATACGACCATTTCATGAAATGATCGATCATTTCATGATGTGTTCGAATTTACGATATGGCCACGACACATATACAAATACTACACACACCCCTATACACACATTCAAACACACACACACACACACACACACACACACAAATACATATTTTCATAGTAGAGGAACACGATTTGTTTTTGTATTCTTTTAAAAAATGAAATTATTAGTGTCCATTGCACAAGCACGACCTATAATGGCACTAATGTACTCTATATGTCTCACCCTTATTTTAATTGTAAAATATGTGCTCTAGTATAATTTTTACATAGGTTAATTAGAAAATAGACGATTTTTATTATTATTATTATTTATTATACATAAACATAAACGTTCACGCCGAATATCCCCGAAGGGGTTGGCAGAGGTACTAATACTTCTGAACATCACGTGACTTTGTCACCTGGTGTTCAGAGTACCCACGTTTTGCATGTACTCACGTGATAGGGGGCAGGCCTATCGCCGTTTTGTACGAATACACTGTCACATGACTAAGTACAACTCAGCCATGTGGGTTTGCTCACGATGTTTTCCCTCACCGTTAACAACCATGATAAATAAATCATAATTAATTGAAGACTATCAATGATTAAAGAATAAATAAAGAAAAGAAAAATTTCGACACAGGCGGGGATCGAACCCGCGACCTCGGGTAAACGCCCCGACGCTCTGCCAACTCAGCTACCGTATCAGTTAGCTGCCAGTGCGAAATTCTTCTATCCTTTATTTCTTTTACACGTTTAAGTAGTGTTTGCGTTTCCTACCTCCGAATTATTACTTATTCGAAAGGCCACTTGTCTACCTTTTCAGATAGAATGCAAATGTTGAAAACGCCTAACTATCACATAATTTAAATCTTTTTGTTCATGAAAACCTCATGTGGGGATTATTACTAATAATTAAAGAATAAATAAAGGAAAGAAAAATTTCGACACAGGCGGGGATCGAACCCGCGACCTTTTCAGGCGTTTTCAACATTTGCATTCTATCTGAAAAGGTAGACAAGTGGCCTTTCGAATTAGTAATAATTCGGAGGTAGGAAACGCAAACACTACTTAAACGTGTAAAAGAAATAAAGGATAGAAGAATTTCGCACTGGCAGCTAACTGACACGGTAGCTCAGTTGGCAGAGCGTCGGGGCGTTTACCCGAGGTCGCGGGTTCGATCCCCGCCTTTGTCGAAATTTTTCTTTCCTTTATTTATTCTTTAATTATTAGTAATAATCCCCACATGAGGTTTTCATGAACAAAAAGATTTAAATTATGAAGACTATCAAGTTAAGAAAATAATGTTTTGGTTCCTACGCTGATGTATGGTAGTGAATGTTGGGCATGGCAAAAGAGGCATGAAAGTAGAGTCAATGCAGTGGAAATGAGATCTATTGATATGGAAGTACATGTAATGTAGGGTAGTGAAAATAGTGTAATTCGTGAAAGCTTTCTTTTAAATTGAAAACATTCTTACGAAGGCGAAAGTTCGAAGTGAAAAGAATAAAAGGGCATGTACGCGGGCATGTTAAATACTAAATATGAGAGAAACAAGAGAAACTTATCAGGATCGTGCAAATTGGTGATCAATAGTCTCTGCCTAGAAAAAAACCTTAAAAAATACGTTGGTAAAAATAGATTTCACATAGTAGTCTGAGAGATTGAACGAATCTGAATTTCGCAACTCAATTTAAACCCTTATGTTCATGGCTATGATCCCAAAAAAGGTGTAACCAGTGAAAGAGATTAGCGTTTTGCAAGCGACTGATAAGACGAACCAAATTACAGAAAAATAATGAAGGGTACGACAATTTTAAATTCATACTATAATACGCTGTATGCTCTATGCTACGCTGTGGCTCTTGGTGGGAAATATATGTTCTGGGATGATTTATCAACTTTAGGGTAGCCAGAGCTTCAGAGCTAGAAACTCCTCAGCCACATTTGGAAGTTGATAGGAGACAAGTTGGTAGAAATAAAGTATCGTTGGTGATGGGTCTCCAACAGCATCGCCCAAAAACAATTTAAAAATATCCCTTATCGTTAGTCGCCTCTTACGACACGTACAAAGGGGTAGTGACATTCTATGCCGGCCCTACATGGCAGGCCCTTGGTGGGGACGTATATGGGCTGTAAGGATTAATAGTAAGTTTAGCCATTACTGTACGGTACATACATACATACATATTCTCACGCCGTTAGTTTCCATTGGGGTAGGCAGAGACTATCGATCGCCACTTTGTACGATCCTGGCAAACCTCTCTGGCTTCGTTTACATCCATCAATCTTTTCATACATGCTCTTTTATTCTTCATACTGCGGACACCTGCCTTTTTGAGCACATTTTCTATTTGATCCACATGTGTCCTCCGAGGTCGTCCTCTACTAACATTACCTTCCACATTGGCTCTATATATCTCTTCCACCAATTTACTGTTATCCATCCTCTCTATGTGCCAAAACCATCTCAACATTCCTTTTTCTATCTTTCTTACAATATCATCTTTTACACCACACCTTTCACGAATCACATCATTCCTCACACGATCACATAACCTTAAATTTTTACACACATTTCTGAGGGATCTCATTTCTACTGCATTCACTCTACTTTCATGCTTCTTCTGCCACACCCAACATTCACTGCCATACATAAGCGTAGGAACGAGGACAGCATCATGCACAGCCATTCGGGCCTTTTCAGACACCGACTGACTAGACATTAGACTATCCAGTGCTCCATTTACCGCATTACCCTTTTTCACTCTTCTCTCGATATCTTCATCACACTTTCCATCCCTAGTAAACAAACTTCCCAAATATACAAACTCTTTCACTTGTTCCACTTTCTTACCATTAATCTCAATCACGCATTCGGTCATATTCACCTCTCTCTCAAAAACCATAGTTTTTGTTTTATCCACATTCACCCTCATTCCCTTTTTTTCAAAAGACGCACATGCAATATTCATCATCTCTTGCAGCTCTTCCACCGATGATGCAAGTAGCACTTGATCGTCGGCATATAAGAGGCATTTAATGATGAATCCACCCATTCTCAATCCATAATCACTTTCACGCAACTCCGTTAAACAGTCATCCATGAACGAATTGAAGAGCCACGGGGAAGCTACACAACCCTGTCGGACACCCCGAGTGATCCCGAACCAGTCAGTATTTTCCCCGTTTACTCTCACACATGCACTGGAATCCTCATAGAGTGATACCAGTGCACGTATAAGTCAACTCCCCAAACCGAACTTGGATAACACCTCCCATAAACACTTTCTTACCACCCTATCATACGCCTTCTCTAAATCAATGAAGGAGCAATACACCTTTCGGTTCTTAGCTAAGAACTTTTCGGTGATGCTCCTTAAAGAGAAGATTTGGTCCATACATCCCATTCCCTTTCTAAATCCTGCTTGCACATCCCAAATTTTATCATCCGTTTCATTCATCACTCTTTCAATCAAAACCTTTGCATACAATTTACCGGCAATGCTGAGTAGGCTAATTCCACGGTAGTTTCTAGCCTCCTGGTGTGACCCCTTTCCTTTATATAAACACACAATTACCGCTTTGCACCAGTCTTGTGGCACTTTCCCACTCGACCAGCATTTTTGGAAAAGGAAGTACAACCAGGAAGCCACCACCCCTTTACCAGCCCTCAGCATTTCAGTGTTTATCCTGTCATACCCTGCCGCTTTCCCTAGTTTCAAACTTTTCATTGCTTTCATTATTTCTTCCATACTGATCTCACTGTCACTAAAGTCACCCATAACGTCGTTCCAATCAATATTACTGCCGATTGGCGAAGAAATGGATGTATCCTCTTTTTCAAAGAGTCCCTCAAAATATTTCTTCCATAGTCGCCTTATGCTACTTTCATCCGTCGCCAATTCACCCTGTTCATCTCTCACAACATTCACTCTCGTGTTTTGGGAAACTCCCTTTTCCTTCCGGATATATTTCCAGAACAACTTTTGGTTATTCCGGAAATTATCGGAGAGTTTCCTCTCACACCATTCTATCAGATCACGCTTTTTCTTTTCTATTTTCTTCATAACCTCATTCTTAACTCTCTTATATTCATCTTCACTATTCTTCACTACATCATCTGATACTCTCGCATCCATTCGTTTACTAGCTTTAATCGCTAGTAAATCTAACCAAGCTTTCTTCTTATCTCCAACTGCCTCTTTCACATCTTTATCCCACCAAATTGTTGGTGGTCTATTTGTTCTTTTACTCAATCCACATACTTCCGTCGCACATTCAACCATTGACGATTTGAGCACATCCCATACTTCTTCTATTTCCAATTCATCCTTCATCTCCACGCAACTTAGCCTGTCGTCCAATTTCTTCATATATTCATCTCTAATATTTTCATCCTCTTCCAATTTCTCAAAGTTTATTCTCGCAAATTCAGTTGTCGACACTTTGGCCTTGTGACGCCAACGCGTGCACAGTCCCCTCAATCGTGATATCACGAGAAAGTGGTCTGTGCCAACGTTAATGCCCCTATGGACTCTGGTGTCAACAACCTTTGCTCTTAGCCTTTCATCCACTATCACAAAATCTATCATACTTCTCTCGCTTCCTCTCTGTCTAGTATACATATGGATATCTTTGTGTTCAAACAACGTGTTCGTAACACAAAGATTCCTCTCCAAACATACATCAATCACTTTCTCACCATTCTCGTTCATTTTTTTATCACCAAACTTTCCTAAAACTCTTTCACAACCGTTGCGTGACACACCAACCCAACCATTAAAATCTCCTAAAATAACAATTTTCTCATTTTCATCACACCCATTCGCAACATCGTCTAACAGATTCCAAAACTCCTCCCTCTTGGATAGTGATCTGGACATGTCCGGAGCATACACGCAAATTATGCGCATCCGGACAAGCCCTACCTTCACCTTTATCCAAAGGAGCCTTGGACTCACACACGCATAATCTTTCATGCACTTAGCCATCCTTTCAGATATCAGAAGTCCCACGCCTTGGCAAGCTCTGTCATTCTCGGCAACTCCCGACCAGATAGCTGTAAATGGGCCAAGTTGTGAAACCTCTTTTTCCTTGCGCTTCGTTTCATTTACACACAGAAAATCTAGTTTTCTTTCTTCCATAATCAAACATACTTCATCTAATTTTTCATGCATCCTTCCACATACATTCATCGTACCAAAGCGGGTCTCTTTAGCCCACTTTTCGCCCCGCAAGGAACCACGGCGTGATAGGTGGCGAGCCGTATCGCCGCCATCGTGTTTAATTTTTGTTGCGAAACACATTTGGACCCCACGAAAAGCAAGGGAAGTAAACTGTCCGCCTAGCCAGAGCCCCGCTTGACTAGGTAAGGTTATTTAGTACCCGGAGTTCACCAGGCTCCGGGACGGCGGCACGCTAACGACCAGGCTCACCCCTGGCCACGCATCCCTCGGCACGGCAGACCTTGGATTGGTGTAGGGGCGAAGATGAAAAAGCCCTTTTCCCTTAGTCGACTTCTACGACACCCACGGGAAGAGATGGGGTAGTGCTATTCTATGCCGACACTACACAGCAAACAGTACGGTATTCAATACATTTGTTCAATTCACGGGTGTGTAGGTATATTTCTACACTTGGCATATCAGATACAAAGTATAATCAATAACGATTAAGATTTAATCTAAGTGTCAATAACCGGAATTATACCTTACAACTACTTGCACACTTACTGATTTCATTATGATTTTTAAAAGAGTAAAATAAAAAAAATATAACATTAAAGAGCAGTAAACCTTAAAATTGTCTCGTCCATGCAAAAAAGTTGTGGCATCAAGATAAGTAGATACTAAAATAGCTTACAATGTCTATAGTGCAATATCTATTTGCAAGCATTTATTATAATTTCAATTTTTTTTTACATTTATCACAATTTCATAATGTGAAGTCCTTCGAAACTATTACACACATACATACATACATATACTCACGGCTGTAAATCCCTAGAAGGGGTAGCCAGAGCTAAGGAATTAGAAATTCCTCAGCCACTTTTGGAAAGTTGAGTGGGGAAAAGATGGTAAAATAAAGGTTGTTGGTGATGGGTCTCCAACCGCGTCGCCCAAACATCCCTTAAAAGCCCCAATACCGTTAGTCGCCTCTTACGTGCACCCACCGGAAGAAATGGGGTAGTGCTATTCTAAGCCGACACTACACAGCAAACTATTAGTTTCGGAAAATATGTCTGAGACATAAATACAGACAGACAGTGAGGTATGACGATTCAATATGGTCCTGTTTTATGCCATTTAAGTACGTCTTTCATAAATGCCATTTTGCCCAAACCATATTATCAACCTACAATTTTAAGGTAATGATTTCAGATAAAGTCATGGCTGAAAGCAGGTCGAACCACCAAGTTGTGCACAGCCCGCCCCTCATGGCAGACCATGTCGTTCCGCCAGGGGTTGTACAAGAAGTCCTTCACCAACATCAACATTGACATGGTCGATATACTTGAAGTTGATACTAAGAATATGGTGAGTTACTTATTTTCATTTTATTCAGATATCCAACAGCACATTTTAAAAAACTTAAAAAAACAAAGTTATATAAAGTAATACAAAAAATTTAAGCCAATGATTACTTGTTAAGTTGTATCCTGTAATTAATGTTTTAATGTTTATAGAACAGAATTTGTAACATTCTTATTTATTTCAACACTTTATTGCATACAGAATAGATATGATGTTTTTTTACAAAAGTACAGAGCATTAAAACTTAGTACACAAAGTCAAAACTTAAAATTTAAATAAAAAGAAAGAAAGTTAAGTATTTAATAAATGGTAATGGTCTAGTGGTAAGGAGGTTAGGTATTTAGAGCTAGGGATCTTGGGTTCAATTCCTACTTAGGGCATATAGTTTAGTGAGGAATATAAATGGAATGGGAGGACAACTTTGATAGTTCTGTAAGTGGGTAGAACACAACAAATTGTCTTTTTAACCGACTTCAAAAAAAGGAGTGTTCTCAATTCGACCGTATTTTTTTTAATGTTTGTTCGCCGATTGCTTCGCCATTTATGAACCAATTTTGATTATTATTTTTTTATTCGAAAGAAGATACTCCCAGATTGGTACCATGATGAGGATATCAGGGTCTGATGATGGGATCCTGGAGAAATCGAGGGGAACCCTCATATTTTGTAGGCACATGTACCGCGTTTTACACATTTTCTGAACTTATATTGGCTTTTGCTTCTGAAAATCATATTGTTATGCTGCTGAGCTGATGATGGAAGGTGTGGGTCCTCAATCACTAGGTATTAGGAAACAGTTCTTTCCACATTCTATATAGATTTATACTCCTCTTCGTAGCTTTTATGAAGAGAAGTACAGGTTCACTAAACATTTCTTTTGTTATGTTATTGTTACCGAGAAACTACCATGAGACCAGGATCTGATGATGGCATCCCAGGAAATCGAGGGGACTGTCGAAACTCACAATCATGTGACAGTGTATTTGTTCAAAACGCCGATAGGCCTGCCCTGTATAACGTGAGAACACTGCCTAAGCAAATCGTGGGTACTCTGAACAACAGGTGACAATGTCACGTGATATTCAGAAGTATTTCTACCTCTGCTAACCCCTTCGGGGATATTCGGCGTGAACGTTTGAGTCTTTTTTGAGATGTAGAATTGTAGACCATCGCCTTTCGAAGGATTTTAAGAACAATGTAAGGTTACATATGGTTGAGCCTATTTAATATCGTACTATAAATTTCGTAGTTTTTAGTACTAGATTGATTATTTTCGGTTGTTTTTCCAACTATGAAGTCGGTTTTGTTTTTGTTAAAAATGATTTTCTACAGTCATATGTGTAGTTAATTTTTCATGGTTGTTAACGGTGAGGGAAAACATCGTGAGGAAACCCACATGGCTAAGTTGTTACTTGTCATGAGACAGTGTATTCGTATAAAACGACGATAGGCCTGTCCCCTATAACGAGAGTGCACTGTCCAAGCTAAACGTAGGCACCCTGAACACCAGGGGACCATGTCACGTGATGTTCAGAAGTATTAATACCTCTGCAACCCCTTCGGGGATATACGCCATGAACGTTTGAGTTGAGTTATATGGGGAGGAATTATTTAGTAACCTTTGAATATCTGTATGGAAACAGGATGCATCTCATCTCATGCAGACAGCCTGTTCTAAAGTCATTCTTATACTTAAATTATTATCCTTATGTCTTTTTGACACTTTTCACCTCTCCCATGGCCAAAAAAGAAAATAAAAAATTTGAATGGGAGAGGTGGCACTCCTCGACAAAACAATAGTCGGTCGGGGTCAGGGACTCAGGTTCCAGGAACCGACGGACGATCCGAGCCGTAGCCAGCAGCACTGCCTTCTGCATTTGTGTTGGAACCGACACACCACAGAAATCCAACCGCCTCAAGCTGGTCACGAGGCAGGTTGGAATTAACCCGTTCACGGACAACACAATTCGGTATGCAAAGTTTTACAAAAGTGGTGCTGATTACAAAACCATTTCGAGATATTATGTTTTAAAACATAACATACATACATAACATAAACGTTCACGCCGTTTATCCCCGAAGGGGTTGGCAGAGGTACCAATACTCCTGAACTCACATGGCAAGCGCCATCTAGTTTCCAGAGAAGGTACCCACGTTTTGCTTAGACAGTGTACTCACGTGATAGGGGGCAGGCCTATCGCCGTTTTGTACGAATACACTGTCACATGACTAAGTACAACTCAGCCATGTGGGTTTCCTCACGATGTTTTCCCTCACCGTTAACAACCATGATAAATTAACCACACATATGACTTTAGAAAAGACAAATTGGTGTAGGCCCGTCCCAGGATTGGAACTCACGCCCTTCTGTTTTCGGGCGGGTGTTCTACCCACTGGGCTATCATGTCGCTTAAAATATGTTTTAAAACATATTTTCTTAAAATTAAATCAAACAGAGCTAAGATGACCGTTATTTTAGCCAAAAACTGTAACAGTATTTGACCTTCAGCGTTATGTCAAAGACATTCGTTCTTGCAGTTTATTAATAAACATCGAAAATCATAGGTATGTTATAGTATAATATCGTAATAATTTCATTTGGGATCACAAATTCGTGAAATATTTTGCAATTAGCAACATTTTTACTAAACATTTCGCTTTATTTGCATGTCGCTACGTGATATTTTCAATCGATGACGTCATTAAGTACAAAAGTTGAACTATCTTTAAAAAATCATAACTTTGCAATTACTCATTTTAAATGAAAAATATTCAAATCAGTTTTTTATTTTCGTGTTTGCTACCGAACAAAAATATTTAATAAATACCAAAAAAAAAACTTTGCATACCGAATTGGGATAATTTCTGTCAAACACCCCATATGTCGATGATCTCGTGAGCCAGATCGAAATGCTTCCGATGCTTCTCGGTTTCGGCTTTCGCGAGACCTTCGTCATGAAAGTTAGTGACATACACTAGAGACACCCTCGACTACGACCGATCCCATACCACGATATCAGGCTTATTCTCTAGAATAGTCCTGTCCGTGATAACGGATCGGTCCCCAGAACGAGCTCTTGATGTAAGATTTTGGCTGCTTGATTTTGTCTGTGCAAGTACTCAGTATTAGCAAGAGCCAAACAACCGGAAACAACATGCCTAAGTGACTCTCCGGGACGGCCACATGCTCGACAAACGTCTGTGGTACCGTCCTTTAGGATGTATTTCCGATAGTTCCGCGTCTTGATAACCTGGTCTTGTATTGCACATACAAAACGCAGCCACTGCAGGGAGGCTTTATGGTCAACGAAAGGCTCGTGAATCGTGATCGCTAGTGATAAAGGACTGACTCCCTTATCGTTGGCCTCACAGGATTACAGGTACTTATCACCTCTGATCGGGAGTCCGTCTGAAAAGAGAAAGAGCTGCACGGGAGGTTTTATAAGGTTATAAATTATAAGGTTATAAGTTATAAGGTTATAAGGTGAGAGTGACCTTGAAATACCAACTTCAAATGGATATTATAGGAATATCGTTCAATCACAATACAAATTAATTCAAAGCGGTGTATTTCAGGGAAGTATTTTGGGACCTCTGCTATTCCTAATTTACATAAATGATCTTCCAATAGTTACGGAAAACAAGAGTATAGTATACGCAGATGACGCTACTATACTTATGAAAGCAAAAATCTAAACACTTTTGAAAAAGAAATAAATCAGACTCTCGAAATTATAATACAATGGTTAAATGGTAATAAATTACAAATCAACTTACTCAAAACACAATTTATACAATTTAGAACACATAAACGAAAACCATTAACTCTTAAAATCCAGATGATGATCCAGAGAATGATGGAACAAAAATAAAAGAAACAGATACAATAAAAAATTTAGGGTTCATTTTGGATAGTTTCTGTGATTGGAAAAATCATGTCGATGGAGTCTGTAGCAAAATAGATAGATACATTTATGTACTTTATAGTATCAGATATGTGGTATCACAAAGTGCAGCCTTGACCTGCTACCACGGTTATGTTGCCTCTGTATTGCGATATGGCATAATTTTTTGGGGCTGTTGGTACCTTTTTACCCTTTCAGAATATCGCCTAATTTTTCTCTAACTGTCATTGCGGCCAAAGAGAATTGAATTCGTATCCCAAAGGTCCATGCTGCTCTCTAAAAATGAGGGCAGCATGTTATTAACGGCCTCAATGACATCCCGAACCTTGATGTTGAGAGGAACTCGGAGCAGCCTCGGCCTCCTTTCGAGAGGCACTTGGCGATATTCCAGGATCGTCTCTTCGAGTGCGCTCCTCACCAAATCCAAATCCAGGGACTGTTCCCAATCGCATTCCGCACTACCTGCATCCGGCAGGTTAACAATTGGCTCCCTCCGTACTTCCCGCTCAGGGGCAGGAGGGAGAAACTGCAAGGGTGGCTCTTCGTCCAGCGGAGGAACAGCCTCGCGTCGCAATTGTTAGAGTTCGGTAGTGCTAAAAATTTCTGAGCGCTGTATGTACCGAACTCGGTCCGGTTTTGTTCTGTGACGGTCAAATTGGGGTCCAGCCGCAAAAATTTGCGGTACATTGCTGCCCGATAACCCGTTCGTCCAGTTCTTGAACTCAAGGCCCTAAGATAGGCCCGCATGGCATTTTTATTCATTTCGAGCGTTCATGCCATGCGGCGCCTTGTTCCACCAGAGGCAGGCACCGATTGCTGGGACTGAGTTGCCCCAGTCCCAACCGATGCCAAGCCATCTGGTGGCTGAGGTGGTCGGGCAGACCAGCCAGGTGGTCAGGCCGGTGTGCCGCAGCTTGGGGACCGCATGCTGCCACGTCCAGCCCCAGTTCCAGACGCGCCCCAGCGTTAGCCCCTGGGGAGCGGCCCTATACGCTTATCGTTTCTCTCACTTTGCATTTTACGATGAGCGAATATTCACCCGGGGTTTCGCCACTTGACCCGGGGCGACCGTTGTTACTCTATTTTGCGCTGAGACCAGTTTGTAGACACGGTCAACACCTACAAACTCAAGCGCTGATTATTTGCACCGATGATGGAACGGCAAGCTGATGAAAAATAATAATATTATAAATAGTTATTAAAGGTGAGAGAAAATATTGTGAGGAAGCCTACAAGGCTGAGTTGTACTTCGTTATGTGATAATGTATTTTCCTGTCCTGTATCACGTGAGTTCTCATACAAGCGAAACGTGGGTACTCTGATCACTGGTGACAATAATGTCTTATTATGAAGTATTTAAAATTTCTTTTTTTTCCATTCCAGACCGTCCGCTGCGAACCCCTAGTAACCATGGGCCAACTGTCCCGCACCTTAGAGCCTCTTGGCCTGGCCCTGCCCGTGGTCCCAGAGCTGGACCAGCTGACGGTCGGCGGGCTCGTCATGGGCACCGGCGTGGAGACCTCCTCCCATGTGCACGGGTTGTTTCAGCATGTCTGTCTGCAGTACGAGATCGTGTTGGCTGATAGCTCCGTTATTACTTGTAGTAAGGTGGGGTTTTGTTAAGTTTAACGTTGGTTTTTATGGGCAATGTAGGAGAATGGAGCGAAATTTCCCCTAAAGGGGTAAAAAAGTGGGGTAAACAATGTGTTTATTGACAACCACTTTACCACTTTGCATGATCCTGACAAATCTCTTTTTTATACAAGCTCTTTTATTCTTCTCATTTCAGTCTCGCATCTTTGTAAAAACTCATGGAATCTACTCTTCAAAAGTTTAGCTTCTCTATATGTATATGTTCCTGTTTTTCTCTGCTACCAACAATGTTCATGTAGAACACTGTAATAATTTTTAGTAATTTAAAATCACTTACTTGATATCCTGTTGAGTTGCTCCAATCTCCCAGGATTGCTGAAGAGGATATTCCAAATGGTGTTTCTTCTTCAATATTTTGTTTAGATTTGAATGCATTCAATCTTTGATCAACAATACGAGAATCTTTCTTTGCTTCCCTTCGTATTCTACGTATTATCTTCGACAGCTGTTGTCGGGTCCAAAGTTCACCGCTCTCAACGCACATCAAAGGTTTTTGTTTCAAGTGCGATAACTTTGCTATTGTCCACAATTTCACCGAATCACAATATAAACAATAAAATATATTCAATACCCCTTTCTATTAGTATCCCAATACTCGAAATTTATACAAATCAATGGGGGGTTTTCTTTTTGAGAAATAAAAAAACAACATAGTTTCCTAGAGCTCTGTAGATGGCGTTGATGTAACTACGTTACTTACTTAAATTTTTTCTTCGTGGCTTCAATCGTGTTGCCACAATAATTTCGCCAATGTCAACTTTAAAAACATGTGTCACATCACCATAGAGTAACTTTTTGGCGAGTAAAAACAAAAAAAAAATGTTAAATATAAATACCGTCTTTGTTTATTTACTTTTAAGCTATCTTGGCTTAAACTGATATTTATTTAGACTTTCAAATCAGATCGTTTTTATGTACGTTCCGTTTTACGATATCATTACATCCAAGTGTGAAAAACGGTGTGACGTTCCGTTCCTACCAGTAACATAGCAAGTCTGGCGCCATCTATCGTGAGAACAGGGAAGAAGAAAAAAAGAAAAAAAGGAAAACCTCTCATTACAATTTTACAATACGCCATCCATTCAATTCAGAGGTCAAGTCTAGAGTAAGCCATTCATCAAATCTACCAATCGCAGACTAAATAGAATATGCTAAAGCCGCGAGTACATGTCTGGCGCGAACAGTATATGTTTAAATCTAAATCTTAACATTTACATCAACATAAGTATATAAGCCTTATAAGTATATACAGCGTGTTAGTTTGACGGCGATTGTTACTTCAATATTAATTCGTATATTAAAGTTTAATGCTTAATATCCACCATATGAAATAAACAAAAAGATTAAAACCGCTTTAGCAGAAAAACTTACTTTCTCCATCAGATGGAAAACTGTGGTTATCTACACTAGCCTAGCGCACACACTCCTACCCGTATAATGTCTCACCCACACGCAGAGAACAGCGGGCGCGTCATGTGACTATCTAGTCTTGCGCACACTTGCTCGTGACCGTATAAACCGCACTATGACAGCAATGCAATTTTTTTTTTAATTTCGCGGCTATGTTTCATTTTTCTTTGAACTTATCGCAGCGCCTGGTGAGGCTGTGGTCTTAGTCGCCTCGTATTTCAATCCAGTATTAAATATGGGCTAGTGTAATTCAAACATTTTCAAGTAAAAAGATTGATGGATGTAAACAAAGCTAGAGAGGTTTGCCAGGATCGTACGAAGTGGCGATCGATAGTCTCTGCTTACCCCAATGGGAACTAATGGCGTGAGAATATGTATGTAAAAAATCTGTCTCTATTAATTAACACCGACGATTATAACAAAACTGTCGTCCTAAATAATCAGCTACCGCTATTTTTGTTTTACTTTACGTCTCTGCCTCCCCAATGGGAAGTAACGGCGTGAGTATGTATGTAACGTATGTACTTCATGAGCGTAAGATAATAAAGTTAAAAACAAATAGAGACCCTCGAAACGATGCATTTACGTGGCATAAAATAAAGCGCGCAAGAGATACCTTTTCATTCATTAACCGACATCTAAATTGGAGGAGTTCTTGGTGTTTACTAAACTATCACAGTTAACTAAAGAATATGAATAAAAATAACTCACCCCGTTTTGATTGGCAGTGGCAGATCCGGGCTACCACCTTTATTTGCGCAAAACGCAGAACATTTTGAGAATTAACATTATAAAACACCAACACTGAACTTTGCTGGTTCGTGTATGCCATATTTACTCAACACAATCACAACACAAGATACTAAAACTGAACTCACACTCCGAAAATTAATGCGAAAAATCAAAGTGACATCCAATCATAAGCAAGCAACACAAACACAATGAGCTACAAACAACTAACTTAGTACTAATACTGTTCCTTTGATGAAATGCCGACAAGCCCGCCCGACTTGATACATACAGATTTTGAATTTCGCGGCGATATTTACGAATTATGAATTTTTCTCTGAACATACTGCCGCATTCCAACGCAGTATTAACTATGGGGTAGTGTTATTCAAATTTATCACGTCAAATAATAACATGTAAAAAATAAGAAGATATTAGAAGCTAAGTTCGATTGATTACTTTACTAGCCTTGATTTGATTTGACCGCCGGTTAAGGGTCAGCGGGGGCGTGGCGGGTCGCAGCTGTCAGCTGAGTTGCATATACGCATCACCCACACTCGCCCGCCTTGTCATTCGCGTTGTCATCGTGTTGGTGTCAATAGTACTACTATCTTTAACAAAATTTGAAAAAAAATAAGTGTGTTTTTTTAACGAATTCTGACTCTATACGTGATAATTTATCATAATTTTCATGGAAACCAGTTCGTTACAATTACACCCTGTATAGGCCTGCCCCCTATCACGTGAGTTCACTGTCTAAGCAAAACGTGGGTACCTTCTCTGGAAACTAGATGGCGCTTGCCATGTGAGTTCAGGAGTATTGGTACCTCTGCCAACCCCTTCGGGGATAAACGGCGTGAACGTTTATGTATGTTATGTTAAGTATATAAGCAAGCAATAGAATCGATTATAAATTGATTAAGGTCAAACACCTGCATTCCTTATCAAATTATCAACTATTATCAGTATTAAATTTTTCCGAGACGTCAAGAATATTTAAAAAGTACGGGAATTATCCTGACACTATTGTCAGCTTATGTAACTTCATACTTACTGAGATTAAATTACTTGGGGTAATCTCTGGATCCAGTTAATTTATTTTATAAATTCTTTAACGAATAGAAAACTGAATTCCTTAAAATATGATCGCCGATAAAGACTAAAACTTGTGACTAAAACGATATTTGTGAGATAATAGATTTATGATATATTTGTTCTTTAGAAGATAAACGCATGACAATAAAATAAATAAATGATTTCATATAATATAATCATAAGTTGAATTTCGCCGAGTTAAGGATGTTAAGTTTATATAGTATAAAGTTTATATATTCTATTATAAATGTCGTAAAATGTATGTATGTATTTTATTTAAAAATCTTTATATATATTGCATATGTATTGTATTTATTGAATATTATTTATTTTATGGAATACTATATGTGTTAGAACTTAATAAATATTTAGTAATATTTAAAATAGATAGATAATAGTTTGACGAATAATTTTAGTTTTTAAGTAAATCAGTTAAATTTAACCGAACATGTTTTTAATCCAGCAAATCTTTCCATTCATGGGTTGTCTGGAAGAGATCGCTCTTAGTGATAAGACCGCCAGTTGTACTTTGGCTTTTGTACCGATCTTTTTTTTTGTAATTGTTGTTTTTTTGTGATGTGCAATAAAGTGTTTTTATAATTATTATTAAGTTGTAACAGTACATGGGTATCTTATTGTGTCTGGTTGCTCAATTAGGAATAGCAATAGTTTCTATATAAATGCCCATTATGCGTTGCGTTGCACCACTTGGCTACAAATCCAGAGATCTCGGGTTCGATCTCCGGTAGGGTAAAGTTACAAATTTGAATTGTACGATTTAACCCGCTTTGGAAGAAGATTATACGAAAATATACAGTGCTTTGGAGGGCCCCACTATAACACTACTACTACTATAATACTGGCTAGTAGTCGTTAAACTGCCAGCCCACACTTGGCCTGCGCGGTCTATAGGGTGGGCGGTGCGCGGTAGGACTATTGTCAACTACAATTTGCTACTATATTCACTAGAATATACATACATACATACATACATATACTCACGGCTATAAATCCCAAGAAGGGGTAGCCTAGAATTAGAAATTCCTCAGCCACTTTTCACTAGTATATCTTCGAATTTAATCATGTACCTTTGTAGTAATTTAAGAAAATGGTCGTTAGGAATAGGAACCTCACAAGTGATCGCTTATTTCATGTCTCCTACTCTAAATTTCCGGTTATTTTAGCAAATTTGTATGATGTCAATCCAACATACATACATACATACATATACTTACGCCATTAGTTCCCATTGGTTAGGCAGAGACTATCGATCGCCACTGCGTACGATCCTGAAGAACCTCTCTAGCTTCGTTTACATCCATCAATATTTTTATGCGTATGCTGTTTCATTCTTCATACTACAGACGCCAGCCTGATTTTAATCCAAATAAGTAAATTACATATATTTTATTACTTTAACCCTTTGTAGCGCCATGTAACATTTCTGTCACAGACCGATTGTCCGCCTACTAAAACTCAAATATTTTTTTAAACCCATATTACGTCTTTAAAACATTTCTTTAACAAACTAATGTATCGATGTTGTTTATCACAAAAAATGTAGGTGGCGTTTGTGAAACGTGCTGGCCACTGTTTATCGACTGATCGGACTTAGCTACCTGCGGGATTTTGATAATCAGTAAAAAAATTAAAAACGTGTTAAATACTGTTTGTTTTCAACAAATTTATAAGGTAAGTACGTAAACATTATGGTGTAATGATAGCTTTTACGTGATTCATATCCTTCGATTAGTTTCAGTTTCAGTCGTGTTTGTACCAGTTCTGTCACATTGCCTTACAAAGTTACTTTTTTCCTTATGAAGAAGCTGATAACTTCAACTATTTTTTTTTCTATTTTTGAATGACTAATCGACGTCTTAGGGATGGTGACATTACCAATATATTACATACATACGAAGACAGTGAAGATGGCATGGAAAATGACAACGATAGTGATGCGGATCCAGATTATCAAGCTGAGAATGAGTTGGAACTAGGGCAGTTTTCTAGTGATGAAGTGAACGTAGAGGAGATTATTCAAGGTTTAGAAGACAGTGAAGGTTCACTGAATATTATAATTATAGGGTATTCAGTTCAGGTGAACTGAATACAGCTTCGCAGCAAAAGGTGGATAGTTCGGATGTTTTACCATTTACTGGACTTGAGCATGGCGAACGCGTGGCTTTGTGGCGACCGCTAGACGGCGAACTCACTCGCATACTAGCAGCGTCATAAAAAATCGTACATCGCGGTATCGAAATGTTTCTCTAGCTAAGCATAAATACAAATTCAAAGTTAGTACACAGCAGGGTGTACTAGCCAGTATATCTTTGCTGTTCCCACAGCTTCTTTACAAAAGAATTAACAAAGCAAAGGGTTTGCAGGATAAAACTTTGAACTCTGCTGATTTTCGGCTTGAAGTTGCAACAACATTATGTAAGCTTGGTGTACCATCGACTATGAATAGCCGTCGACCCATCGAAAATGAAATTTAAGCTAAACAACACAAAGGTCTAGCACATCATGTTCCTCCAGTGGCAATCAGGCAAGATCAAACAGGACATTGGCCAGTTTAAATGGAAAAGAGAACCCGCTGCAAATTTCCAAACTGCTCTGGAGTCTCACAAACCATGTGCGAGAAATATGGCGTAGCTTTATGCTACAATAAGCTCAACAATTGTTTCAGACAATTTCACCTCAGTTAAGTTACACTATTGACGCCGTGTAACATTTCTGTCACACTCCCTTTTACGCTGTTTTTTTCCGAATAATGAATAAATATAAAAAAATCCCGAAACACGTGTATTTTTTTTTCATGTGAGAAACATGTTTAAGCACTTATTTTAAAATTTTAACTTCTTGCACTACAAAGGGTTAAAAAGGTTTTACCTACAACGAGTATAGCGCCATAAAATATATCGCATATTTTTTAAATTAATAACATTTGTTTCATAATTTACAGGAAGAAAACCCAGACCTCTACTACGCAGTTCCGTGGTCGTACGGTACTCTTGGTTTCCTCACCTCTGTGGTTATGAAAGTGATACCAGCTAAGAAGTTAGTAATATGGAACAGATTTTATTATTGGATTGATTGATTCAGATTATGCCGTGTAGTGTCGGCTTAGAATAGCACTACCCTGTTTCTACCGATGGGTGTACGTAAGAGGCGACTAACGGTATTGGGGCTTTTAAGGGATTTTTGGGCGATGAGGTTGGAGACCCATCACCAAGAACCTTTACTTTACTATCTTTTCCCCACTCAATTCTCCAAAAGTGGCTGATGAATTTCTTATTCCTTAGCTCTGGCTACCCCTTCTAGGGATTTGTAGCCGTGAGTATATGTATGTATGTATGTTTATCAACAAGTTGCTTTAAGTTTAGGGCTTTTAATCGGATTTTTGACATATACCGCTGGAAACCGTTTTGTATTTATGGTTTCAAAGTGTAATAATTTTAAAGCTCTTTATTGCCTTGAGTACAATAGTAGTAGTGGCAGAGTAGAAAAGAAGTAGTGTGAGGACTGGGAATGAATTCTTGATTATGCCCTGCCATTGCCCAGCACAGCAGCGTATGATTTGGGTTAGTTTTATTTGGATATGATCACCTTTTTTAAGTGTTATATAGTATGAACTCGGAATCTTTACACAACGGCTTAAACAAGCACTACCCTACCCTAACGACCGATTTCTGAATTGAGTATTCCAGCTGAGAACAACTTAAGTATCGTTCTGTCGCATTAAAGTCTTAACATCTGAATGAGACAAAACGATACTTAAGTCGTTCTCAGCTTGAATACTCAATTTAGAAATCGAGCGTAACTCTTCCCGCCGCTCTGCTCTTTAGCCTCTGCCAAAGATGCAGGGGCTTTTAGCTCATTGCAAATGACATTGTAAGGCAAGACAGTGTTATTGGAAAGCCATCATATAAAAAATTTCATGAATCCACTTTTCCCCTCTCAACTTTGGTAATTACTGAAGAATTTAAAATTCTAAAATCTATATTCTCTATATAGATAAATTTGTAGGATATGGAACATGTATTACCAATTCATACGAACATAAATTGGAACAATGAATTTAAATCTTTTTGTTCATGAAAACCTCATGTGGGGATTATTACTAATAAATAAAGGAAAGAAAAATTTCGACAAACATGAGGTTTTCATGAGCAAAAAGATTTAAATTATGTGATAGTTAGGCGTTTTCAACATTTGCATTCTATCTGAAATGGTAGACAAGTGGCTTTCCGAATTAGTGAAAATTCGGAGGTAGGAAACGCAAACACTACTTAAACATACATAACATAACATAACATAAACGTTCACGCCGAATATCCCCGAAGGGTTTGGCAGAGGTACTAATACTTCTGAACATCACGTGACTTTGTCACCTGGTTTTCAGAGTACCCACGTTTTGCATGGATAGTGTACTCACGTGATAGGGGGCAGGCCTATCGCCGTTTTGTACGAATACACTGTCACATGACTAAGTACAACTCAGCCATGTGGGTTTCCTCACGATGTTTTCCCTCACCGTTTACAATCATGATATATTAACCACACATATGTCTTTAGAAAAGACAAATTGTTGTACATACTCAAACATGTAAAAGAAATAAAGGATAGAAGAATTTCGCGCTGGCAGCCATTGGCACGGTAGCTCAATTGGCAGAGCGACGGGGGCGTATACCCGAGGTCGCGGGTTCGATTCCCGCCTGTGTCGAAATGTTTCTTTACTTTATTTATTCTGCAACAATGAAATTGGAGTCGGTTTGTTATAAAAAGTTAACCACATATTTCATCCTTTATCTTACATTCTTTACTTCACTGAACTGCAGTCCTGTTTGGGATAGCGCTGTGAGTATATATTACATTCATTTGAATATTAGTATATTAACAAAAATTTTATTCAAGAAGAGATTTTTAACTGTCTGTCTGTCTTTTAATACTAATAATTACATGAAATCAGGTACATCCGCCTCGAATATCATCCATCGACAAACCTAGAAGAGCTGAGTGAGATGTTCCGAGACGAGTCTCTGAAGAAGGAATCACATCAGTTCGTGGAAGCGCTGCTGTACACCAAGGACAGTGGGGTGCTCATGGTGGGGGATATGGTGGACTCGGTGGGCAGGGATGGGAAGGTATGGGAAGATACCATTCGTTTTTACTGTCTTTTTGTTTGTTTGTCTGTAATAAATAAGCTGCGAAACAAAACGAGCTATTACCAAAATATGTTATTCATAGAATCCTACATCGTCCAGAAGAAAAGTAGGCCATAAATCACCATCTTTATTTTATACGTGGTTAAGTTTAATGTGGCAAAAGTATATTTATATACCTATACTCATACATACATTCATACATATACTCACGGCTATAAATCCCTAGAAGGGGTAGCCAGACCTAAGGAATTAGACATTCCTCAGCCACTTTTGGAAAGTTGTGTGGGGAAAAGGTGGTAAAATGAAGGTTGTTGGTGATGGGTCTCCAACCGCATCGCTCAAAAATCCCTTAAAAGCCCCCAATACCGCTAGTCGCCTCTGACGTACACCCACCGGAAGAAATGGGGTAATGTTACTCTAAGCCGACACTACACAGCAAACCTATACTCACGGCTAGATATTCAAAAAAGTCTCATGCTACGGGACTCTCCTTTATTTATAAGCTGTATCACAATTAAAATATTTCAGTTCAATCCAATCGGCCGCTGGTATTCTGAATGGTTCTTCAAGCAAGTGGAGAGGCATCTGAACCGATACCGGCGAGGGAAGTGGAAGCGAACCGTCGAATACATACCGCTTCGGGATTACTACCACAGACATACTAGGAGTCTGTTCTGGGAGTTGCAGGTACGTGGTTATGCATTTTATTTATAAACTATTCTGTCAAGAAGACACACCTGTTTTAAGTTATAAGTTTTAGACATATTATTTCAGTATTATAATTTTCAATATTTTTTTTATTTTTCATGTAATGTACTGTCACACGATTGTATATAAGAAAAATAACAACAATGAATTTATTTATTTTTGTAAAATCAACAACAAAGCTTTTGTAAAACACTGTAGGCGTCCGCAGTACAGGCCAGGACTAGTGCGGAGCCGTTGCTAAAATATCATGTATACTTTTTTGTAAATAAATAATTTAATTTAATTTATTAACGGACTTAAAAAAAGGAGTGTTCTCAATTCGACCGTACATATATTTTTTGTCTAGATATCGGTAAGAACGAGATGACAGTATACGATACTAAATAAGTGCATAAGAGATAGCTGTTTTATACCACGCGTATATAGTTATAAGTTCGCTCGTACCAGCTATGCTGGACCAAATAGAGAGTATGGTCAAAAAGGTGGGCTCATGAAATATGAAGATTAAAAGAGCATGTATGAGAAGATTGATGGATGTAAACGAAGCTAGAGAGGTTTACCAGGATCGTTCAAAGTGGCGGTCGATAGATTCGCCTACCCCAATGGGAACTAACTGCGTAAGAATATTTATATATGTATGTTATAGTCGAATTTGGTCATGTATGTAACATACAAACATATACTCACGGCTAAAAATCTCAAAAAGGGGTAGCCAGAACTTAAGGGATAGAAACTCCTCAGCCACATTTGGAAGTCGATTGGGGAAAAGATGGTCGAAATAAAGTATCATTGATCGCGCAAAACCTTTTAAAAAAACCCATACCTTAAGTCGCCTTTTAAGATACCCGTGGGTAGAAAGGGGTAGTGACATTCTAAGCCGGTACTACAATAATATATTTTTCCTTTTCAGGATATAGTTCCATTCGGGAACAACCCTCTGTTCCGTTTAATTTTCGGTTGGTTGATGCCTCCAGAAGTGTCGCTTCTGAAGTTGACGCAGCCAGAAGCAGTGAGGAAGTTGTATGAGAAGTGTCACGTGATTCAGGATATGTTGGTTCCTATTGAGAAGCTTGAAAATGCTATCAATGTTTTTCATGAAGAGTTTGAGGTATGTATTGCAGTGGAGTGCCCTTAAATACACATTGGTAATCCCACCATTAGTTTGAGATGATATGTTTATCTTTTAATGGGTGTTCCTATTTGTCGTATCGTATTTTTTTTTAATTTTGCTCCCTTTTTTGGGTACACTACAAGCTACCTACGCTACAAGTGATGTCCAGAGTAACTCAGTCACCAGTTTAGACATTTACAGCGTTAACAATATGTGGCCATACTTCACTGTATCATAAAATACATACATACATATACTCATGCTTTCAGTTCCCATTGGGGTAGGCAGAATCGCCACTTTGCACGGTCCTGCCAAACCTCTCTATATTCATTTACACCGATCAATCTTTTCATACGTCCTCTTTTATTCTTCATACTTCGGACGCCGGTCTTTTTGAGCACACACTCTATTTGTTCCAGGTGTGTCCTCCGAGGTCGTCCTCTACTAACATTACATCCCACATTTGCCTTATAGATCCCTTTCACCATTACACTATCATCTATCCTCTCTATGTGCCCAAACCATCTCAACATTCCTTTTTCTATCTTTTTTACAATATCATCTTTCACACCACACATTTCACGCATCACGCTGGTGTTTTTATTGGTGTGCCTAGGTGTTCGCTAAGGTTTTTTTTTTTTAATATAAGTAAACTGTTCACGCTAAACTTTTAACAACAATTAACCAAATAACAAGTGATGTCCAAAAGAATTAATAACTCAGCCACCAACTTAGGCATTTACGGCATTCATATATCATGGGCGGGCGTAGCTAGCCGTGGGCTCACGATGGGGTAGCAGTAATATGTAATGTGTAATTTAATATATATATTTTTTATTAACAAGGTACCTTACAAGGTCTGAGCCATGGTGGGCAAGGATCCCACCCTGCCCACCGTGGCTACGCCCACGAACAATATCACTGAATCACAAAATGTACTTATATATTTTGTATTTTATAGGTGTACCCAATCTGGCTGTGCCCATTCAAGTTATTCAACGAGCCAGGTCAGCTGCGAGTGAAGTCTGGTGATTGGCAGATGTTTGTGGACATCGGTACTTATGGAGTGCCTAAAGCGAAGGGTTACGAAACGGTAATTACATATGGTTTTGGATTAAAGTCTGATTAATTACTTGTATTGTAACTAATAATTTAAGTTGCCTCTTTCATGGATTTTATAATAGAGGAGATTTAAAGATAATTTTAATATTAAATAATTGAATAAATAGGTTGTCTGGAAGAGATCGCTTTTAGCGATAAGACCGTCAATTGTACCTCATTGTAAACTCTTTGATTATATTATTATTTTTGTAAATTTGTGTTTGATGTGCAATAAAGAGTTATTCTATTCTAAATACAATACAATACTAAAATTTATATTGATCAGTCTATTTATTCGAACAGCATAGCTAGTACGAACGATACATACATACATACATACATATACTCACGGCTATAATTCCCTAGAAGGGGTAGCCAGAGCCAAGGAATTATAAATTCCTCAGCCACTTTTGGAAGTTGAGTGGGGAAAAGGCGGTAAAATAAAGGTTTTTGGTGATGGGTCTCCAACCGCATCGCCCAAAAATCCAATAAAATGCCCCAATACCCTTAGTCGCCTCTTACGACACCCGTGGGTAGAAAAGGGTAGCGACATTCTAAGCCGGCACTACGCGGCAAATAAACTACGACTACGTACGATACGTAGTCAGATATTGCGTTTTGTAAAACAGCCAATTCTAATGTACCTTCTTATTTGAGTATCGTATAATGTCATCTCATTCTACCGATATGGTGACGACAAAATAGCGGTCGTGCTACGATTGGTTTATAAAGCTCTTTATAATATGTTTTTCATGAAACATGATATATCCCGCAATTTTTTTTTGACAAACACAAAAAAATACTTAATGTTCATCATATCTCAGATTAGGTCTTCAAGTGACTAATTAAGATGCCACTTCAGCCTGTTAGGTTAGCTTAAGAGCTTATTCCATTACAGTTTGTCGTTTCTGAATTCAGACGTCCTTCGAAATTACTGCTACTTTTCAGAAGCCTAGCGTTCTGAACGTTATTCCACTAGTCTGAATTAAGATTCTGTGGCTTTCAGACGTCTTCATTCAGACAAATGGAATAAGCTCTTTTGACTTTTTGACGTCTCATCATACTACCAGTGTTTTTAGTCTTTCTTTGTTTCTTAAAATACAATATTATTGTTTAAGGTTCCTTCAACACGGCGCGTCGAAGAGTTCGTGCTAAAGAACGATGGTTTCCAAATGCTGTATGCCGATACTTATACTACTAATGAAGAATTCCGTAAAATGTTTGATCATACCTTGTACGATAAACTGAGGGAATCACTTCCTTACTGTAAGGATGCCTTCCCAGAAATATACGGGAAAGTAAATAGGAATGTAAGGAAATAAGTTGTTTGAAGCAGTATTCTAGGGATATCCTCTTTTGTATATCTACTGGCACAGTAAATCTAAGCTAATTCTTAATAGTTTTGATTCTTTTTGCAATACTGTCGGTTTTTACTTTTAAAATTGATATTATGAATTCTTGAATAATTATTGATATATTATTTATTTGTTTGTCTAACTGCTTTTTACTGCTCCTTGTCATATTCAGGTATATTTCATGTGAGTAACTTCCCCTGAATGCAACTGAAAATAATTTATAATGGAATTGAAAAACCTGCAAGCTCTTAACTGAGAAACATTAAATTATTGAAATCAAATGTAAAAAAAAGCAGCTATATTTTAACAGTTTTACTTTATTTCGTATATCTCAATTCCGCCAATGAAGTTAGTCATTACTTACAGTATTTTTTGGTAAATTATTTAAATTAAATAATAAAATATATTTCAGCCATATTTTGGCAGTTTCAATTTATTTCCTTCATCTCAAATCTACAAAATGTTTAAACAACATAAACTCATAGTATTAATTGGTACAATTTCACATTTTCGTTAGAAATTTAATATGTCAGATTGACAGTTTTATATCGACCCTTTATATCGACAACGGTAATTCGATAAATATTTTTCCACAAAAAGATACTAGAGGGATACAGGTAATTTTTTGTACTACACAGTTTTACTGATAGCAACCGTGATAGCCCAGTGGGTAGAACACTCGGTTATCGTGCAAACGACTAGTGTTCAAATCCTGGGTCGGGCCTACACCAATTTGTCTTTTCTAAAGACATATGTGTGGTTAATTCATCATGGTTGTTAACGGTGAGGGAAAACATCGTGAGGAAACCCACATGGCTGAGTTGTACTTAGTCATGTGACAGTGTATTCGTACAAAACGGCGATAGGCCTGCCCCCTATCACGTGAGTACACTGTCCATGCAAAACGTGGGTACTCTGAACACCAGGTGACAAAGTCACGTGATGTTCAGAAGTATTAGTAACTCTGCCAACCCCTTCGGGGATATTCGGCGTGAACGTTTATGTTTATGTTTATTACAGTTTTACTGAAACAAAGTACAATACAAAGTACAAAGTGCCGTGTAGTGCCAGCTTTAAATATCACTAACCCTTTCTACCGTCGTCGGCTGTTGTAAGAGGCGACTATGTGGCATGTATAAGTGTTTTTCGGGCGATACGGTTGGAGACCCATTACCATACATACATACATACATATACTCACGGCTATAAATCCCTAGAAGGGGTAGCCAGCGCTAAGGAATTAGAAATTCCTCAGCCACTTTTGGAAAATTGAATGGGGCAAAGATGGTAAAATAAAGGTTGTTGGTGATGGGTCTCCAACCGCGTCGCCCGAAAATCCCCTAATAGCCCCAATACCGTTAGTCGCCTCTTACGTACACCCACCGGAAGACATGGGGTAGTGCTATTCTAAGCCGACACTACACGGCATTACCAATGATACTTTATTACTACCACCTTGTCCCCTGTCAACTATCAAATGTGGCTGAAGAGTTTCCAGCTCTGGCTACCCCTTTTTGGGATTTATAGCCGTGAGTATATGTATGTACGCATGTATGTTAGGGGCTTACTAAAAGTATCTATAAATTCATCCGTATATGCTTCTTATTAATAATCCATTATTACTTTTATCTTCGTGAGAAATAGTAAGAAACAACATATTTCTTAATGACAATATTTATATCAATGTTTATATTTGTTAGTAGCTCCTTATCAACTTGTACTTGAACTCATAAACTTAGCCTAAATGGGAATCATGTCCATTGACATACATACATGCAATGTGTTTTATAATCCCACAAAACACCCAAATATTTGTCTAAAAATTCTCTACTATTAATAGACTCTACTTTTATTAATACATAACTCTATAGCATTTCTTTTTCTAATTAAAAACATGCGAAAATAAATTACATTAGCGTTAATATTTTTAAAACCTAAACGATCACGTTCATGCCGAATATTCCCGAAGGGGTTGGCAGAGGTACTAATACTTCTAAACATCACGTGACATTGTCACCTGGCGTTCAGAGTACCCGAGTACCCACGTTTTGCATGGACAGTGTACTCAAGTGATAGGGGGCAGGCCTATCGCCGTTTTGTAAAAATACACTATCACATGACAAAGTACAACCCAGCCATGTGGGTTTCCTCACGATGTTTTCCCTCACCGTTAACAACCGCGATGAATTAACTTTATAAAAGGCAAATTGGTGTAGGCCCGACCCGGGATTTGAACACTAGTCGCTTGCACGTTAACCGGTGTTCTACCCATTGGGCTATCACGTCGTCGTCGAGCTAAATGATCAAACCAATGCTTATTTGACATACATAGATTTACTTACACCATTAGTTACCATTGAGGTAGGCAGAGACCAATTATCGAAACGCTTCATTCTTATAATTCCTTAATACTTATTAGACAAATATTCGGGGAATATCAAGGTTCTCCTACCTGAACCGGTACTTTTTCTATAGCAGGTAGTCAGAGCTTTGGAATAATTAATTCTTCAGTCACTTGTGACGAGAGAGTAAACCAATAAACTCACCACAAAAAACGGGTGAATGTCATAAAAAAAAATCATATTTTCTTTAGACGTATGCTTTTCTAATCATTGTGAAAGTTTGTATTGTAATTATGCAATCTTGTGACCTCAATCCCAAACCGAACCAATCTCTAAATGGGGCAAAGGCATAAAATAAATAAGGGTATCCGATTCCTTCTTTTATGTCTCAGCTCCTCAGCTCACCACTTAAATAGAGCACAAATAAAATGGTTTTCATATTCTGAAATTGAGAAATTCACCAGATGTATTCCGTGCTAAATGTCCCCGGGTATAATTTAGGTATGATAAAATTTAAATAATAAAAAAAGAAACTATTATTTTTGTTATATTCTGTTTAAATTGGTTTATGACATTTAGAAATAATTATGTCAGCACTATCAATTTAAAAAAAATCCTTTTGCCAAATTTAGAATTTAAGGGAGGAAATGTCGAATATACAGGTATTAAGTAGTTATTTTTCGACGGTTACCTACAATTTACCAGCCATGATTGAGTCGGTCCCGCCCTCTAAGGGTGTCATACCAGTATCTATAAAACGAAAAAGAAAAATTTTGATTATTGTTAATTTGTTTGATTTCATTTATCGTTTTAAAATGAACCCTTAAACGTTAACCTTAAAATAGTATTTAACGCACTGTCTGTACGGCTGTCACGTACGGTATAGTGCATTGTGAGAAAGACTTTTACAAGATGGACTGATTTGGAAAAGCCAAGGAATACTGGGTGAGGGCAGTCCAAGACCAGTCGTCAGGAGATCTTGAAGGAAGACCTCTTTCCAGTAGTGGACGTTGAATGGTTAAAGATTATGATTACAACAAAATAATATAGTAGTAGTACATACATATACTCACGACTGTCAATCCCTAGAAGGGGTAGCCAGAGCTAAGGAATTAGAAATTCCTCAGCCACTTTTGGAAAGTTGCGTGGGGAAAAGATGGTAAAATAAAGGTTGTTGGTGATGGGTCTCCAACCACAACGCCCAAAAATCCTTTAAGAGCCGCAATACCGTTAGTCGCTTCTTACGTACACCCACCGGAAGAAATGGGGTAGTGCTATTCTAAGCCGACACTACACAGCATATAGTAGTAGTATAGTAGTATAATCAGCTCTGAAATAACTTAATAGGGAGAATGACGGCATCAGCATAAAATTTATAAAAACATGACAAATCAAAGAAATAATTAGTATTAGTTTTGGTTACACACATGCACATACTTACGGATCTAAATTCTAAAAAAGAATAGAAAGAGCTTGAAAATTTGAAGTTTTTCATCCACTTTTGTTAATTCACTTTTGTTAGTTACTTTTGTGAAGCCGTGTAGTGCCGGCTTAGAATGTCGCTACCCCTTTCTACCCACGGGTGTCGTAAGAGGCGACAAAGGGTTTTGGAGCTTTTTGTTGGATTTTTGGGCGATGCGGTTGGAGACCCATCACCAAAAACCTTTATTTTTACCATCTTTTCCCTACTCAACTTCCAAAAGTAGCTGAGGAATTTATAATTTATAATTAAATTGTTCTTAACAATCTCAAGTCAGACAAATTGCATGATTTACACTCTATAGCTGACTAACCCTTTGCAAATGTAGTATGATATTTTGTTTCATTTCAAAAGCTAAACTTCCTCAAAGCTAAACCAAAGATCACATACTTATCTTCAAAGTTATATAAACATGCTTGCATCTCTTTTGCACACTCATGTTTCGATAGAGAGATACATATTAAGCTAATAATGTCTAAGTTTTTCCGATATTTTCGCTACATCTTCAGTCGCATGTTGACCGTACGCTTATCAATACAAGAAAATCGCAAATAATTTATTTAATTTATTCAAGCTTTTTAAATATATAATTTTTAATAAAATATTTAATTTAGATGGAGTAGTGTTTGAAATTATACCACTAGTAAAGATTATATATACCCAGTGTTTAGTGACTGTGATTATGTTGCAGAATATAAGTACAGTGTTATAGCTTTTAACTTTATTTAAAAATAAGTGAAAATGAATTTAAGTACCTTTTTTGTGTTACTTGCGTGTTGTGGTGCACAAATATTTGTTGATGGTGAGTTTTTAAAATAAACTTGACAATTTTTTTAAAGTTTTTTTTATCACACTTAGGTAGGGAAGAACACTTGGTTATCGTGCAAGCGACTAGTGTTCGAATTCTGGGTCGGGCCCACACCAATTTGTCTTTTCTAAAAGACATATGTGTGGTTAATTTATCATGGTTGTTAACGGTGAGGGAAAACATCGTGAGGAAACCCACATGGCTGAGTTGTACTTAGTCATGTGACAGTGTATTCGTACAAAACGGCGATAGGCCTGCCCCCTATCACGTGAGTACACTGTCCATGCAAAACGTGGGTACTCTGAACACCAGGTGACAAAGTCACGTGATGTTCAGAAGTATTAGTTCCTCTGCCAACCCCTTCGGGGATATTCGGCGTGAACGTTTATGTTATGTTATATGTTTTATTTATCAAAAAATTTTGTATCCTTCTTTTGAGCACGTCCAACCTTGGAAGCTTAGTGGAAATATTTAATCTTTGAATGTGCGAGGGTTTAATCCTGAATAGGGCCTTCAGTTAAAATTGGATGCAAATGATCATGAGTGTATTTTTGGCATGTTACTCTATAATAAGAGTAATGGGTTTCACGAAATATTTTCGTTAAAATTTTGTATAATTTATAAATAAAGTTTTATGTACATACATATACTCACGGCTGTATTTCCCTAGAAGGGGTAGCCAGAGCTAAGGAATTATAAATTCCTCAGCCACTTTTGGAAGTTGAGTGGGGAAAAGATGGTAAAAATAAAGGTTTTTGGTGATGGGTCTCCAACCGCATCGCCCAAAAATCCAATAAAAAGCTCCAATACCCTTAGTCGCCTCTTACGACACCCGTGGGTAGAAAGGAGTAGCGATATTCTAAGCCGGCACTACGTGTTATAGTTAACGGGTTAAGTTTTATATCTTCTTAAAATTTGGTCGTTGGTTAATAAAAAAAATTGTTATGCGAGATACATTTAAAAAAGCGGCAGTAATATAGTAAAAGATCCTTGTGACTGGCTTTATATTGTCATGTAACATTGCATTACCAGCTCGCTGTCACGTGGGTTCCTTGTATACTCTTAAATCGGTTAGTCAAAAGACCAGTTGATCTGTATTTGTTGTGTTGAGAAAATTAGTACCTCTATCAATCCTTTACAAGTTTGTTGTGCGTACTATCTATCCATGACTTTTTATGGGAATTATTTTATCTCTATCTCTGCATACACCAACAAGGATTGATTATTATATCTATATGGTGTTTCTACTTACAAATAAGTTTACATTATACATATTTATATGTACTTACGGCGTTTATTATAAATTTACATTAGCTGAATAAAAAATCTCTACTCCATCTATACGTCTGCGAATTGAATAAAGCTAGTGGAGAAAATGGGGCTTAAAGTGTTTGGTGATTTGGCGCCACATCGCATCGCAAAACATCATCAATTCACATTTTTTTTAAAACAAAAAGGTGGACCCACAACTTGGTTGCGGGAAGCCGACGGATGAGGGCAGCACAGGACTGGTCGTTGTGAAAATCTTTGGGGGAAGCCTATTTCCAGCAGTGGATGTCTATTGGCTTTTGATAAAGTGAGCTTTTAAAGTTCGAAGGAAGTTTGAAGTATCTTAAGGACCTGGCTACCAGTTTTTGGATTCATAGCTGCAATTGGGTTCCTAATTTTAACCAGTTTGAAAAATAAATAAATCAATATAGAGTTATGAGCCCAGCACAATTTATAATATTATAAAGAACAAGTGTCGGCTTAGAATAGCACTACCCCATTTCTTCCGGTGGGTGTACGTAAGAGGCAACTAACGGTACGGGGGCTTTTAAGAGATTTTTGGGCGATGCGGTTGGAGACCCATCACAAACGATATTTTATTTCTACCATATTGTCCCTTATCAACTTCCAAATTTGGCTGAGGAGTTTTCAGCTCTGAAGCTATAGCTATTCCTTTATGGGATTTATGGCCGTGAGTATATGTATGTATATTAATAAAAAGCTACAAAAGTAGTTACTTACTGATGAACTAGCGTACAAAAGTTTGTTATTTATAAATTCGCCAATTGTATAGTAATTATTATTATTATAATTCCCAACGGCTCATCCTCTTAAGAGCACAGATCATCACACACGTTTTCCTTATTCTATTTTATCATATAAAAACATATGCGTCAATCAAAGTATTCAATATATTTTCCTCAAATTATTACACACTTGTATTCTTCAATTATACCGCATTGTAAAGTAATAAAAAGTAATAGATATTTACAAAGACTTTCTTAAGTCTATTACATAAAACATATCAGCAAATATTTTTTTATTTAGTTACTAGCTGTGCCCGCGACTTCGTTCGCGTGATTGTCGAGAACAAAAAAACGTCGTTTAGTTAAGAGTATATCACCTTTTTGATTATTTAGATAAGAGTCCTGACTTTTGCTATAGTTGATTACGTCAAGGCTTCTCTATACACCATGTTAGCGGTGGAATTACCCGGAGCATATACAAAAAGGTTGTTTGGGTTGCTAACACGTGATAGAGAAACATAGAGTTGGCCGTGTGAGAAACAATCAAAAGTAAGGTCTACACCCGCAACGGATAACGTCTGGCCTTGGGCTTTATTAATAGTCATAGCATAACAGAGGCTTACAGGAAACTGCACACGTTTGAAAGTAAATGGAAAATTATTGGGGATAATAGGTATCCTGGGAATGAAAACAACATCACCGGAGCCGTAACCTGTTAAGATTTCGGCTTCAATGACATTTCGTTGGAGATTTGTCACTCTCAACCGAGTTCCGTTGTATAGTTTTGGTGGGCTTAAATTTCTGAGTAGAATGATTAAATTTCTGAGTAGTAGAATCATTTGTACAATGACTGACTTTTCTACAGATTTATTATATGTATAGATTTATTTTATTCACTTAGATTAGTGCGATTTTGCACGAGCCTTAACTTTTTTATCTTTTATAAAATAAGATTGTGAGGTCGTATAATTTGGGGTTATATCACGATCAGCTGTATTCCAAAAATGCATTTATCTATAACAGCTGACTCATGTCTTGATTATGTAGGCTATATTTCGTCCATTACATTTACATATAGCTGTCTAGTGTCGGCTTATAATAGCACTACTCCATATATTTTTTTTGAAAAGAAAGAAAACATTTATTCATTGCTACATACAAAGAAAAGCACAGTTACACTCACATACATTAAGAAACACTTAACAATCAACATAAAGAAAGTAAACGTAAATTTCATAAAAAAATAATAAAAATATCAAAAAGGAAAAGAAGATCAACAATAGAATAGCACATTGAACACAGATACATTTAAAATAATATTACGTGTACTTAAATGAGATATCCATTATAAGTTTCTCATACTTAAATGCCTGCGTAGCAATGAATTGGTGACTGTCTCAGCATTATTGTTGTGAGTGAAACAACCATTTCTTCCAATGGATGATCGTCAAAGGCGATTTTTGGTTGATGCGGTTGGAGACCCATCACCAAGAACATTGATTTTACAATATTTTCTCCATTCAACTGCGTAAAGTGGCTGAATAATTTCTTATTCCTAAGCTCTGTTTACCCCTTTTAGGTATTAAGAGCCGTAATTTTATGTATGCATGTATTTTGTAATCATAAATATAGCTACCCTAACAAACCCATTACGTAAATGAATGCGTGAAGTTTTCATTACATCATCAAATACGGAGTTACAAAAACTTGCTAAGAACCAAATTCCGGAACAACAGGAACCTACACTTAACACCAATTAACTTGAAAGTAGTTCAACATACGATCGCTCTGAATCCATACTAATTATGACCGATTATAACACGACCTTAATTGCTGAGGGGATGAATAGGCACACTTAAAGACTACACATTATTTTATAATGATAGGGTTTTTTTTTGTTGCAGCTTTAGATTTATAAACGAGATTTGTCACTTGGTTTTCTGAGTACTTACTTTTTGCCTAGATAGTATATTGACGCGATGGGGGTAATGGGGTGACTAAGCCATGGGTTTTATAAAAAAATTCTTCACTTGATAAGTAATACCTTGATAAGTAAACTACACATAGGACATTGGAAAATACACATTGTCTTAGGCCCTACTTAGGATTGCAACCCTATTGGTTCGTTTTCTCCAAGCTACTAATATCCCAAAAATGTTTAATAATATGAAATATGCAAGTTCGGATAACCATTTTGAGATAGCCGTCTCGTCATAACAATTTCCATTAAATGAATTATAAAATTATAACACAAATATTTTCAAGCTTGGACCGAATTTTGCATATTCTCCTTTGATATGAAAACATAAATTTTGTACATATCCATTTATTAGTTCTACGAGACGGATAAAATACAATCAACATTCAAGCAAAAAAGTGTAAACATTGACTACTTAAGTGGGTTTTTGTAACTACAAACTGTTGTTCATCAATTAATTCTTCGTCTTCGATGATCCAATCGCAAAAAAAACCGAACCGAATTTTAGATATAATGATGGCTTGATTGGACATTGGGTTTTGCTAAATTGATCAATTTTAAATTCAACATACTAATATTAAACAAGACTATACAATTAATAAATAAAGGATAAACAAAGGAAAGAAATTTTCATTAATAATAAGATTATTACTATAAGCATAAGCATAAGCATAAACGTTCACGCCGCATATCCCCGAAGGGGTTGGCAGAGGTACTAATACTTCTGAACATCACGTGACTTTGTCATCTGGTGTTCAGAGTACCCACGTTTTGCATGGACAGTGTACTCACGTGATAGGGGGCAGGCCTATCGCCGTTTTGTACGAATACACTGTCACATGACTAAGTACAACTCAGCCATGTGGGTTTCCTCACGATGTTTTCCCTCACCGTTAACAACCATGATAAATTAACCACACATATGTCTTTAGAAAAGACAAATTGGTGTAGGCCCCGACCTGGGATTTGAACACTAGTCGCTTGCACGTTAACCGAGTGTTCTACCCACTGGGCTATCACGGCTGTTACTAATAATAATATATAATAAGAATAACAAAAATACAATTATAAATTTACACATTAAAAATAAGAATATACAGGGTGGCGCATTCAAATCGGTCAGTATGGGAAAGTCTGAAACTATAAGACATACGAAGATTTGTTCTTAGGAACCATGTCACCGATTTTGATAAAAAGAAAAACTGCATTCATACATTTGAAAAAAAAGCTGTACCCAGCTCGGGAATCGAACCCGGTTGTTTTGAAAAAATAAACTTACACTTTTTCTATTTTGATATCGATTGTGTAGGTCTTAATCTGTAAATGTCTCCATAAAACATGATGTCTAAAATGAATAAAATGCATTGTTTTGACATACTTTAATTTCTCAAACTAGGTGTTCGAAGTGACTACCGTTACAATATTCAACATGTTCAGGCATGTAAAATTGTCTCTATGACTGTTTGTACCTCTCAACTTATTAATAATAAGTTATTACATACATGCACCGTATCATGTGATTTTCATTAAGTTGAGTTGAGTAAATTTTAACGCAAATTCATCACATGAAGATACAAAATGCAATAGTAAGATCGTTACCTAAACGTGTTGAAAATTGTATTGAAGAAAACGGTGGTCACTTCGAACACCTAGTTTGAGAAATTAAAGTATGTCAAAACAATGCATTTTATTCATTTTAGACATCATGTTTTATGGAGACATTTACAGATTAAGACCTACACAATCGATATCAAAATAGAAAAAGTGTAAGTTTATTTTTTCAAAACAACCGGGTTCGATTCCCGAGCTGGGTACAGCTTTTTTTTCAAATGTATGAATGCAGTTTTTCTTTTTATCAAAATCGGTGACATGGTTCCTAAGAACAAATCTTCGTATGTCTTATAGTTTCAGACTTTCCCATACTGACCGATTTGAATGCGCCACCCTGTATTATTTTTTGCACCAAAAAGTCTAGATACGAGTAAATCTTGCTAACCCTTTCTGAGGAAGATGAATTGAGTAATGAGCAGAAAGATCAAACAGGACAAGACAAGACCATACAGGTCTCAATTTGAATGTTTTTGTTCATGAAAACCTCATGTGGAGATCCACAAGAGGTGATAAATCTTTTTTCTCTCCTTTTCTTTCTTATATCTATATCTGATACTGCTGTGTAAAAAACTCATTAGAAATGACTTGACTGACTGAATTTATGGTGTGCAAATTTAGTAAGTCTTAGAGTCTGTTTCACTATGTCGGAATAAAGTAAGGGATAGACAACTTCGTGTTTCTCCATTGTATTTTATGTGGTACCATAAATAATTTAACTAAATAAAGCGAAAACCAAACGTAGCTCAGTACAAGAATTGCTTAAAATATTCCGCATATTAGCTAATTGTCATAATAAGTCGTCCCTACTACACCCTGATTGATTAATTCTATGTTTTGACTTTTCTTCTTCATACATTTGCTTCGCCTACGTCAGTTCAAATGCACTGAATCATTTGCGGAAATTGAAATTCTTCGTTTCCCTATTTAGAAAGAAAGAAATAGAAAGATAGTATTTATTCATTAAATTATTTAATAAAGTTCTCTTTGTGCGGCACATAACTATACATCATATACGATACGTATTAATAAAAAGAAAAGAAATCCTGTGCCTTAGGGAACAATAAAACATTACAATTAGTACAAAGAACACACACAATTTGACCAAAAGCAAAACAAAAAATTATAATTAATAAAGCATTTAGAGACATTAGAGATAACTAAAGTCCCCTCAAAGGCAAGAAAAGGTTGTTGACTCAGCATTTATTAAAGGCATAGCCTTTAAAACTGTTTTTCAGTCAGAACTGTTGTGTCACGCCACGGACCTGAGCAAAAAGTATATCTATAAATAATAAATCATAATGCTACTATAACTATAAATAATACTTAAATATATAAATTTACATAGCATAACCTTAACATATATTATCTATACTTATAATAAATCTGTAGAGAGGTCAATTCTGTACATGAAATATATTTTCAAAATAACCATCAGGTGGTGATTAGGGATCGATACTGATGCCAAAAATGCAATCAGTAAAATTTTTGTCTGTCTGTATGTCTGTCTGTCTGTCTGTCTGTCTGTCTGTCTGTCTGTCGGTTTGTATGTTCCTTATGGAAACAAAAACTACTCGACGGATTTTAACGAAACTTGGTACAATTATTCTTCATACACCTGCGCAGGTTTTTGTATACTTTCCAGCAGAGTAGTAAAGGGGAATTTTGGGAAATTTTGGGAAAACGGGAGAAGTTACTCCATTTTTTAAGCTTCTTTCGCGTGTGCAGCCTCAATGGTTAAACTTACATAGAAATCATGTGTGACGGAAATATTCTTCATAAAATTATCTAAAAAAAAATCCTCAGCAGTTTATGTCTATCTTTTACGGTTGATTCACAATAACACGTGTAATTCCTGATAGCTTAGCAGTTCGGAACATTCTGATTATATTTTTTTACTCTTACGTTTGTAAACCTCTCACTCATCCCTAATTTAAAAAAGGTAACATTATTACCTATTCAATAAAAAAAGAATCATAGAAATCGGCAGACAAACACCGAAATTATACATAAAATAAGCCATCGCGCCCGTGATCAAAACCAAATCTTTACTAATTTACATATAACATACTAGATGGCGCCAGTAGTTGCATCCTACATCACGTAATGATTTATTGTTTAGTATAAATACTTCATAGCGTTTTATTCCAAAATTTGCTATTAAACGGAAATACTGAACCGTTCATCAAAGCGCATTTAAAATCATAAAACTACACTGTTTAGGGAGTGCTATAAATTTAATAAATTGAAAACATTGCGCTGAATTTCACAATGCTTGAGCAGTGACTGAAGAAAGAAACCTCAGATATTTAAAAAACAACGCTACCCGTGCGAAGCTGGGACGATCACTAGTTACAAAATATAAATGTATAAAACTAACGATTAGAGATAATACTTAGACGTGAATTACGAAGTACGATAAAACGATAAACTAAATCAGAATATTTTTTACACTACATAAAATTTAATCATTAATACAACCGTCACATAAAATTACTTATTAGTGTGCTGGATTGTATTGGGAAAGGTTTTCTGCAGCGTCGATAAATGTCTCCTAAGCATACGCTTGAAAGACAATCTACCTGCTGCAGATTTTATTAGTGGGGGGAGGTCGTTTCAGCACTTGGATGCCACAAATCTAAAACTACCTCGAAGAGCAGCAGTCCGGTGGGTGGGCAACAGTGTCCTGATCTGTATGGGAAAAGGTAGTGCTAGTAGGTACTATGAGGGAATGCACACTCACTAGTTTGGTTCGTTGGTCCCTTTCGAAGAGTTAGGTAGTTACCTACAACTTACAGTCGGTAAAAATAAACCCTACTTTTCTTAAATTCTCAGAGCTATTTTTTGTCCAAAAGTGGCTGAGGAATTTATAATTCCTTAGCTCTGGCTACCCCTTCTAGGGAAATATAGCCGTGAGTATATGTATGTATGTATGTATTTTTTGTGTATGTTTTAAAGGATATGACAGAAAGTGTATTAATTAATATAAAATGCATCGTTTAGAAAAAAATACAATTAGTGGCCATCTGGTTGCTTGTAAAGTGTAATTTTTAAAAACAATAGTATTTCATAAAGACTACGCTACGCTACCAAAATCCTTTTCATTTTAGTTTTTGGAGTGAAGTGTTGGCTTAGAAAAGTACTACCACACCTCTTCTCGCGGGTGCCGTGAATGGTGGCTTAGGAGATTTTCATTTTACATTCTAAGCTTTAGCACATTTACATAGATAAAGTACACATTATTTTTATTCGCAGTCGCTTTGTATAGTTTAAGTAAATATGGGAATAAATTCATGTGACTTAACTACAACTCTCGTCAACACAAGTTTAAAATACATCTATTGACAACCTTCAAAAGAGCTAAATGATACCATGAAAAGTTTCGCTGTTTTGGCAATTAAAAAAAACGGGTAGACCAATAAAGCCCGGGATTTCTGAAACGGCGGGAAATGTGTTAAAAAACTTTGATTTCGGATAACTAGGTTTGCTACTCTACTTGCTACCAACTACTTAGTTCAGTTACTAGGGAGGTATCGATTTTCTTTTAATTCCGCTATTGACAACCGTACAACCATTTCAGAGACAAAAAGAGGTTCTTAATATTTGGTAAATAGATCCTGAAATCAATAAATTGTGTTTAAACCACTAAAAAAAACAAAAATAATCCCCGCTCATTTGTAGAGGAAAAAGTCAATGTTTTTTAAATTCTATTGAAATAGTAGCTCGGCTTAGTATCATCAATATAATCTTTCTTCATCCAATGGACGTCCACTTCTGCATATATGCCTCCCCTAAGTATCTATACAACCACCGTTCCTGCGCTGTTCTCATAACACTTCCCGTGACCTTCAAAAAGGCATCGGTCCACCTTGTGGTAGCTGCTGCCACTCTAAACCTTCTAGCCCCAACGTCCATCTGTTTTGAGAGCAATGTGCCCTGCCTATTGCCTCTTGAATTTCACAACTCTTCGGGCTAAGTCAGTTACATCGTTTTTTCTACGGATCTCCTCGTGTCGGATTCGATAATATTGTGAAACTTTTCAATAGTCTTCTGATAAGACCCATTCTGAGAGGCCACATCTCTGTGCCTTAAGTAACTACACCAAACACACACCATCGAAGATATTTGTATTAAGTCTTTGCATATTTCTTGCCGTGTAGTGTCGGCTTAAAATAACACTACCCCATTACTACCCGACGGATAAAATACAATCAAAATTAAAGCAAAAAAGTGTAAACATTAAATACTGATGTTGTTTTTGTAATCACAAACTGTTGTTCATCAATTTGTTCTTCGTCTTCGATGATCCAATCGCAAAAAAAACCGAACCACTAATTTTAGACATAATGATGGCTAGATTGGTCATTGTGTTTTGCTGAATTGATCAATTTTAAATTCAACATACTAAAATTAAACAAGACTATACAATTAATAAATAAAGGAAAGAAATTTTGATGTGTAGTGTCGGCTTAGAATAACACTACCCCATTTCTACCCGTGGGTGATCGTAAGAGGCGACTAAGGGTATAGGGGCTTATTAAGAGATTTTTGGGCGATGTGGTCGGAGACCCGTCACCAAAAACGTTTATTAATCTTTTCCCCAATCAACTTCCGAAAGTGGCTAAGGAATTTCTCATTCCAAAGCTCTGGCTACCCCGTTAAGGGATTTATAGCCTTGAGTATGTGTATGTATGTATGTATATTTTTTGATGAGAAGATATGGTGTAGTTTCACGAACACTGTGCTTCAGAGCTGGATCTTACGATTGACCTCATTCTCGAAGTTGTTTCTACCTAATTGGATGGTCTGTCACGGATGTTTTGTTCGACTGGGTATGACTTGGTTGTTATACGTGATTTTTGTCTTGCCCATATTCATTTTCATACCAATTCTCTTGGAAACTCGACTGACATCTTTAAGCATTATGCTTAGATCTTTCGTACTTTCAGGCATAACTACAATTTGGTTTTGATGTTTTCTAAGTAGAATTAAAGGAGCTATATATAATACTCTGGAGAAATAAGTGACATTTGGTGTTTGGTTGTGTTGTTGACAAATTGTTGGTTACCAATTGCATTATTTTCTTTATTTTTGTTTTCAATTTTTGTTTGTAATAAAGTTGACGTGATAATTTAGCAATTGTTTGTATATTAGATTAAGTCTTTTTAATTAGTTAGTTAGTATTATTTATCTTAGGTTTTAGTATAAATATAATAATCTGGGCGCCAACTGAGAACCAGGGCAGCGTATGGGAGAATCATCAGCCTGGCTCATACCCATGATGAGTTGGAGACTTTTTGGTATAAAACTTGTTATTTTCGTAAATTAACGTTTTTTTTCTTTCTTTCTTTCTTATTTCCATATTTTTTTTAAATGTATGTCGAAAACTACATCACAGTTTAGTAAAATCCGACTTTCCTAAGAAATCTTATGTATTCTTTAGTACATACAATGATAAATCTGGCTACCTTATAAAGATAATAGTAAGTATTGTTAGCCGTGTAGTGCCGGCTTAGAATGCCGCTACCCCTTTCTACCCACGGGTGTCGTAAGAGGCGACTAAGGGTATTGGGGCTTTTTATTGGATTTTTGGGCGATGCGGTTGGAGACCCATCACCAAAAACCTTTATTTTACCATCTTTTCCCCACTCAACTTCCAAAAGTGGCTGAGGAATTTATAATTCCTTGGCTCTGGCTACCCCTTCTAGGGAATTATAGTCGTGAGTATATGTATGTTAGGTATACCGGATATACTAAAGATAGTCAATACATCATCATAGCAAACAAGTAATAAAATGTATTAAATAATTCACGAGGCACATCGATGAGTCTTTCGCGTACTATGTCTGATAATCTATGACCTCTTTATCATTGTCTCCAACATATACTACATATCATGAGTTAGATCTACCTATGATTTGTTAACAACAACTACATATATATAAAGGAGTTGCTATAACTTAGAAAATTTACGTATAATAACGACTATTAAGCCCTAAAAGGGGTGGCTAGAGCTTTGATAATTCCAAAGGTGTTCCTTAGCCAAGTGTAGTGCTGGCTTAGAAAAGCACCACCCTATTTCTTCCCCTCGGTGTTCGTAAGAGACTGCTTATTGCATTGAGACTTTTCACTCATTTTTGGGAGATGCAGTTGGAGACCCATCCCAAAAATCTACACACTAATTCCAAAAGTGGCTGAGGAATTTAATATTCCGAAGCTCTGCAGAACAAGCACGAGCACTATTTTATCGACACGATAGCGGTTAGAATGAGATGGCAGTATACGATACTAAGTAAGTGCGTAAGACATGGCTGCTTTATCCCACGCGATAACTAGTTTAAACACAGCTCGTGCTTGCCCTTCTGGCTCTGTATTTGTGCATGTCATAACTAGATAAAATATTATAAGTTTACCCTGCTTTCTGATTAAATAAAAAATAATACTAATTCTATTTTTTATTATTTGCTGTGCAGTGTCGACTTTGCTGTGTAGTGTCGGCTTAGAATAGCACTACCCCAAATCTGCCGGTGGGTGTATTTAAGAGGCGACTAACGGTATTGGGGCTTTAAGGGATTTTTGGGCGATGAAGTTGGAGATCATTCACCAACAACCTTCATTTTACCATCTTTTCTCCACTTAACTTTCCAAAATTGCTCTGGCTACCCTATCTAGGGATTTATAGCCGAGAGTATATGTATGTATGTATACTAATAACTTATGTATGTGTACTAATATCTTAATCACTCTTCCCATAGGTCTATCTTCAGAGGAAACTCTAGAAGTGACAGAAAACTGCTGCGTGCACGGGGAAGATTACGCGCTAAGCAAGAAGAAGAAAGAAGATTGTGCCCAAGTCACTGCTCCTGAAGATTTAGAAGATGACCAAATCGATGTTTGTCTTAAATCGGCTAAGTCTTGTTGCTCGAAACATTTTGAGTAAGTTAAAAAATGTATAATTATAGTGTGCTATTTTGGTTTCTAAATGAATTAACTCATTTCTTCCCGAAGGTGTCGAATGACTCCAAAAAGGTTATGTGTGGTTATGTGTGCAAAAAGATAAAGATAAAAAGATACATACATACATACTCACGGCTATAAATCCCTAAAAGAGGTAGCCGGAGCTGTGGAATTAGAAATTCCTCAGCCACTTTTGGAAAGTTGAATGGGGAAGAGATGGTAAAATAAAGGTTGTTGGTGAGGGGTCTCCAACCGCATCGCCCAAAAAACCCTTAATAGCCCCAATACCTTTAGTCGCCTCTTACGTACACCCACCGGAAGAAATGGGGTAGTGCTATTCTAAGCCGACACTACACAGCTACACATAATAAAAGATAAAGATAAAAAAAGATAAAGAGGCGACTAAGGAAGAGTATGAGGCTTTTTAAATTGGTTTTTGGGCGATCCTACCATCTTGTCCCATATTAACTTCCATATGTTGCTGAGGAGTTTCTAGCTCTGAAGCTCTGGCTATCCCTTTTGGGTTTTATGGCCGTGAGTATATGTTTGTATGTTATGTATTCATATAACATAAGTTATTTAAATATAAACGTGATTGTTGCAGAGAAAAGGAGGACTGTCTCGCCGGTACTAAGTTTGCGGCGCAAAAACGTTGTGCTGTGCCGAAAACAGATATAGGGAAGGTAAATATGATTAACAATATGTCATTAATTTTAAATACTTTTGAACAATAAAATTAACACTTGTACTAACATAATTATAACAAGGTGAAAGATTTATGTTGTCGACACATGACCACTATAAACTGACATCTCGATAGTTATGCGTTGTATTTGATAAGAGGTCTGATTAGGTTGGTCCTTATGTGTTACATTTAGTTGTTAGTATGTGTTGCAGTTCATAATATGTTCCCAAATGTGTGACATACATATAATTTAGGACTTCATTGAATTAATTAGAATGTTTTGTGCATGGAAGCCTCATTCTATATTTTATCATTATTTATTAGTTACTTCATTCAACTGCTGTGTAGTGTCGGCTTAGAATTGCACTACCCAATTTATATACACATATACTCTCGGCTATGAATCCCTTGAAAGGGTAGCCAAAGCTAGGGAATCAGAAATTCCTCAGCCACTTTTGGAAGTTGCGTCGGGAAAAGATGGTGGAATAAAGGTTGTTGGTGATGGGTCTCCAACGCCATCGCCCAAAAATCTCTTAAAAGCCCCAATACCGTTAGTCGCCTCTTACGTACACCCACCGGAAGAAATGGGATAGTGAAGCCGACACTACACAGCTAATTGTGTACGTACGTACGCCCAATTTATATATGTATGTACGTAATGTATAAAAGAAGGCCATAATATCTATTTATTATTCGTTGACCTTGCTAAGTCCGGGACATCGATTGATATTGTGTTGACATGTTTACAGACATGTTGCGAGGAATGCAGTTTTGGTGCACTGACAGGAGAATCCCAAGGTGCAGAAGCATGTGGGGATGAATCGGATGCTCAGATGTCGCCCAGGAAAAATGCGTATTATACATGTTGTATGGTAGGTTTATTTTTAACTACATACAAAACTAGCAAAAATACTTAAATGAGATTACTTCCGATAGCCACTTAGTAAGGTATAAAACTTTTGGCGCTTCATATATACCTTATATAAAGTTTTTAGTCAAAAGCTTAAAAAAAGCCAAAAGTTTTATATTTAGCAATAATAGGCTATTTGACAGTAATAAAAATATACATTTCTTTTATTTCATTAGTCTTAATATTTATTTTTTGGAGCAATTATTTCACTAAAATCCGTCTTCTAAAATAAGTATGTTTGATGCAACTGTCACGTGACTAAAAACGACCGTGATTGGCTATTTCTATAATGACGTAGATTGCACATAAACAGACTATGTATCGCTTTTAAACGACAAGGACCCAACGCGCACATGACCGTGTCCGTAAAGCTATAAATCTTCCCTCGTTATTCCCAGGAATAATTGTCTGGTGAGGATTTTTCTTCTCACGTTATGTGATTGGTTTTTTGTGATGGACAATTTATTTTTATTATGTCAAACAAGCGTTTGGTTTTGTCGCATAGAAAATCTTTTATAAAGTAGAAACATGTTAATAAACTGAAATTGTACAAACCATGTTTTGAAAAAATGAAAAAATGTGAATGTAAAGAGTTTCTTTGTTGCTTCTTCTCTTTACGAACACCTTCCGAAGCAACGGACTAATGATAAATTTAAAAACATTTGACGTTCAAAAAATGTTAGTTTTTAACTTAATTTTGAAGAATAAACATTTTGACTTTTTTTTTTTTTTTTTTTTCGCTCATTGGTGCTTAATGCGGAATTGACGTCATTTGTGCTACAGCCGCCATATTACTTAAAGTCGCGTTTTCGCGGTACATTTGAATATTGCATTTTCTTTTTCGATTTTTTAATAAAATAGCTAAAATAAAGACAGAAAAATATTTTTTTAGGGCTCCTTATAAACAAATTAACACCGTAAGATAGTTTTCAAAACTTAGTCAAATAGCCTATTTCGTACATTCACTTTATTTTACACTATTCGGACGCCTGCCATTTTTCGGCACTTAATTCGTAATAAAAACAGATATCTTATTTTCATTATATTGACTATTGGACCTCTCCAGCTTCTCACCGGTAAATGTATTTTTCTCTGACTGCACTGACTTATTACTGCTTACCTTCTACGATACTCAGCGTAATGATATATAGCCCTCGTATCTTCTGATGGTAGCAACTTCCAATTGGTGAAAGATTTTATAAAATTGGGTTTGCCGCTTTGGGGCCAATATAAATTACAAACAGGCATTTTTTTTTCTTTTTAAATGTATTTCTCTAGGAAGCAGCAAACAAACCCGAGACAACAACCGTTAAAGTGACAACGACAACCAAAAAGCGAGAGAAGTGTGGCAAGAAGCACCGCTGTGAGCAGATCTGTAATGATGATGATGGAGTGGTGATGTGCCAGTGTCGGGTCGGGTTCCAATTGCAGGCTGATCAGAAGTCTTGTAAAGGTAACATAACATAACATACATAACATAAACGTTCACGCCGAATATCCCCGAAGGGGTTGGCAGAGGTGCTAATACTTCTGAACATCACGTGACTTTGTCACTTGGTGTTCAGAGCACCCATGTTTTGCATGGACGGTGTAATCACGTGATAGGGGGCAGGCCTATCGCCGTTTTGTACGAATACACTGTCACATGACTAAGTACAACTCAGCCATGTGGGTTTCCTCACGATGTTTTCCCTCACCGTTAACAACCATTATAAATTAACCACACATATGTCTTTAGAAAAGACAAATTGGTTTAGGCCCGACCCGGGATTTGAACACTAGTCGCTTGCACGTTAACCGGTGTTCTACCCATTGAGCTATCACGTCGTAAAGGTAAATCATAGCTAAAGTTGTACGAATGTGATTCATACATACATACATATACTCACGACTATAAATCTCTAGATGGGGTAGCCAGAGCTAAGGAATTAGGAATTGAATGTGATTCCTCAGGGTTAATTTAGGTTTTTAATGTATCCAAAAAAGGAGGATCTGTTTTTTTTTTGTAGTTGTGGTTGAAATGCCCCGGAAATATTGCAGGTGGGGCTATATTTCGCACAAATCACTCAAAACCAGCGATAATAATATATAAGAAGGTGTATGAATATGCCGTTTAGGGCCGGCTAAGAATGTCACTACCCCTTTCTACCAACGGGTGTCGTATGAGGCGACTAAGGGTAAGGGTTTTTTAAGTGGTTTTTGGTCGTTGCGGTTGGAGACCCATTACCAACGTTACTTTACTTCTACCATCTTGTCTAGCTCTGAGGCTCTGGGTAGCTTTTTGGGATTTATGGCCGTGAGTATATGTCAAAATGGGAATTGATAATTTCTCAATCTATGGGAAATTGGCAAAAGAATTAGCAGAGTTATCAGTAAACAATGAACGTATACAAAATTTCTGACTGCACAAACACATATATATTTATTTATTCCAAAAAACATAATCATTACAGGCATAAACCTAATGCGATAACATTTTAAATTAAATTTTAACATATTAAATTTATGGTACTCTCTTACTTATTGTAACATAGATATTTCAAGGCAACGATTGTGAAGTCATCTATACTTATAATAAATCTGTAGAGAGGTCAATTCTGTACATGGAATATATTTTCAAAATAACTATCAGGGGGTGATTAGGGATCGATACTGATGCCGAAAATGCAATCAGTAAAATTTTTGTCTGTCTGTCTGTCGGTTTGTATGTTCCTTATGGAAACAAAAACTACTCGACGGATTTTAACGAAACTTGGTACAATTATTCTTCATACTCCTGGGCAGGTTTTTGTATACTTTCCAGCAGAATAGTAAAGGGGAATTTTGGGAAAACGGGAGAAGTTACTCCATTGTTTAAGCTTCCCTCGCGTGTGCAGCTTTAATGGTCAAAGTTACATAGAAATCACGTATGACGGAAATATTCTAAATAAAATTATCTAAAAAATATTCTGCAACAGTATATGTCTATCTTTTATGGTTGACTCACAACAACAGGTGTAACTCCTGATAGCTTAGCAGTTCGACGTATTCTGATTATATTTGTTTTCTCTTACGTTTATAATACTCTCAATCATGCCATATTTAAAAAAAATAACATCATTACCTATTCAATAAAAAAAGAATCATAGAAATCGGTATAGAAACACCAAAATTAATAGTCCCAACATAATAGTCGCACGCGATCAAAACCAAATCCTTAGTAATTTACATATTACGTACTAGATGGCGCCAGTAGTTGCATTAATTAAAACCTAAAAATTAGCTTAATTTCGGAGATATTGATCTGAACCGATCATAAAAGCGCTTTCAAAATCACAAAGTAACACTTCATTCAGACATGAGTGCTGTATGTTGTAATAAAGGCGCTAATTTCATAACGCTTGAGCAGTGATTAAAGAAACCTCCAATATTTTTAAAACTACGCTACCCGTGCGAAGCGGGGCCGATCCACTAGTAATAAATATAAACAGTCAAACATCTATAATAATCTTGTTCAGTCACGAAGACAAATTAACCAATCACAGCATCAGGCCTACATCATGGTAGCATAGTTTCTTTAAATAATATTTATGACAACAGCCGACAAAAAGATTCTTCTTCTTCAGAAAATCTTTTCACCCTTCTATAAAATACTGGACTTCAACTTATTGTTTTTATCTAAGGACTTCAATAATAATATTGATGTGTTGACATTATGAATTCGTTTACTTTCAGACATAAATGAGTGTGCTGATTATTTGGATGAATTGTGTCCCAAAGAAGGAACTGTGTGCCATAACACTATTGGGTCATTTAAATGTGTGCCCATAAAGAAGCGAGAAATAGGCGTGTGCCCACCAGGGTTCAAGAGGGATGCCAAAAATCAAGTTTGTGACGGTAAGAATATAGTTCAAATTTTAATATAATACACTTACTCACTTTAGCCTGCAGAATGTCTTTGCCGACAGTAAACATTTTTTTCCAGTTGAAACTTTCTTCTTATGATACCTAGTCTAAAACAAATCGAGCTCATATTTTAAACACCAAAAAGAGGTACACAAAACTAGAATTAGAATTAGAATTTCCTTAGTCACTTATGTAAGTTATGTAAGGTACTAAAATTTTTAATAAGTAAAAACACAAAAATAACAATGCAGGGGGATTACGAAAAAAAATTCAAGATTACTAAATTGCTACCAATAGAACATAAAGTGTGGATTACGATTATTTTAAGTCAATATGGTTCAGATAAATTCATGAATGAGAGGATCCGTAGCTACCCAACCCGTGCAGCTGCTACTTCCACTATGTCCGTCCCACTTGTATGTAATTACTACGGAAATCGCACCCTCCAATATTTAGTGCCTAAACTATTTAATGAACACGTTCAAATAGTAAAACAAAAATTAACAAACTCCAAGCTTAAATGTCTTCTTAAGAATCACTTCCTGGAGTTGTGTCCTTAGGTTACCAAACTTGAGGATATAATTCTAGGAAGATCGATAAAGGTTAAGTAGGTATATCTCAGAAGTTAATCGCTAGTTTTTAAGAAGCAACTGTTATTGTTATAGGTAGGTATATAAAACGTTAGTGCGCGCTGCTGCGCCGTATGCTGTAAATTAGTAATAAGTAGTGGCTGGTCTACAGCTCGGCCGCGGGTCGAGTGGTGGGGGTCGAAGGACATCTCCCCGCGATCGTGCTGTGGATCAGCCATTGCAATTTACTTTGTTTGATTAACACTCCATGTTTCTTATATCCGCCAACAAACTACTATGTAGTTTGGCGGAATTATTGTAAACAAATTTTGTATGTTATTAAAACGAAATAAAGCATTTAAAAAAATAAAAATAAAAAGTTGAATGGCAAAATATTATAAAATGAAGGTTGTTGGGAATTTGACTCCCTCGAGCCACATCGTCTCGACTAACAATCACGTCCACACGCTAGTCGCCTCGCGTGACACCCACGGGAGAAATGCGTTAGTAGTGTTCGAAGCTGCTACCAAAGCAGAAATAAAAAGCTGCCCCTATCCGAAATCCCTTAACGAGGTAGCCAGAGCTTTGGAATGATAGATTTCTCAGCCACTTTTGGAAGTTGAATGGGGAAAAGATGGTTATAATTATTTCGTGACGGGTCTTCAAACACATTGCTCAAAAATCACTTCAAAAGCCCCTATAACCTTAGTCGCCTCTTACGATCACCCACGGGTAGAGATGGGGTAGTGCTATTCTAAGCCGACACTACACAGCCAATATCCAAAAATTAAAGTAAAATTACCGATGAAACCTTAATAAGTTCGCTGAAATAACTGTTTAGACGAAGCTAAAAAGGTTTGCGAAAATCGTACAAAGTGGCGATCGATAGTCTCTGCCTACCCCAATGGGAGTAAACGGCGTGAGTATATGTATATGTTTGTATGTATGTATTCAACCGCCATTTATGTTTCCAGATATAAATGAGTGCCAGTTACTAAACCCTCCATGCGCCAAAAGCGTGTGTCTAAACACAGTCGGGGGCTACAAGTGTAATGGGAAACCCGGCAAGCCCCTCACGGAGAACCAAACCAAGAAACCTACTCCACCAAGCCCCAAGTCCGGAAGTGATATTTGTCCGCCTGGGTTCAGAGATGGACCTGATGATGAGTGTGTTGGTAAGAGATTTTAAGTAAGAGTTTATAATCACATTAGTTAAGGAGATGGCGTCGGTGTACTGTTGTTTAGGTAAACTGATCCATACGTATTATATATACTCTTAGACTAGTGATGTACAAAGCGAGATGTTTCAACAGTCGGTACATTCGCGATTGCATGAAGTTTGACTAAACTTAATCGTCAGCGACATGATAGTCCAGTGGGTAGAACACCCGCCCGAAAACAGAAGGGCGTGAGTTCCAATCCTGGGTCGGGCCTACACCAATTTGTCTTTTCTAAAGTCATATGTGAGGTTAATTTATCATGGTTGTTAACGGTGAGGAAAAACATCGTGAGGAAACCCACATAGCTGAGTTGTACTTAGTCATGTGACAGTGTAACCCTACAAAACGGCGATAGGCCTGCCCCCTATCACGTGAGTACACTGTCTAAGCAAAACGTGGGTACCTTTCTCTGGACACTAGATGGCGCTGCCATGTGAGTTCAAAAGTATTGGTACCTCTGCCAACCCCTTCGGGGATAAACGGCGTGAACGTTTATGTTATGTTATGTTTTAATCGTCAGTCTTTTCATTCATTAATCAACTTCATAAGCTTCAACAATCGCAGCTTCTTGAGGCCTTGCTATTTGTCAATGTCGTTATTATCGTAAATGTTTTTCCAATAGATATCGACGAATGTGAAGAAAACGCAGATGACTGTCAGCACCTCTCGCAGCACTGCATCAACACCCACGGCAGCTTCTTCTGTCAGGACAAGGTGTCGAAACGATGTGTACCGGGGTTCGTCGTTAACCGAGTTACTGGCATCTGTGAAGGTGAGTTATTGTAATATATAACGAATAATAATGTAGCTGTGTAGTGTCGGTTTAGAATAGCACTACCCCATTTCTTCTAGTGGGTGTACGTAAGAGGAGACTAACGGTATTGGGGCTTTTAAAAGATTTTTGGGGCAAGCGGTTCTCCAACCGTTATTGTCTGCACTCATCAAAAACCACCTTTATTTTACCATCTTTTCCCCACTCAACTTTTCAAAAGTGGCTAAAGAATTTGCAATTCCTTATGTATGTATCATCATCATACATAAGGAATGTATAATGTAATGTTTCGGTAGATCCAACTACTGAAATTAAACTTGAATCTTCTGAACTAGATATTGAAATTTACTAGTATGGCCCATAAGAAGGCCTTGATTTCTTAGTTTTAATAAAACTTCGTTAATGATAAAGAATACTGTTTTTCAGACATAAACGAGTGTGAAGATAGCCCAGACGTGTGTCAAACCGGGGAAGTTTGTCATAATCTGCCTGGTGCGTACGACTGTAAACGGGAAACTGATGAACCTCGGCCAAAAAGGTAAATACCAACTATGAACACATATATTTAATTACTTAATTTGTTTGTATACTTCTAAGTATGCCGTGTAGTGCCGGCTTAGAATATCGCTACCCCTTTCTACCCACGGGCGTCGTAAGAGGCGACTAAGGGTATTGGGGCTTTTTATTGGATTTTTGGGCGATGCGGTTGGAGACCCATCACCAAAAATCTTTATTTTTACCATCTTTTCCCCACTCAACTTCCAAAAGTGGCTGAGGAATTTATAATTCCTTAGCTCTGGTTACCCCTTCTAGGGAAATATAGCCGTGAGTATATGTATGTATGTATGTACATCTAAGTAGTAGTAATTTCCTGTGTAGTGCCGGCTTTAGAATGTCACTAGTACTTATTACTAGGGTTTTAACGGAAGCCTCCTTAGCTGAGGCGGAGGCGGATGCGGAGGCGATGAGGTTTACCTCCGCGGAAGCGAAGGTTAACGGAGGCGGAGGTGACAGTGGATATAGAAAAATATTCATTTATTATTCTATGAGCTATAAAAGAGTATGTATTTCAATGATATATGTACAAACATTCATAGCGCGCTTTAATTACTTATTGAATTAACTATTATTGAATATAATATTATTTAATTAACTTATTAAGGCCTGCCCCCTATCATGTGAGTACACTGTCCATGCAAAACGTGGGTACTCTGAACACCAGGTGACAAAGTCACGTGATGTTCAGAAGTATTAGTACCTCTGCCAACCCCTTCGGGGATATTCGGCGTGAAAGTTTATGTTATGTTAATTAACTAGTTTACAAAATTAAGAAGAGGCAAATTATATTTGACAATCAAGAGTTTGGTGGCTTTGTCACCTTCCAGACGATTACTGAAGGGATCGCGCGTAAATACATACATAAATACATATACTCACGGCTATAATTCCCTAGAAGGGGTAGCCAGAGCTAAGGAATTCGAAATTCCTCAGCCACTTTTGGAAATTCAGTGGGGAAGAGATGGTATAATAAAGGTTGTTGGTGATGGGTCTCCAACCGCATCGCCCAATATACCCCAAGCCCCAATACCGTTAATCGCCTCTTACGTACATCCGCCGGTAGAAATGGGGTAGCGCTATTCTAAGCCGGCGCTACACAGCTTGGATCGCGCGTAAATACACCACCGTTATATTATGACAGTATGGGTTTTTTTATAGTAATTTTAGGGTGATGCGGTTGGAGACCCATAACAAACATTTATTTTACAATCTTTTCCCGACTTAACTTTCAGAAGTGGTGGAAGAATTTTCTTATTCTGAAACTCTGGCTACCCCAATTTGGGATTTATGGCCGTGAGTATATGTCGTATGTACTTCTTAGTAAACCTTTTCATTTGATACCTAAATTGCCGTTGTGCTCGAAGCTTTAAATCTGCCATCATTTAATTTATGGGAGATCTTTTATCATACATACATACATACATATTCTCACTCCGTTATTTCCCATTGGGGTAGGCAGAGACTATAGTCGATGGCTATCGATCGCCACTTTGTACGATCCTGGCAAACCTCTCTAGCTTCATTCACATCCATCAATCTTTTCATACATGCTCTTTGTGTCATGTCTCGTACTTCGGACACCTACTATCATATCCTATTTTTTACATAACATAACATAAACATAACATAAACGTTCACGCCGTTTATCCCCGAAGGGGTTGGCAGAGGTACCAATACTTCTGAACTCACATGGCAGCGCCATCTAGTGTCCAGAGAAGGTACCCACGTTTTGCTTAGACAGTGTACTCACGTGATAGGGGGCGATAGGCCTGCCCCTATTTTTTATCATAGTAAATAAATAAAAATCGTATATTTTACAATCTTTTCCTGACTCAATTTCCAACAGTGGCAGAGAAATTTCTTATTCTGTAGCTCTGGCTACCCTTTATAGTTAGGGATTTATAGCCGTGAGTGTATGTAAGTATGTATGTATTATCTAGATAAGGTTTTTTTTCTGTGTTCATATATATTAATATTACATCACTGATCTCCTCAACTAATTAACAGTTGTAATTTCAGCCCTACGAATTCAAAAAGTTGTCAAGAAGGAACCAGAATGTCTTCAACGGGCAATTGTGAAGGTAAATTCATACAATTTTCTGTACTATTGACTAGTTCTGTTAAAAAAATATTATTTAAGTAGAAGAAGCGTTAAGTTGAAAGTATTGTGCTTGCCAATAATATTCTTCGATCTGTGATTGATAGAGATAAACTTGTTATCCAACCTTTTCTAATAAGTGAGAGATAATAATACTCATAAAATCATGTGACATTATGTTACTGATTCGAGTACCCACTTTATGTCAGAACGTTTTTATTACTTGTTGTGGTAGGAGACCCATCACCAACGATACTTTATTTCTACCATCTTGTTCCCTATCAAATTCCGAAAGTATCTGAGTTTAGATACATACATGCATATACTCACGGCTATAAATCCCTAGAAGGGGTAGACAGAGACCAGACTTTTGGAAAATTGCGATGGGTCTCCAACCGCATCGCCCAAAAATCCCTTAAAAGCCCCAATACCGTTAGCCGCCTCTTACGTACACCCATCGGTAAAAACGGGGTAATGCTATTCTAAGCCGACACTACACGGGTATCTGAGTTTCTAGATGTGAAACTCTGGCTTTGATTGAAATTGATTCCTTTACCACTCATACAGTCCAATATTAGTTGGGTGCAGATCAACATAATCTATAGGTATCTTGAGGGAAACGAAACGAAAAAACATTTCACACGTACACTACCTACATAATAATGCGTTCAAACTAGCTGTAGTTACCTATAAGCCGACATCACATATTCTTTTACGTTTTAGACATCGATGAATGCCGTGAAGGAACTCATCTATGTGATCCTCTTCAGAACTGCATCAACACATTCGGGAGTCACGAGTGTCGTTGTAAACATGGCTTTGAATTGGATCCATCTTCTGGGTCTTGTATGGGTGAGTCTTATTTTGCCATGGAAAATAATTTATAGAGAAATATTATGATGTACTGCGTCAGGTTTGTATTCATAACAAAAGTAAATAAGTACAAAAAATTTAGACAAATTAACTTTGCTTAAAGAAAAGTACTATAATGACTTGTACACATATGACTAAAATCTAAGCCTAAGATGCAGGCAATAATTAATATTCAACACATAAATAATGCCCTCAGCAGGATTCAAACCCGCAACCCGGACTCAGAAACTAGTCGCCTACCAACTAGGCCACAGACGTCGTCAAATATATTTCAAATTAGATAAGATTGCTAAAGTTAAAGCAGGGTTGGTGTGTTTGCAGACATTGATGAGTGTGCCCAAGAAAACATCTGCAGCGGAGGTCTCAATTGTATGAATGTGCCCGGTTCCTATGTGTGTACCAAAAAAACACTAACAACTAGTACCACTCTCAAACCAGCTGAGCATCCTCCTGAAGACTACGAGTATTATTATTCCGAGTAAGTATTTTACTAGAAAACTGTTTAGTCTCTTTGATTAATAAGACAAGGGCAGACTGAAAAGTTCGCGGCCTCACATACAAATACTTATTATGTTTTTATTGTACTACCCTAAGGGCCGGCGCTCACTGCCGGCATGGCATGGCAAAGGATTTCGGTACAGATACAGCATTTTTAATCTTATTGCCATGCGTATAGAATTCATTTTGACACAACGATGCCGAGGGAGGCCGCGGTAGGACAGAACGTCGGCATCGTTGTGTCAAAATGAAGTAAAATGAATTCTATGCTCATGGTAATAAGATTAAAAATGCTATATCTGTACCGAAATCCTTTGCCATGCCATGCCATGCCATGCCGGCAGTCAGCGCTGGCCCTAACGAGTTACGTATGTGCTTTAGTAGTAACTGTGCAAAATTTTGTTTGGATAGTGTTTGTGAATTTTAAGTTACAGTAAATTAAGTGAGACCAAGTGAAGCGTTTTTAGAAAATGGAGGAAATTGAACATCGTGCGGTCATCAAATACCTGTTTAACCATCTGGACCATCGTATACCACTGTAAAAGTATGGGTAATTTAAACGCGGTCGAGACAGCATTGAAGATGACCCTCGCTCCGGCCAGCCCTCGACGTCTACGACCAAAGAAAACATCAACAAACTGTGTGATCTCAAATTGGAAGACCGCCGATTGACTATCAGAGATATTGCAGACATCATAGGCATCTCGTACGAATGAACACAAAACATTATAGTTCACGAACTTGGATTTTCTAAGGTCTCCGCTAGGTGGGCCCCAAGATTGCTTTCAGTTGAACAGAAGCGAATTCGACTCACGATTTCTCGCGATTGTTTGAACCTGGGTTCTTCACTGCACTCCAGAATCAAAACAACAATCCAAACAGTGGAAAAAAACTGATGAACCAGCGCCAAAGAAAGCGAAGACAATTTTGTCGGTTGTCAAAGCGATGGCGTCAGTTTTCTGGGATGCTAAGGGTGTAATCATGGTGGACTACCTTGCTAAAGGCGAAACCATTAACTCAGCATACTATTGCACCTTTTCGCGTCGTTTACTAGAGAAAATTAAAAAGAAACGTCCAGGATTGCTCTCTAAAAAAGTACTGTTTCATCAGGATAATGCTTGCGTTCACACTTTAGTTGAATCTATGGCTCAAATCCGTGATTGTGGTTTTGAATTGTTGCCCCACCCGAGTTTTAAAACCGGTATAGAAGCTTTGGAAAGCAGGTGGAAGAAATGCATAGAGCTAGACGGAAAATATGTCAAAAAATAAACATGTTTTTGAATCATTTTTTTTTCTTGGTCAGGCCGCGAATTTTTCAATCCACCCTCGTACCTAATTATCTACCAATAAATGCCTACCATACAAAAAAAAACAAACTGCATATGGGTGCTTAGAAACTACGTTTAGAAAAATAGATCCTCGGTTTTGGGTATTTTATCGCAACTTCCACAATCACTTCAACACACTTTTGCTGCTTGTTGTCCGATTCAATACATAAACGTGCCTCAGTGACTTGATGCAACTAGTCTCAAAATACTTTCCCTTGTATACGTCTGTGAACTGTTAACTCAATTAGTAATTAGAGTAAGGGTTATCTATTTTTCCATTTATTCAGTATCACTGCGATTTGAATACACTTAATGTGGCGTTAGTCACAATAAGAGTCATACCTCTAAAAAATCTAATTAAACTTATCTCATCTATAATTTTCAGGGAGGACGAAACAGAGGAAGCACCTACAACACCAAAACCACCTGTGCCTAAACCAACGCGACCAAAACCGACGACACAAAAACCAACTACACCAAAACCAACGACGCCAAAACCTACGACACCAAAACCAACGACGCCAAAACCGACAACGCCAAAACCTACACCAAGAACAACAACGCCAAAACCTACACCAAGAACAACAACGCCAAAGCTAACAACTACTCCTTTACCAACAACTACAGAAGAATCAACAACGCCAACTACACCAACTACTCCAAAACCAACGTCTAGACCAAGACCAAGACCTAGGCCTAGACCAAGACCAAGAACGAGACCAACAACATCTACGACAACATCTACCTCTACTGAAACAACAGAACCTACAATATCTACACCAAGAGTACCGCCTCCTCCACCTAACTTACCACCATATCCGGGACCAACAACAAGACCAAATACGACCCCTCCTCGTAGAATAACGTTTAATACACCACCAGAACCTTTGCCACCTGCTGCAGATGAAGTACCAGAGGTACCACCAAGATCAAACCTATTTCCTCCAAGACCAGAAACAGCAGCTCCTAAACCAACACTTAATGAAGTTTATGTACCTACACCTAAGGAAACTGATGTTATAAGAAAGGAAAAAGACGATGATGGAAGCGTTTCAATTGATACAAGTAGTATACCTAAGGATAGGTGGACCAATGTTATTGGCTCGGATCGTGATCCTGATTTTGATGTCAACAGAACACCATGTCCGAACGGTTATGAAAATGAGATGGGCAAATGTGTCGGTATGTACATGAAAAAACCCCATTATTTGTGGTCAAATATAACTACTTGAAATTCTTTAGTTTGTAACGCTGGTAAAAATATACGAAATTGAATAACTTGCAACTGAAGTAACAATTTTGTGTAATTGAATATATTAAAAAAACACAGCTTTTTTTCACTTTATCATAAAATATTATTTATACAAATAACCAACATAATAAGAAATAACTTTATCAGATATCAACGAATGTGAGACGGGAAGCCACGGCTGCAGCAATCAAGAAGATTGTATGAATAGACCTGGTGGTTACGTCTGTCTGTGTCTGTCAGGTTTTGAAAGGGATCCTACCGGGTGGTGCACCCCAATAAGACCTAGCACGAGACCTTCAACTACCTCAATTTATCCTTCAGTGCCAGTCAGTACTAATTGTAAGTGGAATTTTAAAACACTTTGACATTTTGTAAAGGGTAGAAAAAACATCGCGATCGATTGGGTTTCCTCGGGGTTGAGTTACATACATACATACATATACTCACGATTATAAATCCCTAGATGAGGTAGCCAGAGCTAAGGAATAGAAACTCCTCAGCCACTTTTGGAAAGTTGAATGGTAAAATAAAGGTGGTTGGTGATGGGTCTTCAACCGCATCGCCCAAACATCTTTAAAAGCCCTAATACCGTTAGTCGAATCTTACGTACACCCACCGGAAGAAAGTTACCCGGAGTTATATTTTGTTATGTGATAGTGTACCCTTAAAAGCGACCTTATAGGTATCCTGTGCAGGCTAATAGCGGGTGTGGGTACTATATAAAGCAATTGCCAACTTTTCAGCAATAAACAACGTAAGATATAAGCGCTTAGTCTTAAATAGTGCTCAAATGCGCTTAGTCTTAAATAGTGCTCAAATGTACCTGCTACTCAAAAGTTGCAACTTATTCAGAAGTAAAAAATCTACTCATAGTGGTTATAGTAAAATATTGAAACAATTTTTATGTTCTTAGCACTTCCGAGGCCAAACCGGCCAAATAATATGCCGCGAAGACGAAAACCAACGGCCCGGCCTCAGAACTGCGAATTAGGATATCAATACGATGATAATATTAGACAGTGTGTTGGTAAGATTGCTAATATGATGCATGAACAGAGGGAACTAAATGCATGTCTACATTTTAATTCATCGTCATCAAACACTTAAAAGTGAAAAGGTGTTTTTTTTTGTCGTTCATTTCATTTTCATTATTATTGCATGCATGCATGAAAATAATTAAGCTAGAGAAGTAAAAATGCACAGCTTATTTTTAAGTATCTTACCCAAAAATGGAATGAATTTATGATTTTTACCTGCCAGAAAGATCTAAACGTGTAAACATAATCTTAGTAAATCATAATAATTTTTGTACTCCTCGAAACGGACGATAAATATTGTTAAAAATACAGTAAATACTCACAATGAATTAGGCATTATATCATCTTCCTAATTTGCTTGTATTTCATAAAATTTATTTCGTTAAAAAAGAAGTTCCGATAAAACTTCGTTTGATTGTTCAAGCTACAAGGGTAGTGCTCTTTTTTTGTAATAGTACATCATAAATTCGACAATAGTAGTGCTATTTAGAAACTTTGAATATGTTTATTCTCCTATAGATATCGACGAATGTGCGATGCGTACAGCAAATTGTATGGAGTACGAGGAATGCTTCAACACTGACGGCGGTTACCGATGTTTGTGTGAGGGAAGTTGTAAAGATAGAGCTCGAGATCCCAGTACTGGTAAATATGATATTTATTTTTTTTAGAATATGGTTGAACAGGGTCTTTAAAAAATATTTTTGATGGTGCTTTCATGCAAATTTCAGACCTCGGTTAAAGTGAAATATATAAAAGCAATAACTTAGAAGATACATTTATTAATAGAATCGTAGAAGTTTCAAGAAATAAGATATATAAACGTACATATTCATTACCCTATATTTTGTACCATATCTTCACCATAATAGGCATGATGACAAATTTTGAGAAACTATTCTATAATATTTGGAAATATATATTAATTACAATAAACATAATATTTCTGCGGAAAATTTAGGTTTAGTACTTAAAAAATATTTTTTGATTCATAAATTTAAAATTTGCACCAAAACGCGTCAAAGTGTCATGGCGTCGCTTGCTTACGTCACCAAAAAGTACAAGAAACAGTTTGACCATTTGTGGAAGATTTCTAGCCATTTTGGCAGATTTGGACCCAAAATTTAAGCCCATAATAAAATGAGAATATCTATGTATCAGCAGATCAAGCGGGAAATCCCCGTGTAATCTGGGTATCAACAAAGGTTGCCAGATTTGGAATAAATTTTCTAGTAAATATTTTCTAATTACCTTACTTAAATTATTTATTGTTCATTTTCATGCAATTTTATTTAAAATTAGCATGATTTTATTAAAACCTTTGATATTTGCCAAAATCTGCCACATTTTGAAATCAATAGCATAATATGCCACAGCTTAAATTTTGGGCCAAAACGGCAACATCTAATGGCGGATTGCCGTATTTAGCGATTTTATTTTATCGATTATAATATTCATCTTGCTTTTAATTATGAAAAGAATCAGAGTTTTAGAATTAGGAATTTTGAAATAATATACACACAAATTATTTCAATGAAATTTACTTGTTGTCATCATGCCTATTCTCTATTGACCTTACTTTTCTAAAGTTGTCCGGAAACGAATGCTATTAATATAACTCCAGCGACTAGTACTAACACATACTTGTATTTCCAGTTCCATCACCAACATCCCCATCATTGCCTCGTCCAGTGAATGGCAGGACCCCAATCACTGTCGGGTCTCAATATGGAACCAGGGGACCACAACGACGGAAACCAGAGTACTCCAGAATGCCGGATTCTCTCGGTGGAGCAGTACGAGTGTCGTGCCCTAGAGGGTATAATCTTTCACCGCAACATAATTATTGTACTGGTAAGAATTTTGATATCTGAAAATATTGGTGTTTATTTACCTAGTTGGTCCTTAAATTCAGTCACAAACAAAATTGGCTATAAAATGAAAATTAGTCATGATATTCAAAAAAAATATTTTTTTGAATAAAAGGTAATTTAATTAGCTTACATTAAACACAAAATTTATTTAAAACGATTGCCACTATTTTTACAAAAGCCTTCAATCTTCGCGGCCAGTCTTTAATAGCAGCACGGCCCATATTCATGTCGATATCGGTCACTGCTTTAATCAATGATGTCTTTAAGCTGCTAACATTTTTGTGAGGTTTAGAACAGACCTTCTTCTCCAATTTCTGCTAAGTTTTGTAATTCAGTAGATTGAGGTCAGGGTTAGATGAGGGCCAATCTTGATGCCTTAATAGCTCGACGATCTGGCGCTCAAACCACTCCTGACTTGTTTTGGCCTTACGAGCAGTTGCAGAGTCCTGTTGAAACACAAAAAGCCATCCTCCAAAGAGTGTCTGGGGCAGATCTTTTACTGCGCGATCTAAAATCGTGTCACCGAACACTCTTGGACTAGTTTTGACACCTTTTTCACAAAAAATGTACTTCAGTAGGGCCATAGTAGGACACTCGCAACTAAATCATGATTGATGATGGATGATGACCGTGCTGTACTCGAGAAATGGCATTTCTAGCGGCCGCAGAGCTGGCAGCGTACAACCTGTATTTTTTTTGTTGTATATTACCCAAATATTAAAAAAAATCTCGTCTGTAAACAGGATATCGCAGTGCCTTTTTCTTGCGTACCGCTTAAGCAATACTTTGAATTTTTTGGCTCTCATAGCTATCAGACGCGCTTTCAGAATATGTCCAGTATTTTTTTGTAAGCTCGTAGTTCCAGGTCTTCATCGAGTACTTTTTTACGACACTTAAGTTAAACCCATCTTCAAAGACATCAATTTCTACTTGCGGCCGGGATTTCTTGCCGCACGCGCCTTGATTGCTTTGATCACCCCTGGAGTCCTAACGGAACGAAGCCTCGTCATCGACACTAGAGGTTTTATTGTACCTCTTGATAATACGGTATACGAACCTCTTTGTGATTTTTAATTTTTGAAGGAAGTTGAAAATCGTCTTTAGTGCACGGCCGCAACGATGCAATGCAATTACTGTTACTCAGTTCTCTTTGCGAGCCTACTCCATCGTAATAAAATAATTAATGTAATTGTGGTCTAGCAGATTAGTATTAAAAAAATAATTGAGAATCAAACACCATTTCATATTTTTGCATAGATGTTCTATATTTTATTTCAAAATTAATGGCCATTGACAGTATTTAAGAACCGACTAGGTATAGTAGTCTAGTATATAAGTCAAGCTGCGCTAGATTTGCCTGGATCTAGACTGTGAAACGTCTTTAGGACTGGATCCCGGACGTTCTCATCTATTATAGTATTTTCTAATTTTTTTTCAATAATAACTGTTTAATAGCGTCCGTAGCCTAGTAGGTAGTCGACTAGCTTCCAAGACCGCAGGTCGGGGGTTCTAATCCTGCGGAGTACAACATGTGTTATCATTTATGTTTTTTCTATATCTTGTACGTTGTGTATAGGTATAATAAATTATATTAAACGTATCGTTGAGTTAGCATTCTATACCATAATTGTTAAATTGTAGATGTGGACGAATGTGCCATGAACCTGTCCCAATGTGGTCCTCAGCAGAGATGCGAGAATTTCTATGGCGGTTACTCCTGCGAGTGTCCTGCAGGACACATGTTGGATGGAGTTGACCAGTGCATGGATATTGACGAGTGTACTTATGGACGGGTATTAAATTCTTTTTTTTTATATTTTCTTAATAACTTACATTCTCGACTAACCTATATTAACAAATTAGAGGGTCAACTCTGCACATAGAGAACGTTAATTAGCATACTTATCTCTTCTACCCATATCAACATTTATTTCTTTCTCCCTCGCACGATCAACTATTCGTAATTTTGTCATTTTTTATACGATAGGCATGATATGAGTACGCTTATCATCGATCTCAATGTGTAGAGTTGATCCTTAGAGAAAGAAGAATAATCGCGAATATTTATTTCGTGATTCACATAACGTGAAAGTCAGGGTTTAAGATTTCAGCCACCACACAGAACTGAAAACTGTTCAAATAGATAGCCCAAATTTAAAAGCAAAATCAACATGTGGGACATTGGTTGACTATCGTGAGCACACAGAGAAAAACACATTTTCGTGGTAGAGTAAGAGAAAAAATTAGTTAATTGCAACCTTTTTAAATACTAGCTATGCTTAGCTAGCATTCTATACCTATCATACCTTTCAATATATTTATTTTTACTAAAGAAATTAAAACTTCACCAACTGTGAATATTTATACACTAATGTGTTTACCCCACAGACATGTTCATCAAACGCAGAATGTATAAACACAATCGGATCTTACACCTGCGCATGCTCGGAAGGGTTCCGCCAAGCTCCATCCAATGAGAAGCTATGCATTGACATCGATGAATGTACCGAGACACCCAATCTTTGTGACCAAGTCTGTGTGAATGCCTGGGGTGGGTACCGGTGCATCTGTGAGAGAGGGTATCAGCTCGGTTCAGATAATAGGTAAGTAAGGCTTTAGCAGTTTTGTTTGGTTATTCATTTCTAAACCATCGTCATTATTTAAGACAGTAAACGTCACTATTACAGGGTCGCCCACAAAGATTTTTATAATATCCAGTTTTTTGTTATCCGCCATCAGCTCTTCACGACCTTAATCAGGTTGAGAATGGTAAATGACGTTGAAAAGTTTATAATCTTTCTTTATTTTCTCACTGCGCACACAAATCACAGGATTTATTAAATGTTGTATGTTTTCAGCATCGGCATATCAGTATATACGTCATAATTTTTGTTCTCCTCTCTATTTCCATTTTAATGTATCTGTTTTTTTGCAATTTGATAATATAGTTTATATCTCTTACTTTATGTCTCTCACTCGTCACTAAAATTTGTGTATATAACTAACTACCCTCGAAAGGGTGAATTGTGAAAAATATGACAAAACCATAATAAAAAAATGCCCTGGGTTAGAATGTAGCAAATGTGAGAAACGAAACGAAGAGGCAACTGCTTCCTACATTTCGAACTTACAACGTTATAAAAACATATTGTTTTCAGAACCTGCGAAGACATAGACGAATGTGCATTGGCAGCCTCTCAAAACCGCGGTCGGCTGTGCTCCGGAGAGTGCGTCAATACGAAAGGAAGTTTTCGATGCGACTGCCCAGCTGGGTACCGTATGTCGGAAGATGGCAGGAGTTGTATAGGTAAATTAGTAGTTTATATCGGGAGAATAAATCCTCCGATCAAGTCTGAAAAATATAATCATTATTTGTTTCGTGTTTAATGATGTATTTTCTAATTAACAGATATAAACGAATGCGAGACCGGAGAAGCCACATGCGCCAACCAGGCTGACGAAGGAACCGTTTGTCAGAACACCCGCGGGAGCTACCACTGCTACAAGATAGACTGTCCGCCTGGATATAAACTGGAGTCAAAACAGTACGTATTTTTTTTAATATACTTAAAATTTAAAAATAAAAGGACTGATTGATCATTTTAGAAACCAGACTTTAGTCAAAATTGTGCATTCTGTAACCTGTGCTACAGTGGTTTTAAAAAAAACCATCGTATAGATAAGGATTCCAAGTAATCAATTTTCACTTAGGTTCTTGTAAATATATTTTAATAAGCCACTAAAATAATTAACATATTTCATGGGAGCATAGCCTATTAATCACAAAACAGAGTCAGAGTAGTTGTATAACCACATTTTTGTAAATTCGAGCTCTACCAGTTTCCGTAGCACGAGGCGTGTGCGAGGGATTTTGTCAAGTGAGATGTGAGAAACTGTCACATTACTTATACAAGTTTCATCAGGTACATCACTTCTCGCGTAACGTATTCGCTCTGAAACGCCTATACTACCTGTACAGATCTTATGGTTGAAATCCGCTAAACGGCTTCTTGATTGTCTTAATACAGGAATATTATTCATAATAATTTTGGTCCAATAAAATTGGCAAGACAAAGTCATATTTTTCATCTAATTTCAGTATTTGTCGCAAGATCCAGCCATATTGTTCGTTCTCGGACCGAAGCTGCCTGAATAGCCCAAGCTCCTACAGCTACAACTTCGTCACCTTTGTATCAAATATTTTCTTGCCTAGTGGAAGTGTGAGTATATTTTTTATAATAATAATAATCTTTGCTGTGTAGTGTCGGCTTAGAATAGCACTACCCTACTTCTTCCGGTGGGTGTATGTAAGAGGCGGCTAACGGTGTTGGGGCTTTTAAGGGATTTTTGGGCGATGCGGTTGGAGACCCATCACCTTTATTTCACTATCTTTTTCCCATGCAACTTCCAAGAGTGGCTGAGGAGTTTCCAATTCCTTGGCTCTGGCTTCCCCTTCTAGGGATTTATAGCCGTGAGTATATGTATGTATGTATGTTATTTATTTACTTATGTTCTTGAAGGATAGCAGGCTGTTGTGCGCCTGCTGCTCGTTCACGGAGTTGGTTTCGCCTCGTGGAACCTCTCAATTGGTGGTTGGATTAGAAATAATAGGTCTTCTAGTTTTACATTGGTTTATTACGAATTTACTTGACTGTTACAGCTGTATTAATTAGGGTTTATGCTATATAAACTTTAGTTTGTACAGTATTAAATGACTTCGCGTCTTCTACGTGTCTTCTTGTTTGAAATGAGATGAAAAAAAAGGGGTTTACAATATGTTACAGATCCACAATCTTTTCTTGGCCGGTAAGGGCTGTCGCTGTCATCGATATTAGTATTGCCAGCAAATAAAAAATAACCATTATAAGGGAAATAACTTTACATCATACAGGCTAATTTATTTATGTATTGAAATGTCTTAATACAACAATTTATATAATATTCATTTAATTAATAACTAGTTGCTGTGTAGTGTCGGCTTAAAATAGCACTACCCCATTTCTGCCGGTGGGTGTACGTAAGAGGCGACTAACGATATTGGGGCTTTTAAGAGGTTTTTGGGCGAAGCGGTTGGAGACCCATTAACAATAACCTTTATTTTACCATCTTTACCCCACTCAACTTTCCGAAAGTGGCTGAGGAGTTTCTAGTTCCTTAGCTCGGGCTACCCCTTCTAGGGATTTACAGCCTTGAGTATATGTATGTATGTATGTAATAGCTATTATTGTAAGTAAACAAGTTCGTTTTAATGTAAGCTAATTATATTTATTTATTTTTGCCCTTGTCTGGTATGTCTACCCGAATGACTGTGTATCCTAAATTTGATGATCTTACCTCCCAAATGTTGTCTGGAAGCTTTTAGCGATAACACTGCCAATTGTACTTTTCTGCAAGCTGTTTCATTATTTTATACTCAAGGATTTGTTATTTGTGACATTTAGAGTTAATAAGTGGGTAACTACTTACAATCATTTTTATAATCCTGTAAATTAGAGGCTTACCTTGTCGTGTACTGTCTTTTACCTTTCATATTCACACATAGATCCCCCAAAAAGGTGGCGCAGAAAAAATAATTCTAAACATCAGATATCGTTTGGGTCATTCATTTTGCTGGGTCAGTGAATTTATGGGCACTTTTTTATTGCTGTTAACAACCTTGTTACATATAACATAACATAACATAAACGTTTACGCCGAATACCTCCGAAGGGATTTGGCAGAGGTACTAATACTTCTGAACATCACGTGACTTTGTCACCTGGTGTTCAGAGTACCCACGCTTTGCATGAACAGTATACTCACGTGATAGGGGGCAGGACTATCGCCGTTTTCCACGAATACACTGTCACATGACTAAGTACAACTCAGCCATGTGGGTTTCCTCACCGTTAACAACCGTGATAAATTAACCACACATATGACTTTAGAAAAGACAAATTGGTGTAGGCCCGATTCGGGATTTGAAGACTAGTGAGTCGCTTGCACCTTAACTTGTATTTTTATATATATGTCAGACAGTTATGACTTAAGAAATGACACATTGGTACATCCCCGCATTAGGATTAGAACCCACGCATCAGTGTATACGAAGTGAAATCTTATTCAGGAGCATTTCCCAACTTCCCGTAACCCGCACCGCATGACTATCGATGCGCGCACAACTTTTCGGACGGTGTTAGCCTACTTAGATAAAATTTAACAATATAAATAATAATTTTCATGAATTTTTATATTGAATACTGGAAATAAAAGCGTTTATCAATAAGCAAAGATACATCATAAAAATAATTGTTTTTGAAAAAAAGTTTCCACTACAAAAAAATATTAATGAAAGTGATAATTTATTATTTACGTAGGTCACCCTATAATTTTTATTTAGTTAAGAACTAACTGACAATGACAGGCCGAAATTTCAAAATGGCGACAGTAGTACCAGAGTCGCCGCCGGCCAAGTTATGATTGTGGATCAATAGCCTACTATTTATATAAAAATAAATGACAGTTGTTTGTCTCTACAAGATCCACAACCATAACTTGGCCGGCGGCGACTCTGGTACTACTGTCGCCATTTTGTAATTTCGGCCTGTCATTGTCAGTTAGTTCTTAACTAGATAAAAATTATAGGGTGACCTACGTATATAATAAATTATAACTTTCATTAATATTTTTTGTAGTGGAAACTTTTTTTCAAAGACAATTATTTTTCTGATGTATCTTTGCTTATTGATAAACGCTTTTATTTCCAGTATTCAATATAAAAATTCATGAAAATTATTATTTATATTGTTAAATTTTATCTAAGTAGGCTAACACCGTCCGAAAAGTTGTGCGCGCATCGATAGTCATGCGGTGCGGGTTACGGGAAGTGGGGACTGCTCCTGAATAAGATTTCACTTCGTAAACACTGATGCGTGGGTTCTAATCCTAATGCGGGGATGTACCAATGTGTCATTTCTTATGTAATAACTGTCTGACATATAAAAATACAAGGCAAATACGACGTGATAGCTTAATGGGTAGAACACCGGTTAACGTGCAAGCGACTAGTGTTCAAATCCCGAATCGGGCCTACACCAATTTGTCTTTTCTAAAGTCATATGTGTGGTTAATTTATCACGGTTGTTAACGGTGAGGGAAAAATCGTGAGATAACCCACATGGCTGAGTTGTACTTAGTGGTGTGACAGTGTATTCGTACAAAACGGCGATAGGCCTGCCCCCTATCACGTGAGTACACTGTCCGTGCAAAACGTGGGTACTCTGAACACCAGGTGACAAAGTCACGTGATTTTCAGAAGTATTAGTACCTCTGCCAAACCCCTTCGGGGGTATTCGGCGAGAACGTTTATGTTATGTTATGTTATATGTTACAAGGCTGTTAACAGCAATAAAAAAGTGCCCATAAATTCACTGACCCAGCAAAATGAATGACCCAAACGATATCTGATGTTTAGAATTATTTTTTCTGTGCCACCTTTTTAGGGGATCTATGTGTAAATATGAAATGTTAAAGACAGTACACAACAAGGTAAGCCTCTAATTTACAGGATTTAAAAAATGATTTTAAGTAGTTACCCACTTATTAACTCTGAGTGGCACAAATAACAAATCCTTGAGTATAAAATAATGAAACAGCTTGCAGAAAAGTACAATTGGCAGTGTTATCGCTAAAAGCTTCCAGACAACATTTGGGAGGTAAGATCATCAAATTTAGGATACACAGTCATTCGGGTAGACATACCAGACAAGGGCAAAAATAAATAAATATAATTAGCTTACATTAAAACGAACTTGTTTACTTACAATAATAGTTATTACATACATATACTCAAGGCTGTAAATCCCTAGAAGGGGTAGCCCGAGCTAAGGAACTAGAAACTCCTCAGCCACTTTCGGAAAGTTGAGTGGGGTAAAGATGGTAAAATAAAGGTTATTGGTAATGGGTCTCCAACCGCTTCGCCCAAAAATCTCTTAAAAGCCCCAATACCGTTAGTCGCCTCTTACGTACACCCACCGGCAGAAATGGGGTAGTGCTATTTTAAGCCGACACTACACAGCAACTTGTTATTAATTAAATGAATATTATATAAATTGTTTTATTAAGACATTTCAATACATAAATAAATTAGCCCGTATGATGTAAAGTTATTTCCCTTATAATGGTTATTTTTTATTTACTGGCAATACTAATATCGATGACAGCGACAGCCCTTACCGGCCAAGAAAAGATTGTGGATCTGTACTGTGAAAGTGACGCGCCTCTGGCTTCTCCCATGTTTTCAGCCAGTGTCAGCGTGCTTCTGTTGAAACGCTTCAACAGTTCTATATGTTGTTATTTTATATTCTTTTTGCTATTTCTGTGTTTTCTCCTTAATAAATAAATAAATAAATTAAATGTAATAATCTTTATTTACTCCACATGAAAAAACGTCGCAATTCTCAACATGATGATGTAAATTAAAACTCTATACAATACAACAGTGACGTAGTGTTTAATTGTGGCCGCACGCTAGGCAAATCCTGTGTTTTGAGAACCCAACATTGTGGTTGCAGCTGTATCTTGAGCAATATTTTACTTAAATACTAAAATTAATTAGACATAATCTTATCATCTACAATAAACTTAAAGAACTAAATAAATGAAAAAAAGAATAAATATGTATATTATTGAATCGTTTAAGATAAGTAAATATAAAAAAATATATAAATGATAATACATAAAATAAATATTGTAATATGTTTTTATGCAGCCAATCATCAAAAGAATGAAACATGAATTTTCTGCTGTCAGCATTGTTTCCTCAATGAAAATATTTCTACTTTCTAGTCAGTTTCCCGTTTATAATTATAGGATTCGCTATGTTTTCTCCGTCGCGAAGGACCAATTTTTATGCTGTTTAACAACTGCTTTTTTTAAGTCAAATTATTTATCTTTTACTATCTGTACATACTTTGGCCACATGGTGGGGCTGTCACGTGATGTTCAGAAGTATTGGTACCTCTGCCAATTCCAATGGGGATAAACGGCGTGATCGCTTATGTTATGCTATGTATTTTTACTTATTAATAAAAAATCTTATAATCTTATCTTATTATTTTACTAAATAATTAAATCCAAAATCCTAACCTAACCTAAACCCATTTTTCAACTTTGGCCAATCATAATTGATTGAAGCTAGAGAAAACTAACTAAGGGTAGCTAGTTAGTTTTCTCTAGCAAGAAGTTTTATCTGTGCGTTTTCTGTCAGTCAGTCAGTTGCGTACTTTTTATGTATTCCTTTAACATGGTCTACAAGTATTAAGACTATAATATTTTTTCTTTGTTCCTAGGTGGACTTATTCACGGTACATGCACCATCGTTGCCGATGGACGCTGATATTAATTTCGACATGCATATGTTGGGAGTGCAAGCCCCGCCTGAAGTGACGCCCGTGGATTTTGGCTGCTTTGCGTAAGTAAAAATAATAATAACTTCACACATTATATTCTCCTAAAGAGCTGGTCTTAATTCGGTACATTCCGGATTTCTAAGGGTTTTAAATGAATAAAGATACATATACTCACGGCTGTAAATTCCTAGAAGGGGTAGCCAGAGCTAAGGAATTAGAAATTCCTCAGCCACTTTTGGAAATGTGAGTGGGGAATCGCCCAAAAATCCCTTAAAAGCCCCAATACCGTTAGTCGCCTCTTACGTACACCCACCGGAAGAAATAGGGTAGTGCTATTCTAGGCCTACACTACACAGCATATGAATGAATAAAGTAACAGAAAATTTGACATTTTGTGTACGATGCCAATTATTTATATTAAATTGTGATTATTTATCGGTTAATAAATGTAATATGCTTAATTTCAGGATTCGTCCATCAGCCCGTAAATGCGCCGTCTCCCTCCTCTGCTCGCTGCAAGGTCCCCAGGTGGCAGAACTGGAACTGGTGATGTCGTATCGCCGCGAGCAGTTCTACGGCAACACTGCTGTTAGAATTATTGTTATTGTGTCTAAATATGAGTTTTGAAATAGTAGTAGTAGAGTAGTTATTAGTATAAGCGGAGTGGCTTAGTTCATTTGATATTTTGTGAAGAAGAGATTGCGTAGGGTATTTATAATAACAATAAATTTATTATCTGGCCTAAACACCTTACATAAAATGTGTACAATGAATTCTATAAGTCAGAATTTTATTCCTAAAAAGCAGATAGATATTATAGATTGAATTGCGCCATGTCTCTGCTCTGCTGACAGCAGGTAGCAGTACTGGAACTGGTGATGTCGTATCGCCGCGAGCAGTTCTACGGCAACACTGCTGTCAGAATTATTGTTATCGTGTCTAAGTATGAGTTTTAGAATATGTATCTAAAGTAGACTTAACATTCATAAATAAAAGATGTTATTAAAGGAAATCATCAAAACATCTTTTATTTATGAGTAATAATCCCCACATGAGGAATTCATGTCAAAAAACATTAGACTAAACATTAGTAGAAGATCTTAGATTAGCTGAGTGGCTTAGTTGATATTTTTTAAGAAGAAATTGCACAGTTTAATCTTAGTTTAAATGAATTATATATTTGGCCTTAACATGTGACATGAAATTACGTACAATTAAACTCTTCAAGAGAGAAGTTTGTTCGTAAAAAGCCGCTGAATCGATTGAAAAGCGTGTTAGAATTGATGTTCTTGTGTCTAAATATGAGTTTAAGACGGATTCTTGCTGTCGTAAGTATACTAGAGTAGATGCTAGTGGAAAATCAAGTTCGTTTGTTAACTATGTTGTATAAAAACACGATATTTTACGTAATAATTGATATATGAGAAGGACATAAAGTGTGGACAATGAAAATCTAAAAATGACAAATAGTTATATACGCAAAAAGCAGAAAAGATTGATTATTAGGTCTGATTTATAACAATATAAACTTTTCTCGAGCTACTTCTGTTCAGAAAATGTTTTGGAGTAATTGAAACATAAATTAATAACTAAAGATTTGCATACAATCTAAAGGCTATCAATATATGAAATTGCGATTATTGTAGTCTAAGTTAAAAGCAGTTTAGTTGAGTAGTTTATTTTAATTTCGCATCAAAAGGGTACAAAATACCTTAGAACACGTTACCTAAATTAGAAAATCTCTTTCGCAATCACCACGTGCTTTTATACATAAAGGTTGCAATGTAATCATTATTTGTGATAGAAATTTTGTTTTCACAATATCCCAATTTTTTTCCTTAAATAGAAAATAAAAGAGCGGGAAGTTTTTTTTATTAAAAAAAAACCAAAACCCTAGGTCGCGTCCAACGAAACCCGCAAATGATTTAGTGCAATTCTCAGCCATACCAAATGTGACAATGGCAAGTCAATGCAATGTAATAAATAGTAGACATTATATATAATAATCGGGATTAACAAACGAATATTTTTAAATCACTTTCGTGATATGGTTGCCCGAGGTTTCGGCACGCCTACTGGTGGTCACAGAATGACCGTAGGTGTGCTGAAACGTCGGAAAAACATATCACGTAAGTGATTCAAAAATATTCGTTGGTTAATCCCGATTATGCTATACATTGTAATAAATTGTCTTGGACAAGTTTAGAAAACTGTGTTTAGTTATCTATTGCTGACATAATTCCACTATGGTTCTAGATCAGTTGATATTTATTTTTGGTAATAGCTTTTAAAAATCTAGTTAGATATTAGTATTCTAGAGTTTACTCTGTTAAAATATTAAATATGTTTTATATGATATTTCTGTTTTATTTCAATGCTATCCCAATAATGGGATAATGACCCACAAAAAATTTACATCAGAAGGTTATTCTACAACTCTAACTCAAATTCAAGCCGTATATCCCGAAAGGGGTTGGCAGATCCCACGTACAATGGCCCACCTCGTAGCTGGGTTAAGTGCGGAAACCTGAGGCGGTTAGCGCCCACCAATAATAATAATAAAAGGGGTTGGCAGAGATACTAACACTTCTGAACATCACTTGACATTGTCACCTGGTGTTCAAAGTACAAAGTGTACTTATGCGATGGGTGGCAGGTAAGTATTCTAAAAATTACTAAATATGATAAAGAATTACTATACACACATAGAATTACTGTTTTATATAAGTAGTATGTACCAAAAATTTAATAATAAAAAAAAAACAAAATTTCATTTATTTCGGACTATTTTGTACGGTCCATAGTTTGTTAGTACCAATAAACTTATCACTATGTTAGTAAGAACTTAAAGTAAGCAAAACTAATAATTAAGACAGAAAAAATAAAAAAGAAAGACAAAATATAATAGACACATAATAAACATTCATAAACATTATATAAAAGCTAATTTTATTTAATTTAAGCTAATTTAAATATCGGCCACAAGCAGCACCTGGAACATGTGCGTGCACACGCACCCAGTGATTGGCGAGTGGACAGTCTGGCCTCGCACTTATCGTCTTCAGGATGATGTTGGAACTTCCACGCATTCGGCGCAACAAGGAAGCGATCCGCTTTCGTATTACCGCATGAAAGCCATCGGTACGTCCATGTGTGAACATACCTGAAGCGCTACAAAATCGTGGAAGCCGGAACATCACCCTAAAGGCGTTGTTGTATTGTATGCGAAGGGCGTTGAAAGCTCCCTGCGTATAGCTAACCCACAGATTACACGTGTACAGCGTCTGACAGAAGGCTTTAAAAAGTGTAATCCCCATCACCGAAATGATATGACCTATAATTAAATTTATTCGACAATGGGATCATAAATTGCTTCACTTCCTGAATGCTGCTCACATTTTCTATATTTAACTCTTTACTGTCCATGCATTAAATGTAATGCACTGAAAAGCCGGCTTAATACGTTCGTGCTTGACAAATGCACCCGTGTTTCTATCAACATTCTAGGAGCTATTGGATATCTAGTGAGCGGAAATTAAAATAGCCATGGGACAGTTAAAGTCTTAATAGTGACAGTAATAATTATAATAACGCTATACTCTGACGTAAGAAAACAGGGGTATAGTGGACATAGTATACAATATAATAATATCCAACCCTATAGGTAACAATAAATATTAATTTAAAACTTCCAACCAATTTATTTTTGTTTAAACTGTAAGTAAGAAAGTAGGTATGTTTATCTTAAGTATTTTAATGCTCACGAAGTTTCTTGGACCCCTTTTGTGTTGTGTATGTTTCCGTAAAATACTGTACTTCGGGTAAAAAATCGGAAGAAACATTTTATTATGAATTCCGATTATCCACCCTGTTCAGGGTGGCTAGAAGGACATGCGTTTCCGAATATCCGACTTAGGGAGGCTGTTTTGGGGTGGATAAACGGAATAAGCCGATCGATAGGATCCGCTTACTCTAATGAACACTAATGGCATGAATATACCAAAATTAAGAAAATTCGGTAAAAGATGGTGAGAGACATCTATCAGTAACCTTTGGAACTACTTGAACTTGGTAGTATCAGACAGTTGTACATACTGACTGTGCACTGTGTTACAAACTATAACCGCAAGGTACCGCTACCTATATGAACATTCTTACTATACTCACGCCCATTATTCCCATTGGGGTAGGCAGAGACTAAGGGCCGCCTCTTAGCATGATCTTGACAAATCTCTCTTGCTTCCCTTTCATTCATTAATTATTCTTCTCATACATGCTCTTTTATTCTTCTTATACATACATATACTCACGGCTATAAATCCCTAAAAGAGGTAGCCAGAGCTGAGAAATTAGAAATTCCTCAGCCACTTTTGCAAGTTGAGTGGGGAAAAGATGGTAGAATAAAGGTTGTTGGTGATGGGTCTCCAACCGCATCGCCCAAAAATCCCTTAAAAAGCCCCAAATCCGTTAGTCGCCTCTTACGTACACACAACGGAAGAAATGGGGTAGTGCTATTCTAAGCCGACACTACACAGCTCTTCTCATACATGCTCTTTGATTCTTCTCATAAACATTCTGTGCAATGATAACTGATTTCTTAGGACAAGGTTTTAAGCCAAAAAAAGGTTCCCTTAAAAATGTAAAGGGCTGGTCTTGGAGACTCAAAGGGTACCAGATTCGCTCGTAATGAACTTAGTTAATTTGTCATCATTTTGAATTGTTTCTGTTTACTTCTATAGTTCTGTTTGTTATAGTTTTGATCACTATTTTCCTAAATTAATGGCTAAGATCACCAGCAGGGCAAGCACGAGCCGTGTTTAAACTAGCTATCGCGTGGGATAAAGCAGCCATTTCTTTCGTACTTACTTAGTATCGTATACTGCCATCTCATTCTAACCGTTATCGTGTCGATAAAATTGCGCTCGTGCTTGCCCAGCTGAAAGTGTAGCCAGGTATCTTCAACTTAAAGCTCTTAAGTCACTTTTGAAAGTAGAGAGGGAGTAAGAAAAATGAAAGGTGTAATTGTGTGTAACCATGTGGTTATAATTATTAGTCACCCTAGATTCTACCCTACTCCTGAAAAGGTATTTTATTTTAGGCTCACGACACTCTTCGAGAGATCTTGAATTCCGCCGAGAGAAGTTGCTTTTGTGTATAATTGGAATGTCGAAATTTCATTTCTTCACCACAAATAGATTATTGGTTGATTTTTTTCAAAACCTATAAGGTAAGGAGATATTTTTTTGTTCAAATATACATTCATAAATATAGTCACGACGATAAATCCCTAAAAGAGGAAGCCAGGGCTTCAGAATAAAAAAAAACTTCAGCCACTTTTGGAAGTTAAGTGGGGAAAAGATTGTAAAATAAATGTTCTTGGTGATCGGTCTCCAACCGCATCGTCCAAAAATCACTTATAAACTTTGTCGCCTCTTACGATCATCCATGGGAAGAATAGGGGTAGTGCTATTCTAAGCCGGCACTACACGGCTGTTTGAATATGGAAATAAAATATAATACTTTATACTTTCCCCGCTCAACTCATGAAGCTGGCTGAGGAATTGTTAGTCTCAAAGCTCATCCTAAAACTTTTCTGCGTTATTATCGACTAAAGTTTAGTTAGATTCGGTTAATCTTGATCTGTATAGCAAGCACGAGCGCTATTTCATCGACACGATAACGGTAAGAACGAGATGGCAGTATACGATACTAAGTAAGTGCGTAAGAGATGGCTGCTTTATCCCACGCGATAACTAGTTTAAACGCGGCTCGTGCTTGCCCTTCTGCATAGCTAGTACGAGCGACCTAGATATCGCGTGGTACAAAAAAGCCATCTCGTTCGCACTTACTTAGCATCCTATACCATCATCTCATCCTAACCGACATTGTGACGATGAAATACCCCTCGTGCTAGGTGTCCTGCAAGGCAAGCACGAGCCGTGTTTAAACTAGTTAAGTAATCGCGTGGGATAAAGCAGCCATCTCTTACGCACTTACTTAGTATCGCATACTGCCATCTTATTCTAACCGTTATCGAGTCGATAAAATAGCGCTCGTGCTTGCTCTGCTGAATCGTAATGTAACCCGAATAATATCGACATCAAATCACAGGAAATAAAGAACAAAGAATAATACAAGTCCAAAATACGATCGTGTTCCATTTAAATTAGAGTATAAATAAAAATATTGCGTGACTTTAGTCGTCTAGACGAGACTGTAATTTAACACAATTGATTGGAAAGGAAATCATTGTTCTTTCAATTTGTTATAATAAAAAAACTTTGATTAGAGTTGACGGTTTGACTCAGTTGGTTTTTGGAAAATATTTCTAGATTAACATGGCTAAATGGCAAAAGAAACCCACATGATTTAGTCATGTCTGTCCGTATGCCACGGCAATTTAACACATAGTTAAATATTAATAAATAAATGGAAATTGTCAAACATACACACATACATAAACTCACGGCTATAAATCCCAAAAATTGGTAGCCAGGGCTTGAGAGCTAGAAACTCCTCAGCCATATTTGGAAGATGGTAGAAATAAAGTGTCATTGGTGATGGGTGTCCAACCGCAACGCCCATGGGTAGTGACATTCTATGCCGGCACTACATGGAAAAAAATATACGAATTTTAAATATTTTTTTAGGTATGTAGATAGCAAAGGCAGATTGCACCCTTGTTGGGGTTCTCCCCTAAATAATCTGGGTCTTCGGGATCGCACCCGCTGATAGCAGCTCTACAGTCTTGATGGCAATGCTGTGGATTATCGTCTTCACACTCTCTAAACCATAGATTATGAAAACTTCAAATAGAGCACACAACGACCAGAAACCCTCAGCGATGAACTTTCATGGTACTATTATAAACCATCGGTACTCCAAAAAAAATAAGTTTCTTTGAAAAAATAAAACGTGAAAGCAATCAACTCATAGAGAAGCTATATAGTATTTCAATGAATCAGTTATAAGTCATCCTATTTCAACTAAACATATAATAATACTCATGGCTTTTATAAAACTGACGAACAGTTTGGCAACTTCTGCCGAAAAGAGATTTAAAACTTTAGTACCTATGCATCATTCGGCACATTATGTGCTTTGATCATTACATACATACATAATATATACCTATACATATTGTTACGACATCTGTTCGCAAGTAGGAGATAGGATTTGCCACTACTAGATTATACTAGATGGCGTTACTAGTATTTTAATAAGTAAAAAAAGGAATTACTAGATGTTTCTCGAATATCGACTTTTCGAGAATGTGGTACTAGAACTTTCTGTAATATTCGCGTATTTGAGATTTGGCATATATAAAGAGCGACGCGTGCTACGGAGTTATTCGAGTGCGAAGAACTAAAGCGAGAACAAGCGAAATACTAGAGCGAAGAAATTAAATACGACAGTGCAGTGATATACGGATTACGGAAATAAGCTTAACGGTGTGGACAGTGTTACTATAACGGAGTAAATTAGTGTTGTTAATTAGTGCGAGTATCGATAGTTAATTATCGATAGTGTTTGTTGTGTTGTGTAAAGTGCGTTATTGGTCAATAAATATAATTACACCTTATTGCACGAAAGTGTGACTGGTATTTATCAAATTAAGAACCCGGTACGTAACAATATATACATACGCTCACGGCTATATATCCCAAAAAGGGGTAGCCAGAATTTTAGAGCTAGAAAACCCTCAGCCACATTTGGAAGTTAATAGGGTACAAGATTGTAGAAATAAAATAAAGAAATATATGTTTAAAATTTTAATATTTAGGAAAATCTACGCACGTGCAGTTGCATCCATCTTTGGAATATCAGCTAACCGCTATAACCGCTGATTTGGTTTCCAACGATGATAAAGCGGCCCGTGTCATATGGTGGAAGAAAACTCTTCGAAAATTTCAACCAAATCAAGTTCAATCACGTCTGGATGAAAAATAGAAAGAGAGTCCTCATTAGAAAACGCTGTAAGAAACTTAAGCATACCTTAATCAGGCTATAGTTCTCATGCTGGTCTATTGCGGTATGATGGTATGATAGACTAACTGAAACTACTGTGAAAGTAGCTGGGACCGAAGGCTTAAAGTGTCCTCCAAATTTGGGAGTCATCTTACTGACTTGATTTAAACCACACCACACAAGTTACTAGTTTACCTCTCCGAGAATCGAATGAGAGACCGGACTGTAAGCCCTGTGCATTATACCCCTAGACCTCAGTGGCAGCAGCTATAGTGCTCTATAAAACTAAAATCGTATAGTGCCGGCTTAGAATGTCACTACCCCTTTCTACCCAAGGGTGTCGTAAGAGGTGACTAAGGGTATACGATACTTTATTTTACTATCTTGTCTCCCTCCTATCAACTTTCAAATGTGGCTCAGGAGTTTCTAGCTCTAAAGCTCTAGCTACCCCCTTGTATTTAAGGTCGTGAGTATATGTATGTAACATAATATAACATAAACGTTCACGCCGAATATCCCCGAAGGTGTTGGCAGAAGTACTAATACTTCTGAACATCACGTGACTTTATCACCTGGTGTTCAGAGTACCTACGTTTTGCATGGACAGTGTACTCACGTGATAGGGGGCAGGCCTATCGCCGTTTTGTACGAATACACTGTCACATGACTAAGTACAACTCAGCCATGTGAGTAAGTATGTACTATATATATTTTCAAACTTAAAACAACAATGAATTTACTTACTATTCCGTACCAACCATGAATACGTCACCTCACCCCTTCACCCTACAGTCATAATTGATTCCCGCCCGGACGCCCTCGAAAAGAATGTCTTGTGGACATTTGCAAAACTCATTAACTTCATTCCGAGAACATTACGACAAATTGAAAGAACAAAAGTTCGTTGGCTTTCGGAATATTCCAGAAATAAGTCGGTTCTCAATTCTACATATTTATATGTATGCCTGTTTTCTGATTACATACATATACATATACTCACGGCTATAAATCCCTAGAAAGGGTAGTCAGAGCTAAGGAATTAGAAATTCCTCAGCCACTTTTGGAAATGTGAGTGGGGAAAAGATGGTAAAAAATAAATGTTGTCGGTGATGGGTCTCCAACCGCATCGCCCAAGAATCCCTTAAAGGCCCCAATACCGTTAGTCGCCTCTTACGTACACCCACCGGAAGAAATGGGGTAGTACTATTCTAAGCCGACACTACACAGCTTTCTGATTACATACATACATATACTCACGAGCATAAATCCCAAAAGAGGTAGCCAGAGCTTCAGAGCTTGGAACTTTTCAGTCACATTTGGAAGTTGATAGGGGCTTGATAGGTTGATTGAAGCTGGTAGGAATATAGTATCGTTGGTGATGGGTTTCAAACCGTGAAAAACGACTCAAAAAGCCTAATACCCTTAGTCGCCTCTTAGACACCTGTGGGTAGAAAGGAGTAGTGAAATTCTAAGCTGGCACTACAGCGCAATGTTTCCGGTGACAATGTATTTGTATAAAACGGAGACAGGCCTATTCTCTATCACGTGAGTATACTGTCCAGGCAAAAATTTAGAATCGAGTTGTTGTACGAATATCCTGTCATACGACAAGACTCAGTCATGTGAGTTTCCTTACAATATTTTCCTCACCACTAACTACGATTAATTAGTGTAGTGAAAGCTTGAACCCAGGATGCGAACCTACGCCTCTCTACATGGGAGGCGTTGATGTTGACAATTTTATATGCAGGCAAAACGTCACGTCATTGTTGAAAAAGAATAATTTTCTAAGATTTGGTTTTCAAAAGATTGATGGATGTAAACGAAGCTAAAGAGGTTTGCCAGGATCACACAAAGTGGCGATAGATAGTCTCTGCCTACCCCAATGGGAAATAATGGCGTGAGTTTGTATGTATGTATTTGGTTTAAAGGAGCACCCGTTTATATATTTTATAGAAGTTATCCCTTAATTTTACAAGTACTCGCTCATAACCACTTGTCTTCCATTTCCAAAAAAGTCTGAGAAAATAAATAAGAGCTCTGGCTTAGGTTTTTGGGATTGATTGCCGTACGTTTGTATATATGTAAAGTTAGTTTCATACATACATACATACATATACTCACGGCCATAAATCCCTAGAAGGGGTAGCCAGAGCTAAGGAATTAGAAATTCCTCAGCCACATTTGGAAAATTGAGTGGGAAAAGGATGGTAAAGTAAAGGTTGTTGGTGATGGGTCTCCAGCCGCATCGCCCAAAATCCCTTAAAAGCCCCAATACCGTTAGTCGCCTCTTACGTACACCCATCGGTAGAAATGGGGTAGTGCTATTCTAAGCCGACACTACACGGCACGGCAGTTAGTTTCATATTAACAAAAAAACAAAACCTTCTGTAATTAATCCTGAATTTGTTTCATTTATAGAAAGTTACTATTTTCCTGCCGGCGATATTGTTATATTCTAAATGGTGATAGACCTGCTACCTAGCATGTGAGTACACTGGTCAAGCAAAACGTGGGTACTCTGAACACCAGGTGACATGTCACGTGCTGTTCAGAAATATGAGTACCTTAGCCAACCCCTTCGGAGATATACGGCGCTAACTTTTGAGTTTTACTATAAACCCATGTTAGTCAAACAGAAGGGATACATAGTTGTAAGGCTGGCTTTGGATCTCATAAGGAGATACACGGCTTTTGCTCTCACTGGGGTAGGCAGAGACTATTAATCGCCACTCAAACAATCCTGACAATCTCGCGCTTCATTAAATTCATTACTATTTCATAAATGGCCTTTTATTCTCCGGACTTTGCAAATACTAAATGTTAAAATAGTTGCCGAGTATTGCTTAGAATGTCACTACCCCTTTCGGCTTATTCCGTTTATCCACCCTAAAAGAGCCACCCTAAGGCGGATATTCGAAAACGCGTGTTCTTCTATCCACCCTGAACGGGGTGGATATCCGTAATGCATATAATATGTTTCTTCCGATTTTCTACCCTGTCTACGTACAGTTATTTACAGAAAAACGACCCTAAATTTTAATTTGTCACTTTTGTTAGGAGTTTTTTTCTTGTTATGGTTTCATTTGTCACATCGGTTATTTTAAATGGTTTTCACACAAATATCAACCCTATAGGTAACAATAAATATTAATTTAAAACTTCCCACCAATTATTTCAACTGTAAGTAAGAAAGTAGGTATGTTTATCTTAAGTATTTTAATGTTCACGAAAACGTATGTTTCTGTAAATGACTGTACTTGGGATAAAAAATCGGAAGAAACATTTTATTATGAATTCCGATTATCCACCCTGTTCAGGGTGGCTAGACGGACATGCGTTTCCGAATATCCGACTTAGGGAGGCTGTTTTAGGGTGGATAAACGGAATAAGCCCCCCTTTCTAAACACGGGTGTCGTAAGCGGCGAGTCAGTGAATGGGGCTTCTTAAAGTGGTTTTTGTGCGATACGGTTAGAGACCCATCACCAATGATACTTTATTTCTATCATCAGTTTCTAGCTCTGAAGCTCTGGCTATCCCATTTTGGAATTTATGGTCGTTAGTATATGGATGTATGTATGTAGTTTTCACTGGGGCACGCAGAGACTATCGATCGCCATTTAAACAATCCTGACACTCTCGCGCTTCATTAAATTCATTACCATTTCATACACGCCCTTCTATTCTTCACACTTTGGAAATACCAATATATTTAAATATTGAACCCGACAAACGGATTTAAAGACAATAACGTGCTGTGTGAAGCGGCCACAGTGCCCGGCACAGACAGACAGACAGACTACAGCACGCGCATCCACACGTGCGCCACATCTGCCTAGTGTAAACACCACGACAGGGGTTCCCAACAAGCTTATTTTACATTCATATATATATACTTATACTCTCGGGTATAAATCCCTAGTAGGGGTAGCCAGAGCTAAGGAATTAGAAATTACTCAGCCATTTTTGGAAGTTTCGTGGAAAAAAGATGGTGATATAAAGGTTGTTCGTGATGGGTTTCCAACCGCATCGCATAAAAATCCCTCAAAAGCCCCAATACTGTTAGTAACTTCTTACGTACACCCACCGGAAGAAATGGGGTAGTGCTATTCTAAGTTTATTTTATTAGTCAATTAAGGAAAGAAAAAAATTTGACATAACCTCGACTCGGATTAATTTCTTTCCTGCACAAACAAGTCGAATTATATTGTTTATTTTATTTTGTTTGGGAACTTGCATAATTTATGCATGTACACACTTTCTTATTTTAATGTAGTGACGAAAAGAGGATGTTCAGGAATCAAAATAGTTAAGATTGGAAAGATGGTGAAATTAAGGATTGTAATTTACGGAATTCTAACATTACCTAAAATTTGGATTAAAATCTCCAGAAACTGTTCTCATACCTTCGAAACCCACCGGATCAGCAAATTAAAATTTTCTAGTTTAGCACGCCACTAATATACAACATCGTCTAAAGATGCATGATGAGGACAGTCACTCCGATGATTAATATGATCTCAGAATGCAGCATTGGTGCCAATAGTCAAGTAACATGTAGCGCACCAGCTTAAATGCAAAAGAGCGTATCTCAGATAATGAGAGACCCTGAATCTCGATATCAGACTGTTTAATTCAAAGCAAATATATGAGCAACAAATGTCAGAACATTGAATCAACCAATCAGGATGAAGGGACGACATATTTTGACAATTTGTTTTTAGCAATTTTGTAACAAAAAACTTGCTTTGCTGTGTAGTGTCGGCTTAGAATAACACTACCCCATTTCTGCCGGTGGGTGTTCGTAAGAGGCGACTAACGGCATTGGGGCTTTTAAGGGATTATTGGGCGATGCGGTTGGAGACCCATCACCAACAACCTTTATTTTACAATCTTTTCCCCACGCAACTTCCAAAAGTGGCTGAGGAATTCAAATTCCTTCGCTCTGGCTACCTCTTCTAGGGAAATATAGCCGTGAGTATATGTATGTATGTAATGTATGCAATTTTTGTACTGAACTATGTTTGATTTCCGCTCTATTTACTTAAATCCTCTATGTTTACTAAGCACATTTACTGAATTTTGTCAGTGAACAGTAGCTACACTGCCCAATATTTTGCTGTTATCCCATCCACGTAATGACTTAAGTTTATATTGAGCTATTCTAATTAACTAATTTTGTATCACCGAAAGGTTGACAACACCTGCCCCGCGTGATACTATAAACAAAGCCATGATTATAATGCCGCGCGGTGATTGACTTCGCTTTCCGGGAACGGCCGACCAGTTAAACTAATTGTGCCCTAGCGGTAATCTAGGTGATGGTTGGTGAACCCTGCATCCGATAGACAAATTTATTTAACTCGGTCTTCAATATATTTCTTTAAAAATCTGTGTCAATGAATATTGGGATTGTGGAAAGATTTCGCGTCTGGAAAGATTGATGAATTGCTTTTGACATTTGACTAGTAAATCTTTCAACGGTTCACTTTTGAATGGCAAATAAAGGAAATTTAAAATAAGCTACATATTTCATGAGTCTTTTAACTAGTGCACGGGCTTGATTTTATGGGTTTTTACAATAAATTATGAATCTACTCTTTTCGAGAAATATGTTTGCAGGAACGAAATCAATTCCACTCAATCTCAACTTTCACGCCATATATTTCCAAAGAGGTGGCAAGGTCCTAATACTTCTTAGTATCTCTAGACCTTTATCTCACATGCTCAGCAGAGTACCCACGTGTCTCTTGGACAGTACTTTTACGTGATAGGTGAGCAAGCCTATCCTTCAGGAATTCACTGTCACATGGGAAAGATGTGGCTTTCCAACGACGTTTTTCCTCATCTTAAACAACTTTGATTTTATGTAGTTTAATAATAATAGTATGTTTATTCCTAACCTAACTCGATAACTTCCCATTACATACATACATACTTGTATATATTAACGACTATAAACCTCAAGAAAAGGTAGCCAGTTTGGTACGAATATAACAAAATGAAAATCGGTGAATAATAGGTTGCCAATTCGTAGCCTACTTTTTCAGGATTTTAGCCGTGAATACAGAGAGGTTATAGCATTTATATTTTTAAAATAAAATAATAAATAGATATATTTATATATAACAATATGATATGATGTTCGTCTTATTTATACATTTCATTATCGTAAATGTTCTGCCAGTAGCAAAGTGTAAATATTGTATATACCTTGTCATTTCTATTTTCATAGTAAAATTATAAATTCAGCGCGTGAGTTGACATACACTAAAAGTATAAATTAAATTGAAGGAAATATTCAATTTAATCTAGTCCATATTTTCAACATAAGTCATAACATATATATAACATGACATAAACGTTCACGCCGTTTATCCCCGAAGGGGTTGGCAGAGGTACCAACTTCTGAACTCACATGGCAGTGCCATCTAGTGTCCAGAGAAGGTACCCACGTTTTGCTTAGACAGTGTACTCACGTGATAAGGGGCAGGCCTATCGCCGTTTTGTAGGAATACACTGTGACATGACTAAGTACAACTCAGCCATGTGGGTTTCCTCACGATGTTTTCCCTCAGCGTTAACAACCATGATAAATGAACCACACATATGACTTTGGAAAAGACAAATTGGTGTAGGCCCGACCCAGGATTGGAACTCACGCCCTTCTGTTTTCGGGCGGGTGTTTTACCCACTGGACTATCATGTCTAATATGTTCTGTGCTATTCAATTCTAATAAGAATATAATATACATACATACATACGTAGAAAGGCGGCGATAGGCCTGCCCCCTATCATGTTAGTACACTGTCCATGTGGACAGACAAAGTCACGCGGTGTTCAGAAGTATTAGTACCTTTGCCAACCCCTTCGGGGATATAGGGCGTGAACGTTTATGTTATGTTATGTTAAAATAAAAGATGGTGTCTCCAGCCATATTGCCCAACAACCAGTTAACTAACCTCAAAACCTTCAAGTTGCCTCTACTAAATCGAAGAGAAAAGGGTTTGTGTTATTCCAAGCCGACTTACACAGATAAAAGCATATTGTTGCAGAATCAGGTATCTTAATCGCTAATTAGAGGTCTTGAATCATTTAGCTAGTTTGTAATATTAGCTAGAGGCGGCTTAACCTTGCTTTGTACATAGATATTCATTGTTATATGTACCTCCGAGGTACGGTTTGCAGATGTGATCAGAATATATAGTAGCATATGGAAAATATTGAAAATGTGTTTTAAGTCATTGAGTCATAGCCGGAAATACGGATGGATATAAAATCATAATGGGCAGTCCTTATCGAGTTAGTGAAGATTATTACATTCTTAGACTCACGGCTATATATCCCTAAAATAAGAAATTCTTCAGCCGCTTTTGGAAATTAAGTGGGGAAAAGATTGAAAATAATAAATGGTTTTGGTGACAGGTCTCCACATCGCCCAAAAATCACTTAATACCCTACCCGGGATTCGAACCCTCATCGTATGCACCCTTATAGATAGAACGAGTTATTAGAAAAGATTTAGACTAATATTAGAAAAGATTTAAACTAATATTAGAAAAGATTTAGAATACAACCGTGATAGCCCTAAATCTTTTCTAATATTAGTTTTTCTTTAAAGCTAAGGTGCAGGTTTGGTAGGCAGTAAACCACAAACAAATTTAAATGTTTTTAACCCTGAACATGTTATTCCTAATTAAATATGTCAAAAGTGTTTATGATAGAGAACATAGAACCCCTTTTATTCTTAACCATATAATTTCTTTCATTTTCTTTTTACTTTTGCTGTGTAGTGTCGGCTTAGAAAAACACTACCCCATTTCTACCCGTGGATGATCGTAAGAGGCAACTAAGGGTATAAGGGCTTTTCAAGTGATTTTTGGGAGATGTGGTTGTAGACCCGTCACCAAAAACATTTATTATAACCATCTTTTCCTCACTCAACTTTCAACAGTGGCTGAGGAATTTCTCATTCCAAAGCTCTGGCTACCCCGTTTAGGGAATTATAGCCGTGAGTATATGTATGTATGTACTTTGGAGACATTTTTTAATCCGTTTGTAATAAAGTTATCTAATAATTATAAAATACTTTTTCTAAAACAATGAGAACAATGTAAAGCGTTAAAAATCTTTGTATCGTTTATAAATTAATACACTATTCTGTCGATAGTAGGAAAATCATTTGTAATTGCTATCTATACCACGATTCCAAATAGTGTACAAGGGCAAATAACACTATGAAAACATAGTCTTAAGTGCGAGTCCATTTTTATCTGTTTGTGAGTCACAAGTGCAATTGAAAACGCACACTTTATTAGTGACATTGCCTGTAGTAATCACTGCAAACAGACACAGATTAGTAATAATACATAATTATATATATTGTTGCAAATTCCAATACCATGCTGAATATTTTTTACCTATGTACGTGCCTTTACTCAAGGCCAGAAATTGTAAAAATGGTAGAAATCACTATCAAGAATTTCTCAAGAACTTTTGGAAATTTTGTAGAAATATACATACATACATATACATACATAGACTCACGGGCCTCACGGCTATACATCCCTAAAGGGGGTAAGCATCACCAACGATACTTTATTTCTACCATCTTGTCCCATCAACTCTCAAATGAGGCTGAGGAGTTTCTAGCTCTGTTTGGGTTTATAGTTCTGGTTACCCCTTTTTGGGATTCATAGCCGTGAGTATATGTATGTATGTATAAGAAGAGTAAGGAATGTTTGGGGAGCTAGAGAAGTTTGTACAAAGACGTATTAAGTGGCGAGTTAATTGTGTTAGTATATGATAGTAAGTACTTTACCTACACCGATGTCTCTGTCAATAAATGGATCTGGTTACTTTACTCCATATTTCATAAAAACTGTCTCATATTAAGTTACTATTACTCATTAAATTTTTAATAGATATATACATATACTCACGGCCATAAATCCCAAACTGGGGTAGCCAGAGCTTCAGAGCTGGAAACTCCTCAGCTAAACTTAGAAATTGATAGGGGACAAGATGGTAGAAATAAAGTATCGTTGGTGATGGGTTTCTAACAGCATCGTGCAAAAACCATTTAAAAAAGCCCCATACCCTTAATCGCCTCTGAAGACACGCGTGGGTAGAAAGGGGTAGTGACATTATAAGCCGGCACTACACGGTATAATTTACAGACACCTTTTTCTTTTAAAAACCTGTTTTACTGTTCCCATCCTGCGATCCCTTCTGGGTAGCGTTTACTGATACTCGTCATTTGAAGGTCCAAAAGATGTATTTAAGTTTAAAAAAAACGGAAGTAGATTATTTTTGTACTTTTTTTTCATAGATAAACATATTTAAGAAAACATCTTTAGGTGGGTGTATGTAAGAGGCGACTAACGGTATTGGGGCTTTTAAGGGATTTTTGGGCGATGCGGGTGGAGTCTTTTTTTTACCATCTTTTTCCCACGCAACTTCCAAAAGTAGCTGAGGAATTTCTGATTCCTTAGCTCTGGCTACCCCTACAAGGGATGTATAGCCGTGAGTATATGTATCTTTAGGTAGTAGGCAAAATATTTTTATTTTTATCTTCGATCGGCTAAACCAATGCGACTTTTCTCCGATGATTACGAAAGAAGATAGTAGTAATCCGAAATCGAGATTTTGCTCGAATATAATCCGACTCTCCGAAATCCTTCGCCGAAAATAATTATAAAAGCTCAACCCATCGAGTCGGAAGTTTTTGATTCCGGTACTGAAGGATACTAGAATTTTATTTAGCTATAGATGGCGCTGTGAAAACTGAACTACCTGTGGTAAAATACAGGAGGTTCTTGAATTAAAAAGTAATGTTTATATTAGGTGTTTGTTAATTAATTGAGTTTAATGTTTAATTATAATTGTATTTTTAATATACACTCAGTTGAACCATGACCATGCATTTACTTACTTTACCTACCGTCTCAATAGGGAGACATTTGCTTTATTGATTGGTTATTATTATCACGACGGACACACCGTACCACCGGCCATACCACTGGTGGTATGGTGGGACTTAACCATACCACCGTATTAGTGATGGAAATGAAAAATAATAATACCATTAAGGGAGGTATTCCCCACTGACCACCTAATCAGTACAACTAGATGTACGGAGGGATAATTTTTGAAAATTCTTCCCTAATGTACAACTAGTTGTACGGTTAATATGTAATTAGAAAAAAAAATCTAAATCGTTCCCCACCGACAAAACATTTTTTTTTGACAGAAACAAGTACATGGAATTGGTGTTTATATAGAAATGGTTTGTACTTGTAAAATTTTCGTCGGTACAAAAACATCAAGAGTTAAAATAACTTAGAATTTTTAATAATTTTTTGCTATTTTTTACACTTTAAGTACCAGGGTAGCATAAATATACATGCAGCTTTAATAAAATAAAAAAGCTAAACTGGTTTTATACAAAAATATTTTAATCTGCAGTTTTCACTAATTTGTAATACCTTGCTATTTTAAAACTTAAACTCAAATGTTCACGCCGTATATCCCCGAAGGAGTTGGCAGAGGTTATTCTTAACATCACGTGATAGCACCACCTTGTGTCCAGAGTGGGTACCCACGTTTTGATTGGTCAGTGTAATCACATGATAGGTGGCAGGCAAATTAACGTTAAATTTAGCAGTTGATACGTAATACGTAAAATTATCCAGTAAACCTATTTGCAGACGACCCATTTTTGTAGCAGGAACCCATATCATATTAGAAAATAGGAAATTTTCTTTTTGGGAAGTCAAGTCGCAAACAAAATTATTCTTTCCTCATGCATGGATTTATTCATACTACCCTGGTATGTCACAGAAACTGATAAAAACCGACCACATTTTGCACCAAATTTTGAAGTTTTTTTACCACTTGATGTTTTTATACTGACGAAAATTTTACAACTGCTTACCAACATTTTATAAAGATAAGTTGGTCGGTGGGTCACACCTAGTAGTCAAATTTAATCATTCCCCACCGACCAACTTAATAGTTGGTCGGTTTTGAGTTGTACGGATTTAGTTGGTCGGTGGGGAGTACCCCTGACTACCTAGTAAAATGCAAGAAGTTGTTATCTTATCGCAAATATAGGAGAGTGCATTTTTTGTAAGCAAAAGAAACAACACTTGAAATAATTAATAAATTTATCTATGATTTATATCAGTTTATTTATAGTATAGGAACTATGAATAAAACTGATATTATTAATTCCTACATCCCTATGGTGGTATGGTCAAGTCCCACTATACCACCAGGTGTACGGCCGGTGGTACGGTGGGTCCGGAGGGATTATTATCATCCATATAAATATTTATATTGCATGAACATGTTTGAACTTGATTTTATATTTTTTACGCACGCCCTTATCCCATCATTAATATACATACTAATACAAGTACTAATACTCATAGTATGAGTGCAAATTTAGGTACACTGATGCGGTTCATTCTGGTTTGTGCAAACCTGGCAAAACTTCACGATTTGCTTACAATAGTCTGTATTTTCATAATAGCTTATAAATAAAAAAAAGGTACCCCTGCTCCTTGTCCATGTTATATTATATCGTAAAACTGTTATTCACTAAATTGTGCGCTACCAACTATTTACCACTTACGGGCAAAAGACAGCTCAAAAATAAAACAATAAACTAATAAGGCCCACCAAAATGTGAGTAACAATCCACAAATTTTAGTCATCTTGTAGCAACCTATAGCAACCTATAGTCGTACAATCGCATAAACTCCTATAAAATGACAACTGAATATTCATTCAATTCAAATATGGTGGGCCAAACAAAATGGCCGACACATTCTGATTGGCGGGAATTCGCCATTTTCTTCCCTGAATATAATTAAAGTTAATGATGCGGAACAAACAATATTTCTTTATTGTGGAGATACAAAATACGGTTTTCATTGAGCAATGATTTTTAATACAACAACAGATTTACATTTGAAACCTTAAACCTCTGGAAGGGCGGCATTGGCACTAGATATTTAATAATCTGGTAAAAGTAATATGTTATTTATAGTACTAATCGTATCCTGTTAAAATATTAATTTATCTATGCTTATAAAAATTATCTTTGGATGGATGAATTATGTTAGCAAAGTAAAAATGTTGTGATAATAAGTCTTCCTTCGACTTCTTCACTTATAAAACCATACCTATCTTTTTCACCTCGCGGTACTGAGAGAAGGAGATGGGAAAGGGATACTTTGAAGTACTAGACGGTTGTGAATACACAAACATATTGGTTTCCACACGATATTTTTCCTCTCTGTTAGCAACCTTGATAAATGAAACATGCGGTCTTGTGGATTTTTTACTATGCCACTTGGAATTTAGGCTTTGCTCTTTCTGCTGAACTATTAAGGTTAAAATAAAAACGACATTGTCACCTCATGTTCAGAGTGCCCGCTTTGCTTGGATAGAGTACTCACGTGACAGGGGGCAGGCCTATCGCCGTTTTGTACTAACACACTATCACAAGACTAAGTACAACTCAGCTATATGCATTTCCTTACGATCTTTTCCCTCGTCATTAACAACCATGATAAATTTACCGAAACTATGTCTTTAGAAAAGGCAATTTGGTGCTGGCCTGACCCGGGATTTGAACCCTCATCGTTTGCACGATAAGCGGACTTCTAGCCACTGAGCTATCACGGTTTTATTTACATATTGTTATTTATTTTGAATTGCCATGTAGTGTCGGCATAGAATAACACTTCCCCATTTTTTCCGGTGGGTGTACGTAAGAGGCGACTAACGGTATTGGGGCTTTTAAGGGATTTTTGGGCGATGCGGTTGGAGACCCATCACCAAAAACCTTTATTTCACCATCTTTTCCCCACGCAACTTCCAAAAGTGGCTGAGGAATTTCTGATTCTCTAGCTCTGGTTACCCCTTCAAGGGATTCATAGCCGTGAGTATATGTATGTATGTATTTTGAATAGATAATTTAGTAAATCTTCTGACAAAAACTTGGGGTGTTTGGTTGGTACTAAATATACACAAAAGCATATACAGGATGGATAAAAATAAGTTCTATTTTCAATGTAGACGAGGGTTGCGACTTTTCACGTTTAATTTACCAAATTACAGCTTTTGTTTTAATGGTTTATTTTGTTTTGTCCGTTTTAATTTGATGTTTCTGTATAAATACTAGCGGGAATTTCAAACCTTATATGAAGGGCGCTTGAAATTAAAAAAAAACAAGATACTTAAGTGCTCTGATGAAATAATTTGAAAGTTGTATTTTGTATTTTATGCTTTTGCTTGCTGTGTAGTGTCGGTTTAGAATAACACTACCCCATTCCTACCCGTGGGTGATCGTAAGAGGCGACTAAGGGTATAGGGGTTTTTAAATTATTTTTGGGCGATGTGGTTGGAGACCCGTCACCAAAAACGTTTATTATTATCATCTTTTCCCCAATCAACTTCCAAAAGTGGCTGAGGAATTTATCATTCCAAAGCTCTGGCTACCCCGTTAAGGGATTTATAGCCGTGAGTATATGTATGTATGTATGTAAAATCAAAAAAATATTTTGGCAATTATAGTTTTTGAATTTATTTCGTTAATAGTTAATATTTAAAATGAAAGAGTGTGTATGAGAGGATTGTTGGATTTGAGTTAAGGAATTGACCAGATTTTACAAAGCAGCTACTCAATGATGTTGTGAGTATGGTTATTAGGGTTGCCAGATTTTTTTTCGGTCCATACGGGACAAATGCTTAAAATGGCAAAAATATACGGGATTTCACTTTTAGCCCGGGACAAATGAAAAAACAAAATTATATGGTGTCGATCTTTATATTTTTTTTGTTCTTTTCAAAGGAGCGAATAAGATTTAACATATTTTTGTTACTTTTTACGGTTAATTTAGACATCCAAGGCTCAATTCAAATCCAGCTGAAAGTTGGTATCATTGTTCAAAATATTATTATAAATAAAGCCTAAAAAATCCCTATCATTCCCGTGCGGTCATTTTTGTGTAACTTGAGTGAGTACTTGGAAATAATATTATTTTCTGAAAAGATTGTGTAGAACTGTAGAAATTAGTTTTCTAGTAATTCTTTTGCATCAGCCGTTAATTCAGGTATTACGTCTCTCGCTTGACTGCCAAATCACTTGTCATTTATTCTTTGTTCGATTTTCTCGCGAACCCCATGCATTTCTACTACTGAAAGCGTATTAGATTCGATCTTCTAACTTCGACGGAAAACACAAAGATTTGTACTAACGACAAAGACGCCATAGTCTTTTTTTCTTCTCCTTCGTTTGTGATTTCTTTCTGCGCGAAACTGCGAGCGAATGCTACGTGTATGATTGTCGAACGTAAATCGATTGATTTGTAAGTAAAAATGTATGCATGGCTAAAATACGAGACAATGGCTGTCCCGCCGGGACATCCCAAGTTAGGCCAGAAATACAGGTCGTCCCGGGAAATACGGGATGTCTGACAACGCTAATGGTAATAAAACTATGTAAATACTGCTGACTAAGAATCCAAGATAGGGTTTCAAAACGCTAAGAAATATAGATACATATACTCACGGATATAAATACCTAAACGGGGTAGCTAGAGCTTTGGATTGGGAAATTCCGCAGCCACTTTTGGTAGTTGAGTGGGGACAAGATGGTAGAAATAAAGTAGAGACGGGTCTCAAACCGCATCGCACAAAAAACACTTTAAAAATCCTCATACTGTTAGTCGCCTCTTACAACACCCGTGTATAGAATGGGGTAGTAACATTCTAAGCCTGCACAACGCGGTTTCTAAACCGTGCCCGGCTAAAATGTTGTCATTATCTATTCAAAACATCCTGTATACGACTATAAAGATGCGCCCGCGCCCCCAAACTCCCGGGCATTCAACTCTGGCATATGTTTCACGATTTACACCTGACCATGCAACAATGTCTTTAACGCATGTTTTATTACCCCGAAGTCCCAAAGTTCCTTAAGCCCTTAAACTAAATTAGTATATGGTATGCTGTGTATTGCCGTATTAGAATAACTCTACCCCATTTCTTCCCGGGTGTTCGTGATACTTTATTTCTAGCATCTTCTCCCCTATCAACTTCCAAATGTAGCGTACGAGGTGGCTAAGGGTATGGGACTTTTCAAGTGTCTGTTCGGCAATTGGCCGGAGACCTATCACCAACGATACTTTATTTTGACTATCATTTCTTCAATGAACTTTCTAGAATGGCTGAGTGTTGATTCTACCTCTGGCTTTGTCTACCTCTGCATTGGGATTCATATTTGTGATTGTGAGTATATGTATGAATGTATGTGACTCGTTTGTTTGTTATGTCTATTTAGATGAGTGTGTTATGTTCGTATTTATTAGTTTTTTTCTATTTTAGTATTTTTTTTAGTTAATGGATGTCTAAAACTCCCTAAAATCCCAACAATGGCTATATCGAAGGTTTCAAGGTGGTTTTAAAGTTCAGAAACAGTTCAGTACTCGTTGACTAGATAAAAAATGATAAGCTCTCAGATCAAATAAATGCTTTCTATTTGGCAAAAGGGTATAACATATTTTATGTAGCATTTAGACAGGAAAAAAGTACACTGAAAATTTCATACAGACCGATATAGCTTTCATGCGCCTCGCGTCTCGAGGGTAACATATATGAATACTTTACTAACACCAGTTTCATGATATTCAGGTATGTAAATGAATATAAATGTCATTAATCTACATTGAAAACATTAAAATAGTAATAGATTTATTATTTCATTAAAACATTCAATATATTCTGAATCCCTCAAGGCAGTTCAATATGAGCTCGAGCCCGAGACCTATTCGAAACGTAACATTTACCGGCCATAATAATTTTATATTTAAAGTCTGTCCGTCAGCTGCCGAACCTTTGCCAATTTTACACCAATTTTATTACCAATCGTAAAATTATCGCGTCGCTACAAAATGGCGGACATGCCAAATGTCAAAAACGGCGCGAAAAGTAACAATGACAGACGGGTCGTAACCTAATAACTCTTTTTATTGTTTATGCAAAAATAGACGTTTTTTTTGTTTACGCTCTGCTTGTCGCTTTGTGTTAGTTTAGACAATGGTTGTTATAATTAATAGCGAAAAATGAGAATCAAATACGAAATAAGGTTATAGTTAGAGTTGCTCTGGTTATGACGAGACTACTACAAAATATTTACCTCGCTTCCGCAGGCGACTAAAGATCGTTTTATCAGTACGTAATATAAGGTGACAAATTTATGTTATTCAATATAATAAGAAATGAATTAGTCGTGCAAATTTTAATATACATCTTTAGTAAATAAAACTACTCTACTTGTTTTCAAGAGCAATGTAGATATTAAAAATAATTTTTAACAAAAAGAAAACCGACTTCATAGAAAAACAACCGAAAATAAACAATCTAGTACTAAAAAGTACGAAATAAGTTTTTTTAATTGAATATGAGTACTGTGATTGATACCTTAGCAATTTCTTTACTCCACACGCGTCAGTTCAACCTACCTAAATCTTAAAATTCTCTTAAATTAATTTGTGAGCCGGTGCCAGCCTCGATGATAATTGATAATAAGAAGTGTGTATTTCGCACTTCATATACATGTAAAATGTAGGGTACCTTGTAGTTGTAGGGTAAATTGATTTTTGTACGTATTATCATTTAAAACGTTAGGCGATAGATATATATTGTTTAGATTGTAATAATCAGAGATAGATAGCAGGGTGAATTTACTTTTGTTTGTCTGGCACCGACTCAAAAATTAATTTAAGAGAATTGTAATATTTAGGTAGGTTGAACTGATGCGTGTGGAATAAAGAAATTGCTAAGGTATCAATCACAGTACTCATATTCAATTAAAAAAACTTATTTCGTACTTTTTAGTACTAGATTGTTTATTTTCGGTTGTTTTTCTATGAAGTCGGTTTTCTTTTTGTTAAAAATTATTTTATTTTACGAGTTTTAGAGATGGGTAGACCTGGCAAAGATGCCTCTCGGATGAGGAAGCGACAGTTACTGTGTTATTTTTCGTATTTCCGGTATTTCTATTATAGTACGATATTAAATAGGCTCAACCATATGTAACCTTACATTGTTCTTAAAATCCTTCGAAAGGCGATGGTCTTCAATTCTACATCTCAAGAAAGACTCAAACGCTCACGCCGAATATCCCTGAACGGGTTAGCAGAGGTAGTAATACTTCTGAATATCACGTGACATTGTCACCTGTTGTTCAGAGTACCCACGATTTATTAGGCAGTGTTCTCACGTTATACAGGGCAGGCCTATCGGCGTTTTGAACAAATACACTGTCACATAATTGTGAGTTTCCACAGTCCCCTCGATTTCCTGGGATGCCATCATCAGATCCTGGTCTCATGGTACTTTCTCGGTAACAATAACATAACAAAAGAAATGTTTAGTGAACCTGTACTTCTCTTCATAAAAGATACGAAGAGGAGTATAAATCTATATAGAATGTGGAAAGAACTGTTTCCTAATACCTAGTGATTGAGGATCCACACCTTCTATCATCAGCTCAGCAGCATAACAATATGATTTTCAGAAGCAAATGCCAATATAAGTTCAGAAAATATGTAAAACGCGGTACATTTGCCTATAAAATTTGAGGGTTCCCCTCGATTTCTCCAGGATCCCATCATCAGACCCTGATATCCTCATCATGGTACCAATCCGGGAGTATCTTCTTTCGAATAAAAAAATAATAATCAATATCGGTTCATAAATGGCAAAGTAATCGGCGAACAAACATAAAAAAAAAAAATATACCGGTCGAATTGAGAACACTCCTTTTTTTTGAAGTCGGTTAAAAAAGAGTTATGATAAAAAAGGTTGTACCATAAAAAAAAACTTTGTCAACATTTGTCACGTGGTTTGGTTTGATTCACACCATTTAAGAAAATATTTAGTTTGTACTATCAGCGTTGTAGTAAAAGAAGCGAGTTCTAAATAAAACAGATTTCCCACGAAATTACACAGAAATCGTTCAAATTCATTAGACGAACGCATAAATTACCAAAGATAGGTTATCTTGACGTTTAAACTTTCAAAATGGCGTCGATAGAAATGTCAGAATCGAGGTGGCCGCGAAATGTCAGAGCGAAATGGTAAGATTCGACATTTGAGGGCGTTTTGAGTATATTTTTACGGTTCGATAGCGACCCTAACCTCCCGGGGCCTGTTTTGTTTTTTACATTGTGCGAAATAGTTTATGATAGAGAATTAAGATATAAGATACGCTTGTTTTATAAGGTCAGTGAAATGGAGTTGTATTACGAAGAATGGTGTGCCGTTTTTATTAGGGCGCATCGAAATGGTTTTGCTATCAATGATTTGGTTTTTATAATCTGCTGCGTTGGCTTAAAATTACATACAAATAGAACTTCGAGTAGCTGTACTGTGAACTAGAACTAGATACGTATTTGTTTTTTTTTAAATCAAGACTTTACTTTGAAATGCAAATTCGTATAACTCGACAGTTTCTTAAAAAAAAAAGTACCCTTAGTCAGTTGCTAAGTACAATATACATACATACATACATAAACTCACACCACTCATGGGCTGAGACTTTTGATCGCCACTTCGTACACTCCTGGCTAACCTCTCAAGTTTCATCTATATTCGTCAATCTTTTCGTACGTACAAGCCCTTTTGTTTGTCAGTTAGTGTTCATCTTCTTCTGACATTGCTATCCACATTGGCTCTATATCTCTTTCAGCAATTTTCTTGCATTCATCCACCCTATGTGCCCAAACCATCTAAACATTTCTATTTGTTTTACAATATCATATAGGACAATAGTGCTATATTCGGCTATATTTAACCGTATTTTGACGTGTAGTGTCGGCTTTGAATAGCACTACCCCGTCTCTACCGATGGGTGTACGTAAGAGGCGACTAACGGTATTGGGGCTTTTAAGGGATTTTTGGGCGATGCGGCTGGAGACCCATCACCAACAACCTTTACTTTACCATCCTTTCCCCACTAAATTTTCCAAATGTGGCTGAGGAATTTCTTATTCCTTAGCTCTGGCTACCCCTTCTAGGGATTTATAGCCGTGAGTATATGTATGTATGTATGTATTTAACCGTAGTAGCCGTGTAGTGTCGGCTTAGAATAGCACTACCCCGTTTCTACCGATGGGTGTACGTAAAAGGCGACTAACGGTATTGGGGCTTTTAAGGGATTTCTGGGCGATGCGGTTGGAGACCCATCACCAACAACCTTTACTTTACCATCTTCTCCCCACTCAATTTTCCAAAAGTGGCTGAGAATTTTTTTAACTCCTTAGCTCTGGCTACCCCTTCTAGGGATTTATAGGCGTGAGTATATGTATGTATGTATGTATTTAACCGTAATATCGTGAAGACGACGAGGGTTCAAATCACGAGTCAGGCTTACAACAATTTTTATTATCTGATGACATTTGTGTGGTTAATTTAACATGGTTGTTAATGGTGTACACTGTCACATAGCTAAGTTGTACTTAGACATTTGACAGTGTACGAAACGGCGACAGGCCTGCCCCCTAACATGTGAGCATACTGTACAAGCAAAACGTGGGTACTCTGAACACAGGGGGTGTCACTTGATGTTCAGAGTAAATATAGTACAGTAATCTGTCAACATACTCGTATTACAAAGGTAGGATTAACAATGAGAGACTATACTTTTTTTTATTTTTTTTCTTGTAAAGATACAATAGAGATACATATTCGCATAAAACATAATCTTTGCTGTTTATTGCCGGCTCAAAATAGCAATGACCCATTGGTACCCGCGGTTTACGTAAAAGGTGTTTTGAAGGGGTTATTATGATTATGAGTTACGGTTGGAGATGCATCACCATGAACGTTTATTTTACCATCGCTTCTCCACTCAACTTTTAAAAATGGCTGGAGGGTTTCTCATTCTGAAGCTATGGCACCCCCATATTCGATTTATAGCCTGTTATAGTGAATATATATAACATAACATAAACGTTCACGCCGAATATCCCCGAAGAGGTTGGCAGAGGTACTAATACTTCTGAACATCACGTGACTTTGTCACCTGGTGATCAGAGTACCCACGTTTTGCATGGATAGTGTACTCACGTGATAGGGGGCAGGCCTATCGCCGTTTTGTACGAATACACTGTCACATGACTAAGTACAACTCAGCCATGTGGGTTTCCTCACGATGTTTTCCCTTACCGTTAACAACCATGATAAATTAACCACACATATGTCTTTAGAAAAGACAAATTGGTGTAGGCCCGACCCAGGATTTTAACACTAGTCGTTTGCACGATAACCGAGTGTTCTACCCACTGGGCTATCACGGTAGGATTAACAATCAGAGACTATACTTTTTTTCCTTGTAAAGATACAATAGAGATACATATTCGCATAAAACATAATCTTTGCTGTTTATTGCCGGCTTAAAATAGCATGGCCCATGGGTACCCGCGGTTTACGTAAAAGGTGTTTTGAAGGGATTATTATGATTATGAGTTACGGTTGGAGATGCATCACCAAGAACGTTTATTTTACCATCGCTTCTCCACTAAACTTTTAAAATGGCTGGAGGGTTTCTCTTTCTGAAGCTATGGCATCCCCATATTCGATTTATAAACCGTGAATATATATGTATATGTATTATGTATATAATGTATATTAAATAATCCCATTTTCTTTAATATTTTGTGCGTAAAGCCGTCAAAAGAACATAAAAATCGGAGTCACTTATTTAAGTGTTCCATATTAGACTCAGGCCATTGGGCGAGGCTGACCCCCTTGCCGGGGTCGATGACCCCGTCCGCCATTGTTAACCTCTAGAGGCAGTGGGACAGATGGGGCGTTCTCTTTTGACTCACCTTTGAAAATTATTTGATTTATTACCGTCTTTAGTAATTTGGTTTTGGAACTACAAATTAATGGCAAAAGTTAGATTATTTTCATGCTGTACAATTTATTTTGGTATATCGTTTTGTTTGATAAAAATATACATAGATATTGGCTTGTTTTAATTGCAAAACAATCGAATAGGAGCTGCACTTTTATATTTTTTTCTATGAGTATGAATATAATGGGATAACTTCACGTTGAAAAAAACATCTTTGCACCTTTACCTTTTTGATTGTAGTAAAAACCTTAACCAAACTGTATTTAGCAATACAATTAGGCAATAGTAAGAATGTTACTTACTATAACAATTAAAAATAAGTACTACTAACATAATGAGTCTATGTTACTTTATTAAATAAATAAATTATTAATTATTGAAATTATAACGCCGTTACTACTGGTTTAAATGAAATGATACAAACTGTCGATCTTTATAGTTGATATTTTCTTCAGATGTCTGTTATCTTACAAAAACAGTTGAGAAATTAATTTATTCATACTACTCTGACTACCTTCCCTTAGTATTCCTTTATAGGTCCGCTTATAGTCTCGTAACGAGATTGTTAAGCAACGTAATAGGTAACCTAAAACAACCGATATTTTAATTTAAACTATACTCCCCTCCGAACCTTCAAGTAATTATTTTTGAAGGAACATCAGTTTTTTTTTGTTTACCGGAGGGGAAATCCTCATAGGATCCCCCGCCACTCGAGAGAGCGACGGGGGTATGTCGGACTTTTACCGACTAAAACCCCTCCGGTTCGGTGCTGTGGCCCTGCGGCCTATGCGGCGTCACCTTAACGTTTGTTTTGCCGGGCGGCTGAAGGCGTGGGTGTACCTAAGCTAAGTCGGATAGGAAGGCTAAGTCGGATAGGATAACATCAGTTGTTTTTAAATTGTCTTTAAATAGGAGAGTTTAAAATAATTTTCTGCGAAACGAGTATATCGTTTAGGAATAAGCCTGAGGCTCGCTCTATTAATCGGATCTTTTTTCAAGTATCTCAGTGATACGCCGTAAACAATGGTAGCAATTAGTGTTTTTAACACTCGATAGTGTTGTTTTAGCGTTTAGCGGCTTTTGGGGCCATTTCCTGAACTCACTACACTGCCTATTCAAATTTAGGCGGCAAAATTAGCGTGAAGTTAACTTACTGTTACTCCGAATATCAAAAGTTGCGAGTATTTTTGATACATACATACATAAGTAGTATAAGCACTAACCCATTTTTTTTCTAGGAGGCCATCTAATGAAATTTTAAATTATGATGTTTGACTACCTCTTTTTTGGGATTTGTGATCGTTAGAATGTGTTTGTAGGTTCAAAATATTTTAATATTATATATTCTTTCATAAACCTATTGTACCTAGTGTTCAATAAAACGGAAAAATATACTTTAAAAAGTAAGAATAACTCCCAATATAAAGTGAAAATCATGAAAACGCGTGGGTTGCTCGAAAGACGAAAAATATGCATTCATACATACATACATATACTCACGGCTATAAATCCCTAGAAGGGGTAGCCAGAGCTAATGAATTAGAAATTCCTCAGCCACTTTTGAAAGTTGAGTGGGGAAAAGATGGTAGAATAAAAGTTGTTGGTGATGGGTCTCCAACCGCATCGCCCAAAAATTCCTTAAAAAGCCCCAAGTCCGTTAGTCGCCTGATACGTACACCCACCGGAAGAAATGGGGTAGTGCTATTCTAAGCCGACACTACACAGCTTTTTTTTATTTTTGATATGGTTTATATTAGGATTGGAAACTAGATTATTTCTTTTTGCATTCATAGTAATCTATAGTAGTCTTTATTTATGTGAGCGAAGCTCCATTTACCCCCGACTTTTGTATTTCGCATGTAACCTAACTCCTCCTTGGTAAATCCGACCTCAACCAAATTTTGCATGATGGTCACAGGCATGAAAGACCAGGTTATGACGGAGAGATTTTTCGGATAAATGTTACCATCGAGGAATGATCACCCCTTAAAGTTTCCTATGTAAGTCTATGGGGAAATATTATAAACAAATCTGCTATGTGTGAGTTGCTGTGTAGTGTCGGCTTAGAATAACACTACCCCATTTCTTCCGGTGGGTGTACGTAAGAGGCGACTAACGGTATTGGGGATTTTAAGGGATTTTGGGCGATGCGGTTGGAGACCCATCACCAATAACCTAACCTATATTTTGCCATCTTTTCCCCACTCAACTTTCCAAAAGTGGCTGAGGAACTTCTAGTTCCTTAGCTCTGGCTACCCCTTCTAGGGATTTATAGCCGTGAGTATATTTATGTATGTATGTATGTAAATCTGCTATCTCTTTAATTTTGTTCAGCTTCACTCCAAATTTCGGCATGCGAAGCTTTATTGCTCGCCTTGTAAAATTAATTCTTGTTGTCTACTATACCTTGCATGTATGATTTAATATTGTAGCTTTCCAAGTGCAAATTGTCTATCTTGGAAGAATTTTGTAATAGAAAAAAAACATCGGGTAAGATCATATATTTAGCAAAGATAACAATTCTTAAATAAAAAAAATATATATACGGTCGAATTGAGAACACTCCTTTTTTTGAAGTCGGTTAAAAAGGAGGACTATGTTGAATTAAAGTCTGGCGAATATACCAAATGATAACCATGTGATTATTCAATATATATCACGTAAATTACTTAATTAAAAGGCCTCAATTAGTCACCCATCCATTATCACGACTTTAATACAGAAGATTCAAACCTAGAAATTCAAGATTAGCCATTATTAGAAAATAAGTAACAAAAGTTTTGTGAAATATAGGCTTTTTGGTAACAAAATTTTAACCGCTAATTACTCGACTATGATTCGGCCCTAATATCTTATCGTTGTGTGATATTGTAAGACGCCTTTGAGAAGATATATGGCAGCAACATTCCGAAAATACTTCAATCAAAATGAGATAAAAAAAACGTAGTTTATTTTCATGATACACATAGAACAACCTCTAAAATCACGAGAAAGTGCACCAGAATAATCCTGTAATACTAAAGGTCTAAATCCAAATGTCATTGAACTCTAGATAGAGCCAGGTCGTGACTAAACCTAGGACCAATCTAGGTTGGTTAAGACTGGTTTCGTGAACCAGTCTGCATCACTGATCTTGTGTCTTGAGCTTTAACTTGCTTCCTGGATATTGTTACATAAGATATAGATCGTGTGTCAGCTCAAAATAGCATACATAATCACGGTGGTAAAGGTGTATCCAGAGTTGTAGAGTTAAAATTTATCAGCTACTTATAGATAGAGCAAAAAAAATTAATGGGTGTCTAGCCATATCGCCCTACAATCACTTAAGAACCCGAAATCACTTCTTACGAGACCTGTCCTCAGAAAAAGGTAAGTGATTTTCTAAGCCGACACTACACAACCACACCTACCGATCAAGATCACTGGAGATTAATTGTTTATGATCACGACCCTCTGACTTGAGGATCGTCAAAATGTTGCCACATTTTCACTTGCAAAACTCCTAAACCCTTTTTCGTCTTTTATTATGACCGCGGCCAAAAATGGGTATGTGCCATACTATAAATAAAAGTTATGATATAAAGTATACCATATTCTAAATACTTAATGAAGGCATAGCTGACTTAATGTCAACAAATATTCGTCCGAAATGCTTTTACTAAAAAGATAAAAAAAACTAATCCAACACACAGCTAAAAATCTTAATACTTTATTTTTTACACGGCGATTAATAAAGTAAGGTATGAAGTATGAAGAAGAAAAGGAAGTTTATAAAAATAAGTATATAAATGTAGCCGAAGCTCTAAAAGTTTCCTTCATTAACATTATATCATTTTGCATTGTATCCCAGGAACATTCTTACTAGTACCAACTACAGGCAAAATTCATTTATAATACGAGTTTCTAGGGAATATAACCAAATTCAAAATGATTTCGACATATTTAACTCCAGCATTTCAGCAATCAAACGATTACTTATCAATTCATTTTTTCAAAATATTTAAGTTAATTATTTTTATTTTCTTTTTCTTTTTTATCATTTATCAATAATTAATTTAGTTTTTAGTATTGTTACCTTTATTTCCATTGTTCTCGGTCTGTTATTTGAATTTACTTTTAGTCTGTAAGTTGTTGTGTTTAGTTTAATTGTTATAGGTGGAGTATACACTGTAAATCTTCCAAATAAAAAAAAAGTAAATTGACTCGATTTCACACCGCTAGCAAAATGTACTTACGTTCCACTATACTACCCCAAAAAACTTTTGATTTGATAACATTCATTATGAGAGTGTATACTAAAAATTTTATTATTGTTTTTAATTTATAGTAAGAAACTCATCATTAATATCCTTTATTTAACAATATTTTCCCCTCTCCACTTCTAAAAGTTCCTTAAGAATATCGGGTTCTATAGCTCTAGGTATCATGAAATTTATGGCCATAAGTGTAGGTAGATGGTAAAGACGTAGATTAGTAAAGAAAAGATAATAGATATTGTTACATACATACATATACTCACGGCAATTTTTGGCCAAAGAGGGGTAGCCAGAGCTTAAGAGCTAGATACTCCTCAGCCACATTTGGAAGTTGGTAGAAATTAAGTATTGTTGGTGATGGGTCTCCAACCGCATCGCCTTAAAAAGCCCCGTACCCTTTTACGACACCCGGCCGGCACTACACGGCAATAGATATTCTTAGAATCAAAAAACTACATAAAGAAATCAATTAAAACGTACACGTATAGAGTATGTGTGGTTAATTTATCATGGTTGTTAAAGGTGAGGGAAAACATCGTGAGGAAACCCACATGGCTGAGTTGTACTTAGTCATGTGACAGTGTTTTCATACAAAACGGCGATAGGCCTGCCCCCTATCACGTGAGTACACTGTCCATGCAAAACGTGGGTACTCTGAACACCAGATGACAAAGTCACGTGATGTTCAGAAGTATTAGTATCTCTGCCAACCCCTTCGGGGATATTCGGCGTGAACGTTTATGTTATATGTTATGTTATACTCCTCAGCCACATTTGGAAGTTGGTAGAAATTAAGTATTGTTGGTGATGGGTCTCCAACCGCATCGCCCAAAAACCACTTAAAAAGCCCCGTACCCTCTTACGACACCCGGCCGGCACTACACGGCAATAGATATTCTTAGAATCAAAAAACTACATAAAGAAATCAATTAAAACGTACACGTATAGAGTGCGAGTAAAAATATTATAATTTTCACATCGGATCTAAATTCGTTTTATTTTTAACCAAAGTGCCGTTTCGCCAGCTGCTCTCAACGTACTATATTCTTTAAAGAGAATACACTATGATTTCATTAATTTACCATATTATTATTTTCTTTCACAAGTTTTTTAGATTTATGGTGATGGACTGAAGTAAATTGGTGACAGAATTGTGAACACGTTAACGGTGAGGGGAAACATCGTGAGGAAACCCACATGACTGAGTTGTACTTAGCCATGTGACAGTGTATTCATACAAAACAGCGATAGGCCTGCCCCCTATCACGTGAGTACACTGTCCAAACAAAACGTGGGTATTCTAAACAGCAGGTGACAATGTCACGTGATGTTTAGAAGTCTTACTACCTCTACCAACCCCTTCGGGGTTATATGGAGTGATCGTTTGAGTTTTAAGTATCTTATAATTAGAAAAATACAGGATAGCGTTTCAATTAATACGATATTGTAATAGTTTCATATAAATTACTTATGGAGAGGGATTAGATTTATAAAATTATAATTTGTGATGTTCTGGCTGAACAGAGTTCCTATCTATCTACATATTGATAGGCACCAGAAATACACTGCAACTAACAATGATTAGTAAGGTCACAGGTTACGGTCAATTAAGATGAATAGGATCTGCAACTTGGTGACTAATGCATTGATGAATGCTCTTTGGATCAACTTCTAACAGCGAAATTATACATATGAAGAGTTGAATATACATACACACACTATGGAATTTGAAAAGGAATTATGGGCGTGAGTATAGGTAACATACATACATACATACATACATATACTCACGGCTATAAATCCCAAGAAAGGGGTAGCCAGAGCTAAGGAATTAGAAATTTCTCAGCCACTTTTGGAAGGTGCATGGGGAAAAGATGGTGAAATAAAGGTTCTTGGTGATGGGTCTCCAACCGCATCGCCCAAAAATCCCTTGAAAGCCCCAATACCGATAGTCGCCTTTTACGTACACCCACCGGAAGAAATGGGGTAGTGCTATTCTAAGCCGACACTACACAGCATAGGTAAGTAAGTAATTATTTATACATACATATACTCAGAAGGGGTAACCAGAGCTAAGGTATTATAAATTCCTCAGCCAAAATAAAGGTTTTTGGGTCTCCAACCGCATCGCCCAAAAATCTAATAAAAAGCCCCAATACCCTTAGTCGCATCTTACGACACCCGTGGGTAGAAAGGGGTAGCGACATTCTAAGCCCGCACTACACGGCCATTTATCGACACCCGCATAAAGCTTACTTTGTATGAAACCAATAGAAAGAAATGTCCAGAGCTTGGTTGAAAGCGCCCGTATAGAATAAATTTTCTCCCGAATCTGCAATGACGAAAAAATCCTCAGAAATAAAAATACTTACATGAATAGGATCTCCAACTTGGTGACTAATACATTGATGAATGCTCTCTGGATCTTACAGCGAAATTATACATATAATATGATTGGAGTGAATACATATATTGGCCGTGTAGTGCCGGCTTAGAATAGCACTACCCCATTTCTTCCGGTGGGTGTACGTAAGAGGCGACTCAAGGTATTGGGGCTTTTAAGAGATTTTTGGGCGATGCGGTTGGAGACCCATCACCAAAAACCTTTGTTTTACCATCTATTCTACTACTCCTTTTCGGGATTTATAGCCGTGAGTATATGTATTTATGTATGTACATAATATTGTTAATATTCCGAAAAGTTTGGAAATAAGATGCTTACATATCATGCATATATGCATCTATAACATCTATGGATCCCAAAAACTGAATACTATCATAACTATAAACTACTAATCCATTTTTGACTCTGGAATGGAGAAATGGCTGTGTAGTGTCGGCTTAGAATAGTACTATCCCAATTCTTTTTGGGCGATGCGGTTGGAGACCCATCACCAACAACCTTTATTTTACTTTATTTTCCCCACTTAACTTTCCAAAAGCGGCTGAGGAATTTCTCATTCCTTAGCTCTGGCTACCCCATCTAGGGATTTATAGCCGTGAGTATATGTATGGATGAATGGAGAAAAGGGTGTAAAATTAAAAGATTGGTCGTGATGGGTTTGTCTGTGTCACCCAAGAATTGCTCAGGAAAACCCAATAGCCTGAGTCATCTTATAGCCGCTTAAAGAAATGGTTTGAAAATATGTTATGGAAAATATAATGGTAAAGAAGTGTTTTGCTCAGCTCACACTTCACAGCTGATTAAAAATACCTGATAATAATTACCAACATGAAAGAGACAGATGGCATTATAAAGGATAATTGCATACATCTGACTGCACTGTCGGTAATTTGGCAAAAGTGCTCACCATTCCTGACAAGACAGTTACAGAATAGCATAATTTGGTTACAGTTCACCACAATAGCCTACTGTGCGGTTGGTAGACCTGAACCCTAACTACTATTGATAACATTCGTTGTCCAACTGTTAACCGTGGTCCCAATAGATCAATAATATCTTTATTTTAGAAAAACTAGATAATTAAGTCTGCCATATGGTACGAAACCTGGATAAATCTCACATAATTAAGTTTATGAGTTCATTGCTTGGGAATCGAAACCAACCTTTAAAAGTACAGTAACACAAAACGTATTAAATAAATTTATTGTTGGTAATGGATCACCGACAAAGTACTAAATCACCCAGAACCCTCCTTCACCTTCTGTGAAACCTACGCGAATATTAGGTCACATTATTCAAGAAACGGGGCAGATATATTCTAAGGCAACATAGTCAATTAAAGATTAGAAATTCAGTGCAAATTTTACCCGAGCCTCATAAGAGAAGCAAGTTGTACTTAAATTCATTGACATTGTAACATACATACATACATATACTCACGGCTATATTTCCCTAGAAGGGGTAACCAGAGCTAAGGAATTATAAATTCCTCAGCCACTTTTGGAAGTTGAGTCGGGAAAAGATGGTAAGAATAAAGGTTTTTGGTGATGGGTCTCCAACCGCACCGCCCAAAAATCCAATAAAAAGCCCCAATACCCTTAGTCGCCTCTTACGACACCCGTGGGTAGAAAGGGGTAGCGACATTCTAAGCCGGCACTACACGGCAAACATTGTTACATGACATTGTAACTGACAAGTGAATCCACATCGAAATCCTAGTAACAAGTGTCATTAGATTAAACGGTATTAACAGCTTACTTACGATGCTCATGCTTTTTCCATAAAAAGCTCTGACACCTTAAGCTTTTAAAAATAAACTTGGATTAATATTTTTGTTTTTATTAAAATGTTTCGGACAAATGTTTGACGACATCATTTCTCCTATTCCTATATTATGAAGTATTTAGAAGATATTATTACGTCATATTATGAATACAGTGATTTATTTTAAACAGCAGGTGTCAAAAGTATAAATAAACCATAATTATTATTTAGATTAGCCTATTTTGTATCCCACTGCTTGGCAAAGCTCTTACAATTTTGAGCCCACACATCCCTGTCCGGAGCTGTATAATACCACCCTGGTTCGAACTTGTCCCGGTCATCCCTCCATCTCCTCCTTGCCCTTCCACTACGCCGGTGTTTATCTGTAGGAAAATATGAAATATAAAAACATACCGGCTGTAACCAAAGGGTAACACGATAAAAGGGCGTTCTTGGGGAAATTATATTGAAGAAATGTTTTTATGGGACAAGAGCAACTTTATTTTTCTCTTCGCCACACAAATCAGCTAAATTCGCGTCTAAAAATGTACAGAGTTAAAAAAAATATGGGTTTTCTAATAAAGTTGGTCCCATTGTAAAATATGTTCAGAACGCTCGTCCTAGAGAGAGAGAGGTTTGTCAGAATCGTACAAATTGGCGATCGATAGTCTCTGCCAACTGGGAACTAATGGCGTGAGTATATGTATGTATGTATTTGACGCTTGCCCTAACGCTCGCTTGGTGGTGGTAAATAACACACAAAAACTGGTAAAATATATGATGAACAATAGATGGAACATGGCAAAAAGGCGTCATTGGGTTAATCATTCTGTAAAACTTGCACCATGGGACCAACTTGATTAGAGCAGCTATATTTTTCGGTACAATATGTGACAAAAACTTAGCTGATTTGTATTCTTTTTTCTAACTTTATTTCTCGTCAACCGCGTAAAGGTTTGGGTTAGTACTAAACTGGCTTAGTAAGAGCCAATAGAAAGTATAGAGAGACTAAGTACAACTCAGCCATGTGGGTTTCACCGTTAACAACCATGATAAATACACATTGAACTACATCTATAAGCCCATAGACCTAAAAGCTTCCCCTTAACGTTAATACCCAAAATAGCACCGTTTGATCATACCCTGTTGCGTGCGCATGAGTCGATCAACTATCGATACACACCGATTGATTTATACTTACAACACTACCTGAAAGTTATACTGAAAAATCTACTCTATTTGTATGAAAATACAATCTTTTTTAGTTTGGCTAAAAGAGTTGTTTTAAGATATTTTTAAAGATTTTGAGTATGTCAGTAGCCTGCCATATGTTGGAGCTATTTTGCGTTTGCGTTTAATTTTGTGCTACTTCCAAAAGTATTTCGTAACGTCTGGATAATGTGATGCGGTGACGTTTAATTTTCTTTTAATTAGGTTTATGAGTTTATGACACGAGAATGACGGAAAAGTTTGAACTCTATAATATTTAACTATAATTAAAGACTTTGAAGTCAATGTCTGCTCGAGTAAGAAAATTCGAGAAACTATATTTAGATACGATTTTACATAAGTTTGGATTTGTAAAGACGATATTGATCTTACTAAAAAAGAGATGTTTTCTCTCTCCATATCCTATTATCAATTTCAAGGTGATGAAGGTTTGTAAGAGAAGTTTCGATTTAAATATAAAGATGAAAAAATTAACTTGTGGTGTCAGCTAAGAGAAGCATTTCCCTGTGGCTTGATCTAGGTGGCGAGCGTATCAAAAGACGTTTGATTTTTTGGTTTTAGGTTGCCCTCAACAATACATCTAGGTTAGCATTGAAGCTTTGAATGGCGACAATTGGAGCGAAGCCGGGCAAAATGAAACATTGTTTCTTTAAAGAAAATATTGTGATATTCGAAACTTTTTGTTTTTCATTGTTTCAGAAAAAGTGAAAGGCTGGAAATTTCCAACACTCGCATTAGGAAAGTGTTGTTGACAATTCGGTATGCAAAGTTTTTTTTTGGTATTTAATAAATATTTTTATTCGATAGAAAAACACGAAAATAAAAGACTAGTTTGAATATTTTCCATTTAAAATGAGTAATTGTAAAGTTATGATTTTTTAAAGATTGTTCAACTTTTGTACTTAATGACGTCATCGATCGATAAAATCACGTAGCGACATGCAAATGAAGCGAAATATTTTATAAAAATGTTGCTGATTGCAAAACATATCACGAATTTGTGATGTCAAATGAAATTATTACGATATTATACTAAACAAACCTATGATTTTCAATATTTTATTAATATACTGCAAAACCGTATGTCTTTGAAACAACATTGAAGGTCAAACACTGTTACAGTTTTTTGATAAAATAACAGTCATCTTAGCTTCAATTGACATAATTTCAAGAAAATATTGTTTATAACCATAATATCTCGAAATGGTTTTGTAATCAGCATCACTTTAGTAAAACTTTGCATAACGAATTGTTGCACATAGGCTTCATAAGAAACTTTTAAGAGTGATTTTTTCTCTATGGTATTTGTTTTTCGAAAATCTATTCGTCACGACCTTTTACTAGATTTTTATGATTATAATGTAAAGTTAGGTACAGCGATCTCTAGCCAGCCGCTTCGGAGGAGTAATGTCTGAAATAAAAAAGTCGGGGGTAAATGGATCTTCATTTCAGCAAAGCTGTGTATGACAGACTTATAATAGCACTTGTAATAGCTTATATTATATCGACTTATAAAAGCACCGTAGTCGTTGGAAAAGGGGACATTGTATTTTGGAACATGGAAGTGGCCGGCTGGAGACCCATCACTAACCATCTATCCTTTATTTTACAATCTCTTGAATCAACTGCAAAAGCGATATATATTTATTTTACTCAAAATGTTTAGGTCAAATGTAAGGATTTAATTTAAAAAAAAACAGATTGTTATATATTTCTGTGTAGTGCTGGCTTAGAATGTCGCTACCCTTTTCTACCCACGGGTGTCGTAAGAGGCGACTAAGGGTATTGGGACTTTTTATTGAATTTTCGGGCGATGCGGTTGGAGACCCATTACCAAAAACCCTTATTTTTACCATCTTTTCCCCACTCAACTTCCAAAAGTGGCTGAGGTATTTATAATTCCTTGGCTCTGGCTGGGGTAGCCAGAGCCAAGGAAGTAGTTCTAGGGAATTATAGCCGTGAGTATATGTATGTATGTATGTTTGTTATACGGTTTAGGTGGCAATGTATGATTAGGTTCAATAGTTTAGATTCATATACAAAATGGTTTATAAATATTTAGATAATTGAAAATGGCATTGGAATTATAAAACTGTACTTTTGGCAAGGGTTTGCCGACAAGTATCCTAAAAAAATATGTATTGTAATGATAATATGGAAAATATCGAGTAGTTGTTTAATATTAGATATCCTTTTTTTCTTATACTTAAATAATGTCACTACCCATTATTACCCACGGGTGTCTTAAGAGGCGACTAAGGGTATGGGGCTATTTAAAGTGGTGATTTGGCGATGCGGTTGGAGACCCATCACCAACGGTTATTTCTACCATCTTGTCCCCTGTCAGCTTCCAAATGTGGCTGAGGAGTTTCTAGCTCTGAAACTCTAGCTACCCCTTTTGGAATTTATGGCCGTGAGTATATACTTCTTATTTATCTTATATTTCAGTAACCTGAATGAAAATATTAAGCTCTACCCACCCTTTGAGATCTATATTATAACAAATCCAACTTAGTTCATTGACCCAAAGTCTACACCGGAAGTGATGGCCAAGGAGCGTGTCGAGACAAAGAAACGAAAGGGGGTCAGCATTTCGGGATAAGAACGTCTGAGTTGAAAGAAACGCACAAAATATTCATTAGTATATCGAGTATATATAGTATTCGAGACGTTTCGACAATTGAATAACATGTTTTTTAATAATGTTGACCTGATAAAATGTAGGTTGGTTTAGACAAGTGTCCAGAGCAAAGGCTCTATGCATATGTATATGGCGACTTTTTGTCGCGTTGTTGATGAGCGTTTGTAGTGATACAGGTTACAGAAGGGCAAGCACGAGCGCTGTTTTATCAACACGATAACGGTTAGAATGAGACGGCAGTATACGATACTAAGAAAGTGCGTAAGAGATGGCTGCTTTATCCCACGCGATAACTAGTTTAAACACCGCTCGTACTAGCTATGCAGGAGGCCTAGTACGAGCGCTGTTTTATCGACACGATAACGGTTAGAATAAGATGACAATATATGGTACTAAGTATGTGTAAGAGATGGCTGTTTTATACCACGCGATGTCTAGTTAAAAGGTCGCTTGTACTAGCTATGCTGGAGGCCTATCACGAGCGTTATTTTATCGTCATGATGTCGGTAATAATAACATAACATAACATAACATAAACGTTCACGCCGAATATCCCCGAAGGGGTTCGCAGAGGTACTAATACTTCTGGACATCACGTGACTTTGTCACCTGGTGTTCAGAGTACCCACGTTTTGCATGGACAGTGTACTCACGTGATAGGGGGTAGGGCTATCGCCGTAGTGTACCAATACAATGTCACATGACTAAGGACAACTCAGTCATGTGGGTTTCCCCACGATGTTTTCCCTCACCGTTAACAACCATGATAAATTAACCACACATATGTTTTTAGAAAAGACAAGTTGGTGTAGGCCCGACCTGGGATTTGAACAGTAGTCGCTTGCACGTTAACCGGTTTTCTACCCATTGAGCTATCTCGTCGTCGTCGTAATAATAAGATGACAGTACATGATACTAAATAAGTGCGAAAGAGAAAGCTGTTTTAAACCACGCGACATCTAGTTAAAAGGTTTGTAGTGATACAGATTACAGACGTGATACACACGCAAATCAGACGCAACCCATACATTTATATAAAATATCTTGGCCAAAATGAATAAGTGGTAAGCAGAAGCTCTAATAGATGGTGAATCAAACTTCACTGTCAACAGCTTTAGTGATCCATCTTTCGGGTGATAATTTATAAAACTTTTTAGATTATTTAGAAGTAGCAGCGTAAATTTAAACAAGATTGGCATATTCAAACTGTCAAATAGATGGCACCACTGACCTCCATTATACTATATAAGTACGCTGGACTAATGATACAGTATCAAAATGACAGCTATTTACTGTGCCAATTTGAAGCGCCGCCAATGAAGGAACGAGGAACTAAATATGACGTAAACTGCAAAATGGCCAGTGTTTTTTTTACCATAAAGCATAATATATCTATGGTTTTTAGAAACAATTATAAATCAATAGTGCTGTAAAGTTTCGTTTCGATAAAACTTAGCCTTTCCTTTAAGCAGAAACATTTTATCGATATATTTTATCTTCCTGTCCCATCTCTTTTATTAGTTCCTTGTTCCTTCACTGCTGCCGTAAGCGCCAAAATGGCGAAAATCAAATCGCCTCACTGTCACCCGGCCTATAATTAGTCCAGCGTACTTATATAGTATAATGGAGGTCAGTGGATGGCACCCATAAATTGCTATAACCCATACTTACATTCTGCCTACTGTTTTAAAATAAATTGAAGTTTTATTATTTGATAAATATGTAAGATGCAGCTCTGCTTACCTTAAGCAGGAAACAAACTCGACTCAACTTAAACGTTCACGCCGTATATCCCCGAAGGAGTTGGCGGAGCTACTAATACTTCTGAACATCACGTGACATATTGTCACCTGGTGTTCAGAGTACCCACGTTTTGCATGGACAGTGTACTCACGTGATAGGGGGCAGGCCTATTGCCGTTTTCTACGAATACACTGTCACAAGACTAAGTACAACTCAGCCATGTGGGTTTCCTCACGTAATTTTCCCTCACCGTTAACAACCATGATAAATTAACCACACATATGTTATTAGGTGTCAGGTATACATATGTACAAATACGTTTTGAAAAAAGACAAATTTGTGTAAGCCCGACCCAGGATACGGACCCTCATCATCTGCACGATAAGCGGTATTCTACTCACTCAGCTATCACGGTTGCTTCGGGAAACAAAGATGTAACTATATTACTAAAAAAGTTATACAATATAACAACCGTGATAGCCCAGTGGGTAGAACACTCGGTTGTCGTGCAAACGACTAGTGTTCAAATCCTGGGTCGGGCCTACACCAATTTGTCTTTTCTAAAGACATATGTGTGGTTAATTTATCATGGTTGTTAACGGTGAGGGAAAACATCGTGAAGAAACCCACATGGCTGAGTTGTACTTAGTAATGTGACAGTGTATTCGTACAAAACGGCGATAGGCCTGCTCCCTATCACGTGAGTACACTGTCTAAGCAAAACGTGCGTACCTTCTCTGGACACTAGACGGCGCTGCCATGTGAGTTTCAGAAGTATTGGTACCTCTGCCAACACCTTCGGGGATAAACGGCGTGAACGTTTATGTTATACAATATAAGTCAATATTTTCACAATTCAACAATTCGTTTAATCCCAATTGAATTCGTAGCAGCAATCGATTGAGCAATTGCACGTAAAATATACCTATAGAGATTTGACCTTGAAATACATTAAGGTCACAGCAGAATACAGGAAAACATACTATACCGCAACGACCACTTAACCTGACCTCCCTGTGAATGTAAGATGAAGAGGCAAAACGAAAACCGACGGGTCAAGTTAACTGGTTGGTCTTAGTTCTAGATGAAATGGGGGATGAGGTTAGGGGAATGAGAAAATGTTAGGGTTGTCACTTGAATGCTTTTTGTAAAATGAAACTGGAAAAAAATAAAGAGGTTGCGTTAGGGTTGCAATAACAGTCAAAGATTTATTTATGGCTTTTCCGCTCTGTTAAATTATTTCTAAAACAATTTCCTCTTCCCTAACTCTTCACGAACCTGGGCCCACCAGCTGTTGTTGTGGTACCTCAGTTCGTCACTACATTACTCTTATTACTTAATTACATCACCTTAATTATTAATAAAAAGTCAATATGGCACAAGCAAAGAGAAAAAAATTATCTTATTACTAACGCCCGATTTCTGAATTGATTATTCCAGCTGAGAACAACTTAAGTATCGTTCTGTCGCATTTAAATCCTAACAACTGAATGAGACAAAACGATACTTAAGTTGTTCTCAGCTTGAATAATCAATTCAGAAATCGGGCGTAAAACTTGATGTCTAGAGTGTATGCGTACTGAGCGGTAATATATTTAGTGGTTTGCTAGTGTATATGTACAGTGGTGTTGGTGGGTACCCTAGCCTTTTCAAAAATGAAGAAATGCGCTAGTATTATTCTCTAGCCTATTATGGGCGTGATGACGAATGACAGTAAAATGTGCAAATGAGTTAGATTCGGATACCGTTTACAACGATTATTTCAATGTACAACACAATCAAACCACATATTTTATTACTAGCTAATCCGTCATACTTCGTTCTATCAAAAAATTATGTTTATTTGAAGGATGTCATCAAATTTTCATATTTAGCTGTCATGCGAAGACAAAAAAATAGTTGAAACCATTTATTTAGTCGTCAATGTGGGTGTAGTTTACATAGATCTTCTATTGTACGTAGATCTTATATTGTATCCATACACATTTGACCCTTGCGGGTATACAATTGTAAATATTGACAATGTGACAATTTTAATTTTCAGTTTTCAATTTTATCCTCATAACTTTTCCATTTTTTCTATAGCTAAGAACCTTCTGCAAATTTTAAGTGACACTTTACAAAAAGATCTACATCGCCCAACAGCTTTTAAGAAATAGGTAAGTGTTATTCTTAGTCGATTCTACAATGTACAAAATAATGATAAAAAATAATAATTTTAAAAATTGTTTCGTGCCATCCTTAAGCATCCATTGATGTAAATGTGTGTATCTAGGATTCTGCGTGTGTGTGTGTGCGCAACAAGTGTCCTAGGTTATTGAACGGGAGATATACTCTTTATATCTCCATTCGTACTTAGTGAGCTTTCAGGAAGGATTGAAAACGAGCTTTTCATATACGGAACTTTCATCAACGACTTACGTCTTTTATAGTTTTCAGTGTATGTTAGTTAGCATTGAAAGTTTTTTCTCGTTAAAAGACGCATTTTGTTTAATCATGATTTTAGTTTTAAAATAGGGTTGCTGAATTTATTGATTTCAAGATTGCACGTCCATTTCAGCGCAGTAATGGGAATGCTACGAACAGTTTTTTCTTAACTTTATTTCCACTGATCCTTTTCCACGTCCAAATCCATAGTTATTTGATAAAAACTTAATTAAAAGGGTAATTGTTATTAAATAGGCGAAAGCTACAGGCTGGAAGAGTGCACATATTTGAGATAAAAAAAGTTTTCTATTCTATGTTAAGATGGTATAGGCAACTGCAATAAAAATAAATTAAAGGAAATTGGGAAAGAGTAATATTCAGCCAATGTGGACAGTAAAATCAGAAGAGGAGGTCAACGGAGGACACATTTTAATAAAAAAAAATGTGCTTAAAAATAATTAACAAAGCAGGCATCCAAAGAAAAAAAGGTATGTATGAAAAGATAGACGAATGTCAATGAGACTTTAGAATTTGCCAGGATCTTACAAAGTTGGGCGATCGATAGTCTCAGATCCCGTAGGAATTTCCAAGTGCTTACCTACGCTACTCAAGGAACTCACACACCATATTTCAACATCCTGCATCCAGAGACAAATCCCGTATCGGACCGACACCAATTTGTCTATTCTAAAGTCATAGGTGTGGTCCATATATCATGGTTTTTAACGGCGGGAAAAACATCGTGAGGAAACCCACACGGCTAAGTTGTACTATGTCATGTGACAGTGTATTCGTACAAAACAGCGCTGGGCCTGTCCTTATCACGTGAGTACACTGTCCGAGCAAAACGTGGGTACTTTGACCACCAGGTGACAATGTCACGTGATGTTTAGCAGTATTAGTACCTCTGCCAACCCCTTTGGGGATGTATAGCTGGAACGTTTGAGTTTGAGAAAAAATGATTTATTTTAACTAGATATAAGAGGGACAAAATTATTCGGCTATAATTTTTGAATGATTAACGACCGATTTCTGAATTGATTATTCCAGCTGAGAACAACTTAAGTATCGTTCTGTCGCATTGAAATCTTAATAACTGAATGAAACAAAACGATTCTTAAGTTTTTCTCAGCTGGAATACTCAATTCAGAAATCGGGCGTAAATGTTCGGTACTCAATCACGTCTGAACTACAGAAAAGGTTCTGATGATGATTTGTCTTATCTCACGTAGACGAAGTTGCGCGGGTCAACGAGTATATTATGAATAATATATACTTTAGATATTTGAAATATTTGTAATGTAAGGCTGTGTGATAGAGTGAGAAATACTGTGATCCGTGAACGAGTAGGTTTGAAAGATGACGTAGTATGCAAGATAGAAAAAGGAATGTTGAGGTGGTTTGGGCACATAGAGAGGATGGATGAAAATAAAGTAGCGAAAGACATATATAGAGCCAATGTGGATGGGATTGTTAGTAGAGGACGGCGTCGTAAAACGTTTCTTGACCAGATAGAAAACGTTCTTATAAAGGCGGGGGTCCGAAGTGAGAAGAATAAAAGAGCATGTATGAGAAGAATAATGAATGTAAGGGTAGCAAGAGAGGTTTGTCAAGATCGTACTAAGTGGCGATCGATAGTCTCTGCCTACCCCAATGGGAATTTTGGGCGTGAGTATTAGTAAGTAAGTAGTAAGTATTTGAAAGGTAACACTATCGCGGCTAAGCGAGGGCGGTTTACCAGTAATAAATATACCCTATACAATATATTAAACACTAGGGTGCTTCTTAAGAGGTAAAAAAATTTTTTTTTTTCATTTTGATGTGTGTCACCCTTTTATTCTGTTCTATGATGCATAAAACTAATGTGTAATTTTTATTTAATTTTTAAAGTAATATTTAGAGGTCGCTACCAGCGAATGAAAATAAAAAAAAATGTATTATAGGAAATTCTTTGATGACGTATTAAAAAACAAGCTTATACAAATTATGTAACTGTAAGTATAACAAAAAAAAACAGCTTATGCTAATAATGTTGATTTTTTCGTATCATTTGCCTGAATTTTTTTACAACCAAAAGAAGGAATTGTTTTTATTCTTCGTCTGAAGTAATTATTTTATTAAATTCCTCAATCAATGCGACACCGCGTTCCGCAATATCGTTCACCACTCTCATAGAACGCACTATTTCTCTAGAAGCCTTGTAGTCTTCATCTTCTTCCCAAAGACGAGGTTCTTTTTGTAGAAATGTAGACGGAATTCCCAGGATTGTAAAAAATCTTAAGGTGTTGCTGTTTACGAAATTGTCAATAATTTTTTCTTCGATGTGACCAATATCCAAGGTGATTCGCTTTGGGCTATATTCTGAACCTTCTTCACTCAGGGCAATTACCATTTTTTGTTTGCATTCAATCGAAATTTCGTCATCGAAAAAAGCAAACGCAACAAGTTCTTCAGAAAGATACCATAAATGCCCCAGAAATTTCGTTAAAGCTTTTTTGGATATGGCTTTATTTATATTTTCGAATTTCTTGAGACTATTTAATAACTAAAAGTTGCCAAGGGAGCTTGGTACCAGCATATTATATAAATCATAACTACAAAAACACCCGACCTGACCTGCTGGAGCTCTAAATGATATCCCTTTATTAGGAACACCTCCCAAAAATATTATTGTCAGTGTCAAAAGTTCCTAGTAATCGTCACGTGGTTGATAATCATTTAACTGCTTTTTTGCAAATGAAATTGTACTGTCTGCTATATTTTGGACGTATCTTAAAGCGTCGGGATCTGAAGAAACTATACTGAACTTACGCTGATCAATGCTAGGCCAAGCAGATCTAAATCGTTTGAAGATAAGTATTTCTGGTCCACTTGAAGGGCCTAGTGCTTGAACTACAACTGCTTCTAGCACTATTTCCATTATATGGTGACGACAGGCCAACCATAGAGCATCTTTTTCTATCTTCTGTTCTAATAAAATGCAAGCACCTGCTCTTAAACCTGTATTGACCGCAGTGGTGTCGAAGCAAAAACATTTGATTTTGTCGCCCAAGTTCCAAGAAACAATAGTTTTATAAACAGCTGAAGCACACGCCTCCCCAGTTCCATGACTGAGTTTTGGGACAGCCAAAAGTTGATCTACACCTTGTCCTGACACTAAAATAGGAAGGCGATCCACTGTTTTGTGTCCTATTATGTCTTCGATCAGTTTGCCGTCCCAATGAACAGTAAGAGGCGTATTTGGCTGAAATTCTTCTTTTAGGGATTCCGCTACCCTTTTCCTTTGCTTCATACGTTGGCGACGAACCGAAGACGAATTTATATTGTACTTTGATGGATCGGTACCTGCACTTTTTAGCGTAGATGTCAAAACAACAGTTGCTTTTCTGTCACTAAGTTTAGCAAAATCGAGGCTTGCAGATAAGCGTTCATCAAAGATGTTCTTTCTGCCGCGTTTTCTTTTAGGTGGGCCTTCTAAATTTGCCGTTGAAGGTCCCGCCTTTACTGAAATTTCTGACGTCGAACTTTTACACTCATAATCACTAATGCTGGGCGAAGAAGACAGTATCAATTTTTCTCGCAGGGATTCAGAGTAACCTTTTTCTCGATGTAAACTACGTTGAAAGCGAGCGTTTTTCTCCTCTTTTCTCGCAATTTTTTTCGAATATTCTTTGTCCACTCCACCTATAGTGCCAGGGCGTTCTCTTTATCTTTGCGCAATCAAAAATAGTTTATCTTCTTCGATGGTAATCTTATTTAGAGCATCAGCGTGAGCTATGTCAAACAGGTATTCCAAATTATCTTGCCACTCCTTTTCTTTATTCCGTAGACCTTCAAAACTTTTATCTTTATTTTCCTTATTTTTTTTCAACTTTTGCCACTCATTAAACTTGTTTTCTATCTTCTTTATAACATCTTTCTTTAACTTAGTTGGAATTCCTGCTCGTTCCCACAATTATATGACGTCACTAGCAGCAGAATTGGCCGAATTGCGATTTGTTTGCTTCTTAACGATTTTATAGTGAAAGAATAAACACAACACTTCTTTTGTTGTTGGTAATTTTCTTTGAATTAAGTGGTCAGACGTTTGTCCAACTAACCAAACATTTGTTTTGTTTCTAGTCAACAACACTGAACTAGACGTGGACGCCATGATATAACAAAACGCGGTACGGGTCAAAACACAACGGAACGTGCACTCTCTGTCACAGCATATGTGTCACTGCCTGCCTAATCCAGTTGTGACTGGAATGTGCGGGAGGGGTAGAGGGGTGGGTACGAGTGTCCTTGTATTGGACAATGCGACAAAGAGTTGCTTTCCTATGTTTTATTATTGTAAACAATGTTTATAACTGATATGCACACAATAAGCTGCAAACTATAATTTTTACGATTTTTTCAAACTTTGACAGTAGGTAGCGACCCCTAAAATTCAATCTAAAAATTAAATAAAAAATGTGAGCTCGTTTTGTAGATGATAGAAGCGAATGACGGGCTGACGCAGTAATTTTTCAAACATCGAAAAATAAGAAGCACCCTATTAAACACCATATTTTATGTAAATCGATAAAACATAATAGTAAAACTACAATATTAACTCAATAATTAAAACACGCATAACCGTTACTATCCCCCACTGTGTAGGGTGTCTATCCGTAACCTACTTTCAGTAATAATTACAAGTTTCTAAGTGATCACGTCACGATACTACGCTTGTAGGGCAACCATGATTTAATTAAATATCTAGTTTTAAAATTTTCATATTTTTTAGTGGCAATACTTATCCTTAATTTTATACTTTAACTGATATTACACACAGGATTTGTAAGACAAGTCTAGTCTAGTTAGTCTTTAAAAAATAGGAGTGAAGCAATGTGTTTACAAGCCTAGGTCGGTATAAGCTGAGCTTGTGAATGATTCTCTCATTTCATTTCAATTTATATCATTTGTCATATAAATACACTATTGAAAAATACCTTTACTTTTTTTCTCTTAGAAAATAAATTTATAATTATAAATTTTTTTTTTACTATTCATTAGGTTTTGAGATTCAACATATTTCAATATTGGTATTGTTGAATGTGGTCAGTACATTGATATCATATTTAGCTTACTATTTATTGTGGGTATTGATAATAACATTAAGATCTGCCTTGCTCTAACTACAAGCATCTCCATAGAAAAAGATTTTTCCTTCAAAGGCTATGGGTACTTTTTTTAAAAGGGTTTACCTTTACCCGACTCATAATAGTTAATTGTAATAATTAAAAAAAAACATCCCGCAATCGTATCGTTTTTTGAAACTATGGCCACCCTATAAAGCTGAGGTGATTCAGTATAAATCAAGGCGTATCTATTCCAAGGAATATTAATTCGTCAAAAGTTTCTTTCGATTGCGTGGCCATAGAGACGGGAACACCTGCTGGCTTTGTTATTAATTGAATACTTTTAATAAACACCACTGCAGTTCAAGATATTTTTGTAAAAGCGATATAGAATATTTCTTTGACTGTACAAGCTTTTTGGAATTTGGAAGGGTACATTGCAAGGCAGTTTGGAAGGATATTGCAGGCTTGAATCACCTGATTATCCGAAAATTTACCGGCTACCATTACGGTAGCCGGTTACCAGACCGCTCCAAACTCTCAGTGGCGCTCATCACCACGTCCCTGAGGGACTTGACCACTTCGGAGGCCGAGTACCTTGGGGAAAGTATCGAAGAACAGGTCTTCGCGGCTATGGACTCCGATGATGTGGAGGTAGCGCCAGCCTTTCGGGGTTGCCCAAAACTGTCCGAGGGTACGCTGAAGATCCAGTGTGAGGACGACTTCGCTCTTACCTGGCTACAGGAATTTGCATCCGCCGCGACGCTACCCTCGGGCGACAAGATTCAGATGGTCAACCAGGCTGATATCCCCACCCGCACACGAATTGCCCTCTTCTTCCCTAGGTATATGGGGTCACTGAAAAAGCTCCAGATTTTGCTTTGCAAACAAAATGGACGCTGGTATGACATACCACAGTGGCACCCATACAAAGCGACGACTGTCGAAGGAGAGAATAGGGGCACCTTCCTTACTTTGGGCCTGTCATCGACGGAGGTGGAGAAGCTGCTTCTTCGCGACCGCCGAATCGCTTTTGGATTCGGGTCGGTGTTCGCTAAGTTTATAGTAGGGAGGGGTGAACTTAGTGACACGCCGCCCGATCCGAAGGCGCCGATTGAGACCCCAGCTGACCAACCTTCTCCCGCGCCCCCAAGGCCGGATGAGCCGAAACCCTCAACCAGCAGGCCTGTGGAGGAACCAGAAGCTCTCCAAGAGGCCGTGGACCAGCTCGGTCGGCTGGCATGCAATGACCTCGTCCCGGATCCCTGGGAAGAGGCCATGATGACTTTATCGCCCAGGACACACTCCGAGTTGGACCTGGATGAGGAGCTGGAAGCGGAGATCCTTAAAGATGCTCCCCCCTCCTAAAACCATCTCAATCCTCCAGACCAATATCCAGCACAGTCAAGCGGCGACGGCTACCCTACGCACAGTGCTGGATAAAAACATCAACAGTATTGCTCTGATTCAGGAGCCGTGGATCAGGGCAAACCGTATATGTGGTCTCAGTAACATCGGAGGTAAGTTAATCTGCGACACCACATGCACAAACCCAAGGGCATGCATTTATATTCCTAAATATATTCAAAGCATGCCACTCACCCAATATTGTTCCAGAGACCTGATAGCTATCAAGATCACAACAGCTAGCAGGGTGATCCCAGATGTGGTCTTAGCGTCCTGCTACATGCCCGGTGACGCCGACTGCCCACCTAAAGAAATGGTCGACCTGGTGCAGTACTGTGAGCAGTCCGGTACTGAGCTCATCATCGGAGCCGATGCAAATGCGCATCATCCGCTGTGGGGCTGCCACGCGGCCAATCAAAGAGGACAGGTATTATCAACCTATTTATTCTCTACTAACCTTAGCATAGCAAATATAGGATCGGAGCCCACATGGGTTACATCCAGGGGCCAAACTATCATTGACATTACACTAGTTAGCACCGGGGCGTCCCACTTAGTCTCAAATTGGCACGTGTCAAAAGAACTAAGCTGCGCTGATCATCGGCGGATCTGTTTCAACATTACCAGTGACTACACACTACCCCCTCCTAAACGTAACCCTCGAGTTACGAATGTACTCTCATATAGATCTTCTCTAAAAAGTAAGCTAAATACACTCACCAACGAGAATATAGATGGCCCTACACAAATTGAAAATGACCTAAAAGTAGTAACCGCAGCTATAATCGAGTCTTATGAAGCCTCCTGCCCACTTAAACAACCAACAATCCCAGGGAAAGAAACCAGTAGGTGGTGGACCCCGGAGTTGGAAAAAATGCGCGGTGAACTACGCAAACTTTTCAATAAAGCAAAAAACTCCAGGCTACCTACAGACTGGGAAAACTATAAAAACATGTTAGCCACCTACAAAAAACGAATCCGATCTAGCAAAAGGCAAGCTTGGCGAAAGTTTTGCGGATCAATAGAATCGAACAATAAAGCGGCTAGGGTTCGAAAAATTCTGTCTACCGATAACAACCTCACCGTAGGGCCGCTCAAAACACCTGATAATACATACACCACGACAGATACAGAAACACATAAATTGCTCCTAGACTGCCACTTCCCAGATTGTCATCATACTGATGATATTGACTGGAATGAGGAGCATATTACGCCTCCTACCGAAGCGGACAGGCTCTTCTCACGAGACCTTGTCACTAATGACCAAATTGAATGGGCGGTTAAGTCTTTCAACCCCTTCAAATCACCAGGCCTAGATGGAATCTTCCCTGCTTTGCTCCAGTGGGCAAGAGACATCCTATCCCCCTGGCTGGTCAAAATATATCAATCATGCATCGCTTACAGATATGTACCGATACCATGGCGCGAAGTCAAAGTAACATACATACATACATACATATTCTCACGCCGTTAGTTCCCATTGGGGTAGGCAGAGACTATCGATCGCCACTTTGTACGATCCTGGCAAACCTCTCTGGCTTCGTTTACATCCATCAATCTTTTCATACCCAAACCCGGTTAGTCGGACTATACCGACCCGAAGTCCTTTAGACCCATCAGCCTCACATCCTTTCTCTTAAAAACTCTGGAAAGACTCTGTGACAGACATATAAGAGAAAAATCACTTGCGAAAAAACCCCTCCATATAAACCAACACGCTTTCACTAAAGATAAATCAACTGAGACTGCACTACACAACGTAATATCTAAAATTGAATGTGCACTCAGCACTAAGCTATCCAAACTAGGCACCTTCATAGATATTGAAGGTGCTTTCGATAAAACTAACATACCCTGTATCGAGAAAACTCTGAAAGACTTCCGTGTTAACTCCACACTCAGGGGTTGGGTTGTTAACATGTTGAGACTCAGAGCGGTCCAAGTAACCTTAAAAGACACCACCAGAGCCATTGTGACAAGAGGATGCCCCAAGGGGGGGTCCTCTCCCCACTCCTATGGAACATGGTGGTCGACTCTCTACTTAGGAGGCTCAATGCCCAAGGCTACTTTACTGTAGGCTACGCGGACGATCTCACTATCCTACTAAATGGAAATCATGTAAACACGCTCTGCAATCAAACGGGTCAAGCATTAAGAGTAGTGGAGACATGGTGTAACGAATACGACCTGAAAGTAAACCCTAAAAAGACTGAACTAATTCTTTTCACTCACAAAAGGAAACTCCCCCCTTTTGAACTTCCAAAACTCTTTGGAACCCAACTCACTCTTTCCAAGACTGTTAAATATCTAGGAATTACCCTAGATGACAAACTGAGCTGGAAACCACATTTAGATAACACATTAAAAAAAGCCAGCGCTATGCTATGGCAGTGCAAGCGGATACTAGGTAAAAACTGGGGATTAAAACCTAAGATCGTACACTGGCTTTATACCACCATTATTAGACCTGTGATAACCTACGGCTCACTGGTCTGGTGGTCGAGAACTAGATTAACAACAGCCCAAAACGACCTAGAAAAAATGCAACGGCTTGCCTGTATGGCCATCACGGGCTGTATGAGAACCGCACCCACGGCAGCTCTTCAGGTGCTACTGAATCTGCCGCCCTTACACTTACACATACAGCAAGAGGCAGCGATGTCCTCACTTAGGCTGAAAAAGGCAGGACACCTCAAAAATGACTCCAGAATCCTACACACTAATATTTATACAGCGGCCATCCAATACCAGCCCTTACTTACTGCACCATGTGATAGGATAACAAAAACCATTATAACCAAGCACAATTACACTGTTGTACTCGAAGAGGAACAACATTACTACTCCGATATTAAAGAGGTGCGTGTGTATACAGATGGCTCCAAGACCAACCAAGGGACTGGAGCGGGCGTATACTCACAAGACCTCAATATAAAAATCTCCAAAAGCCTAGGCCACCACAATACGGTATTCCAAGCGGAGTGTCTTGGAATAATTGAGGCGGCAATGGCAATCAAAGCCCGTGCGCTGTCCGATATGCATGTCAAAATCATCTCGGACAGTGCATCTGTGCTACAGGCTCTGGATCGTTGTGTGTTCACTTCAGGACTAGTCCTGGAGTGCCACGGTGCTCTGGAGGAGGTAGCCGGGAAAAACATTATAACCCTTCAATGGATTAAAGGTCATAGCGGCTCATTGGGACACACGCGGCTGACGAACTGGCTAGGGCGGGGTCGGCCAGGAACCTGCAGGGTCCTGAACCGATTATCCCCCTGCCTTTTGGTCAGCTGCGTGCGTGGCTAAGAGAACGCACACACTCTCTCTCCAAGTCACACTGGCAGGAAGAGCCTGGCTGCAGACAGTCAAAGGAAACTATGCCAACCCTTGACATAAAGCTGACCGGGCGCGCACTACGACTTAGTAGGAAGGACCTGCGGACACTGGCGGGAATACTCACAGGACATACCACATTAAACAAACACTTACACACTATAGGCATCACCGACAGCCCTCTATGCCGTGCGTGCATGAAGGCTGATGAGACGGTCGCTCACGTGCTCCAGGAATGCACTGGAGTGGCCGATATCCGAAAAAACACTATAGGAACAATAAAGTCGCTCCCAGGGGCGGTAGCTGACCTGGATAAGCTACTTGCCTTCTGGACGGAATTAGGCTGGGAGAGCTAGTTGACCACTTGGTCCACGTACAATGGTCCGCCATGTCGGGCTCAGTGCGGAAACCCGTGGCGTTTACCGCCCGTCTAATAATAATAATAATAATAAAATCTATTGCCAAAATCCGTGCCAAAATCTATTGGGACCGATCCGTTATCACGGACAGGACTATTCTAGCGAATAAGCCTGATATCGTGGTATGGGATCGGTCGCAGTCGAGGGTATTTCTAGTGGATGTCACTATCCCTCATGACGAGGGTCTCGTGAAAGCCGACACCGAGAAGCGTCGGAAATATCTCGATCTGGCTCACGAGATCACCGACATGTGGGGTGTGACTTCGACAGAAATAATCCCAATTGTTTTGTCCGCGAACGGGTTAATTCCAACCAGCCTCGCGACCAACTTGAGGCGGTTGGATTTCTGTGGCGTGTCGGTTCCAGCACAGATGCAGAAAGCGGTGCTGCTCGATACGGCTCGGATCGTCCGTCGGTTCTTGAACCTGACTCCCTGACCCCGACCGACTGTGCTCTTGTCGGGGAGTACCGCCTCTCCCATTTAAAATTTATATTTTCTTTTTCGGCCATGGGAGAGGCGAGGAACTAAATGTCATACCCAATAATAATAATAATACGGTAGTCTGCCAACCCGCAATTGGCCAGCATGGTGGACTACAGATTCACCCTATACAGGGTAAGCTTGAGCTCCTTTGTGGGACCATATATGGGCTGAGAGACATTGCAACTATTATGCCATATTATACCACGCTGGACTTGTGCCTGTTGGCAAAAAAATCTTAGCAAAATTACCTTAATCTTCTAAATTAAAGAAAAAAAAGCTCATGATGGTTGCTCTTTTTGTGTAGGAAAAATTGATCGAATATACAAATTCCTGACCATTAAAGGCAACTGAAATTGCAAATATGACCTCATGAATACTATTTGCATGGGTCTGTTTGGATAGTTATGAGAAAAAAGACCGTTGACGACTAACGTAACAAAAAGCCGAAATTTCCTTCATCATCATTATTAGAGAAATAGACGCCCAGTGCTGAACATAGCCCCCTACACCCCAAAATGTTTTCACAAATGAAAAACTAATCGAACTCGAAATTTCGGTTGAAAATCGCAATCCGCCTACTGAACTATTTCGAAGAAAATAGTTCCTCTACCCAATCCGGAACGAAACTTTAAAGCTGTATTATTACTAAGAAGACAATGCGAGTTAAAACCCAATTACTGTCTCGTTATCTCTTCAAATGACAAGTTTGCGTTTAAAACGTAAAATACACACATAATGCTGTTCAATTTAAAATGGGCTTACCCCAAGGAAATCTAATAAAATTTCCGAATGCGAGTGAGATAACGAATACGTTTATTGTAAGTTAGAAAGAGTCAGGAAAACAAAATGGCGCGTAGCTCTAAGAGAATTATTATGAAGTTTAAACATGATTAAATGCGAGTAAACAGTCTGTAGTTTTATTTGTGACTATGTGCATGTTCTGAGCCAGTTGAGAGAGTAGAAAATAAAAAAGGCTGTTTCAGAATTTGGTCTCTTAACTTTTAAAATGCTTAGCAATCGAATAAAAGCCCTGAAAATTCTTGTTTGCTTCCCTATTACTGTATGTGGAATTAAATATAATAGTAATTAAAATAGAAATACATTTTCTCTCAAAAGTCTGTGCAAAACTGGCTTAAAACAGCACCACCCCATTTCTTCCCTTGGGTATTCTAAATGAAAACCTTCTCAGGTTATTTTTCAGCGATGTAGCTGTAATGTATAAAAATTAATGTGTTGTTCCGTCTGTTCCCTATCTAACAATAAAATTGGTTAAGTAAGTAATAGACTGAAAAGATCAGATACTCATCTATCCATACAAGGGTTAAAGTGGCAAGCGTATGGCAAAAGAAGGCCGGGTCGCCCCCGTACCACCTGGAGGCGTTCGGTTGAAAAAGAGGCTGCATCAACTGAAGTCAGCTGGAAGGACCTGGAAGCTGCCGCACAAAATCGAGAAAAGTAAAGAGATTTTGTTATTTATACTCGAACATATAAAAGAATATCGCGAGCTGCAGTCATACCCATCGCACGAAATATAACGATATTTCGGCTTAAATCTTGTACCGTACCTTTGCGTCCTTCCTTAATTAGGTCACGTGACTGGTTTATTAATCAGAGTTAGTGTGAGTGCAGAAAACATCATAAGAAGACCGAAATCATATATTTTTATTTATATGACTTTGTATCCTTCTGTAAACGAAGCTAGGGAGGTTTGCCAGGATCGTACAAAGTGGCGATTAATAGTCTCTGCCTACACCGATGGGAAATAATGGCGTGAGTATATGTAAATATGAATCGGAATATAATCACAAATTGCTATTTATATTTTTCTGACGTCAAATAAAAACAAACCATCATACTCCTCATCAACAGTCGCCATTAAACCGCTTTATCGCGGTAACGAAGTTTCTGCGACTGTGTATATGTCGCAGGAAAATCGTCAAACTCGTTAACTTATAAGTTTCCTAGGAAACTTGTAAGTTGACGGAAATCTGTCAAACAGCAAACGAATTTACATCTTACCTGATAGGTTTTAGGAAACTTGTAAAATAACGAACTCACCTCAGGAAAATTGTAAGTGGGGATCATTTTTGACAAGTTTCCGAGTTTAAAATTCTGTATTTTAGGAACTTTACAAGTTTCCTGAATCCCGCTAGGAAAGTTGTCAATGCAGCGCTGACGGCGCGAAGAGAGGGATGTTAGTGAATGCGGATTGGCTGGCGGCGGTCACGTGACGTGACGCATTCGCGCGTCTTTTCAACTCGACAATCGAAACTAATATTTTCCTTGCTTTACTAATGATAAATCTATTAATTTGCTATTATTTGCTGTTACTGACATAAAATTAAAAAGTTTTAAGAGTATTTATTAAATATAAATTGTTTGAGTATATATCGTGATACTTTATTGTTATATAGCATGAATACCTTCTAAATATTTTTTTTAAAGAGCTATTTAATACCGATACATACATACCTATTACCTATACTTGCGGCAATAAATCCCTAGATAGGGTGGGTATTTTGACAGTCGGAATAAGAAATTTCTTAGCTAGTTTAGGAAGTTAAAGGGGAAAAGATTGTATTGTAATGTAAACATTATTGGCGATAGGTCTCCAACCGCATCGCCTCCAATAACATCCATTGTTATAGGTTAACGCTTGGAAGATTTTAAATTCTAACAAATTCACTGCATTCTTAATAAATTATCCAGCGGTTGTCCTAAGAAGAAACCAAAGGCTTTTTAAGTGATTGTTAGGTGAAGTGGCTGCATACCTAGCGCCACCTTCGTAATGTGAGTGTATGAAAAGCAAGTCAGAAGGTTGGTTGATTAACGAATGGAAACTAGTGTAAAAATCCGTCATCGTAATAAATTATTTGTAGTTTTCGTTTATTTTTACGTAAGACTAACGGCCAGGAAACTCTTCTTAGTCCAGTTCCTCTTTATATTTGAAAATATCAAAACATTGTCATTACTTTAAATTCATGCTTTTTTCTTTACTCAACTCACATCTTAACCAATCATCATAAGTAACTGGTTCTATTAACAATTTCACTAGCAGCCATTAGGAAGCTTACAAATTTCCTAAATTATAAATTAAAAATTAGGAAACTTGTCAAAAATGATCCCCACTTACAATTTTCCTGAGGTGAGTTCGTTATTTTAAAAGTTTCCTAAAACCTATCAGGTAAGATGTAAATTCACATGCTGTTTGACGGATTTCCGTCAACTTACAAGTTTCCTAGGAAACTTATAAGTTAACGAGTTTGACGATTTTCCTGCGACATGTATAATAAATACTAGTTCCACTTCATGCATTTCTATCTGATACGGCTAAGAATAGAATAGAATAGAATAACTCTTTATTGCACATCAAACACAAATTTACAAAAATAATAATATGACTTTATATGACTTTATATGATAGTTTACAGTGAGGTACAATTGGCGGTCTTATCGCTAAAAGCGATCTCTTCCAGACAACCTTTGGAAGGTGAGATCGATAAATTAATTATTAAGGCTAAGGTATACCCTTATTACCTTTTACCCGACATTAGGGCGATCCTCAGCTCCCCGCCACAAAGTCATGCTGAAGCTGTACAGACCATAAGACCTTCAACCTTCAACCAATCAAACCTATCAAATTAAAAAAACCTTTATTCAGTTGGATCGCGGTTCCCAGGCAGACCGTCTCCTGGCGTGAAATTTTCCCTTTTTCTCCTAAACCTCGTTGTAAGTCCTGCCCAATAGCATGTGTCGCGGGAGAGGGAGTTTGTCACGTGTGAAATGTGTCAGCTCTGACGCGATACAATCAATGTCACGCGATTCATGCTACAAGGTTTAGGCTACGCTAGGTCAGCTCTTAGAACATCTCGGAGTCTTATTATCTAGAAACTTAAAAACTAAAGAGTTATATAATAAGGTTTTCTTTTGCATGAAATGTGTAAACCTCATGTGGGGATTATTACTAATGCACAAGGGAAGAGCGACGACGGGGGCGTATACCCAAGTGTCGTGGGTTCTAATCCCACTAGAGACGAAAATTTTTATTTGCTTAATTGATAAGTAAAGAGTTCCATATAAATTTCACTTCCTTAGGGGATAATTTTTTAAATACCCCTTTTAAAAACCCCTAAATAAAATTTCTAGTTGTCAAGGTACAGTAGTTTTGACTATTGCTTTTATTGATTCGAAGTCGGTCAATCAGCCAATTTTGTTTAATCAATGATTTAATCTACAAATCTACAAATTTTCTGTGTAGCGTCGGCTTAGAATAGCACTGTCCCATTTCTTCCGGTGGGTGTACGTAAGAGGCGACTAACGGTATTGGGGCTATTGAGGGATTTTTGGGCGATGTGGTTGGAGACCCATCACCTTTATCACCATCACCCACTACCTTTATTTCACCATCTTTTTCCCACGCAGCTTCGTATATGAATTGTGAATATATGAATGTATGAGATGTCGAAGTACATATAGTATTTATAAGTCCAATACATAAATATGAAATAAATTGCAATTCACTATGTTCTAGTACAAAGCCATAAATAATTCGATTTAAAAACTAAATTCCCCTGCCAGCTCATATCAACTGTTAATAGTAAAAGCAAGCTAATAGATGTAAAAACCGCATTACCCCGATTCGTTAGGGGCCATCCATCAAATATGGCGGTCAGGAAACGTGGCTAAACGCTTCCCTCAATGCAAACAAAATATATTCCAATGAACATTTAACTTGCAGAATTGACATTTTTAGTCGCTCAAATGGTCAAACTTAATTGTGCCTTGAGATTCCCATTCTCCACGACGAGTTAAAAAATCCAACGTTTAACAATTAACTTCCAAATCTGGTTTAACCCTTTACAAGGCAGCAAAAATTCATTGTATTTCAAATCTATTTGAAGGTAGGTAAGGTTGAAATTATGGTGGCAATATAGTTACCACTGCCTTAAAAAGGGTTAAGAGTTTCTAGCTCTAAGGCTTTGGCAACCCCTTTTTGGGATTCATGGCCGTGAGTATATGAATTTTATCGCATTAAATACTTTGTGAATATAAAACATTATTGATTCGTTGAGGGTAGTTCAATTCATGAAGACGCGCCTAACCTTTCCTTCTAATCTTAAATAAGGAGTGTGAAATATAGGCTTATTTGTTAGTGCTTTTACGGTAAATTAATTCAACTACACGGAGATATATAGACAAACAAATATTGGCCGATCGTGCCAAATCATTAGATTGTCAGATATCGCCAGTAACCCAAGAAAGTGGGACGCGTTTTCGTGGATTGAACTACCTACACCAGAGAGGGGAATCAAAGTCAAACGACTCAATCCCCTTAGTCACCTCTTACGAACCCCAACGGCAAGAAATGTGGTACTACTATTCTTAGCCGACACTTACACAACATTTGAATTAGTAATAAATAATTTTAAAGCCATTTATTTAAATTAAATTATAACAATAATAAAATAAACATACATCGGGTTTTAAAAACAATAGCTTGCTGCTTCACATTTCAACCATATCTTTTTCTCTTTCTTACTGAGCTGCCAATAAGAAACCATTATTTTCTTTGAAAAGTTTCATCTGTATTTCGATTAATCTTTGATGTTATGATAATATTAAGGAATGATGCAGCCTTTTTACAACGTCGTAGATGTTTATAAGTGACTTTTATTTCATTGTTGACCATCTTTCATAATCTATACTTATAATAAATCTGTAGAGAGGTCAATTCTGTACATTAAATATATTTTCAAAATAACTATCAGGGGGTGATTAGTGATCGATACTGATTCCAAAAATGCAATCAGTAAAATTTTTGTCTGTCTGTCTGTCTGTCCGTCTGTCTGTCTGTATGTCGGTTTGTATGTTCCTTATGGAAACAAAAACTACTCGACGGATTTTAACGAAACTTGGTAGAATTATTCTTCATACTTCTGGACAGGTTATAGTGTACTTTTCAGCAGAGTAGTGAAGGGGAATTTTGGGAAATTTTGGGAAAATGGGGAAAGTTACTAAATTTTTTAAGCTTCCGTCGCGTGTGCAACCTTAATGGTTATAGTTACATAGGAATCATGTATGACGAAAATATTTTACATTAAATTGTCTAAAAAATATGCTATTACAGCATATGTCTATCTTTTATGGTTGACCCACAATAACACGAGTAACTCCTGATAGCTTAGCAGTTCGGAGCGTTCTGATTATATTTGTTTACTCTTACGTTTATAGTTCTCTCATTCATCTCTCATTTAAAAAAGTTTACATTATTACCTATTCAATAAAATTTGCTGTGTAGTGCCGGCATAGAATAGCACTACCCCATCTCTTCCCTTGGGTGTCGTAGAAGTCGACTAAGGGTAAAGGGCTTTTTCATCTTCGCCCCTACACCAATCCAAGGTCTGCCGTGCCGAGGGATGCGTGGCCAGGGGTGAGCCTGGTCGTTAGCGTGCCGCCGTCCCGGAGCCTGGTGAACTCCGGGTACTAAATAACCTTACCTAGTCAAGCGGGGCTCTGGCTAGGCGGACAGTTTACTTCCCTTGCTTTTCGTGGGGTCCAAATGTGTTTCGCAACAAAAATTAAACACGATGGCGGCGATATGGCTCGCCACCTATCACGCCGTGGTTCCTCGCGGGGCGAAAAGTGGGCTAAAGAGACCCGCTTTGGTACGATGAATGTGTGTGGAGGGATGCATGAAAAATTAGATGAAGTATGTTTGATTATAGAAGACAGAAAACTAGATTTTCTGTGTGTAAATGAAACGAAGCGCAAGGGAAAAGAGGTTTCACAACTTGGCCCATTTACAGCTATCTGGTCGGGAGTTGCCGAGAGTGACAGAGCTTGCCAAGGCGTGGGACTTCTGATATCTGAAAGGATGGCTAAGTGCATGAAAGATTATGCGTGTGTGAGTCCAAGGCTCCTATGGATAAAGGTGAAGGTAGGGCTTGTCCGGATGCGCATAATTTGCGTGTATGCTCCGGACATGTCCAGATCACTATCCGAGAGGGAGGAGTTTTGGAATCTGTTAGACGATGTTGCGAATGGGTGTGATGAAAATGAGAAAATTGTTATGTTAGGAGATTTTAATGGTTGGGTTGGTGTGTCACGCAACGGTTGTGAAAGAGTTTTAGGAAAGTTTGGTGATAAAAGAGTGAACGAGAATGGTGAGAAAGTGATTGAGGTATGTTTGGAGAGGAATCTTTGTGTTACGAACACGTTGTTTGAACACAAAGATATCCATATGTATACTAGACAGAGAGGAAGCGAGAGAAGTATGATAGATTTTGTGATAGTGGATGAAAGGCTAAGAGCAAAGGTTGTTGACACCAGAGTCCATAGGGGCATTAACGTTGGCACAGACCACTTTCTCGTGATATCACGATTGAGGGGACTGTGCACGCGTTGGCGTCACAGGGCCAAAGTGTCGACAACTGAATTTGCGAGAATAAAAGTGGAGAAATTGGAAGAGGATGAAAATATTAGAGATGAATATATGAAGAAATTGGACGACAGACTAAGTTGCGTGGAGATGAAGGATGAAATGGAAATAGAAGAAGTATGGGATGTGCTCAAATCGTCAATGGTTGAATGTGCGACGGAAGTATGTGGATTGAGTAAAAGAACAAATAGACCACCAACAAGTTGGTGGGATAAAGATGTGAAAGAGGCAGTTGGAGATAAGAAGAAAGCTTGGTTAGATTTACTAGCGATTAAAGCTAGTAAACGAATGGATGCGAGAGTAAAAGATGATGTAGTGAAGAATAGTGAAGATGAATATAAGAGAGTTAAGAATGAGGTTAAGAAGAAAATAGAAAAGAAAAAGCGTGATCTGATAGAATGGTGTGAGAGGAAACTCTCCGATAATTTCCGGAATAACCAAAAGTTGTTCTGGAAATATATCCGGAAAGAAAAGGGAGTTTCCCAAAACACGAGAGTGAATGTTGTGAGAGATGAACAGGGTGAATTGGCGACGGATGAAAGTAGCATAAGACGAGTATGGAAGAACTATTTTGAGGGACTCTTTGAAAAAGAGGATACATCCATTTCTTCGCCAATCGGCAGTAATGTTGATTGGAACGACGTTATGGGTGACTTTAGTGACAGTGAGATCAGTATGGAAGAAATAATGAAAGCAATGAAAAGTATGAAACTAGGGAAAGCGGCAGGGTATGACAGGATAAACACTGAAATGCTGAGGGCTGGTAAAGGGGTGGTGGCTTCCTGGTTGTACTTCCTTTTCCAAAAATGCTGGTCGAGTGGCAAAGTGCCACAAGACTGGTGCAAAGCGGTAATTGTGCCTTTATATAAAGGAAAGGGGTCACACCAGGAGGCTAGAAACTACCGTGGAATTAGCCTACTCAGCATTGTCGGTAAATTGTATGCAAAGGTTTTGATTGAAAGAGTGATGAATGAAACGGATGATAAAATTTGGGATGTGCAAGCAGGATTTAGAAAGGGAATGGGATGTATGGACCAAATCTTCTCTTTAAGGAGCATCACCGAAAAGTTCTTAGCTAAGAACCGAAAGGTGTATTGCTCCTTCATTGATTTAGAGAAGGCGTATGATAGGGTGGTAAGAAAGTGTTTATGGGAGGTGTTATCCAAGTTCGGTTTGGGGAGTCGACTTATACGTGCACTTGTATCACTCTATGAGGATTCCAGTGCATGTGTGAGAGTAAACGGGGAAAATACTGACTGGTTCGGGATCTCTCGGGGTGTCCGACAGGGTTGTGTAGCTTCCCCGTGGCTCTTCAATTTGTTCATGGATGACTGTTTAACAGAGTTGCGTGAAAGTGATTATGGATTGAGAATGGGTGGATTCATCATTAAATGCCTCTTATATGCCGACGATCAAGTGCTACTTGCATCATCGGTGGAAGAGCTGCAAGAGATGATGAATATTGCATGTGCGTCTTTTGAAAAAAAGGGAATGAGGGTGAATGTGGATAAAACAAAAACTATGGTTTTTGAAAGAGAGGTGAATATGACCGAATGCGTGATTGAGATTAATGGTAAGAAAGTGGAACAAGTGAAAGAGTTTGTGTATTTGGGAAGTTTGTTTACTAGGGATGGAAAGTGTGATGAAGATATCGAGAGAAGAGTGAAAAAGGGTAATGCGGTAAATGGAGCACTGGATAGTCTAATGTCTAGTCAGTCGGTGTCTGAAAAGGCCCGAATGGCTGTGCATGATGCTGTCCTCGTTCCTACGCTTATGTATGGCAGTGAATGTTGGGTGTGGCAGAAGAAGCATGAAAGTAGAGTGAATGCAGTAGAAATGAGATCCCTCAGAAAAGTGTGTAATGTAAGGTTATGTGATCGTGTGAGGAATGATGTGATTCGTGAAAGGTGTGGTGTAAAAGATGATATTGTAAGAAAGATAGAAAAAGGAATGTTGAGATGGTTTGGGCACATAGAGAGGATGGATGACAGTAAATTGGTGAAAGAGATATATAGAGCCAATGTGGAAGGTAATGTTAGTAGAGGACGACCTCGGAGGACACATTTGGATCAAATAGAAAATGTGCTCAAAAAGGCAGGTGTCCGCAGTATGAAGAATAAAAGAGCATGTATGAAAAGATTGATGGATGTAAACGAAGCCAGAGAGGTTTGCCAGGATCGTACAAAGTGGCGATCGATAGTCTCTGCCTACCCCAATGGGAACTAACGGCGTGAGAATATGTATGTATGTATGTATGTCAATAAAAAAAGAAACATAGAAATCGGTATAGAAACATCAAACTTATACATGAAATAAGCCATCGCATCCTGTCGTCGCACGTGTATACTGAATCATGCTATAAGTATTTTTTTTTAGTAATTATTGCGCGCGCAAAAGATAGCCGCGAGTACATGTATGATGTATGCAAAGTTTGTAACTCCGATTGTTTGTTTGCATGGGTTTATTTTCGGAGATACTGAACCGTTCATTAAAGCGCTTTCACAATCACAAAGCTACACTATTCAGGAGTACTATAAGTTGCTCGAAATTTCACAAAGGTTGAGCAGTGATTGAAGAAACCTCAGATATTTTTAAAACTACGCTACCCGTGCGAAGCTGGGCCAATCCACTAGTGTGAATATAAAATAGTTGGCGCGTACCTACTACAATACGTATGTTCACGGTTACAATCTCATAGCGGGGTAGCTCTTGGTCTGCATATGAAACTTGCTTTAGATTCAGAACAAAAAAGGAAATAATTATATGCAAGTCTGCATGAGTAAAAAACGCGCATTTTTTTTATTTTATAAAAAGTGGAAGCACTTTTCTATCTCGTGGCGCCTCGCTTCATTCTCAACCCCAGCATTTTTGTTTACCGGAGGGGAAATCCTCATAGGATCCCCCGCCGCTCAAGAGAGCCGGTATGTCGGACTTTTTGCGACTAAAACCCCTCCGGTTCGGTGCTGCAGGCCCTGCAGCCTGTGCGGCGTCACCATAACTTTGTTTGCCGGGCGGCTGAAGGTGTGCCTACACTCAGCGGGACCCCCTGTCCTAAAACGATATGAGTATGTCTAGGATTTAGTTCCAAATTAGTTCTATCAAATGCAGTCAAAATTTGATTTTGTTCCGTCAAAATGGAAGAAGGGCGTTGGTTTTAATTCGACCTCCAGCCAGCGGGACACTTTTTATTTATAGGTCACAGGAACTTCAAATGGGTGTCAAACTTTAGTTCTACTTTCATTTATTCCGATCTAAGTGAAAACGGTGTTCTAGCGTAAATAATTACAAAAATAACAAGGTTCAAAAGAACCTCCAGCCAGCGGCCAACTTTTTTCAATGATGCTGTGGGAACCTAAAAGTTACATCAATCTCTTCCCTTTGTTTAGTTCTACTCGATACCTATAATTACTAAATTGTGAAAATATGTATTTCACTGTATAAATAAAAAGCATACTTGAAGGTTTCTGTTTTTCATTGTTAACTATTAAAAGATAAAATAGAAGCATTTAAAACCGATAATTGAGTAGAACTAAACAAAGGGAAGAGATTGATGTAACTTTTAGGTTCCCACAGCATCATTGAAAAAAGTTGGCCGCTGGCTGGAGGTTCTTTTGAACCTTGTTATTTTTGTAATTATTTACGCTAGAACACCGTTTTCACTTAGATCGGAATAAATGAAAGTAGAACTAAAGTTTGACACCCATTTGAAGTTCCTGTGACCTATAAATAAAAAGTGTCCCGCTGGCTGGAGGTCGAATTAAAACCAACGCCCTTCTTCCATTTTGACGGAACAAAATCAAATTTTGACTGCATTTGATAGAACTAATTTGGAACTAAATCCTAGACATACTCATATCGTTTTAGGACAGGGGGTCCCGCTGAGTGTAGGCACACCGGCTGAAGGCCGCCCTGGCGGTGAAAAGGAGTGTACCTAAGCTAAGTTGGATAGGAAGCAACCCCAGCAAGCGCGAGCAACCTTTTAACTAGACTACGCATAATATAAAACAGACGTCTGCTTTCGCACTTACATAGTATATTATATTATTGTCTCATTCTAATCGACAGAGTAACGATAAAATAAGATGGTAGTTTTGTAAGTGGTGACTCTTTTATTCAGATGCATCTTCCAATGGAGAGGAAGAGAAATGGCTTCTTTTGTGATTCTGCTTGTACGCTCGTCTTAGGTAAGAAGTGAAGCTTTTGATGGGTGCCAGCGTTTCTCGATGTACAAGATATTTATCAAAATAAATATAACCATTGCTGGAACTTGATGTGGAAAAATCAATAATTTAATAAACTCCAAAAATTCTTCTTCTTCTCAGTCGTAACACTCTGGACAGAGTGGTCGTGTTCGTCATTTTGGTCGGGTTTTTGGCGTATTGGTACAGGAGGTCATCCAGCGCTGCCTTGATTTGGTCTGTCCATCTCATTGATGATCAACCACGAATTCGGGTGCCTCTACTCTGCCCTGTGCCACCAGTCGCTCGAAAGCCTTGCGGCCGCGTCGAAATATATGTCCTGAAAAAGATGAGGATACAAGTTTGAACTAAAGATGATAGGCGCTGTTTGACACCTAGTTCTTGGAGGATTGAGGCATTGGTACGGAACTCTGTCCATGATATCGCAATAATATAATCTATACTATAAAAAGACTGTAACGAGGTCAAAACTGTACATTGAAGAAAAAAAAAAAACCGGTGGAATATGTTTTATTTTTGATACTGAAGCCAAATTTGCTATTTTTGAAAAAAATGTCTGTCTGCCTGTCTGTCTGTATGTCCGTTCATCACGTTAATTTCTACCGGACCGAACTTGATCAAATTTGGCATGAATGTAGGTTATACATCTGGCCAACATATAGGATATAATTTATCCCGGATTTCGCAAGGGTTCCCACAGGAGCATAAAAAAACATAACTTTTATGTGGTTCCCCATATTTACACGATTAATTTTTTCATCGACCGACTTTATCGGACTCTTCATTAATAGTCTTTTGGTAAAAATAAGGGTTTCAATCCATTTTCATCAAAATAATAGACCATTTAATTGTTAGTAAATCGTATGACTACTAGATATATAGGATATCATAAATTTGAGACTTACACATATGCCTGCGTGGCGTAGCGGTATACCGTTTGGTGAATACTGGGCACGAAAGACCCAGGTTCAAATCTCGGGTGGTGAAAGTCTTTTTGCGTATTTTTTTTGCTTTTGTGTTAGGTTAGAATAATAGGATGCACTAATCCTTCTTTTTTACATTCAACAATGCGAATATGCATGAATAAAGATAATTGAAAGCATATTGTATGAATTTTGCGTATTCATTTGGTAGGTTTGAGAATATGTTTATAGCTTTTGTTTTTTTAACTATTTTTAACTAATATTCTCATAGATGTATTATGTTTTACTTACGCATAAATTAATATTGTTTAAGCCTCAGAATGCATAGTTTGTAAATAATAGTAAATATCTCAATGTTAATTCAGTAACGCCATCGGTTGACAGATAATTGCTATCTCTCACACATCAGTCACATCACCAACAGTCAGTGTAGGGGGCAGCATCGGGTCGCCAAACTGCTATCCATACTTACTCAAGATATTTTCATTTCTGAACATAGAAACTTGGTTACAAAATGGTTTGTTTCATGTTTCTTATGAACAATTAAAAAGGTTTTTTGGAACTCATCCCCTAAGAGATTGAAATATATTATACAGATTTTTGATCTATAAATACAATGTATCTAGAAATTTGAATCTTGATGCAATTGACTGATATAACAACTACAAAAAGGAATGTATGAAATTCATCCATCAATCAATCATGAGAATATACTAACGGCTATAAATCCCAAAAAAGGGTAGCCACAGCTCCAGAGATAGTCATTCTTTATCCACTTTTGGAAGTCCAACTGCATTGCCCAATAATCACTTAAAAAGTCTCAATGTTCTTTATATCTATTACAACGTCCACGGGAATATAAATACAAAAAAACAGAAGTTAGTGTAGTTAGATAGTGTTTTGGTATTTTGGATGTAAACTAGTGCAAAAAATGTAGTCTACGCGGATGTAGTCGCGGGCAAAAAGCTAGTTTATAATAATAATCCTCCAGCACCACATCTCAAGAACATCAATCCTCTTTTTCTCGCTTTCCCGAAGCGTCCATGTCTCTGCATCACAAAGGAATATGGGGAACACAAGTGCTCTGACTCCAAAATAGTCACCTAAAATTAAACTCGCGCAAAGACATTAACTTTATTTTGTCACAAGATTTATTTACTTCTATTAATTTGGACTAAAATGTCTTTGGGCTAAAGACTTACACGAATCGATACGAATACAATAACACAAAATCGAACATACTCATATATCAAATAAGTAACAAAAACACCAATTCATCAAAACTTTTATCAATGAAACCTTATTCGTGTAGTTGTAATCAGTGACCAATCAATTTCTGGCGCCAGAATTTTCCTTTTGTTGTTCTAGTAAGGGAGAACTATATTTTTGACTAGGTTCACATGATTTGATACGTGATACGTTATTCTATGATGATCCTGAAAAGGGGGTAACAGAAGCTTTTAAATAAGAAATTTTTTGGTCAATTTAAGACGTAAAGTGGGATGAAAAAAAATTTTACGATTTCCAAGTGCAAAGCCCAACTAACTCAAACATTCAAACCATATATCCCCGAAGAGGTTAGCAGAGGTATTAATACTTCTGAACATCACGTGACATTGCACCTGGTGTTCAGAATACCCACGTTTTGCTTGGACTGTGTATTCACGTGATAGGAGGTAGGCCTATCGCCGTTTTATAAGAATACACTGTCACACGACTAAGTAAAACTAAGGGTTTCCTCACAATGTTTTCCCTCACCGTTAATGACAATGATAAATACCCATCTACTATTTAAAGGTCCCTAAACGCTAAAAGTGGTTTCGCACTTACTCCGATTCGAATCCCATCGGAACTCGTGGAAATGACCATTTTAGTCAAATTAGTGTACCCCTTGAACTAATTTTCTGGCCATCGAGTCATCAGTTTCTACAAATTATCTTCTAGCAACATACAAACTTAACTCCTTATAACATATAAGATAGATAGAAAAACATTTTCTTTTAAACATAACAAAAACAGCAGAAATACACATTACAACACCAATTTTGTGTGTCACAGCAATGAAAATGGGATCCAACTCAGCGTTGAACTTTGCTTAACGCAAAACGCTGATTTTCAGTTGTTTCCCTGGGCGGACCACTTAACAAAGACTAACCTTTAAATTCCTATAAATATAAGATAATTACTTATAAAAATTACAATATTAAAACTACAAGTTATATAAACCAAAATATGAAAATAAAAATAATGAAATCGAGATATTATTTTGACGCCACTTCGTAACCTTAATCACACCAATTCATCAGCCCCAGTTTTTGACCAACTCACGATTCGTATACCACTACATGCGCAAAAGATTTGGGAATATTTAATGCCTGTTTACTTAATAAATATATTTTGAAATTATTTTTAAGACTTTGTTTAGATGCATTTTTTTTTATCGGTGGTGGAATATTATTCCAACACTTAGTCGCATGGTAGCGGAAACTTCCCCTAAAAGCTGCAGTACGGTGAGGATGAGTAGCAAGAGGTGGACAGCATGCTCGTACACTATGGCTCAAATTATGATGGGTAAGGAATTTAAGCTTATTAAACAAACTAGTGGGCAACCCTGGCGCGACTACGTCGCGTCCAATAAAATGAGTTTATTTTGAAATTTGCCGACCAATCACAGCGCAGCTCTTTTGAATTTCTAGTGAATTTTCTGATTGGTCGGTTTGAAAAAATTCCGACCAATCACAGCGCATCTCTGATCGACTAAAGTTTGCGCGCGCTTATGACACTCAAGCAAAGTCTATGGGCCAAAATCGAAACTTTGAAATTCTGTAACAATTAACTTAATCCAGTTACATCAGATGTCTGAATTTTGTGCACACCACGGCCGCGAACTGAACAAAACGGTACCTGAACCAAATTTCTAGCTTAACTTATCGCGTCACAGGCTTCCGGGCAAGAAAGAGGCTTACAGAAATAATATACAAAGATACTCAGGAGATCTTAAATTGACGACATCAAACACAAACATGCCAAATGCTGCTATATATATGCTAATATGGTATGGAATTTGTGACTGTCATTACCATAGAGGTAAATAGAGCTGAAACCGATCGTTGTTCAGTACAAAAACTGCTAAATAAATTCCGCTAAAAACTAATTTGTTACAATACAAAACAGAAAGAAAAACTCGACTTTTTTAATAGCGCAAATGTCTTTTTTTAGATACAATACATATACTCACGGCTATAAATCCCTAGAAGGGGTAGCCAGAGCTAAGGAATTAGAAATTCCTCAGCCACATTTGGAAAATTGAGTGGGGAAAGGATGGTAAAGTAAAGGTTGTTGCTGATGGGTCTCCAACCGCATCGCCCAAAATTCCTTAAAAAGCCCCAATACCGTTAGTCGCCTCTTTCGTACACCCACCGGAAGAAATGGGGTAGTGCTATTATTAACCGACACTACACGGCAATTTTTTTAGATACTCGTACATATTATAGAGATTTGAGAACATCGATTTTTCCCCTCTTTACAAACCTTTGTCTGACGTCATTTGTACCTTAAAAAGCCAATAACATCCATGCCCAAAACAAAATTACTACCATGACCTCACGCCATAAAGGGAAGGCAATGTTACTAAAATCCTAATGTTGCTGACAAACCGTAAAACATATGCCAACACCTTTGTAGTTTAATTAAATTAATTGTATTTGAGACACACGGATTGATGGCGGCACGACAAACAGGGGTGATGATATAATTAATCATGGTTTTCTCTAAGGGTGGTCTGTTTTGTATTTTGTGGTCAATTGCCTCGGATTTTAATTAAGAAAAATAGCTTGATAAAAATATAACAAAATGAAAAATGGGGTAGGCAGAATCTTATCCCCACTCATCTTCCAGAAGTGGCTGAGGAATTTCTTATTCCGAAGTCCTGGCAGGATTATAGCCATGAGTATATGTATGTATGCTGTGTAGTGCCGGCTTAGAATAGCGCTACCCCATTTCTTCCGGTGGGTGTACGTAAGAGGCGACTAACGGTATAAGGGCTTTTAAAGGATTTTTGGGCGATGCGGTTGGAGACTCATCACCAAAAACCTTTATTTCCCCATCTTTTCCCCACGCAACTTCCAAAAGTGGCTGAGGAATTTCTAATTCCCTAGCTCTGGCTACCCCTTCATGGGATTTATAGCCGTGAGTATATGTATGTATGTATGTATGTATAGGGATAGACTAGGACTATCGATCGCCATTTTGTATAATCCTGGCAAACCTCTCGGGATTTAGAAACGTTCATATTTTTTTTCATACATGCCGTTTTGTTATTCGTATTTCTTACGCCTCCCTGTTTCCAAACGATAAAATGTAGTTACTCTTCTGCATAAAAAAAAAACAATGTTTATGAGATAGTTTTTTAAGGGATCTGCTAGTAAAGAGTGATCGATAGTCGCTACCTACCCCTACGGGAAATAATATCAAGAATATGTATGAGAACCCGAATTGAATTGCTTGTATATAACATAAAGTTTAGTTTTGTAGTGTCGGTTCAGAATAGAACAACCCCATTTCTCCCGCGAGGGTGATAAGAGGCGTGAGATCTTCTTAAGTGATTTTTGGGCTATGTGGTTGGAGACCCGTCACTAAAAAATATTTATTAACATCTTTACCCCATTCAACTTCCCAAAGTAGCTGAATAATTTCTGAATCCAAAGCTCTGGCTACCCCATTTAGGCATTTATAGCCGTGAGTATATGTTAAAAGTGGACATATCTAACTTCAACAAGCTTGTCCAAATCCAGCTCACCAACGCCCTCATAGTGATTGATGAGGCAAAGTTTAGACCAGATTTATCATATGTCAACTAACAGACGATCATTAGTAGTAATTAAACCTCTTGAGTTTTCGAACGCCCGAAGCGACAACTGATCTTTTACCACCTCTGATTGGCTGACAGCTCCCGCCAAAACTTGTCGATGACACATTGACAGCTAGCTGTCAGCAACCGTTGTTTTTTTATTTTTAAACATTTTGACAAATGGATTGTTAAGTTTATTGTGAGTTTAGTTTCAGTTTTTATTGCAGCCGTAAGATAAAACATACATACATATTCTCACGGTCATAAATCCCAAAAAGGGGTAGCCAGAGAGATGTTAATAGGGAACAAGATGGTAGAAATAAAGTATAGTTGGTGATGGGTCTCCAACTGCATCGGTCAAAAATCGTTTAAAAAGCCCTATTCCGTTAGTCGCCTCTTATAACACCCTCAGGTAGAAAAGGGTAGTGATATTCTAAACCAGCATTATACGGCAAAACCCGTAGAAGTAAAAATGTACTAATCCTTATGCTCTGATTATTTCCATTAGTCAACTGTGATAAAAATGAAAATAATATTTAAAATATTTCTACCACTGAAACCCTCTTCGGGTAAATATGGCATCTACGGTTATTTAAGTGGTTTTGTTTAAACAAAAACGTCGTTCTCGTTGGTCTCTCGGGTGATTTTAGACTTTCAACGTAACAAACATGAAATTACATGCATCGGCTATAAATCCCAAAACGGGGTACCCAAAAATTCGGAATGCTTCGGAAGTTTTCGAAGTTAAGTGGGGGAAAGATTGTTGGTTATGGGTCTCCAACCACATTGCCCAAAAATCCCCTCAAAACATACCCACAGTGAAGTGAAAATTTATTTAAGTAGATTAAGCAATACCATAGATACCAACATACTCCTTTGATTATACTTACCTAGTACTTTTTGTGATATGTTATAATATGGCAAAGTGAGAAGTATTAACTTTCGTGAACAATGTTATATGAAAATGACGATTTAAGAGTAAGAGAGTAAAGGTGATAATCAAAAAGAGCATACATTTGAGAAGATAAGTGAATAATCTGTGAATAAAAAGAAAATCTCCGCCTACCTGAATAAATAATTCGCAAGGGTAATGAAAACTTAAGCAAGATGTTTTGGAGTTCTAAGGGATGATTGAGAAAAACATCTTACACCTCCATTTTGAGGAAAATACAAAGCAGATACGCCGAAACTTTATAACTTTCAGGACAATACGCACTTGGTTGAAACTGTTGGCGAATCTTAACCGTGTAGTCACATTAAAACTATGTGATATAAGTAAAAGTAAAAGAAAGTTATTTAAAAATAAATGAATAGTTCAGTATTACAGAATATTATTGATACAGAGGCTTTGCTAAAAGTTGTCTCGTAGTTTTCTCATACACACAAGGGTGAAGAACCTGTGTGTTCATTTATTCCCACATACAAATACATACACACATACACTCGTAACTAAACACTTCACACTTTGCACAAACTATTACTTAGTTGTTTTATTAATTTAGATAGTTTTATTTTTATTTGAACCCGTTTTTTTCTCTCGTAATTAAGATTTGTATTATTGTAGTGTATTTAAAATTGTGTTCCCTAGGTTCATGCGATGCAGGCAATGACTAGTGCGTGAATAATCGTAATTTCCAATGTAATGTGTTTTACTAGTAATAAATGTCTTTTTGTCTTTTTTAGTGCCGGCTTAAAATGTCTCTACAGCTTTCTACCCACAGTTGTCGTAAGAGGCGACTGAAGGTATGGGGCTTTTTAGAGTGGTTTCTGGGTGATGCGGTTGGAGACACATCACCAACGATACTTTATTAATACCAAAGATTCTTATATTTAGATTTTTACAATTAAATTAATTACTAGAACTGTTTACTTGTACTCACGCCGATTTTTCCATTGGGGTAGGCTGAGACTCTCGATCGACACTTTGCACTTCCTTCTTTCTTTCTTCTCTTTTGCTTCCCTCACATTAATTATTTTTCTCATACATGCTCTTTCATTCTTTCCACTTCAATCTGTATAAACTTCAAAAATTTAAAATTTAAGTGCGTACTCAGTTGCGTTTTTTTTATTAAACGGACATATTATAGACTGATTAAGTAAGAGGCGAGGCGTTGTTGAGATGGTTTGGGCATATAGAGAGGATGGATGACAGTAAATTGGTAAAAGAGATCTATAGAGCCAATGTGGAAGGCAATGTTAGTAGAGGACGACCTCGGAGGACACATTTGGATCAAATAGAAAATGTACTCAAAAAGGCAGGTGTCCGTAGTACGAAGAATAAAAGAGCATGTATGAAAAGATTGATGGATGTGAATGAAGCTAGAGAGGTTTGCCAGGATCGTACAAAGTGGCGATCGATAGTCTCTGCCTACCCCAATGGGAACTAACGGCGTGAGATTATGTGTGTATGTATGTATGTATGATTAAGTAAGCTCCAAACTAGATAGATTTACTATAATATAATACACATATAAATAACATCCAAGACTAAGAACAATCATTTAAGATCATATCATAAATGTTGCTCTCAGTGAATAATTGATCGGGTGGAGATCGAACCCGCAACCTCCACTCGGCCACGGCTGTCGTCAAAAATTTAAAATTAAAGTTGCGTAATCAGGGGCGGAACCCGATTGCGTTTAAAACAGCAAGTGCGTTCTTTAACCTTAGATTTAAGACAATGACAAAATTATTGTACCGAAACAGAACAAAAAGTAAAGTTCGTTTCAGAAATAACCTTCCTTAACTGGAAAACATTATATTATAAACTTATTGTCGAAGTTGCTTTTTGGTTTTGTTATACTATCGCTTACAAACTCTCCGGAATTTATTGTTATTAGTGAAGGTATGTTTAACTTTTTTACTTATACGCACGTCCATTATTCGCATTGGGGTAGGCAGAGACAATCTATCGTCACTTAGTACGATCTTGACAAACCTCTCTTGCTTCCGTTACATTAATTATTCTTCTCATACGTGCTCTTTTATTCCAAGTGTGTTTTAGATATGAAATATTATTAGTAGCTTAGAAGAAATGAGTTCGGCCTGTAAATCATCAGTTTAAATCCTTAAAGGGATCTATCTTTTTCATAAAAGAGTATTTATATACCAACATATAAACCATTATTATATCTTAATTAGTTTTAGTCTTCAATATTGAGGCTTAATATCTAAACGATTATTGTAACTAAGAATATATTATGCAAACACAACCACATGTGCCAAAACTTGCATAATGTTTGACGGATCAATAAGTAGTCCAGGTACATAGGTCTAAATCTCGAACCTTTTCATATTTTAATATTACCTCCAGCTAGACTAAGGTGTGCCTTATCAAAATTACGTAAAATACTGCAGATCGCAATGATGCAAATATATTCAGCCAAATATCATATGAATCAGTATCACCATTGAATTGTAAATTACACTATTAATGCTAAAACGTCAAAAAAATGCAAGTAAAGGAATACCTACATTGGCCCTGTATATCTTTCACCACTTAACTCACTTCATCACTCATTGTATATATGTTACCCAAACCATCTAACATTTCTATTTGTAATATATATATCTGTAATGTTTTTTATTGTGCACATTTTATATTTCTATATTATAATTTATAATCCTTTGGCTTTGGCTACCCCTTCAAGGGAATTATAGCCGTGAGTATATGTATGTATGAATGTATGTACATTTTATATTATAAGTAAAGAAAGTCAATCTTGTGTGCATTTTTAATTGGAACTTAGAATATGAGAGCTCATTTTGTATTTATATAAAAGTCATAGTCTAAGGATGTAATTGTAACTTATTAAATAAATTTATTTTTATTCACATCTTCTTGCAATCAAATTCCAAATATTTAAATTACAAAGAAACACGAGTGTTTGCAAAACTGAAGAATCTCTTAACCGACATTAGTCATAATTAAGGCTCTAATGAGAATTTTCGTGAAGAAGACTACTTGACAATATCTGGAGATTATATTATGTTGTAGCATTTATTCGTTTTGTGGCAATTAGTTACAAAACTTTTGGCGGTTTTAATTGTTAATTAATTTATTATGACAGTTTTATTATTATTTCCAAATGGATAGGTAGAGAAGACGTAGGTATTCTGTGAAAAGTCGCCTGAAGCTAGCAGTACACATTGGGCCAATCATTGGGCCAACATTGGGCCAGTGTCTGGCCGTTTAAATTGTGAAGCATTTATGGTAGCAGTACACATTGGGCCAATCATTGGGCCAAGCATTGGGCCAAGCATTGGGCCAACGTGTAGAGGGCTACTTGGCGCTACATTGGTGGTGTTGGTGATTGGTGGCCAACGTTGGCCACCAATCACCAACACTACCAACGTAGCGCCAAGTAGCCCTCTACACGCTGGCCCAATGCTTGGCCCAATGATTGGCCCAATGTGTACTGCTAGCTTGGATAGCAATGACATATTTAATCACGCTGGAGTCATACGCGACGCTTTCTTCTCACGTTATGTGATTGGTTTTTTGTGATGGACATTTTTTTTAATTATGACAAACTAGCGTTTGATTTGGTAGCATAGAAAATCTTTTATAAAGTAAAAACATGTTTATAAACTGAAATTGTACAAACCATATTTTGAAAAAATGAAAAAATGTGAAAGAGTTTCTTTGTTGCTTCTTCTCTTTACGAATACCTTCCAAAGCAACGGATTAACGATTAATTTAAAACTTTGTCGTTCAAAAAAATGTTAGTATTTAACTTTATTTTGAAAAATAAACTTTTTGACTTTTTTTTTTACTTTTTAGCTTTGCTTATTGTTGTATCTTAAATATTGCTATCTTGTGCCGACTAAGCTTCCAAAAGGGGCTGAGTACATACCAATTTTAAGACTCTGGATATCCCTTTTCAGGATATAGTGCCGTGAGTATATGTATTTCTTACATATGAGGTAAGCTTTTGGAACAGTAAAATAATGAATTGTGGTAAGGGGGTATCCTTTACCCGCGGTGGTATATTTAACGACATACAATATACATACATACATTTACTCACGCCGTATGTTACCATTGGGGTAGGCAGATACTATCGATCTCCACTTTGTACGATACTGGCAAACTTCTCTAGCTTCGTTCACATGCATCACTCTTTTCATACGTTCTCTTTTCTTCTTCATACTTCAGACACCTGCCTTTTTGAGTACACTCTCTATTTGGTCCGAATGTGTCCTCCGAGGTCGTCCTCAACATTACCTTCCACGTTAGCTCTATAGATCTATTTCACAAATTTACTGTCATCTATCCTCTCTTTCATAGAAAACACATTTGAATGACATACAAGACTAAGAAACAACTATAGTATTCATCAAACAAATTATTGTCTTCTTCATCTTATAAGGCTATAGTTTTTTTTTCTTTTATATCTTGGAATTAGTGTGTATGATATTGTCTTTTTATTATTATTTTTTGTGTGTTTGTATATACTTATTTTTGTGCTGTGTCTTCCTTTGTACATGTGTAGCAGCGAATAAATGTTTTTCTTCTTCTTCTTCTTCTTCAACGGGAATCGAACTCATGACGCCGTATCAGAAGCGAGTTCTCTCGGACTACGGACATACTATGAATGCTAGGAGACAAAATACATACAAACATATAATATCGCCATTAGTTCCCACTGAAGTAGCCAGAGATGACAAAATGTCACCTGGTATTCAGATGAACTAACATCTTAAAATCATTCCGAAATTTTAAGTATGAATACTTTGTGTTTGGGCGGTCTAGTGTCGGCTTAGAATAGCAATACCCCATTTCTACCCGTGGGTGGGTGATCGTAAGAGGCGACTAAAGGTATGCGGGCATTTTAAGTGATTTTTGGGCGTTGTGGTAGGAGACCCGTCACCAACAAATATTTATTACCATCTTTTCCCCACTCAACTTCCAAAACTGGCTAAGGAATTTCTGATTCTGAATCTCTGGCTACCCCGTTTAGGGATTTATTATCGTAAGTACTCAATACTCAATCATTTATTGCATTCAACAATGTGTATAACAGTTCTTATTTATAAATAAATTCATGGTTCTACATTGAAGACCCGGTTGGGCACAGCAATTTCTTAGTTAGAGTGAGTTTGTGTGTATATGTAATGCTTTGTTTACGTCAAATTTAAAAGAGATGGGGTACAGCTACTCATAGCTGACATATAACGCAAAAGTAATAACATACATACATACATATACTCACGGCTGTAAATCTTTAGAAGGGGTAGCCAGAGCTAAGGAATTTCATTTTCCTCAGCCACTTTTGGAAATGATAGTGGGGAAAAGGTGGTAAAAATAAAGGTTGTTGGTGATGGGTCTCCAACCGCATCACCTAAAATCCCTTAAAAAATGGTGACGTCGCCCAAAAATCCCTTAAAAGCCCTAATATCGTTAGTCGCCTCTTACGTGCACCCACCGGAAGAAATGGGGTAGTGCTATTCTATGCCGACACTACACAGCAGCAAAAGTAATAAATCATAGCTTAAAATCTAAAAGTTATATAATATCTACTTAAAGTGGGCTAGGTTCAAGGTAAGGTGAGGCTATTAAGGTGTGTTTTGAATGGTTGTCGGAACACCGGAAATTTGGCAAGGAAAAGTCACCTTTGTGGGGTTAATGTTTTAACTTCAATAAGGCTTTTAGGGTTGTTTTTAGGAAGTCACTTTAATCGATGTTATGGTGGATTAAGAACTTTGAGACTGGATATAAACGGTCAATAATTATTGATGGCTTTCTTTATAGTAGTTAGTTTTCTTGTGATGTGTTTACATAACGTGTGTACCATATTTTTCGTCTTTCGAGCAACCCACGCGTTTTCATGATTTTCACTTTATATTGGGAATTATTTCTTACTTTTTAGTTAAATTTATTTTGAAAGTGTATTTTTCCGTTTTATTGAACAACTAGCTTTTTGCCCGCGACTTCGTCCGCGTGGACTTCATTTTTTGCATCCGGTTTACATTCAAAATACCAAAACACTATCTTAACTTCAATTTTTTATAATCATTTATATTCCCGCGGGCGGTGTAAAGGATATAAAGGACATTGACCCTTTTTAAGTGATTGTTGGGCGATGAGGTTGGTGAGCCATCACTAAAATCTTTATTTAACTAACTTTTCCCTAATCTATTTCCAAAAGTGGATGAAGAATTACTATCTCTGAAGCTATGGCTACCCTTTTATAGAATTTAGATAATTGATTGATAGATGAATATCATAAATTCAATCGCACCAAGTTTTATGTTTCTTAATTCAGCATGGAGAGACGATTCCTGAGATCGCGCAATTTTCATTGCCCAAGCTTTATATGAGGTGCTCGATAAATTAGATTTACGTTTGCGAGGCATTGCGTAAATATGAGTAAACTATAAAAATCTAAACGACCAACAAAGTGACGAACCTAACCTAACAATTATTCAATTACTGCTTAAAACCTGAAATCTTTAAAATAAACAATTCAATCTAAAATAGTAGGAACCAAAAAATATCCCTAACTAAACTATAAAAATCTAAACGACGAACAAAGCGCACTAAACTAACCTAACTAAATTATTCAGCCTACTGCGAAAAACCTAAATCTATTAAATACTTCAATATAATACAATAGTGGAAAGGAATTAAGGACACCAAAGAAAGCGCGCAACAGTCAATTAAGATAAAACAGCAACTAAGCCAACTAAGTAAATGACTCGTAAAATGCAAGTAACGAATAACGAACGATGATCTATAACTATAATTTCAAGTTTCAAATACCAAAATATGTCGGAACCAATACAATAAGCTGTCTCATTAAGATTTTTTTAAAGTTAATGTTTTATTTTTTTATTTTTTTGTTTACCGGTGGGGAAATCCTCATGGATCCTCTCTCGAGCGACGGGGGTATGTCGAACTTTTACCGACTAAAACCCCACCGGTTCAGTGCTGCTGGCCCTGCGGCCTGTGCGGCGTCACCATGACTTGTGTGCCTTGCTTGACATGACTTAATGTAATATAATTTGGGTTTATATACTCCAATAAAGAAGAAATCATACCGCGATGTAGAAAGTACCGACAGCGCCATCTATTGGTAAACATGCAAACAACGCCGCGCTCTTTTATAAGGTTTCAGCTGAAAGGTTGAAGATTTCGCTGCTATAATCCATTAGTGATTCCGGTTTAAAAGTACTCTATAATTTAATTTGGACTTCTAACTATATATCTGCAAAATTTCAAAGCAATCGGTTCGGTAGTTGCGGCGTGAAAGAAGCACAAATAAACAAACAAACAAACTCACTTTCCGATTTATAATATTAGTATGGATAGGTACAATAGGTTTATGAATGAATATATAATATTAAAATATTTTGAACCTTGAATTTGAATTTTGAATTCTTGCCGTGTAGTGCCGGCTTAGAATGTCGCTACCCCTTTCTACCCACGGGTGTCGTTTGAGGCGACTAATGGTATTGGGGCTTTTAAGGTATTTTTGGCCGAAGCGGTTGGAGACCCATCACCAACAACCTTTATTTTACCATCTTTTCCCCACTCAATTTTCCAAAAGTGGCTGAGGAGTTTCTAATTTCTTAGCTCTGGCTACCCCTTCTAGGGATTTATAGCCGTGAGCATATGTATGTATGTATGTAAACACATTTTTACGACCACAAATCCCAAAAAAGAGGTAGTCAAACATCATAATTTAAAATTTCATTAGATGGCCTCCTAGAGAAAAAATGGGTTAGTGCTTATACTACTTACTTAAATTCACACCCATTATTACATTGGGTAGGCAGAGAGAGAGAGAGAGAGATATCGCCACTTTACACTTACTTGACAAAACTCTCTTAGGTCAATAACATTTATAATTTTTTATGTATTGCTTTTCAATTCTTTCCACTTCGGACTCTTACCAGCCCGGCTAGTACGAGCCGTGTTTAAACTAGTTATCGCGTGGGATAGAACAGCCATCTCTTACGCATTTACTTAGTATCGTATACTGCCATCTCATTCTAACCGTTATCGTGTCGATAAAATAGCGCTCGTGCTTGGGTTAACACTCTGGTATTGAAAGTCTCAGAAAAACAATAGATATTTACAAACCAATGTGCATGGTTTATATTCTCTTTCTTCCCAACTGGTATTTATTTGAGACCAGGTGACCAAATAGTCATGTGATTAAAATCATTAGTACCTCCGCTACATTGTTATAATATGTCCGAATGATGGCGTGTCCTAATATTAAACACATACATACATATACTCACGGCCATAAATCCCAAAAAGGGGTAGCCAGAGCCTCAGAGCTAGAAACTTCTCGGCCACATTTGGAAGTTGATAGGGGACAAGTTGGTAGAAGTAAAGTATCATTAATGACGGGTTTTCAATAGATGAGCATTTTATGTCAAAGCATAATTAAAATAAGAAGCCAATAGTGTGATCACAACTTAACAATGCCGGCAAGGACGCACCCACAGACCACGGGAAGTAGGTGTGCACAGACCAATATAGCTCTGTGGTTTCTAACAGCTGATTTTTATTACTACCTAGAGACTTGCCTTGGATTAGCTTCGTAAAACTTAATGGACATGCTCTTAAAATTAATTTAAGTAGACGTAAAGCAGGGAACATGTCCATTTTGTTCTGGTTTATTTTATAAGGCATTCATATTGTTTAAGATTATTAGGGAAGTCCTATATATAAATTTATTCAAATTAATATGAATACGGTTCTGTTCATTGGCCTCATCAAGGGTTAGTAGACTAATAGACAACATTTATAATTATTTGTGGTTAGTTATAATTTCCAGACCAACTAAAATTGCTTTCATTTTTTTATGCTTTTGCAGATTTAGACAATAATTGAAATATTAACAGAATGAATGTTTACTGTAATTGTAGTCACGCAAAACGTTTTATATAAGAGTAAGACGCCCATAACCTCTCAAACTCATTCTTGACAGAGGTATTTGAAAATTTTTTTTCGCGGTCCATACACGGTTGTTCATCAGTTTTTAATGGCGAAGGAAAGCATGGTGAGGGATAAGGAACTTAGTCGTTTTACTGTTTTAATTTGTACTAAACGGCGATTACCCTTCGCCCTAACAATTGGATGGATTTGGATGCACTGCGCAAGCAAAACGTGACTAATATGTCACTTGATTTGCAGACGTATTAGTACCTCTGCCATCCCTCCGTTGAGTTGAGGTTTGAAATTTGTGTAAGACCTAATTCAAATGTGTATTGTCACGATGCAACTTCTATACAAACTGTCTCAAAAATTTGTTATTAAAAGTAAATCAAAATTGATTCAATTGTAACAAATTCTAAACATCAAAAAGTATTTTGATACATACATACATATCCTCAAGGCTATAAATACCTAAAAGGGGTAGCCAGAGCTGAGAAATTAGAAATTCTTCAGCCACTTTTGGAAGTTGAGTGTGGAAAAGATGAAAGATTTTGATAATGAAAGATAATTCCAAGAGAGTCGTACCTGTAACTTTTTCGAAGTGTACATTGATGGAGTCGGTGCTGACTGAAAATCAGTATTGTAAACCCACTAAGTTCAGAAAGTATTGCTGAGTCAGTACCGATTCTCTTTGCAGAGACAATATTATTCAAAACCTTTGAAATGAAAATTAGTATGTTTATATTTATTAAATGTTTTTATGATTTTATTTTAGAAAATCATCATATTTTTATTCGATGCAGAGTAGATGTCTGCCTCCTTGGTCTCGCGGTTAAGCGCTTAGTTTCAAGTACGTAGGTCTCGGGTTCGATCCCCGGGGGATGGTAACCTTACAAATTTGAAAGATTTAACCCAGTTTGGAAGGATATTTATTTATTTATTTATTAACACAAAAATATTACCATTACAGCTAAAAGATCTAATACAGCTATATTACACTACTAATTTATACAGAATATTTATAAGCCTACATATACTCTGGATTCTTATATACTGTTATTCATTACATAAATAATGCAAACTAGCTTTCGTAAGTTCAGCCAGCACGAAAATATATCAACACGATCAGATACCTGGTTCATCGCGTTCAATGCACGAGCAAAAGCATTTTCACTGGACAGATTGGTCCGCGAAGATGGAAGTGCGAACAACCTACCCCTGCGCCGTCTCAGAGTACTGCTAGGAACTATAAGTTGTAACTCAGACAAAATCCTAGGGTTATGAATAATTCCTCTAAGTATTTTTAAACAATACAATAATAAAGTTAAATCTCTCCTAACCTCCAGTTTGTTGTACCCTACCATACCCAAAATAAATAGAGTAGGGTACATCAACGGATAGTACGGATAAACGCCATAAAGCTTTAGATATAAAAATCTAATGAATTTATTTTGTATTTTCTCCACCATGGAGCGATATTTCACTTCATGTGGAGACCAGATGACCGCATTAAACTCCAATTTACTTCGTACCAGTGAATTGCAGACTTGAATCACCTGATTATCCGAAAAAATAAGATGATTCCGTGCTTCGACGGGCACGTTAAGCCGTCGGTCCCGGCTACTATTACGGTAGTAGTCGTTAGTCTGCCAACCCGCAATTGGCCAGCGTCAAATCGCCCTATATAGGGTAGGCTCAAGCCCCTTGGTGGGGATATATATGGGCTGTAAGGAAGACTAGATGCAGCGAATATGTGTATTTCTGTATTTATTTCAAAGGTCAATACTACTTAGCACTTTCCTATTTGTGCCGGACCCATTCATCATAACCTTGATCAACATTTCCTTAAGGTCGGATGGTCTAATCAACATCCCTAGCTCATCCTCATTAGTTTGCTGTTATGATACTTCCTTGGCTCTGGGAAGTTATGACTCGTTTGCTCTATAACTGGAAACAGGGGAACTGAAGCCGCATTAATATACGAGGGGCATGCCAAAAGAAACTAGATGCTCTTTTCTCATTTAATTGACACTGGCAATTTTACACCATCTTATAGGCTGGTTTTTTATTGACATATTTGAATATAGAACACACTTCTTTTATATATTTTTCATTTAAATGAGCATCATTTTTCCGAGAATCTGGCGGGAATTCACTTGCAACAATGGAGCGCAGTCGACATGATTTTCGCGCTATGATTTATTATGACTTTAAAAAAGGTGTAAAGCCTCAAGAATGTTTTGAACTTTTGGCTTCTACTTTTGGTGAGTCTGCTTGTTCTCGAGCAACAGTATTCAATTGGTTTGCTGAATTTAAAAGAGGACGGGGATGTCTCGGAGATGAAGCGAAGACAGGACGGCCGCCAACCGCGGTCACACAAGAAAACGTTCGTGCAGTCGAAAAACTTATTCGTGAAAACCGACGAATTACATATGTAGAGCCAGAGCGAGAACTAGGAATTGGATCAGCAGCAATGCAAACCATAATTCACGACCACCTTTCTCTCCGTAAACGTTGTTCGAGATGGGTGCCGCACAAACTTACCGATTAGCAGAAAGACCGTCGGGTGGATTGATGCGTATTCATGATAGATAAATTCAACAAAGGCAAGAAAAAAAGCGTATATGATATACTGACTGGTGACGAAACATGGCTATATAACTATGATCCCGAATCAAAGCGACAGTCGATTGTATGGTGCTTTGAAGACGAGCCAACTCCAACGAAATGTTGCCGTGCACGAAGTATACAGAAACAAATGGTCGCCTGGTTTTTCTGCAAAACGGGTCATATTGCTACTGTTGTGCTAGAGAATGAAAGAACGTTGAATTCCGAATGGTATGTGACAGTTTGTGCTCCAACAGTAATATCAGTTTGGTGTGACAAGCGACTGAACTCAGGAATCCGGCACCTTCTCTGGCACCACGAAAATGCGGCGCCGCACACGTCTGCCAGAACACTAGACTTTTTCAACTCGAAAAATGTGTCAATTCTCCCTCACCCGCCATATTCCCCTGACCTAGTGCCTTGTGATTTTTACTTGTTTCCAAAAATCAAAGAAAAACTAAAGGGGAAGAAGTTTGAAAGCAAAGAAGATGTGCTGGTTGCCTATAATTTCGAGATTTCTAAGGTATATAAAGAAGAGTGGTCACAGGTATTTTCCAATTGGTTCAGACGTATGGAAAAGTGTATACGTGCTCAGGGTGAATACTTTGAAAAGATTTATACTTGTAATAAAGAATAAATTTTATAATTTTTGAGTATCTAGTTTTTTTTTGGCATGCCCCTCGTACATCCAAGAAGCCGACCAAAACGCTTGATCGAAGTTATACATACATATACTCACGCCATTTTTTCCCATTGGGGTAGGCAGAGACTATCGATTGCCACTTTATACGATCCTTAAAAAAGTCAAAAGATTATTTTAAAAATAAAGTTAGAAACTAATATGTTTTGAACGTCAAAATTTTTTCCTACCTGAAAAACCTCTCTAGCTTCGCTTACGTCCATCAATCTTCTCATACATGCTCTTTTATTTCTGACGCCTGCCTTTTTGAGCACATAGAAGTTATAATTCAGATTTAATTTAGGAGGTTGTGGGTTCGATCCCCCAGGGAAGAACAATATTTATGTGATGAGCATAAATGATTAGAATTATTATTATTAAAAATGGACATATTACACAGATCAAGTTAGCCCCAAACTAAGTTGAACTTGTATTATGGGATACTAACTTATTGATACATTTAATATTATATAATACACATATAAATAACATCCAAGACTAAGAAACAATCATTTATGCTCATCACATAAATGATGCTCTCAGCGGGGATCAAACCCGCAACCTTCGGACCGAGGAGCTAGTCACCTATCCACTCGGCCACAGCTGATTGTTTCTTAGTCTCGGATGTTATTTATATGTGTATTATATAATAATAAATATATCATTGAGGTAGTATCCCATACTACAAGTTCAACTTAGTTTGGAGCTAACTTGATCTGTGTCCACTATGTCCTTATATATTCTTTATTTATAATGCAAATCGATACAGAATGGCGTCTCGGTCAAACGTCAAAGTATTTACACTATCCAATTGAAACGGGAAACTAATTTAGAAATAGTTTGCTGGGACTATTTAAACCTGGCTTCAGCTCTGTTCAGATCACTTCTTGTACATTAAGTTCTAGTGTAACTTAGTGCTTGTAATAACTTAAGAAATTATCAATTTTTCATACAATACGGATATGGGCGGTTATCCCTTATTTTAATCCTTATTTATTAAAGACCCGAATGCACAATGCTGTTCGAATTCTTACGCTTATATATGACACAAAATGTTGGGTGTGGCAGAGGAAGCATGAGAGCAAATTGAATGCAGTAGCTTGGAAAACTCAAACTCAACTCAAAAGTTGACGCCGTATATCTTCGAAGGGGTTGGCAGGAAACTGATACTTGACAATGTGTCCTGATTTTCAGAGCACCCACGTTTTGCTTAGACAGTGTACTCACAAGATAGGGGCAGGCCTATCGCCGTATTGTACGAATACACTGTAATATCACTAAGTGCAATTTTGGGGCTGTGTAGTGTGGGATTGGAATAGCACTAGACCATTTCTTCCGGTGGGTGTACGTAAGAGGCAACTAACGGTATTGGGACTTTTAAGGGATTATAGGGCGATCATTTCCCCACTCAACTTTCCAAAAGTGGCTGAGGAATTTTTAGTTCCTTAGCTCTGGCTACTCCTTTTAGGGATTTATAGCCGTGAGTATATGTATGTATGTATGCAATTTAATCATGTGGGTTTTCTGTGCAAATTAGTCATGTGTTCCCTCACCGTTAACAATATATATTAAATAGGATAATAATATTGCGAGAGCTAGTTACAGGCTAAGGATTATTTATATATAATAATCATTCTCAATCTATGGCTTTTAAATATATACAAATGATAGAAATAATAATTAAACAATAAAGAAAATAATTATCAAAATCACTGCCGCCAGGGGGAAGGTTTCCCAAGAGGCTGGCTGCATTGCCACCTTGTACCTTAAAAATATATTTAATTGAGTTAGTAGAGTTGAGTTTTATTATCAAGTGAGAAACTGTGGGTGTTAGGTCGTTGGCAGATTTTCGAAAACAAGTAGTAGCTGGGATCGACAGCTTTACGTGCCCTGGCTCACTTGCCTGTGCCTCCCTTTTATCTTCCAAATTATATTTTTTAATTAAAATTAATTAGGTTTTAATTATCAAGCTTAAGTTTGTATAGAGTAAATAATAACATTTTCAAACCAGCAACAGTAAAATACGCTGATACATTTTTAAGTAAAACATTGTAACAATTTTTCAAGTTGTATGTTGAAATCAGTGTTTTGAGGTTACACTCACAACAATACGCTCAGTTAGCAACCCTTTCGTTGCGAGACTTTTTTTATTAATTTTGTGTCTTGTTTTGCTTGTATACTGCTTTAATGTACACTTTATTTGTTTATATGTGCTAAGTGTTGTATTATTTAAAGCAACGAATAAATATTATTTTTCTTTCTTTCTTTTCTTTTAATTGAAATTTGGTTTGATGCAGCCTGTAGTATCTTACTAAACTTAATCAAATTTGCTAGCCGCTCGCAGTGAGCTCGCAGGAAGCTCGTACCTTTTATAGAATATCATTATTTGAAACGGTATGCTGTAACTTCCAATAACATTATTCCCGAGACAAACATTTTTGTTTTCGACAAAAAATAAATACGATAAACGTGACAATTTGGCGGGAAACAAGATTAATTTGTATAAGCGGCCATGTTGGCTTTGCCGACAATTATGTTTTATAAAATAACTTTACGACTCGTTTCGTAAGTAGGGCGGTAGAAGTACTTTTTATTAAAATTTTGTAGAATTTTAATTTCCATTTACTATATTTATTAAAAACAAGACGAATCTAATGATTATATAACACAACATAATAACATAAACGTTCACGCCGAATATCCCCGAAGGGGTTGGCAGAGGTACTAATACTTCTGAACATCACGTGACTTTGTCACCTGGTGTTCAGAGTACCCACGTTTTGCATGGACAGTGTACTCACGTGATAGGGGGCAGGCCTATCGCCGTTTTGTATGAATACACTGTCACATGATTAAGTACAACTCAGCCATGTGGGTTTCCTCATGATGTTTTCCCTCACCGTTAACAACCATGATAAATTAACCGCACATATGACTTTAGAAAAGATAAATTGGTGTAGGCCCGACCCAGGATTGGAACTCACACCCTTCTGTTTTTGGGCGGGTGTTCTATCCACTGGACTAATGATTATCGACCCAAATAATCATTCCTTATCGTAGACAAGGACAAGATGTTTACATGTTAAAAACATATTTAATGTCGTAGGAGGCGACTAATGGTATGGGGCTTTTTAAGTGGTTTTTGGGTGATGTGGTTGGAGATCCAACACCAACGATACTTTATTTCTACCATCTTCTCCCCTATCATCTACCAAATATGGCTGAGAAATTTCTTGTTCTGAAACTCTGGCTATCCATTTAGGGATTTATAGCCGTGAGTGAGTGAGTGAAAATCTAATACTGGAATTGAATGAATGAGCTGCAGATTTATGTAAGAGCCGCATGTGGTACTAGAGCCACAGGTTGTCCACTACTGTCCCAGATCCTTTAATTATGCGGAAAGAGAGCGCCATCCATACATATACTTACGGCATAAATCCTAAAAAGGAGTAGCCAGAACTTTAGAGCTAGAATCTCGTCAGCCATATTTGAAAATTGATAGTGAACAAGATGGTAGAAATAAAGTATCTCCAACGGCATCACCTAAAAACCACTTAAAAAAGCCCCATTCACTTAGTCACCTCTTACGACACCCGTGGGTAGAAAGGGGTAGTGACATTCTAAGACGGCACAACACCAAATGCTATTCTTTCGATAATTATTAGTCTTAATTATTAAGATACTTTTCTCGGCCTACCCCAAAGAAAACTAATGGCGTGAGCATATGTACGCTTGGAAAAATATTTTCAAGTTAAGAAATCTTGCAATTTTGTTCTCTATTTCAGCTCAGCTTGGAATGTGAATTCTCAAAGCAAACATAAGTGTACTTCGCAAAATGTAGAGTTTTATTTTCTACATCCTACTTTATTTTGTATTATTAAGTCCATTCAAGGAACTTTTGAGTTTCATCTAAAATGATAACAACCATGATAGCTGACGTTTAACGTTTCTTGACCTGATAGAAAACGTTCTTATAAAGGCGGGGGTCCGAAGTGAGAAGAATAAAAGAGCATGTATGAGAAGAATAATGAATGTAAGAGAAGCAAGAGAGGTTGGTCAAGATCGTACTAAGTGGCGATCGATAGTCTCTGCCTACCCCAATGGGAATAATGGGCGTGAGTATAAGTAAGTAAGTAAGTAACCATGATAGCTCAGTGGGTAGAACACCGCTTATCGTGCAGACGATGAGGGTTCATATCTCAGGTCAGGCCTTAACCATTTTGTCTTTTCTAAAGACATAGGTGTGGTTAATTTATCATGGTTGTTACCGGTGAACGAAAACATCGTGTGGAAACCCACATAGCTAAGTTTTACTTTGTCAAGAGACAGTGTATTCGTACAAAGGTCTGTCCTCTATCACGTAAGTACACTGTCCTAGCAAAGCACAGGTACTCTGAACACCAGATGACAATATCACGTAATGTTCAGTAATATTTGTACCTCTGCCAACCCCTTCAGGGATATACGGCGTGAACGTTGGAGTTTAAGTCGTCAAACATATGAATCCAATTTCTTTTAATTTTATACGCATCTAACAGATGTTGAACAGAAAAAGAACTCTACATTGGAATGCGTTAGTATTTCTGCTCTTATAAAATTTTGTAGTACGGGAATGTAACGCTAATACTAGAATACGCTTATCATTTTCATCCGCTGGAAGAAACTAGTTAGTGCTTTTCCAAACCAACGTTACAAGGTTATATTGGTTTCATATCGTCTCCATTGTAAATGTTAATCTTAAAATTTCATTGGTAAAATGAAAGAGTATTTCTGATAGAAACTTTAACCAAATTTACTTGTTTGACTGAGTTCATAATAAAATAATATTAAACCAATATAAAACCACATCGTTCTAACAAATTGGTACATTGCAGCTTTTGCGTCTCGTCTTTTAAACACCATTAATTTTAATTATACCCATCATCAACACCTCAAAAAAGATACAAAATAGTTACATCCTTTGGCTCTATCAAGTCGCAACACTGTAATATCCGCTCTACATTTTTCCCGCCTCCGCGATCGATACAATACGTAAACTTTGAGTTATTTTAAGTCCTGTGCAAAGTTAATAACCTCTTTTTTGCATAATAGATAGAAGCTTTTTTAAGTTCCGAAATTGATTAAATCGGTAATGCATTTTTCTACCAAGCGGAAGTGAGGCGCGGTCGTGCGCGGGAAGGGGGACAAAATGGCGGCGGATTACGTCACTCGGTCTTCGTTCCGTTGAAAATTAGATCAGTGGAAGTCAGAAGCGGTTCTGGACGCCCGCGCGCTTCGGCCGAAGGAATTTCTACCGGAAAATATGATTTATTCCGTGTTAGTGACTATTTTGTTATTTTGAGTGATACAATTTTTTTTTGTTTGACTTGCTGTTTTAATGAAGATTTTTATGTAAGTATTTTTTAAATGTTTTTTGTTACGATTCTAAAATCGATTAAGCTTTGAGCTTTTGTTGCGGATTTAAGTTTGTCGTTGGTTGGATTATTTTGGATTGTTTCTTAATTAACTTTAATTTTAATTGTTCGTATAAAAATGCTTATGATTTATATATAAATGTAGTATTTTTCAAATATAAACATTCTGTAAAGTTTTGTTGCCGCGAAAAAAAATAACAAAGAGCCCAAAGTTTTTTAACTATTTAAATATATTTACAAAAATTAAACAATTGTTAATTTGAACGTTATACGTCATGCAATGCTACTAAGTAGTGATTGTTTTTTCAGTAGCTTAATCAAGGTGAATATAATTTTATTACCTGGCACAGATTTTTTTTTATTAAAAAGACAGCTATTTATATATGTATTTTTATATAGGTGCAGAATTGTTTCATTCCAAGAGAATGGGAAATAAAAAAAACATAAAATTGATGCAAAAATATATCTTTTTTCGCGGAAAAATATATTTGGATTGTATTTTATTACGTAGTATTTTGGATTGTATTTTATAAAAGAAAAAAAAGAGCAGGTCGGAAATTAAAAAGCATTTTTTACAAATACTACGTATACTCAAGGCTCATATTCTGAGCACTAGCAAAAACTATAACGTTTATAATATATGAATATGAGACAAAAATATCTCATATATAGTGCAATAGATATTAAAATAAATGGATTGTTCGTGCCGGAGTTACCAACTCATCTTGCGCCAATCTTTTGAAAGCCTCGGCAGCCTTCGCCTCGTACGACACCCACGGGAATTGATGGGTTAATGCTATTAGACGCTGACTTGATAGAATTACGCGAGCTGCTAAGATCTACCTTGCCTTTGTGAAAATACTAATTATTTTAATTTTAATGGTTAAAAGACTTTGCTATAGACTTGGATGAGGGCAGCGCAGGATCGGTCTTTTTGGATTTTTTTAGGGGACGCCTATGTCCAGCAGTGGACTTCTATTGGCTGAATTGTGATGATGAATACAGACGTTATAATGTAAACAGAAGATTCAGACAAAGCTATGTTTCCAAATCTACTTCTTACTTGAATTAAGACTACTAAAGAAAATTAAATAGAGTAGGAAGTAGCGGGTTACATAAATGAACTAAAAGAATAAAGAAATATGTTTTAGATTAGAATAGTCTTTCATCACAGTAATGGAAGTTGACTATAGTATTAACATCTTAAAAAAGGACATAGTTAGTTATAGCAATGTTAAAAACGGCAGGATATCCATTGGTGAAGAATGAAACGGTATATGTACTATAACTTATGAAAGAAACTGAAACGATGAGATTGTACAAATTGACTATTGATGAGAAGAAGTCAATTAGAATACATTTTTGGTGTTTGCCCGGAAACATCATGTATAAAGTCCTGTAGTCACCAAGAGAGTTTATCATTTGTACTATAGGCTTTCAAACGAAGATTTCGTTTACCTTATTGCAACTAGCTTGCTAATTTAAAAAACATACAATTATTTTTAATTACATGTTTAAACATAAGTTTTCCTTTACCATAATTATTTTTGACATAAACCCATATCATTGTATTCCATCTACATAGAATACAGAGGTTTTTAAAGTGAACAACAAAATTTATTGTAATAATAAACGTAATGTAATTTAGTTACGCGAAAACCGATACAGTTTCTCGAATTAAAACTGGTTCAATGTTTCATTTGAAATACCGTTGCTTTTGACCGATCAACCGTTTCTAAAATTACTTAGGTAACAAATTCTGACAGATGTCAAATTCTCTACAATCATTTTTGGTTTACACTGGATCGTATTTCTTTTAACATCATACATACATATACTCACGGCTATAATCCCTAAAAGGGGTAGCAAGAGTTCCAGAATTAGAAAAATCTTTATCCAGTTTTGAAAGTTGCGTGGGAAAAATAAAGATAAAAAACCATTTTAAAAAATAGGTTGTAGGCAATGGGTCTCCAACCGCATCACCCAAAAATCCCTTAAATCCCAATACCGTTAGTCGCCTCTTACGTGCACCCACCAGAAGAAATGGGGTAGTAATATTCTAAGCCGGACTACACAGCTATTTCTTTTAACATCATCTATATATTATATTTGACAGGACTTCGGTACTTTTGAATCATTGTATTGTAGGCTTTGAAGTATTGTCCAAGTTCCGGTGGGTGGGTGTCAGTTGACGGGGCTAAGTGTTCAAGGAGCTATAAAAGTTTGGAACCGATTGTTAGACGATGCGGTTTGAGGCCTGTCACCCATTGGTGAATATAATTATATTATTACAATTATGACATAAGTAAAAATATACTTTATTAGGACAAATATCTTTATGGAAAAATGCTCTGACTACCCTTTGGGTTGTGTGGTGTAGAAGAGGTCACAAGCTGATTAAAACTTAAAAAAAAACTTTGAGAATCGTGTGATATATTTTGCTTCAAAATCTTTTTCGGATTTTGTCATCCTTACCCTTCTTTTTGATCTTTGTTATACCATGTTTGTTCTCAGTAATAAGCAATATTATGTATCTATAAAGACTCAAAAGAAAATAAAAAATTGAAGCTTAATTTTCGGGTCCAGTGGTTTTCCCCGCCGCAAACAAAGAATTTATTTTTTAATTAACGAACAAAGGGACAAGACGTTGACGTTTGAGACAATAAAATTCATATTTCGAACGCATTTGACATGCGCACAAGAAACCATTATTCGAGTGTTCTAATTTCAAAATTCAAACAACGTAACGGACGCCATTTATCATTGCTGGAACGATGATTCAACTATAACATTTTGCGAGCATAATGACTGCGGATGTAAGAAGAAAATGATTGTGGGATTTATTCAAACGTAGGAAAATAAGAATATTCTCTGAAGTTCAATGAGGCACAAAAGTCTGAATTTATCAGAATAATATAATATTATCATTTAATAGAAATAATGAAAGGAGATAAAGCAAAAGAGTTATAAATAGATCAAAGTAGGTGACGATAGTTATAATTTTCTAGTACCTTTCTACTCGGAAAGTCGGAACGAAATGCGCAAAAATATTATACCTCAAAGTATACATTTCTAAAGTAATCAACGAATGAACGGTTTTAAGTCCTCGGTTTATATTTACAATAAAGAAACAGACCAATAAGCACAAAAAGTACCAAAATTATGGTTTTGAATCCTAATTCGAAAAAAACGCATACGTGAAATGGGTCATTGAGTATATCAGTTAAAACTGTGAAACCCACAAGCAAATGATTTATATCCAAATTGCCTAAGACAAAAATTCCTTTATGACAAAAAATTTTGAAATCCAAAAAGACTAATTCAATAATAATTAATCGTAATTTCTCCATACGGACTCCACAAATGCTTGCCTCGTGGATAGCTTAAATTGAAATAAAGAACAAGCAGGACCGCACAGGCCGTATTGAGGTCATCCTGTGTTGCTAGTACGAGCGACCTTTTAACTAGATATCGCGTGGTATAAAACAGCCATCTCTTTCGCACTCACTTAGCATCGTATTCCGTCATCTCATTCTAACCGATATTGTGACGATAAAACAGTGCTCGTGCGAGTCGTCCTGTGTTGCCAGAGCGAGGCGTACTTTGTTTATGGGTTCAAATGGCGATGTTTGGACCTTCTGTTCGGAAATGGGTACTATGGTGCTGGATCTTATTCTTAAAACGGTTAAGCGGTTGAACTTCTTTAATTTGTTGTTAATCTTGGAAGTTACATACATACATATAGTCAAGGCAAGGCCATAAATACCAAAAAGGGGTAACCAGAACTTTAGAGCTAGAAATTCCTCAGCCACATTTGGAAGTTGATACGACAAGATTGTAGAAAAAAAGTATTGTTGGTGATGGGTCTTCAACCGCAACGCTCAAAAATCCATTAAAAAGCCCCAATACCCTTGGTCGCCTCTTACGTAGAGCCACGGGAAGAAAAAGAGTAGTGCTATTTTAAGTCGACTCTACACAGCTATGAAGAAGCTATGTTGTTCTAAAACTACAAATTCAATTAAAGGTCAAACGCAGCTAGCTTGATTCCAATCATATCGAGAGAAAGCATTGCGTGATTTGATACAGATGTACTCGTAGTAGATATTCTCACGCTCCTAATCTGCCAAAGAGTTACGAGTATTGAAGTAGAAGTTTGTATAAAAAATGGCGACTAAGAATGAGACTTACGGAATAGTGTTCATTTTCTTTTCATTTAATTAGTCTACATTGCTATAGAGATTGCTTTCCTCGGACTGTGACCATTGTCAACACATACATACATATACTCACGGCCATATATCCCAAAAAGGGGTAGCCAGAGATTCACAGCTAGAAACTCTTCAGCCAAATTTGGAAGATGATGATGATTGTCCCCTACAAGATGGTAAAAATAAAGTATCGTTGGTGATGGGTCTCCAAGCGCATCGCCCAAAAACCACTTAAAAAAGCCGCCTACCCTTAGTAGCCTCTTACGACACCCATAGGTGATAGAGACATTAATAACACCGATGAACGATAGTGGATAGTGACATATTCCATAGTAAGAGGATGCATTATCAAATTTTCAAAACCCCATTCACCTAAATTTAGACGAAAGGGAATTCAAGATACGACACAGTTTAAACGAAAATTATTTCCAGTAGTTAAACTCACGAACATTTAAAAGTCCGTTTATCTCGTTTTGCCTACAACTTGAAAGGATAAAGGCGTGTTTATACGTTTATTTGTTCTAGTGAATGACGTACGTTTTAGTGTGAATTCTTAACTATTAGTTACGGTTTTCTGTAATGTTGAGTTGGCGAACTGGGACGGCAATTGTAGGCGGTTGGTAGGGTTGGCACCAAGGTTTATTTTAACCTTGGAAACAATCATTTACTTTGGTGCTTCGAAATTAGTGGTTTGGAATCACACTAAAGCCATTTTTTCGTGCGTTTCGTTTTGACTTAGGGGTTGGGGATTTTAAAGTGATTGTTATATGACGTGGCTGATGGTCATGACCCATCCTAAAAAAACTTTGTTTTAAAAAAAACACTCAACTTCAATCAATCCTTTAAGTCTTAAAAGAAACCTTTAATATTTTTTTCACAAACAAACAAATTACACACCGATAAGGAATAGTAATAATGACAACTTCAAATCGACGAATTAATGTCTCTATCATTCACCACGTAAAAAGCATACTATACTATTCCACGTCAAACATCTGGTATCTAATTTATCAACTAAAAGACTGGCTCAAAAATTTAACAGTCATTCTGACTTGACGCAAACTTACCCGGTCATTTGCGGTTAATGTGTAAGTGTGTGTGGTCACCCTTATTTTTGATATTTTGGGGTCTATGTTTATGTGTGCGTTTGGTAGGTGTGAAATCGCACTACACTTTTCATTAGCTGGGTATGCTTAGAATAGCACTAACCCAGTTTGTACAGCGCAAAGTTTTTTAGCGCCACATACCCAAACTCCACATCTCTTGATTCTTTTATTCAGCGCCCCCAAACTACTCTATTTTTCATTCAATTTATAATCATATTCACCTGAGACTGCCGTATAGAGCCGGCTAAGTATATCACGACTACATATCTCATATAATTTTTATGCGTCACAAAAGTCGGTTAAAGGATAGTGGGAGATGTAAGATGCAGCTAAACCAAATCCTAAGCCTTCTTTTGGCAAATATTTCTAAATAAGATGTTTAAGAGGACAGACTCTAAATGATTCTAACGCTCTGTCTTACTTTATGTGGGATTATAGTCGTGGTGATATTTCATGTTATAACGTAGATGAAAACATTTATCTGATTGAAAAGATAGATGAATGTTGACGTATCTGAGGAGGATAGGCGGGATGGTATAAAATGCCAATCAACAGCCCCTGCATATCGCAATGGAAACTAATGGCGTGAATATATATATCCAATAATAACTTGCAGTTGCCAACCCTAACAACCTACGTCCAGCGACTTCAAGGCGCCTTAGAATCGTAAAGAACACTTCATTTGTTACTACACTCATTTAAAACCTATTCTCAAGTGACAGTATTAGCATATATCTTTACGACTAAAGATATAGGCAGATAGGGGGCTGATAAAATAGCTAACACATATTAATTTTGCATTAATTGAAATGTCTTTTTGAAATCATCGACAAATAGTAAAGTTAATGAAAATGAAATTCATTCCAACCTATAATTACGACTACAAGTCTCAATAAAGGTTCTTGATTCCCTTCTTCAGAATTAGAAACCTTTCAGTGACTTTTCTTAGCTGAATCATTAATAAGCGATGTAGTGTCGGCTTAGAATAGCACTACCCCATTTCTCCCGGTGGGTGTACGTAAGAGGCGACTAACGGTATTGGGGCTTTTTAAGGGATTTTTGGGCGATGCGGTTAGAGACCCATCACCAACAACCTTTATTCTACCATCTTTTCCCCACTCAACTTCCAAAAGTGGCTGACAAATTTCTAATTTCTCAGCTCTGGCTACCCTTTTTATAGCCGTGAGTATATGTATGTATGTAATCATTAAAAGGTATTTCTACATGAAGGATGGTTGGTGATGGACGATTACTTAAAAAGTCAATAGTTGAGTGTCAAACAACAAGGTTAAAAATTCAATGTTTAACCTCAAAGGGAATCAAATTTGTGGCAATCTAACCTGATTAGCTAGACTCCTAACCATTGCTGCCTTATGTAAGTTTGAAATATCAAAAAACACATGAAAACTGCCTTACTGTGTAGTGTCAGCTTGGAATAGCACTACCCCATTTCTTCCGGTGGGTGTATGTAAGAGGCGACTAACGGTATTGGGGCTTTTAAGGGATTTTGGGCGATGCGGTTGGAGACCCATCACCAACAACCTTTGATTTACCATCTTTTCCCCACTCAACTTTCCAAACGTGGCTGAGGAATTTCGAATTCCTTAGCTCTGGCTACTCCTTCTAGGAATTTAAAGCCGTGAGTATATGTATGTAAAACTGCCTTACTAAAGCCTATGAGGCGAATATTGTAGAGTGTTAATATTTTTATCGCTCTGCTATACCAATTAGCTTTGAACTATATACGCTGCATGGTAAATTTGAAACGATGATTTAACATTACGACCACGTTTATTGTAAGGGGTATCCTAGGAACTATAACATTTTCATTACTGGTATTAATGCTCTATTAAAACGACACTTAAAGCATCAAACAATAAAATGCAGTAACCGTATGCGGATATAATTTCCAAAAAGAGAGTCAATATAAATACATATAGGTAATCACTCACGGCTATAAATCCCTAAAAGGGGTGGCTGGAGCTTCAGAATACGAAATTCCTCAGCCACTTTTGGAAGTTAAGTGTAGAAAAGAGTTTACAATAAAGGTGATTGGTCTCCAACCTTATCGCCCGACAATCACTTAAAAAGCCCCAATAACCTTAGTTACCTCTGACGAACACCCTCGGGCAGTAAAAGGGTAGTGCTATTCTAAGCCGACACTACACAGCTTACCAGTCAATATTTGACCAACAACTGGTTTTTACATTTTAATCGTAAGGAAATATCAAAAAAATTTCAAGATTCAGATTGAGGGTAGAACATAAATTACATGGCAAACCAACATCGTCATTAGTAAGGTGTGATAAAAAATGGCTCAGCCCTAAAATAAGCTTTCGAAACCCCGTAATATTAACACTTAACATTTTTATAAAGTAATAGGTACATTCCTGTTATATACGTTATCAAATGACTGTGATATTAATCAATAGGCCTCCCCTATGTTAGCTCTTCATGCTGACGCAATTGTAGGGTGACACTTCGTTCAATGTAGGTTAGACTGTTTTAATAGTATACGAGTTCACTTATGCGAGGTCTTTTTTTCTGTTCTTCTTATAAATAATGATTTGCTCTTTAAATATATACTACGATGATATGTGATGATTAATAGATATGAGCAAGATTGCTTCCCACAACTTCTTCATTCTGCAATACTTATATACTGTCGTCATCTATTCTATACATTACAGGCTACATTAAATCTATAATAGAGGTGCATTGCTTACCCGTACAATTAAATTAAGACTAACAGTTAACCATCGTATCGTTTTAACAATACATATTTATTTCAGACCAATTTAGACCATACAGTATAAATATAAATTTTAAATCAAAATAAATCTTATCTATGTTAGTAAACTAGTATTAAGTTAAATTGATACTGTTTAAAGTAAGTGTTGTATTTTTTAATAAGTGTTTGAAGTATAAAATTTTGTTCTTATATCATAAAGAATAACTTTAGGGGAGGTCTATGTCCAGCAGTGGACGTCTATTGGTTGGATGATGATGATGATCATAAAGGAAATATCCAATTCATAAAGTAGCTAATATCTAATTCTGCCGTCTACAAAGTTACTGTTCGGTTTGTCTTATTTTTTTTTAACAAAGTAACGTATAGCATATTCATCTATCGGTATGCATAAGTTATTTATTTATCTGTTAACAAAATGCCATCGCAACGCTTTGAAGTAAATCTATTACCATTGGTACACTTTGTAGTTTATGGCGCACTGAACCGTGAAATCTAATCATTACTTCTGGCACAAAATAAACCACAGCATTAAATAACAATATTGTTAAAAATAAAATGTAAGTAGATAGAAAAATTTAATAGAGCTGTGCCATTATTTCCGAGCTATAAAGTGGGTGGTTTCAAAATTTTATTTTCCACGAAACTCCCGTTTCCGTCAGATTTTATGGACACCCTATAAAAATGTAATTTAACACGTGACACGAGATGGCACTGAAATGGGGCTATATTTCTATGATATTAGAATTTTGTGGTGTTTAATGAATATTCTGCTGCGTATTGTCGGCTTAGAATAGCACTACCCCATTTATTCCGGTAGGTGTACGTAAAAGGCGACTAGAACGTAAAGGTGGTATTGGGGTTTTTGAGGGATTTTGGGCGATGCGGTTGGAGACCCATCACCAAAAACCTTTGTTTCACCATCTCTTTCCCACGCAACTTCCAAGAGTGGCTGAGAAATTTTTAATTCCGTACCTCTGGCTACCCCTTCAAGTGATTTATAGCCGTGAGTGTATGTATGTAATGAATATTATATAGGTCGCAGCTGAAATCTATAGCCTTTTACTCACGCCATTAGTTCTCATTGGTGTAGACAGAGACTAAACTAGTGCTTTAGTGTCTTTTTTTAGAGAGTTGACACTATTGCTTGCTATGCTTATTTCTAGATGCACTGCATGCAGTGTGTTAAAGCGTCAGTAATGCATTAGAATAGTGCATATAAAGTGTCCGCATCCCAACGTTTATTTAGGCATTTTAAATATAGAACTATACTAGCGTTTTAGGTAGTCCTTTATTTATTCGAGAGCTCATGAAATATTTATGTTAAATTGCATGAATAAAAGCTAATAAACAATAGTGTTATATGCTCACGCTATTCGTTTTCATTGGGGTAAACCAGGATCGAAGAAAGATCGATCGCAACTTTGTACGATTCTGGCCTGAAAAACTTCTCTTGATTCATTTACATCCATCAATATTTTCAAACATGCTCTTTTATTTTCCATACTACGGCTGCCTGCCTTTCTGAGCACATTTTCAATTTGATCTAAATATTTCATCTACTGCCACAACCATCCACATAGGCTTTTTATTTTTTTTCTCTAATTCAATATCAACCATCCTATCTATGTGCCCAAACAATTAATTTCTTTTAATATTAAAGGAGACCATTCAATAATTCAGTAATAAACGGCACAAATCTTGCCTAAACAATTAATTTTAATTTCTGTCTCAATCTTTAACAATTCTGTTTATATCTTAAATCGATCCAAACAAAGCCCTAAGGTTTAAAATTTTAAAGAACTGAGTAAAGTAGGTTATACAACCTGTGGAACGGGTCAATAGGTCCTACTCGTGCACTGACATTTACTTAAAGCTTTTTAGCCAGGAATATAAATCCATAAAACGGAAAATGATCTCGAAAGTCTCATTGTGTTTTATCTGATGGAGGCCAAGCACTGTCTAAACTAACAATGGTTCTGTTAAGTATCATAATTGGTGTTTTTTGCTATGGTATATAAGCACAAATATACCCTATCTTATTTCGAGGGTGTCGTAGGACAAGTAAGGGTACTGCGGTGACTAAGGGTACTGCGGTGACTAAGGGTAGTGTGGCCTTTGTAGTCGTTGTCAGGGGATTTTGTTGGCAACTTTAGTACAAAATACAAACTCAAAGTTCACGCCATATATTACCCGGTATTTTAGATTTTATTTAGGCCGTTCAAGTACATCAATCTTGTGTGGTATTCGATTTTGGGACTCGAATTGTGATCCGAATGCTCCAATCAATTCTCGATTCTAATCCTCGACATTTGTCAAGTTGGAGTACATAAATTGGCTTCTGTTTCGATGTATCCAATACTGTTCGTTATTGCTAAAAATAAAAACAACGTTATTTTGAAAATATTGAAATATAAACTTTAATAGCACGATGTAAAGACTATTTTTGTTTGTGATAGTGCACGAAATGAATTCAATCTTCCGACTTTGGTTAAACTATTATTTTTATCGAAAAATATAACCAAGTCAAATGTTTTTAGTAAATAAACAGGATTAATTTGAAAAAGAACGATTTTAATCGTACGAAAAATAATTCATTTAAAATTCATAATTTCTGAATTATATTTTCTACTAAATAGTGGAATACAATGACAGAAAAGATAAATGATCATGACATACTCATCGCGAAATCATAGTTTAAAGAAAATACCCATGAATAAAAAAATCTTAAACGCACGTCTAATCTATAAGTACGTATTAGTAATATCCAGAGTATGGTTTTCAACACTATACTGAGAAACTTTTGAAAGTTTGGCGATGGTCTTTTAGGATATTTAATAATAAAGATTCAACTAAACCGTTTACAATGTATTTATAAAGCTAGTATGCTGAGCCAATAGTACCGTGTGTTATGAAACTTTATAAAACTACGAAGCCCATGGAAGTATTATTTAAACAGGAACGCGCTCTGGCGACCTAAAGTGTCCTGAAAAAGGATGGCTAACTAGCTAACTGTGTCTCGTTTTAAGTAGGGTGACCATCTGTTGGTGTTTTAATAAGAGTTCCTCTAAAGGATACAAAAACACTTATATTTTCATATTTTAAATGTTTTTGTTCATGAAAACCTCATGTGGGGACCTGATGCACTCGCAGCCTTTGACACGGTAGCTCAATTGGCAGAGCGACGGGGGCGTATACCCGAGGTCGCGGGTTCGATCCCCACCTGTGTCGATATTTTTCTTTCCTTTATTTATTAGTTATATTTACATACATACATAATAAAAAAATATATTAAAAAAACACTTATATTTACATATATACATTGTTTTTGGTAAATCAACGTGTTTTTTATACATATTTATTCTTAATTAATAGATTATAAAAGAATGGGTAGCCAGCGCTTGAGAATTAAAATTTCCTCAGCCACTTTTTGAGCAAAACCAAATTCAAATCGTTTAATGCATTCATGTGGTAAAGTTCGAGATGATACAGGTTAATTTATTTATTGTTCCATAACATGAACCCATATTTATCACTATATTTTCTTAATTAAATGATGAAAGCTCCAAAACACTCAAACAGATGATAAATTGTGGACACCACATTTATCTTGTTTCGATGGGGATACCCGTGACAAATATTAATATCCCTTTTGCCAAACTTAACCAATTATTTATCTCCAAATCGATAGGCGACAATAATAATTAAAATAAAATACAAAAAAGGAACAGTTTATAACCTGCTTTTTATAAAATACTCCCTATAAATAAGTTTAATTTGTTTTTCTTTGAACTTAATCTCGACTGGCAACCGTGCGAGCGGGACACACTTCTCTCTCACACGGCTCTCGTTCTAGGACGTTTCTCTGCTTGACAGTCTTTAAAAGATAATTAACTTTATTGCATGGTAATAAATTGCATTTTTGTTTACCATATTTTTGTGAGTACTCTCTCCTGTTTAGTTAGGGCCAGCGCTGACTGCCGGCATGGCATGGCAAAGGATTTCGGTACAGATATAGCATTTTTAATCTTATTACCATGAGTATAGAATTCATTTTACTTCATTTTGACACAACGATGCCGACGTTCTGTCCTACCGCGGTCTCCCTCGGCATCGTTGTGTCAAAATGAATTATATACGCATGGTAATAAGATTAAAAATGCTATATCTGTACCGAAATCCTTTGCCATGCCATGCCGGCAGTCAGCGCCGGCCCTTAGTAGCTTCATGACGAAGCCTTTTACATTTGACACCTGAATTCCTAATCAGGAAACAATAAATGCAACTCATGAAATAACAAAACGTACTGAACTCCAAATGCCACACAGGTGTTAAAAAATGCTTTGGCAGACTGAATTATTAAATTATTGCGCAATATATACCCACGTAGTAAACGTCAGAGATTTTATGTTCTCGGAATAGAATTTGATGCCTCGATCTGTGTGCGGTGACTCAGTTTTCTCTAAGCCACTGTTTTGGTATCAAATATTAGATTTATTACTTCAATGATTTATTTAAATAGTTTTTTTTTTTTAAAAAAGGTCGTAAATGCACATAAATTAAGTTTTGGAGATTAATTACCCCGTAAGACATTCTAGGATAACATACATACATATACTCACGGCTATGAATCCCTAGAAGGGTTTGCCAGAGCATTGGAATAAGAAATTCCTCAGCAACTTTTGGAAGTTGATTGATAAAATATTGTAATGTAAAGGTTTTCGGTAACCGCCTTCCCCAAAAACCACTTTAAAAAGCCCCATAACCTTAGTCGCCTCTTACGACATTGGTGGGTACAAAGGGGTAGTGACATTCTAAGCCAGCACTACACGGAAATCAATTTTTACTACGAAGATATGTGATTAATGTTTAATATTAGTAAAGCACACAATTGGTTGATTCTCCAGTAGGTACTGGCTATCTTTTTTGGGATTTTTTAACTGTAAGTTTAAGTAGGTTTATATGAAAATACATACATACATACATATACTAACGGCTATAAATCCCTAGAAGGGGTAGCCAGAGCTAAGGAATTAGAAATTCCTCAGCCACTTTTGGAAAGTTGATTGGGGAAAAGATGGTGAAATAAACGTGTAGTATACTTAATTCACCTGAGTTAATTCACCTAGGTGAATTACATATACTATTCATAAATTTTATTCACCTAGGTGCATTAAGTATACAATATTATATATTATAATAGACAAGACATATCGTGGAATCATATACCTTATTTGGACTTGCAAAATTTTCGCGTGGTTAAAATCATCAAGAGGTAAAAACACTTAGATTATTTATGCAAAATGTTGCTAATTTTAATCAAAATTCTTATTACTAGGCAAGTACTAGGAGTTCATAGGATCATAAGAAATATCCCTAACGCAGGCTCACGTTGTAAGGTATGTGATGTGATTGTGATTCATAATGTTAACAAAATTTCATAGAAAAAGCGAAGTGAGTAATTTACATACATTGGGGTAGGCAGAGACTATTGATCGCCACTTTGTACGATCCTGGCAAATATCTCTAGCTTCGTTTACATTCATCAATCTTTTCATACATTCTGATATTCTTCATACTTCGGACGCCGGCCTTTTTGAGCACACTCTCTATTTGGTCCAGGTGTGTCCTCCGTGATCGTCCTCTACTCACATTACCTTCCACATTGGCTCCAAGTGAGTTATTTGTTAAATAAAAAAAACCATACCGTAACACAATCGTTTTCTAGAATTGAAAAATTATATTATAAATGAAATTATTTAACGAACCATCTCTAAAAAATGACCCACTGTTATTTGGCCATCTAAAAGGCGTAACTGATATTCGCAAATTATCTTGTCATTAATTTTCACACTTCAAATTCAACATAACATAACATAAACATAAACGTTCACGCCGGATATCCCCGAAGGGGTTGGCAGAGGTACTAATACTTCTGAACATCACGTGACTTTGTCACCTGGTGTTCAGAGTACCCACGTTTTGCATGGACAGTGTACTCACGTGATAGGGGGCAGGCCTATCGCCGTTTTGTACGAATACACTGTCACATGACTAAGTACAACTCAGCCATGTGGGTTTCCTCACGATGTTTTCCCTCACCGTTAACAACCATGATAAATTAACCACACACATGTCTTTAGAAAAGACAAATTGGTGTAGGCCCGACCCAGGATTTGAACACTAGTCGTTTGCACGATAACCGAGTGTTCTACCCACTGGGCTATCACGGTTGCAATTCAAGTGCCAAGAAATTTATTTATAAAAGTTTAAATATCATTGGGTGAATAAAGTTTACTATAAGTGCATTTAAAGCACCTAGGTGAATTAGGTGAATAAAGTTTATTTCTTGTATACTTAATGCACCTAGGTGAATAAAATTTATGAATAGTATATGTAATTCACCTAGGTGAATTAACTCAGGTGAATTAAGTATACTACACGGAAATAAAGGTTGTTGGTGATTGATGGGTCTCCAACCGCATCGCCCAAAAATCCCTTAAAAGCCCCAATACCGTTAGTCGCCTCTTACGTACACCCACCGGAAGAAATGGGGTAGTGCTATTCTAAGCCGACACTACACAGCACTATATGAAAATATGAAGGCTTATCTTTTCTTTTTATCATTGCAGATGAGAGGCGCCAGCACAGACGAAAGATAAGTAATAAGTATTCATTATATCATAAATAACATGATTGCATGGTCACCCACGCATTTATTATGGAATTTGTTGTGTAGGTTGTAACGTTACGTGTCTTAAGTCTTAATCCCCTTATGGAAATAAAACCTAAGACACGAAACGCGGAGAGCAAGGAGACTAATAAAACAAGAAAGAAGTTACACCAGTCTATTAAAAATTAGATGTACACAATACAAAAATATTACAAGAAGGAATTATATAAAATAAATATAACTAAATAACGATACTGATGCGATTCCAAACTTCCACGTTCTGGCTAGAGCAAAGGTAATCTAATTAAAGTATTAATTATTATTAATTATTATTAATTATTATTATTAATTATTATTATACATTAATCTAATTAATTAATGTATTAGTAATCTCCAAAACCAGTAGTATAGCCGGCGAAATCAAAGGTCCAGATATCAATCTTTGATGATTTTTAGTCCACAAGCCAATAAGACCAAATGATTGGTCACTTCGGAATACCACTCTGACTGGTTTAACAAATTCTGCCAGGGTATAAAATTATATATATTATTCTTAGGTGTTTTTAAGCAAAAGGACACCAAGTAGTAAAGGTTGTTCAATATAACAACGGTAGTAGTAGCTATCCGAAAAAATCTTCAGTAAGATATACTTTTTAAGGATCTCTTGTAGAATGATAAATCCGTTCTTCCTCCATAAAAAAACATCTTGACAATCAATAAAAAATCCCAATAGACAATAAAACCTAAAAGAAGGATTTTTTTAAAAAGAGTTTCAGTTAACATAAAAAGATGAAAACAGATAAATTTGAATAAGTAAAATGTCCTAGCCTTACATTAAAAATAAAAATAAATGCCTGCGCTATCATTTTACACACCAAAAATGAATTAAAATTATATCATTTAACATATTTTAAAACTATCTAACCTTCGTACACAAACACATTGAAAATTGATCACTAAAGAAAAGTTTAAGATAAAATAAAATTTGACAACTCTCAGCTCCGTCGTTGCCATAACAACAACAAAATAAAAACAATAACATAAACCAGAGAAATAAAAATATTATCGACAAATCGCAGAAAAATAATAAAAAGGAACTAAACAATGATATATAACCGCAGGAGACTAACATAAAAGGAAATAAATAATAATAAAACGGATTAACAATATTTACAGGTAAGGTTTTATATATTACAAGGTTCACCATGCATGTGTAGAAAGAGGTTGATTTTTACTTGATTTAATAGAAAGGGAAATAATGTTAATATAAATGCAAGGTTTATTGAAGGGTAGAAAAATCATTTCAACTATCAGAATTATTAATAAAGTTGTAAGAAGATGTATAGGATCATTAGAAGTATATGTAAAAACATTATGAGTAGAAATAATATTTTGACTAAAACTTATACAACTAAACAGATAAAAATAAACAAGGTTTTGCTTTAATATTTTTCATCATATACATGTCGAAAAGTAATAAGAGCAATTACCTCCTTGGTCTAAAAGTAAAAAGCTCGGCTCAAAACCTGGAGGTCTTGGGTAGGATCCCCGGAGAGGTAACTCTCAAATATAAACTTTAGGATTTAGACTTAGAAAATGGAGTGGACTGGCCATATTACCTTATGTGTTGAGCCTTTTTGTGGCGACATTTGTCTGGAAGAATTAAAATTAGTCTTATTATACCCCTATAAAAATTTCTAATAAAATATGAGCAAAATAATTTAAAGTTTTTTTATTCAAAAGCTTCCATATTATGTTATAGTGAATCCAATACAATTTTCTCTCATGTATTTGGAAACGCCACTTTTAAAATCCTAACTATATAATGATTCACTAATTACAAGTAATATATTATGTATCATTTTAAAACTTAGTTAAGTTTCTACTGGATATTTATAAGAATTAATATTAAGCTTTTATAAGTCATGTGAAAGTAATGTTAATTACAACGGCGTTAAGGTTTTACGGGTTTTAAATGAAAAGGCTTTGCAAGATTAATAGCTTCAAAAATATTTCTAAAGCAAAATCAACGCTTATTTTAATTGTAAAAAATGTGCGAGTATTTTATGCTAATAACCAGATGCTAAAAATCGGAACTTTGTATACATCATTAAGTGGCCCGGTGTTATTATAAATTGGCAGGTGAAAACCCTTCCTTGGCTGTTTTTTTTAATTATCAAGTGTCTGTTCGAGAAAGGGTCACAACAACCTTTGAAAGCTCGCTAATATTTCTGAGATACATACTACACTTGTCACTAAATCCCTAACTAAGGTAAAAAGATTTTTAGGACTCAAAATTAATGAACCATTTTTGGAAGCTGAGTGGAAAATAGCTTGTAAAATAAAATCATGATTTTGAAAAACGGTGCACAAAATATTTATCGAAGAGCAACTTGATTACTAACTCCATGAAATGAATCACTGAGTCATTTGTAAGTGATTCATTTCATGGAGACCACCACTTTGTGAATCCCTCAAGATTATGAATTTTTATTCAGCAATTTTCCTGTTTATCATACATACATATACTCACGACTATAAATCCCATGAAGGGGTAGCCAGAGCTAGGGAATTAGAAATTCCTCAGCCACTTTTGGAAGTTGCGTGGGAAAAAGATGGTGAAATAGAGGTTTTTGGTGATGGGTCTCCAACCGCATCGCCCAAAAATCCCTTAAAAGCCCTAATACCGTTAGTCGCCTCTTACGTACACCCACCGGAAGAAATGGGGTAGTGCTATTCTAAGCCGACACTACACAGCAAAAGACTTAAAATGGAAATTTTATAGTTAATTCACCTTACAAACTTCAGCTTATGCGCGCTCTCATACAAATATATGCTCACGCCATTAGTTTATATTAACGTAGGCAGAGACTACCGATCGCCACTTTGTACGATCCTGGCAAACCTCTCAAGCTTCATGTAAATTAATCAATCTTTTCACACATGTACTTTTATTTTTTAAACCCGCGCTCTCATGCAAAACTGAAGTGTTCAAACTACATGCATAAATACATACATATACTCACGGCTATAAATCCCTAGAAGGGGTAGCCAGAGCTAACGAATTAGAAATTCCTCAGCCACTTTTGGAAGTTGCGTCGGGCAAAGATGGTAAAATAAAGGTTGTTGGTGATGGGTATCCAACCGCATCGCCCAAAAATCCCTTAAAAAGCCCCAATACCGTTAGTCGCCTCTTACGTACACCCACCGGAAGAAAAGGGGTAGTGCTATTCTAAGCCGACACTACACAGCAAAAGTGTTCAAACTATAGCTCATAATAATTATATTGTATACATTTTTTGAGCACTGTGTCGATTCGATAGATCTGCTAAACTATCAGACTAATCCATGCGTTTGAAGTAACGTGAATTCGACTACATCGAACTTACGATTATATTAGACCTCCGGGCTAGTTGGCAGAATTAGAGTTTTATTCTAGTCGGTTACATAATCATAGTTAAGCAAGATGGTGAATCATACATAATCCTACATTGTAAATCGTTGATAAAGGACGCTTTGTACAAATATAATGGAGCTTAATGTGTGTTCAGTGATAAAACTGTTGGCCAGTGTTGTAACTTTAAATTAGTTTTGCTTCATGAATCGGAAGCGGTTTTATATACACAACTTAAAGTATACTCACGGCTTTCAATTCAAAAAGGGGTAGCCAGAGCTTCGGAATTAGAACTTTTGGAAGATGTGTTCGCTTAGAATAGCACTCCCCATGGGTGACCATGGGTGTTCGTAAGGGGTGACTCAGGGTTTTGGGGCCTTTTTAAGTGATTTTTGGGCTATGCGGTTGGAGACCAGTCACCGAGCACCCTAACTTTACTTCTATCTTTTCCTCACGCAACTTCTAAAAGTGGCTGTAGCTCTTTTACCGCTTTTAGGGATTAATAGCCGTGAATATATATGTATGTTTTGGAAGTTAGTTGAGGACAAGATGGTAAATCTTAAGGATGATTAGTGATGGGATTATAGTAACATCATTTAATTAGCCTCAAAATGTTTATATATAAAAATATAAGCAAATGCTTAAACTCAACACAGGAAGTTTCAATCTAATTTTTTTTCATTTGCGTCGACCCATATATCGCTCTGTGTGAGGGTAGGTATGTCACGCGAGAAGTGAGAAACTGTCAGATTATTCGAACTAAATTGTCCTACCCATACCCTTAGTCGCCTCTTACGACACCCGTGAGTAAAAAGGGGCGGTGACATTCTAAACGTCACAAAATGTTCACTAACTGAGGAACCCATTTGATATGGTTGTTAAATTAATAAATTTCTTCAAAGAGGGGTATTTCATAGTTTTACTGCTTACACTTTTAATGCAACGTGATAATATGTAAAACAGATTTACAAACGCACAGACGTCGACAAAGGCAAACATTGTAATCTTTGAAATGCTTATCATATCTATGTACCGCGGGTCAGCTTAATTGGTTACCGATAAACTTTCATATGAAGATTCTATACACTTATTGACCAAGTCACTTCTGCGTTTGACCTTTGGACGTATTTCCAAGACATCCACTCAAACAAAGCCTCCTTTCATTATGATTTCTTTGGAGGATAACCATTGATACGCTTTCGATGTAAAATGGATCTTATGGAGATTAGATTAAAGTTGAAATTGGTAGTTGATGTAATGTAACACGTGCGTTCAAAAACTGTCCTAGTTTTCTTTCGGAAACCGTATGCAAATCTTCTTTGTTGTCTGTTGTGAGATACTTTTTGGAATAACGGTGTTTCGGAACGTGTGCTTTATAACATTAGTGTTTTTATTTCGATGGATTGATATGCATTTGTTAAAATAAACGTGAGCATATGTATGTATGTATATAAAAATGAAGTTGTTATTCTATATGTACGCTAAAGTTATGAGACAAAAAATAGCTACATAGCTAGTACGAGCGACATTTTCAACTACATATCGTCTGGTATAAAACAGCCATCTCCTTCGCACTTACTTAGTATAGTATACTGTCATCTCATTTTAACCGATATCATGGCGATAAAATAGCGCTCGTGCTAGGTCTTCTGTCGATGATAATTCTGAACAAAGACCCAGGAACATGTGGTAATATTCATGTTTGACATGATCTTCTGTCAACGAAATCACGTGATGATGTCACGGGAATAATTAAAGTGCCGTAATTGTGGCGTCATGACCGAAAACGAACGAACAGACAAAGCGACCGAAATGTAGGACGAAACGTGAGAGTTGGGAAAAGGTGTATTCCTAAATGATCATAAAAAAACGGTAAATTGGATATCTTCGGCTTCAATCTAGCAAAGCGGAAATTAAGGGATTGATTATTTTGAGATACATATATACATCACGGCTATAAATCCCTAAAATGTGTAGCCAGAGCTTCAAAATCAGAATATTCATCAGCTACTTTTGGAAGTTACGTGAGGAAAAGATTGTAAAATAAATGATTGTGGTGATGGGTCTCCATTTGCATCGATCGCCCAAAAATCACTTAAAAAGCCCTGATATCCTTTCGCCTTACGATCACCTATGAAAAGATACGGATTAGTGCTATTCTAAGCTGACACTGCACCGAAAATTATTAAAATAATTATTAATTAATTTGAGACAGTCAAAATACTTTTGACATTTGAGTAGTGAAAGCTATTTGCATACAATTATTCACTCTATGCTATTTGTAATAATAAAATAAATAATATAAAGGCACCGCCTATTGCAATGGCATCGAAAAACATAAAAACTTATAAAATATATTCATAATAAACTATTAACATTATTAAAATACAACTAATTCTAACATATACGTAATTTAATTTCTTCACTTGTAGCAAATTATGTTTAATGCTACTATTGTGAATTCATTCAGAGTACACCAAAACAAGTCTACATCCTCAGCAATTAAATTTAATGATCTAAGTTCTAATAGGAAAAGTATCATTTGTTAGAATAAGCAATTGTTTTACCAATAACACTAATAAATAGTTAAATCTATTTTAGTTTCCTGTAGGTATACCTCTACATTTACATCCTACTTACCTCCACTACCATGCCACCGAAAAAAAAAAGATTTTTTTTAAAAAAAATGCATACACTAGGAAGTGCCTGTGCCATCACTAACCAAGTAACCTGACCTCTCCCGCTTCTTTGTTTCGAACTAGACCACTCTTGTTAGCGAAGTTCAAGTATTTTTTGACGGATTAAACTTACCGTTAACTTGGCTTATGCTCCAACTTAAACTTATATCACTTGATAACATTAGTAAAACTTGCTTCTTAACGGGGGTAGGCAGATTGATTATCTTGTCATTTTTATCATATTTCAATAGCAGTTGGTATCGGATTAGTATATCACAACCTTATCTCTTTCCTGTAATATAAGACTTCTTGAAGAAAGGCTTTTGAGCGTTATGGTTAAAAAACCAATATTATGGGTATATATAGAAAATAGCAAGCGTTATATATATTGCCCTATAAATAGTGTGTAATATTTTGCGTGTGTGTGTATTTTGCTGCCTAGTGTCGGCTTTTAGTAGTACTACCCCATTTCTTCTGGTAGGTGTACGTAAGAGGCGACTAATGGTATTGGGCTTTTAAGGGATTTTTGAGCGATGCGGTTGGAGAACATCACTAAAATCCTTTATTTTATAACCTTTCCCCACTTCCGAAAGTGGCTGAACCGAAGAATTTCATATTTTGAAGCTCTGGCTCTGGAATTTCAGGCTATATTTATTTCAAAATTTCAGAACGTTAACTAGTTGATCATTTCCATAAAGATAACTTACAAATTTGACGTAAATTTTGTAACATCGACGTGATAGCTCAATGGGTAGAACACCGGTTAACGTTTCAAATCCCGGGGCGGGCCTACACCAATTTGTCTTTTCTAAAGACATTTGTGTGGTTAATTTATCATGGATGTTAACAGTGAGGAAAAACATCGTGATGAAACCCACATAACTGAGTCGTACTTAGTCATGTGACAGTGTATTCGTACAAAACGGCCATAGGCCTGCCCCCTATCACGTGAGTACACTGTCTATGCAAAACGTGGGTACTCTGAACTACAGGTGACAAAGTCACGTGATGTTCAGCAGTATTAGTACCTCTGCCATCCCCTTCGGGGATATTCGGCGTGAACGTTTATGTTATGTTATGTTATGTTATATTATAAAAGATTATGAAATGTACTATGTCAGATTTAAAATAGAAAAATAAATAACACGAGAGCAAACCTGAAATAAAATAGCAATCTTCCAAAACCAGTGCAAATGTACATTTAGTCTTCTGCTTAGTTTAATATATACATACATATACTCACGGCTATAAATCCCTAGAAGGGGTAGCCAGAGCTGAGAAAATAGAAATTCCTCAGCCACTTTTGGAAAGTTGAGTTGGGAAAAGATGATGAGATAAAGGTGATGGGTCCGCATTGCCCAAAAATTATTTAATAGCCTCAAAAACCGTTAGTCGCCTCTTACGTACACCCACCGGAAGAAATGGGGTAGTGCTATTCTAAGTCGACACTACACAGCAATAAATCAGCACTTGGTTTTATATTATGTCATTTTTAACCCTGTAAGCTATGAGTAAACTTACATAATGAGTTCTCATTTACACATAAACATTCAATATTTAAAATGGCCATCAAGTCACTGTCCCAATTGCTGGTCTACAGTTTACTACATATATGCCTGAAACAAAATACATTTAATAACTCTGTTACGGCACGTGCAAAACTAATTTGAGGCTGTTTCATGCAAATATTCACAAATTTACTAAATGTCTTTCTGATTAACTGCCTCTGTGTTGCAATGGTGGAGTGTTTGACTCACGAGCCGGAGATATCAGATTCTATTCCCGGGAGTAACCCCATAATTAAAATTAGCGAGATTTAACACGGTCTGGTAGGATATTGCCAAATTATCTGATAATCCCACAATAAAGACAAATTTCTAATTCTGATGCTCTATATACCCCTTTTTGAGGTTTCTAGCCAAGGCAATAACTAAAAGTTGGCAGGTTCTCTTTTAATTTTGGAAAGTAAAGTTGAGGCTCTGTACACACCTGACCATTTACAAATACATAGATAGATTACCAAGAATCACCTAGAATATAAATAAACCACAAAGAACTATTTAGATCAAGTTATATCTAAGCAGGGTTGGCACTAAGGGCCACACCTAGCTGCACCCCTACATTAAGGGCGATAAACGTTGTCTGTTTTCCGACATTAAGGTGCGGCCCTATGCTATAGTGACTGTGCGAAACCGAAGGCGGGGCGGTTATAAAAACGTTGCGTCAAATGAAGAAGGTGAAAAGTTCTTTCAATGGAAGAACGTCGAACAATTTCGTTTTCATAAAATATTTGCGTATATTAATTGGAAAAGTGATAGAGTTGGACATAACAGTGGATTTCCAAATGTTGTAATAAATCGCTTTGCAATAAAAAATGTATGATCAAAAATGAGAAATGATCTTAATGAACAAGTGAATAAGATATATAAAAGAATAAAATAGAATAGAAATCCAAGATAGAAAATAAAATCCTAGAAAATTTAGTTAAAATTTAGGTTAATTTTATCAGGATGTTACCAATCTTTTAAGTCACTCTGAAAAATAACTAAATCAACTAAAACGATGAGAGATAAGCAATATTTAATTTGCTTATACAGTGTAATAATAAATTATGTTGTTTTAGTACAGTACAGTATTTTTGGGACTACCACCATAAACTGATACAATAAAGCAGTAAAACGAACCGCGTAAGGAGTGTTAGCACCCTAAACAAACGTTAGCGTAGTCACATAACAATGATTGTTTTATACGTCCATAAATAGTATAATGGACATCAAAAAGATATTGAGCGAATAAATTTAATTACTCGGTCGTTAAAATCTACACCGGGTCATCAGGGGGTTTATTAGGAATAGGATGTATTTCTATAAAGTCAGTATCTAACGAAATAAAATTTATTTTATAGTATAAAAAAATACATACTTACATTATACTCACGGTCATAAAAACCAAAAAAGGGTAGCCAGAGCGTCAGAGCTAGAAACTCCACAGCCACATTTGAAAGTTAAAAGTGGAGAAGTTATTAGACATGAAGTATCGTTGGTGATGGGTCTCCAACCGCATCGCACAAAAACTCCTTAAAAAAAGCCTCATACCCTTAGTCACCTTTTACGACAACCGTTGGTAGAAAGGGGTAGTGACATTCTAAGCCGGCACTACGCAGCAAAAAATATATAAAGTTCTTTACACTTACTGACATATAGACAACCTATCTTCTTTATAATTCAACTGAATGTTCACGCCAGCGTAAATCCTATGAGCACAACGAAATTTATTTTCTCACTTGATGTGCAGAGTTTCCACATTTTGCTAAAGAGCTTATTCCATTTGTCTGAATTCAAACGTCTGAACGCGCGTGCGTTAAGCTGGCGTACCATGAAGCTGTATCAAGCTGGTTACTATGTCAAAAAACTCTGCCTAAATAGTGAAAACGTACACAGTGAAAATGGTGTTTATTTCCTAAACTAAAGAGGCACTATTTTTTTAAGTTTTACACTAATTAGGCACTATTTAGGCAGAGTTTTTTGACATAGTAACCAGCTCGATACAGCTTCATGGTACGCCAGCTTAACGCACGCGATTTCAGACGTCTGAATTCAGACAAATGGAATAAGCTCTTAAGACTTTGCATCTACGTACTCGTATCAATTCATTGCAGATTCATTATAATTATGTGTAATGTCGGCTCGGAATAATTCTTATTACTTCTAGTGGTAGGTGTATAAGGCGACTAAAGAGCTTATTCTATTACACTTTGTCGTTTCTGAATTCAGACGTCCTTCGAAGTTACTGCCGCAGGCGCTTGTTGTTCCACTACACAAATTTGTCTACTTTTCAGAAGCCTAGCGTTCTGAACGTTATTCCACTAGTCTGAATTCAGATTCTGTGGCTTTCAGACGTCTTCATTCAGACAAATGGAATAAGCTCTTAAGGGTTGACGGTTTTTTAGCGGCTGTTGGGCGTCGGGTCTCCGTCACCAACAATACTTTATTTTAACCATCTTCTCCCCAAACTACTTCCGAAATTGGCTTCTGAGTTTTTAATTCTATAGCTCTGGTTACTCTCTCTTAGGATTTATACCCACCAATGTTTTCCTTATTACTTACTTACTTATACTCACGCCCATTATTCCCATTGGGGTAGGCAGAGACTATCGATCGCCACTTAGTACGATCTTGACAAACCTTATTAAAGCCCCGAAAATGTCTGCGGAACTTCTAATTTAAAGCTCTGGCTACCCCTTGAGATTTATAGTCGTAAGAATAGGTAATTATTCTGTTTTATTTATTAGCTGTGTAGTGCCGGCTTAGAATAACACTACCCCATTTCTACCCGTGGGTGATCGTAAGAGGCGACTAAGGGTATAGGGACTTTTTAAGTGATTTTTGGGCGATGTGGTTGGAGACCCGTCACCAAAAACATTTATTATTACCATCTTTTCCCCACTCAGCTTCCAAAAGTGGCTAAGGAATTTCTCATTCCAAAGCTCTGGCTACCCCGTTTAGGGAATTATAGCCGTGAGTATATGTATGTATGTTTATTGACAAAAAATAAAATTAAAGCATAAGATTTCCTATCACATGGTCAGAACTAATACCAAATCCACGTATGTCATCATAACTTTAAAAGCAAAAGGGATTGCTCCGTTTATCTTTAGATTTTTTAGTGTCGCTCTGTCGCTTATACTAACTTTATACGCACCAAAAATATGTACCTCTTTTATACAACTCATAAAAGGTAAATTTGTGTCCTTTTATTCGAACTTAAGCAAACATAGTTTTATTCATGCTGCCCTCTACATGCGCGCGCAGTTTATTCCGAAAGGATTTAAGATGGGGTCTTTTTGTCTACCGCTTAGTTGGTCACGTGCTTCCGGTTAGAAAACACTTCGTGAGTCTTCCGGTTTTGAGTTTCCGAAAAATACGTTTAGAAGATATTACAGTTGTTTGATTATTTTTTTATGGGGTTTTGGTTCGGGATAACGGGTTTTTAGGTAAGTACTATATAACATTTGCTTTTAAGTTAATATATGACTTTAGTTGATTAAACTTACAATAGATTTGAAATTCAGAATTGTTTTATAGGGGCTTTTAAAAAAACCAGATAGTTTTGAATAAACTTCGGCCACTATCGATAACTTCTGAACATAGTGGGTAACGTAAAATATCCGCGCTAATTTTTCAACATTTCTTCCGCTTTTTAAATGTAGAAAATTTTGTGTTTTTTTTATAAAACTACAACTACACTACATAGTTTATAATTATAAAATAGAGACTTTTGAACTTCTGTTAGTAAGTTGTTGTTGATAGCTTGGTAGTTCGTTTTCTACGGTTGTTTTTATAAATTTTAATACTAAACTATATACAACGAATTACATGCATATACAGATAATTGTTTTATGTCTGTCGGTCAGATGTTATGTGCCCACGCAACTACTTTAACAATATCTAACAATATGTCTAATTGCTACAATGTAGGCGCGGTCTCTATTCGGACTCTTTTCGTAGTGAATCGGTTGAGATTCGATAACTATGGCTTATGATGGCGCTGCAAGCTCTTTAGTTTAATTTTTGCCAATGATTTTGATTACAAGATGTTTGATACGATGTAGATTAGTATTGTTTTGTGTCCCCATAGCCAATTGATAATTAAAGTTGTTGTCCCATTTTGCAAGCAAAGTAAAAAGTAAATAGAAAAAACGAGTTGTGTCTGGCATGTGTTGTTCTTTTTTAACATTTTTATTTGTTGAAAAAAGAGTTAATGGTGATATAAGAGATACAAAACGGTAAGATTATGTGGCGTAATATATTACGTCCTAAAGTTAAATCTTACATTTTGAATAAAAAATAGCTGCTTCTTAATATCTAGTTCTTACATACTTCGTTTCGTTTCCAACCGCATCGCCCAAAAATCCCTTAAAAGCCCCAATACCGTTAGTCGCCTCTTACGTACAGCCATCGGAAGAAACGGGGTAGTGCTATTCTAAGCTGACACTACACAGCAAACAGCTTTTTAAATTCGTTCGATAAATTTACCGAAGTTCGACGCAACGAGAGACTCAGCATATGTTCGAATGTTCATGATCATGAATCATCAATTGAACGGGCAACACACAAATTAACGTATATTAACGCTTCTAGCTCTGGAATTCAAAAAGTAAACTAACTAGCTCTCTAAACATTTCCTTAGAAAAAATAAATGTATTTAAATTAATAATACATCGGTCTCAACTTTCATTTAAAGGATACATACGTACATACATACATATACTCACGGCTATAAATCCCTTAACGGGGTAGCCAGAGCTTTGGAATGAAAAATTTCTCAGCCACTTTTGGAAGTTGAGTGGGAAGATGGTAAAAATAAATGTTTTAGGTGACGGGTCTCCAACCACATCGCCCAAAAATCACTTAATAAGCCCCTATACCCTTAGTCGCCTCTTACGATCACCCACGGGTAGAAATGGGGTAGTGTTATTCTAAGCCGACGCTACACGGCTAATCATTTAAAGGATACGGAAGGAAAATTAAATTTGGGACAAAACTGCATAATGGGTTCGGTTTTATTGATAGTTTGTATATTATTACCACATAAAGGATATATGGGAATGATAGAGCTTTTGATATGATTTTGTTGAATTTGTATTAAGTTGTGTCTTGTGCAGTGATTAGTCGAAAAAACGTAGAAAATCTTGTTTCTTCTTCTCACCAAAACCTTACGCTCTGTAGGGAATTCTAATTTAGGCTGTAGAACGTTAAAGAAGTAAACAAAGAAATAATTTAATTTAGTGTAATATAAGTAACGTTGATTTTTGTATTTGTTCGTTTATTGTAACGAAGAGAAGTAAGAAAAGAAAATTGTTGACACAACAAACAAGTAAAACAAGAACTTATGGTATTTAGTTTTTTGACATTAAACCCTGAACACAACGCCGAATCAAAATTCTATGTGATTTGAAGTATTGAAACTACGCAAGCTTTTGTATATAAAGTTTAATATTTCTAATTGCCATTGAACACAAAATACTCAAAAACGAAATCAAGATTGAAAAATTGCCAAAAGTTAAATCTCTGTTGATTCTAAAAAATATTTATGTTTTACTTCTCGGTATATGCTACTTTGATCCACTGCTATCAAATATTTTATTAGATAAATAAATTTGTAAAAAAACTAACATCCACACAGCTGAGTTTCTAGGAAATTAGGTAGCAATGTATTCGTACAAATTGGCACGGCTTTCCATATTCAGGTTAGATTGGTTTCAAGGAGCTAACTTAGAAAGACATTGTTAATTTGATTCTTTCGTTATGTATACTGACAACTGATGACTTAAAAATGATAGTATGTTTTATACATGTTTATATACATGCTGTGTAGTGCCGGCTCAGAGCACTACCCCATTTCTTCCGGTGGGTGTACGTAAGAGGCGACTAACGGTATTAGGGCTTTTAAGGGATTTTCGGGCGATGCGGTTGGAGACCCATTACCAAAAACCTTTATTTCACCATCTTTTCCCCACGCAACTTCCAAAAGTGGCTGAGGAATTTCGAATTTCCTAGCTCTGGCTACCCCTTCATGGGATTTATAGCCGTGAGTATATGTATGTATGTATGTATGTATCTTCACGGATATAAAAATCAAAATTGAGTAGCCAGAGCCTAACCCGACTCTCACAGCCAATTATATACATTTCTAACTATTTTGAAAACTAAAACTAGTCATTCAATAAGAATAGCCCTCACCTCATTCGCTGAGTTATGATCGTAACATATGGCTTACATATGGCTTGGCACGTACTGCTTTACGCATGTGCCAATCTGTGTGGAATTGTAGGTAGATGTAGGTATTAAGTACATACTCATGGTATAGGTTTCCAGTGCAGTGAGCAGAGGCTATTTAAAACCAAAAATAGCATAGCTAAATAATGTGGTTTTGCATTTCTTCTTTTGTATGCACATATTTTGTTAGAGAGTGGTAAAAAAGATAAATAGAGGCAATACGGATGATAATGTCAGTAGACGACCACGGAGGATATATTAAGATCAAATGGAGAATGTGCTCAAATAGGCAGATATCTGAAGTTTTGAGAAGTTGAGTGGGGAAAATATTGTAAAGTAGATGTTTTTGGTGATAGGTCTCCAACCGCATCGCCCAAAAGCTCCAATACCCTTAGCCACTCGACACCCGTGGCAAGAATTGATATTCAAAGACGGCATTTCATCATTTTTACGCATGTAAATTTAGCTCGACAGAAGTGAAAATTAAATTAACTTGAGGAATGATTTGTGATGGTACTCCAGCCACAAAGTCCAACAAATCCCGTAGTTAGAAAAATTTGTTCCTGCTATTATAAGCTGACACTAAACAGCAATGTATATAGCATTAGGCAGAATTATAAAGGGCAATGGACGGTTTGTTTAAAAATCAATGATTCATTACCAACACGGAATCGTAGATGCTAGAAATAGAAAACGGTTCAGTAGTTTCGATACGTAAACATTCAATAAGAGGAAGTACTGAAATTCTCCAGATTATTATTAGACATTGAGCTGTGGAAGAGAATTATGATGATTCAAAATGGCGTCCAGAGATTATGGGGAAAAATAATTTATAGCATATTTTGATGACTGATATACGATAAGTAGTAGTTTTCTAAACTAAAATAAATTGTACATACATACATACATATACTCACGGCTAAATATCCCTTAACGGGGAGCTTTGGAATGAGAAATTCCTCAGCCACTTTTGGAAGTTGCTTGGGAAAAAGATGGTAAGAATAAATGTTTTGGTGACGGGTCTCCAACCGCATCGCCCAAAAATCACTTAAAAAGTCCTTATACCCTTAGTCGCCTCTTACGATCACCCACGGGTAAAAATGGGGTAGTGTTATTCTAAGCCGATACTACACGGCTTAAATTAAATTGTTTATTTTGTTTACTATTAAGATTTAGTTAGTTTAGTAGTAAGAGAAGTAATTTCTATTATAATTCGAAAGGTCTTATTGTATTTTTTCTTATACTTTTACTCAATCCATAAGTTCTTATTAAGGTACGCACATACTTTCATTTGTACGATGCTCGCAAGACTCGCGCTATGTGTCCTACCATAATAAAATTCTTAAAAAAATCGATCTGCTTCTTAAAAATTTCGGTCAAACCCTTTCGTCAACTGCGAATTATCAAGGTTTTGGGACGGCCGGCGGCGGCGTCATTCTATCTAGCCCATTCTATCTTTCACTCGCCCCCGAAGTACTCATTGAGGCTTATGCTAGCCCTTTACACTACATATTAGCTTCATGGGCTTTCTAATTTAAACATTTTGAAAACTTATATACAAATACATACATACATACTCACGGCTATAAATCCCTTAACGGGCTAGCCAGAGCTTTGGAATTAGAAATTCCTCAGCCACTTTTGGAAGTTGATTGGGGAAAAGGTGGTAATAATAAATAAATGTTTTTGGTGACGGGTCTCCAACCACATCGCCCAAAAATCACTTAAGAAGCCCCTATACCCTTAGTCGCCTCTTACGATCACCCACGGGTAGAAATGGGGTAGTGTTATTCTAAGCCGACACTATACAATAAATTTGTATCAATTCAAATCAATTATTCACTCTGTTAATGAAACTCGACAAAAAACAAGGTCACAAAGTGTCTGCTTGTGCTTAGATGGGAAGACCCACTTGTCTTGACAATACATCTTTATCACACGTAAAAAGACCATTAGTCTGTACTGTTATTACATTTATAGCCAAATTGTTTCTTAAATGGTGTCCATTACTTAAATTAACTTAACTAGGCGCCTTCTTCGCGTCTTATGGATGTAGTTCGGGAGCGGAATAATAAATTATGCAAGTTTATTTTACCTAACGTTTGGCGCTTTCTCAATTTTTCAACACAATGTGTTTTGTATATTTTTATTACATCATATTTTGAACAATCAAAAGCTGAGCAAATTTAATGCAATATTTTTATGCTTTTACTCAGAATCAAAAAAGTTGTTAGTTACATTAAAACAAGTATCAAGAAATATTATAAACAAGCGAGGCTTTGGATCTACTTGCATTATTTTTGTTTGGTTAATATATGAAAGTATATTTATGAAATTGTTTCATACTAAATGGTCTGTAATCTTTGATTTATGAACTAGTGTATTAAATTTACTACTTTTAAAATATATCAAAAAAGGACTCAATCTGTTTTTCTCGAATTAAATTTCAAACATTTAGAATAAATGATTCCAACTAAGTTTGAAGCATGAAGTAGGTAACCCTTAAATAGTATATTTTTCTGAATGTATACTGCTGGTGCATTCAAAACCGTTGTTCGTCTCCTGGCCTACCAGACCCGCCCATACAAAGCGTTGCGTGACCACCTACAGCTAGTCCAGGAGTTAATTAAATTAGCCAACACACTATCATTCCAATTCCATCCACTTTACCCTTACAAAAATGAGACTGATGAGTAATTCTGCATTTTCAACTTTATAACCGCGGCTGTAGGGTTGGTTTCACTTTACCAGTTTTTTCCGTTATTGATGGATATCAATTTATTGATCATCGCTTTTTAACTTTCCATTAGTTCGTCGTTTTTCTTTATTAGGTTTTTTATTTGAGAATCGACTTGTTAACAGTAAGCTATAAATGTAATTAATACATAATTTCTAAAGCGTGTATGTGTCAGACGGCATTGGTCTTAGCTATGCCGCTGAAAAGAAATGAGCACAATAAATTCAATTTAAAATGCTCATTGCATACTATGAGTTAACATATTTCCAATATGATACTACGTATTTGTAGATATTTAAAAACATGTAGACCAGAAGAAAACTAGGCTGTCCTTCGATGCATATGATCTTTAATGGGTAAAACTTAAATTTTAAATCAAGTCACTGATTAAACATATATACTTACATATACTCACGGCTGTAAATCCCTAGAAGGGGTAGCCACAGCTAAGGAATTATAAAATCCTCAGCCACTTTTGGAAAGTTGAGTGGGGAAAAGATGGTAAAATAAAGGTTGTTGGTGATGGGTCTCCAACCGCATCGCCCAAAAATCCCTTAAAAGCCCCAATACCGTTAGTCGCCTCTTACGTACACCCACCGGCAGAGATGGGGTAGTGCTATTCTAAGCCGACACTACACAGCAAATGATTAAACATTCATTTATTTACTATAATATCAATGCAATCGTAAGACAGAGTCCCGTTGTATATGTATTTTTTTATTTCAACTAACATAACTCGGACAACAAGAACTTTAAGATAACTCGAACTATTTTTTTTACAATACTACCGACAAAGTTAACGAACAACTAAAACCTCTTTTCAACATGTTCGAATGTAATTTGTCACCGCCATATTTCCTTGTCTAATTGACAGCTGTCAAATCATAAGAAGTTTCGCGCTATTTTGTACGTTAACCGCTCGCCGGTGTTTGCCGCACTAGAAATAATGGATGGTAAGGAGATATTGTTCCGTAATGGTGTTGATTTAGACGACAGATATAATACTTTTGGTTTCCAATGTCTTTTATCTACGTTTATACTACTACTACTACGTAAATTCACATAGACAAGTTTTATTTTACTAACTTGAATTTTTATATTTCAATTTTATAGTAGAATATAAGTTAGTTTTAGAAAAGTCTAACCACCTCACAATAGGGCAGATTTAAGAAATAATATATGAAGTACAAATTAAAAGAATAATAAAAAAAACCAATGTGTAAAGCAATCTGTGCGTTACTTTTAAAAAACTTAAAAAAATATTGGGACGATAAAAATATTTGAAGACGAAATAACTTGATGCGAAATCTAAAATTTAAATCATGGTCATTTGGAAGGCTAAGCGTTGTTCCTAGAAAGAGGCTGGAGAGAAAAAAACGAGAAGAATCGCCTGAAGATAGAATGCGACTGGTTTTGACACGATACAGGCTTGCCTAGTGTGGGGCCACAGGTACTCATATCATGTAAAACAAAATGTGTTTATGTAATATCTTCACTGTACTGAAAACTGTGTTTGGAAAATAAAGATTATTATATTATTAAAGATTATTATATTATATTATATATATTATATTGTATCCATTTGAAGAATAAAGTTATAGTTAAAGATTATAGTTTGAAGTTAAATAAACATCAAAACCTAAGTCTTATTTTTTTAAATTTAGTTTTAGACTGATCTTTATAAGTTACTTTTATTTTGAACTATACGGGAAGATGTAAAAAGAAGAAGATGATTAAGAAGATTGAGAAGAAACTCTGGTACACTGATGGGCCTGAATTTTGCTCCAACCTGTGTCATTATTAGGTGAGCAAACTTTCAGGTGTGTTAGTGCCGGGTATTCTACGGGATTCAGGAAGATATCCAGGATCTAATATTGAAAAACTGAAAGAAAGAAAACATGTAATCGTTGCATTAGTCAGTCAAAATTCATGTGGTGGTTTAGCTAATCGAAGGTGTGTTCACACAAAGCAGATATTCCAGGACGCCTATTCTGGCGATCTGCTTTGTGTGAACACACCTTTGATTAGCTGAACCACCACATGCGTTTTGACAAACCTACAATTTTAGCAAAAGAGAACCGATGGATACCTAGCATGATATGCAAATCTATTGAAATAAAGAAATATCCATACTTCAATAGATATGATGGTTGGCAATTACCACCCGCTTGGAACCCGATGATAAGCACAACTAAGCAAGGGAAGAACACTAGCAAGACTCCAGATAACATTAGCTCTTTTTGTACTTAGCAAATATTAAAAGCAAATGTAACTTACATTTTGTGAAGGTAGTTTTTTTTAGTACTGTATAATGACAAATAACACCTCAATCAAAAGCCCCAGTACCATAAGTCGCCTCTTACGTACACCCACGGGAAGAATTGGGGTAGTGTTATTCTAAGCCGACACTACGCAGCTATCCATACTAATATCCATACTATCCATACTATCCATCCATACTAATATTATAAATGGGAAAGTGAGTTTGTTTGTTTGTTTATTTGTGACGCTTTCACGCCGCAACTACTGAACTGATTGCTTTGAAATTTTGCAGACATATAGTTAGAAGTCCAGATTAAATAATAAAGTACTTTTATCCCGGAAAAAATATATTTCCGAGGGATAACAAAAATATTGTTTGCTTGCGCTGTGTGTCGTTTAAAACAAGGTAATATTTAGTTCTCGAGGAATGCAAGAGATGGCGCTGGGTATTTTTTAAAACGTGGTAACGATGTATTTTTAAGCTACTTAAGAAGTGGGATGATATCTTACGCTTTAACCAGGGGCCGGAAACTTCCCGACATCCTCACTTTGTGGATTTTAGCAGCGCAATCTTCAACCTTTCAGCTGAAACCTTATAAAAAGCGCGGTGTTGTTTGCATGTTCACCAATAGATGGCGCTGTCTGAACTTTCTACATACTTACTTAGTTACTGGTATGTGTGTGTGTTTTTAGGTTTCTACCATTGTATAATGTATATATTGTAATGTGCATTTTATAGAATTTAGGTTTATCGCTGTAGGCTGAATAATAGTTGGTTAGTTTAGTGCGCTTTGTTCGTCGTATAGATTTTTATAGTTTAGTTTTGGATATTTTTCGGGTCCTAACATATTAGACTGAATTGTGTTTTTTATAGATTTCAGGTTTTAGGCAGTAGTTGGATAACAGTGCTTTTTTCTAGGTGCTGTGCAAACGCGCAATTTTAGCACCAAAAAATTAAACGGTCACTAAAATAAATAAAAATATTTTGAATGATGAAGTTATGGGAGAAAATACTGAATATTTATCTGTAGACAGAAGATATAGCAAATGAAAGTTAATATAGAGATTTTTGTCATTTTTGTATCTAGAAACATAAAACTTGGTGCGATTGAATTTATGAAACTCATCTATCAATCATTCATGAGAATATACTAACGGCCATACATTCCATAAAAAGGTAGCCATAGCTTCAGAGAAAGTAATTCTTCATCCACTTTTGGAAATAGATTAGGGAAAAGGTAAAGTTAAATAAACCAACTGCATCGCCCAACAATCACTTGAAAATTTCCCTTTATATCCTTTACAACGCCCGCGGGAATATAAATATAAAAAACAGAAGTTGAGATAGTGTTTCGGTATTTTAAATGTAAACCGGATGCAAAAAAACAAGTCCACGAGGACGAAGTCGCGGGCAAAAAGCTAGTACTGAAATAAATCTGCCCTTAAACAAACTGTTGCTGTCATTTAATTTGAATGTTTTGTTCATGAAAATCTCATGTGGGGATTATTACTAATAAATAAAGAATAAATAAAGGAAAGAAAAATTTTGAAACAGGCGGGAATCGAGCCCGCGACCTCGGGTATACGCCCCCGTCGCTCTGCCAATTGAGCTACCACCGTTTCAATGGCTGCCAGCGCAAAATTCTTCTATCCTTTGTTTCTTTTACACTTTTAAGTAGTGTTTGCGTTCCCTACATTCGTTGCATCGTACGTACTTCGTTGCGTTGAAACGGTAGCTCAATTGGCAGAGCGACGGGGGCGTATACCCGAGGTCGCGGGTTCGATTCCCGCCTGTGTCGAAATGTTTCTTTCCTTTATTTATTGTCGCTGTCACTATTAACTAATTTGTATGACGAAGTACTTAGTTTGAAACATGAAGACGTTGATTTTATCTAGACCCATATATTTGATACGAGGGGCATGCCAATAGAAGTTACGTTAAGATACTCTTTTCTCATTTAATTGACACTGGCAAGCTATACACCATCTTATGTGAGTCTGCTTGTTCCCGAGCAACAGTATTTAATTGGTTTGCTGAATTTAAAAGAGGACGGGGATGTCTCGAAGATGAAGCAAAGACAGGACGGCTGCCAACCGCGGTCACGCAAGAAAACATTCGTGAAGTCGAAAAACTTATTCGCGAAAACCGACAAATTACATATGTAGAGCTAGAGCAAGAACTAGGAATTGGATCAGCAGCAATCCAAACTATAATTCACGACCACCTTTCTCTCCGTAAACGTTGTTCGAGATGGGTGCTGCACAAACTTACCGATGAGCAGAAAAACCGTCGGGTGGATTGGTGCCTATTTATGATAGATAAATTCAACGGAGGCGAGAAAAAAAACGTATATTATATACTGACTGGTGACGAAACATGGCTATATAACTACGATCCCGAATCATAGCGACAGTCGACTGTATGGTGCTTTGAAGACGAGCTAACTCCAACGAAATGTCGCCATGCACGAAGCACACAGAAATAAATGGTCGCCTCGTTTTTCTGCAAAACGGGTCAAATGAAAGAAAGGTGAACTCCTAATGGTATGTGAGTTTTGTGCTCCAACAGTAATATCAGCTTGGTGTGACAAGCGACCGAAGTCAGGAATCCGGCACCTTCTCTGGCACCACGACAATGTGGCGCCGCACACGTCTGCCAGAACACTAGACTTTTTCAAGACTTTGTCAATTCTCCCCCACCCGCCATATTACCCTGACCGAGTACCTTGTGATTTTTACTTGTTTCCAAAAATCAAAGAAAAACTAAAGGTGAAGAGGTTTGAAAGCAAAGAAGATTCGCTGGTTGCCTATAATTTCGAGATGTCTGAGGTATCTAAAGAAGAGTGGTCACAGGTATTTTCCAATTGGTTAAGACGCATGGAAAAGTGTATACGTGCTCAGGGTGAATACTTTGAATAGATCGATACTTGTAATAAAGAATAAATTTTATAATTTTTGAGTATCTAGTTTCTTTTGGCATGCCCTTCGTAGTCATTTTATCCTTTTTTGTGGCCTGAATTCGACACAACAAAGTAAAATCTATGACTACCATGATATAAATATTTTATTTAGTAAAATACGTAGACAATGTATGTGTATACTTATTTATTTACATTTAATGCTAGTTCATACAAAAAATATCACCACGCATACATACATAAATATACTCCTAGCTATTGATCCCACAGAGGGGTAGGCAGAGCTTCAGACTTCGAAATTATTCAACCACTAAGCATTTAAGGAAAGAAAAATTTTCCGACACCAGCAAGACTCGAACCCGCGCCCTCCCGGTCAACGTGTCAAGTGAATACTGAGGCGAAAATCTTCTATCCTTTTCGAAAAAAAATATATTTCTTGCCTTTATATATTTGTAACTAGCTTTTTGCCCGCGACTACGTCCGCGTGGACTACATTTTTTGCATCCGGTTTACATCCAAAATACTATCTTAACTTCTGTTTTTTTATATTTATTTTCCCCATGGGCGTTGTAATAGATATAAAGAACATTGAGACTTTTTAAGTGATTTGATTTGATTACCTTTTCCCCATTCAACTTCCAAAAGTGGATAAAGAATTACTATCTCTGAAGCTGTGACTACCCTTTTTTGGGATTTATAGCCGTTAGTATATACTCATGATTGATTGATGGATGAATTTCATATATTCCTTTTTGTTGTATATCAGTTGTTATATCAGTCAATCGCATCAAGTTTCAAATTTCGAGATACAGTATATTTATAGATCAAAAATCTGTATACTATATTTCAATCCCTTAGGAAACCAATCATGAAACAAACCATATTGTACAAAGTTTCTATGTTCAAAAATGAGAATATCTTTTGTAAGTAGTTTAGTTAGGATAGCAGTTTGGCGACCCGGTGCTGCCCCCTACACTGACTGTTGGTGATGTGTAAGAGATTGCAGCCAATCAGTCATCGGTCAATAGATGACGGTACTAAATTAAAATTGAGATATGTGCTATTATTTACTAACTATGCATTCTGAGGCTTCAATAGAATATTAATTTATGCGTAAGTATAGCACAATATATCTATGAGAATATTAGTTTAAAAATAGTTAATAAAAAAGTCATAAACATTATAATAATACCTTAAGGGCCTCCCTCGAAAATTTCACTGATTTTGGTAGTTTTCAAACTCAATGAAATACGCTCAATAAAACAATCACACTCTAAATAAAACATATGTTCAAGCTCAATATCTTTTCTTCAATAATGACGGTTCATATTTCGTTTTCGATAATAATCGACTAAGAAAAAAAAATATTTGTGGGGGGCTTTTTTATCGTAAAATCTGATACTGCTGTCGGAATACTGCATATATGTTATCGATTGTAGACAACTGAGTAATCTATCATTGATATGATAATTTTTCTAGTCTTTTATCCTAATTATGGAGTTACAAAGCATTTTCCCTAAATTTCAATTTCAATGTTCAGCGGTTCCCTGCGCGGAGAACGGGTGGCAGATGGCTGTTAGCCTTCATGCGCAGAGCTTGTGTCGGATTTTTCTGTAATAGCTGCTTGCCGCTTCCCGCGCTTTTTAACCGACTTCAAAAAAGGAGGTTCTCAGTTCGATTGTTTGTATGTATGTATAATTGTCCACGATTATCTCGAGTTTGGCTTAAGCTATTTGGATGCGGTTTTCAGAAAAGTATTCGTTACATTTAGGAGAAGGTTATAGTGCCTTAACCGACCAAAAAAGAAAAGAGGTTCTGTGTTTGACCTGTATGTATGTCTGTTGGTCCGCGATTATTTGATAATTTATTTTGGTAGTGCGCAACATAGTCGCTTGTTTTGCCTTACATTATAATTTTGTTCACAATCGTAATATTATCGTTAATTTCACCCAGTTATTTAAGAACGAAATGGTCCAACGCATGAAGTGCTATGCTCCATGGGTTAGAGCGTGAGTTCAAATCTTCGGCCCGTAGTGTGCTCTTTTGTTTATCTCTTTACACGTATAATAATTTTGTCTTTATTTTCTTTCGGTTATGATGATGATAAATACATTATTAAAAATTCTGCGAATTATTCTGTTTTGTGAATACGCTCGTTTTACCCTAATGTTCCGTAAATCTAGCTGAAACAATTATTATCTTTTTGCTTTAAATTTAAGTGATGTTTTTACATCTTTTTTTAGTAATATTTCTACTTTTTTTAAATGAAAAAGAATATATTAAATATGTGCATTCAAACCATTCTTCGAATAAATTATTTTGATTCATTTTCTTTTATTAATGTGCTAATAATTCTAGTTTATACTTCGAAAATGTATAGCTTTGCGAGGGGATGAGAACGTTCAAATAAATTCGCAACCACTCAGCTATCTCGTCAAGGTGAATTGATAGAGTAAGTAAAAGACCAGCCCGGCTAGTACGAGCGGTGTTTAAACTAGTTATCGCGTGGTATAAAGCAGCCATCTCTTACGCACTTACTTAGTATCGTATACTGCCATCTCATTCTAACCGTTATCGTGTCGATATAAGAGCGCTCGTGCTTGCCTTTCAAACTTTTAGTTTTTTATGAACTTTGCATTTTGTAAACCACTGTGAAAAATTAACTCAATCAAATGAGCTAATACTAATTTATGAAATCATAATTTTTATTTTTGCGTATACTCATCCCACTATATCGACAAGGAGAAATCTTTGGAGAACACGACTAGTGTTTCTAATTAGATAAAGAAGTAAGTTGTTTGCTTTTCTTTTAAAAATACCCTTTATTACATAGTTTAGTAAAACCAAAGATTAAAATTATTTTTTTACCTTATAATAACGTCGGAATATTTAATAAAGGAAAAAAACATGTGCAGAAAATCGAAAATTTTCAATTAAACAAAAAACTTTTGAACAACATACATAGACATACATATACTCACGGCTATAAATCCCTAAAAGGGGTAGCCAGAGCTGAGAAATTAAAAATTCCTCAGCCACTTTTGGAAGTTGAGTAAGAAAAAGATGGTAGAATAAAGGTTGTGGGTGGGTCTCCAACCGCATCGCCCAAAAATCCCTTAAAAAGCAAACCTCTAATTAAGTAAATAAACAAATACAAAAGACGCATATTTATAGTCCCCTTCTAACAAGAAACTATAACCAAGTATATATTTATGAATTATATATTATTGCTGTGTAGTGTCGGCTTAGAATAGCACTACCCCATTTCTTCCGGTGGGTGTACGTAAGAGGCGACTGGTAGTATTTACTAAATGCTTTTTCCTGTTTTATAATTTGTGCCGATTTTTTATTCAAGTGTGACTTTTGGACGTTGCGATAATAGCACGTTACGATATTTCTACTGCCATCCACGAACACTTTGTTGTGTCGGCTAAGAATAACATAATCCCCTTTTACTTGGTGTCACATGAAACCCACTATCACGAGTTTTCTTCTCGACATATTCCCCTCCTATATTCCGAAGGTGTCATAAAAAGTAGTTTTGTGAAATTAAAGTTTTTGTTTTAGTTATTTTAATTATATTCATCCAAGCGAGACATAAAATATCAATACGCACGTCGCGATTCTACAACGTAGTACGAGACTTTATTAGTTAGTTAGAGTTAATTTATTAGTTATAATAGTTACTAGTGAGTCACTAGATGACTTATTTTACGAGTTTGATTAAAGGTGAGGAAACGGCAGGGGGGAGGCCCAAATGCCGTTTCAAGGTTCTCACTTTTTCAGGGGACGCCCTTAAGCCGTGAGTATATGTATGTATGTATGTTATAAACATATTCTCAAAACTACCAAATGAATACGCAAAATTTATGCAATATACTTTCAATTATATTTATTCATACATATTTGCATAGTTGAATGTGAAAGAGAAGGAATAGTGCTACCTATTATTCTAAGCTAACACAAAAGCAAAAAAAAATGGCAAAATGATTGCGATGCCCGAGATTCGAACCTGGGTCTTACGCTCGATTAGTATTAACCGAACGGTATACCGCTACGCCACGAAGACGTTAGTTGTTGACTTCAAAATTTTGATAAGCTATATATCTAGTAGTTAGTAGTCATACTATTGACAAACAATTAACTGGACATTTATTTTGATGAAAATGGATGAAAGCCTTATTTTTTCCAAAAAGACTATTAATGAAGAGTCTGATAAAGTCGTTCGATGAAAAAATGAATCGTGTAATTATGGAGAGCCATATAAAAGTTTTGTTTTTTTTATCTTCCTGTAGGAACCCTTGCGAAATCCGGGATAAATGATATCCTATATGTTGGCCAGGTATATAAGCTACATTCATACCAAATTTGATCAAGATCGGTTGCGTAGAATTAACGTGATGACCGGACAAACAGACAGACAGATAGACATTTTTTTTTAAAATGTGCAATTTTGGCTTCAGTATCGAAAATGAAACATATTCCACCGGTTTTTAAGTTTTTTTCTTCAATGTACAGTTTTGGCCTGGGTACATCTTATTATAGTATAGATAGATAGATAGATTATAGTATAGATAGAAGATAGATAAATCCCCACATGAGGTTTTCATGAACAAAACATTCTAATTCTTAAAAACTTTTGGATGTTTAGTGAGAAAATGTTATTAAATAAAGTATGACGACCAAGGGTCTCCAGCATAATCGCCCATGAATCAATCAAAAAGACCTCGTACTATTATTTGCCTTGTAAAGAAAGAAATGGTAAGTGCTATTCTAATGTGGCATTATTCAGTAATATCGCCTGAGTTCGGCAAGGGCAAGTTTTCTCACTTACCGAGAGTTTTTAAAATAATATTGCAATAATAATACAAAGTATATTTTATTCTGATTTTGTTAGAAATAAATTACTTACAATTAATTAAATTTCATAGCCAGAACTAGTAACCGGTGGTTACCTGTAACTAGTTCTGTAAGGTGCATAAATTGTTGCTAATATGACAGTTTCAAGCATACACAAGGAAATAAGAAACATGTTTCCTGATAAACATAACATACATAACATAAACGTTACGCCCAATATCCCCGAAGGGGTTGGCAGAGGTACTAATACTTCTGAACATCACGTGACATTGTCATGGTGTTCAGAGTACCCACGTTTTGCATGGACAGTGTACTCACGTGATAGGGGGCAGGCCTATCGCCGTTTTGTACGAATACACTGTCACATGACTAAGTAAAACTCAGCCATGTGGGTTTCCTCGCGATGTTTTCCGTCACCGTTAACAACCGTGATAAATTAACCACACATATGTCTTTATAAAAGACAAATTGGTGTAGGCCCGACCCAGGATTTGAACACTAGTCGTTTGCACGATAACCGAGTGTTCTACCCACTGGGCTATCACGGTTGCTTGAAAAAGGGTTCCTTAAAGCAGATGGAATACAACACGTTGTACAATACTCCTACATTATCATTTTCATCATAATATTATCATCCCTATATACCAATGTAAATACATATTTAAATATACTTAACATGAATGGGTTCAATAAAAAAGCAAGTAAAGTATTTTCCGATTCCCCCATTAATTATCTTTTTATCTTCAAACCTTGAAGCGGTCTATCTATAAATGTTAAACCACGTTGTCTTAATAGTTTTTGAAACTGCTGTGACACACGGACAGCAGACGTAAATAACGAAAGTAATACGGTTTCCTTCTTTTTCATTTGGCTACAAAACCCTAAAAAGCAAGGGCTTCAGAACTGGCAATTCATTAGCCCCGTTTGAAAGTTTTGTGGGAGAAAATAATCAAAATGAAGGATCGTTGGTCATGGATCTGAAGTGTCTACGTTAAAAAGTGCGTCGTTTTTGTTAGGGTTCTGTGCCTAAAGGGAAAACTGCCATTACTAAGACTTCGCTGTCTGTCCGCTTGTCTGTTTTAGCTAGATTGATGAAATTTTTGTATTATTTTAGCAGCATTGTTGTATGCTATTGCTGCTGTAGCAACTATAAATACATTTTTCACCAATATTAATATTTAAAAGGGGTCTGATGCAAAATACAAGTTCAATTCTAGTAGCTTCCTAGTAGTTAAATCTAGTAGTTTGATTTCTTCTGAACTATTCATTATATCAAAAACATCGTGACGAAACTCACATTGCAGAGTTGTACTTAGCCATTTGACCGTGTATGCGTACAAAACGGCGATAGGCTTCCCCCCTATCACGTGAGTACACTGTCTAAGCAAAACGTGGGTACCTACTTTGGACACTAGGTGGCGCTGTCATGTATGTATGATGTGATGTGTGATGTGTGAAGTATTGGTGCCTCTGCCAATCCCTTCGGGAATAAACGGCGTAAGTAAACGTTTATTTTATGTTATTTTTATTATTCTTTATATCAGTGGTGCCCAAGTGGTATATCGCCAAGGGCTACTTTCAAAAGCATAAGTGATATAAAGCCAACAACCTTATAAAATTACTTCACTTTTTGTTTACAACGATATATACTTACTGGACATACTTCAAATAGATTAGACAAGAACATAAAAAATAGCAAGTTGGGGAGTCATCTGTAGAGGGTTTGGACGTGAACTTATTTGAGAAAACCAAAAAATCTGCGATTGAACGCCTGGTCATTTGCCTGACATCTCACCCGATTTGGTCCTCTATATCTTCTCACATTTAGATAATCACTTAACAATTGTAACGTTGTGTCTTTTTCTATACATAAAAAATTGCAAAGTGTTCATTCTCAATTTATAACTGTATTATTACATAGTTATTAAAATACAGACTATCGATCGCCACGTTGTACGATTCTAGCCAAATTCTCTAGCTTCGTTCACATCCACCAATCTTATCATTCATTTTTTTTTATTCCTCATACTTGTACGATATAGTAGTTACAGCATCATCTGTAAATGCCATTCTCATTCTCAGGAAATAAATGAAAGAACAACATTTGTAGTAAGAATAAACAGAAAAGAACATTTTAACCTAGCATGATGAATTTTCCATAGCTTAAGTTACAGCACAGCAGTACAAGGTTTCAATTATATATGTGTACAAAAAAGTGGACCTCGGAGTGTGTTTTATTTTTTTGAGTACCTTTTTCGAACGTTAACACACATTTAATGATTTCTTTTTTCTCAGCTTCAAAATATTGCTGCGTATTTTCTTATTCTGAAACTCGGGTAATCCTTTTTGGGATAAGCGTATGTTTTTTTTACATTTAAAGAGTAAAGATGGTATTTTTCAGCATTTTCATTTACTACTCTATTACGTCATTAAATAAATAAATATATGACACACAATTAAATCTGATGAGTAGTGTCGGCTTAGAATAGCACTACCCCATTTCTTCTGGTGGTCGTACGTAAAAGGCAACTAACGGTATTAGGGCTTTTAAGGGATATTTGGGCGATATGGTTGGAGACCCATCACCAACAACCTTTATTTTACCATCTTCTCCCAACTCAACTTTCCAAAAGTGGCTGCGGAATTTTTGATTCCTTAGCTCTGGCTACACCTTCTAGGGTTTTACAGCCGTGAGTATATGCATGTACGTATGTATGTACATAATTAAAGCGAATCCCTGTATAAGTACAATAATGACTTGTGGTTAGACTATAGATTCAATAATTTATCTTAAATCCCTTATCGACATGGCTATATTAATCCCAAAGGGAGAACCGGAAATTCTTCCTCTACTTTTGGAGATTGAATGGGGAAAAGTTTGTATAATAGGAGAACGTTTGTATATAAAAAGAAAAAGGGCTCCAGGCACATCTCCCAACAATCAAAGCCCCAATATCCTTCGTTGCCTTGTACGATACTTAAAAGAAGAAATGGGTTAAAACCATTCTAAACTAGCAAAATAATATACAAAATACATCTAAATGAAATCCAAGACTAAGAAAAATCCATCATCCATCCATCACACAAATGGTTGCTCTCAAAGGGGATCGAATTATATAAAAAGATATGCTGCTAAGAGACACTATGGAAACCCTTATAATAATGTAAATACAAAGAAGTATGATACAAACGCGTATGATTTTCAGAACTCGTTAATAATAATACTCTTATTAGAACTTATTACGCCCTAGCAAGGCAAAGAAACACAACATTTCCTACAAAAGTAGAATGATAGTGATGTTGTTAGAATTGTATACTTCAAATATCACAGAAAAAAACCTCACTAAAATCTTCAGTATGAATAATACCCTAATTGGTGAAGGGCATAGAGAAGATTACACTTCATCAAATAAAAGTATGATTTCAAATGATATCATAGCATTAAGGAAAAAACAGATTCGGAGTTTCTTGTCCGTAAAAAGCTCTAATGCAAAATATCCTTATACAGAATTTCTTTATTAGCATCAAACCCACACACATAACTATAAAAAAATCATTTTTCCTCACCATTAAACTCTCTAACAAGAAGGGTTACAAAAACTACATAGTTGTACGAAGCTCGTCAACTCACTCTCCCCATTTTATAAGTGTCGTGTTATTATACAATTTCTCCCAAACTACTAGAAAATGGCGGACCAACGGTAGAAAAATGGTGATTTGTCCAAATGTTTCCGTAATTGGTAATATTGTTAGAGGAACTATAAACTTTATGAATCATTTCCGTGATACGATAGGCAACTAGATTTTTCAGATAGCATTTAGCAGATGCATGGTATTTTCAGCTTGCTAACTTATTAATACTAAGGCAGCAAACTTTCATTCGGTTTAGCCGTGTTAGCTCAGTGGGTACAACACCGCTTTTTATGCAGACAATGGTGGTTCAAATCCCAGGTTCGGCCTACAACAACTTAACTTTTCCAAAAACAAATATATATGTGTGGTTAATTTATCATGGTTGTTAAAGGTGAGGAAAAACATCGTGAGGAACTCACATGGCTGAGTTGTACTAGTCATGTGACAGTGCAACCGTACAAAACGGCGATAGGCCTGCCCACTGCACACTGTCCAAGCAAAATGTAGCTAATCTAAACTAATAAGGACGTACTAACAAAAACTAACATATTAAATAAGTATTTCGATGTTACTAACTTACTAACTGCATATGGATCTTGTATATCCGCAATAAAGCTTTTTATTATTATTTATTATTATAAACACCAGAAGGGCAAGTACGAGCGCTATTTTATCGACACGATAACGGTTAGAATGAGATGGCAGTATACGATACTAAGTTAGTGCGTAGGAGATGGCTTCTTCATCCCACGCGATAACTAGTTTAAACACCGCTCGTACTAGGCGGGCTGGTGACATTAGTACCGCTGCCTTCGAGGATATACGGCGTGATATAGTGCTTTGAGTTTGTTTGGGTTAAGCCTATAACATCTTGGTGAACCAGGCCGTTTGGTTGATTTTACCAAATTAAATTTGTGAGAATACATACATACAAACATATTTTCACGGCTGTAAATCCTGCCAAAAAGAGGTAGCCAGAGCTTCAGAGCTGGAAAATATACAGCCAAATTTGGAGTTGATAGGGGACAAGATGGTAGAAATTAAGTATTGTTGGTGATGGGTCTCCAACCGCATCGCCCAAAAACCAGTTAAGAAAGCCCCATACCTCGCGCCTCTTACGACACCCGTAGGTAGAAAGGGGTAGTGACATTCTAAGCCAGCACTACACGGCAATGTGAGAATACTTCTTCGGAATCGAACCGCATGCGACTGTTTAGATCTTAGTTAGGATAATCCTTAATTCATAGTTTTTTAGTGGGTCAAACATAAAACAAAGGTAATTCATTTAGCCAGCAGTACTGTCGTGTAAACTAGCGGTTACAACAAGTATATGGCATATAAATACGCCACTCGTGTGATCTCGGTCTTTTGTATTCAGATTTGTAAAAGACATTAAGTACATATACATCATTTAATTGTCCGTTTATGTCCGTCGAGGTGACTGTTGCGACCATAGAATTAGAATGTTTTAGATTGGATGTGTGATATTGTGATTTTAGTCATAATGTTTTGAGGCTACGTTAGGAGTTTTTTTTTTTTCGACACAGGCGGGGATCGAACCCGCGACCTCGGGTAAACGCCCCGACGCTCTGCCAACTGAGCTACCGTGTCAATTGGCTGCCAGTGCGAAATTCTTCTATCCTTTATTTCTTTTACACGTTTAAGTAGTGTTTGCGTTTCCTACCTCCGAATTATTACTAATTCGAAAGGGTTCGATCCCCGCCTGTGTCGAAATTTTTCTTTCCTTTATTTATTCTTTATTTATTAGTAATAATCCCCACATGAGGTTTTCATGAACAAAAAGATTTAAATCTACGTTAGGAGTTTTTTTTTAATTTAAATATGTCATAGACCTGTACAGTTGTGAAAAGCATAGCACACAGAACTGATGGCCTTCAAGGTGAATTATCTGAATTGTGATTTTAAAGTAAAAACCAAAGGGCGTATTTTCTTGAGACTCACGTCGAAAGAAAGTTTTGTATTATAATCCATATTGTTTTAAAGATATAAAAGTGTAGAAAAAATGTATACAAAAAGGGTTTGGCAAGGATAGTAACTTATGTATAAATTCCTTTTCACTATATATGCGTGATATTAGATATTCGTAATGTAAACAATAAACAGAATACAAAAAAACCTTTGTTTCAGTTTCATTAAAGTTTCAGTCTCAATATGGACAATCTACACATTATTAGTCTAATGTTCGTATGACATCATTCCCAACCTTATTTCGTTCCGTTCTTAACGAGCCGACGTCAGTGCCTAGTGATGGTAAAACGTTTTCACGATAAAATGCGATAGTGCAGATCCAACGATAAGTATTTATCGATTTGCTATGTGAAATATGGCGAGAGTTGATAATCTGAAACACATATGTGCAAAATATTACGAAAGTTGATTTATAAACGATCGACGTATACACATATACTCACGGCTGTAAATCCATAAAACGGTTAGCATAAGCTTCAGAATAAAAAAAAAACTTCAGCCACTTTTGGAACTTCAGTGGGGAAAAGATTGTAAAATAAATGATTTTGGTGAAAGGTCTCCAACCGCATTGCCCAAAAATCGTTTAAAAGCCCCGATACTCTTAGTCGCCTGTTTCGATCACCAATGGGAAGAAATGGGGTAGTAATATTCTAACCCGACACTACACAGTATATGCGAACTATGTAAAATATAAAATTACCTGAGGGATTTGAAGTTCTGAAGCTCTGGCTACCCTCTTTGCAATTCATTCAAGGCTATGAATTGCAAAGAGGTTACCCAGAGTATGTATGTCTGTAGAACACTACTAACCCCTGGACTTGTTAAATGAGAGATTAGCAGGCTGTTCTTTCTGGTGATAGTGTCACTACGAAAAAGCACTTTCAAATAGTGTTTCCATCTTAGGTAGATGGAAGTTTTATTAATTACGTTTTGAAAGCTTTTAAAGGAGCTTTAAAGTTGAAGAATCCACCTGTAAGACAAAGATAATATTTATATTACTCTCACGTCTTGCAACGAACAGCAACCTTTTAGCTAGATATCGCGTGGTTTACATTATAATTAAAAAACTTACTTAATTACTTATACTCACGCCCATTATTTCCAATGGGATAGGCAGAGACTATCGATCGCAACTTAGTACGATCTTGACAAACCTCTCTTGCTTCCCTTGCAGTTAGGAATGTTTTCTATCTAGTCTAGAAACGCCTTACGAGGTTGTTCTCTACTAACAATCCCATCCACATTGGCTCCATATATCTCTTTCGCAACTTTATTTTCACCCATCCTCTCTATGTGCCCAAACCACCTCATCATTCCTTTTTCTATCTTGCATACTACGTCATCTTTCAATCCTACTCGTCCACAAATCACACTATTTCTTACTCTATCACACAACCTTACATTACATACACTTCTGAGAGATCGCAGTTCCACTGCATTAACTCGACTCTCATGCTTCTTCTGCCATGCCTAACATTCACTACCATACATCAGCGTCGGAACCAGAACAGCATTATGTACAGCCATTCGAGCCTTTTCTGACAACGACATCAGACCGTTCATGGCTCCATTGACCGCATTTTATTTTTTAACTTTCCTTTCAATATCTTCCTCACATTTTCCATCTCTAGTAAACAAACTCCTCGGTTATAGAAATTCTTTCACTTGTTCCACTTTCTTACCATTTATAAAAATCTCGCATTCCTCTCTCTCTCATAAACCATTGTTTTGGTTTTGTCCACATTCACTCTCATTCCCTCTCTTTCGAAAGAATTAATGTCCCTTGATTGTCAGCGTATACGGGGCATTTAATGATGAACCCTTTCACTTCCAGTCCACAATCACTTTCACGCAGTTCATTCAAATAGTCGTCCATGAACAAATTGAAGAGCCACGGAGAAGCCACACAACCCTGTCGAACACTACTAGAGATCTCAAAGCAGTCCGTGTCTTCTCCGTTTACTCTCATTACTGCATTACTGCATTGGAATTCTCATAGATTGACTCCAATGCACGTATAAGTTGGCTCCCCAAACCGAACTTAGACAACACCTTCCACAAATACTTTCTTACTACCCTATCATACGCCTTCTTCAAATCAATGAAAGTGCAATACAGTTTTTGGTTTTTGCCAAAAATTTCTCTGTAATGCACCATAAGGAGAAGACTTGATTCATACATCCAATTCCCTTCCTAAATCCTGTTTGCACATCCCAAAATTTTTCATCCGTTTCTTTCATCGCCCTTTCAATCAGAACCTTCGCATACAATTTGCCGACAACACTGAGTAGGCTAATACCACGGTAGATTTATGCTTCTTGGTGTGAACCTTTCCCTTTTATATAACGGCACAATCACGGCTCTTCATCAATCTTTTGGTACTTTTCTAAGTGCCCAGCACTTCTAAAAAAGGAAGAACAGCCAAGAAACCACTCACCCTTTACCATCCCTCAGCATTTCGACACATATCCTATCATACCCTGCGGCTCCTCCTAGTTTCATACTTTTCATCGCTTTTACAATTTATTCCACACTTATCATACTTTCAGACACTTCACCCATTACCTCGTCACGTTTAACATCGCTATCAATTGCTGAAGTAATGACATCACCCTCTTTTTCAAAGAGACCCTCAAAATAATCCTTCCCTACTCTTTTTATTCTTGTTCAATCAGTCAGTAGATCACCTTTTTCATCCTTCATCACACTTGTACTCGTGTTTTGAGAGAATCCCCTTATACGTCTGATATATTTCCAAAATGATTTTTGATTACTTTGGAAATCATCGGAAAGCTTCTCTTCACTCCATTTTTTCAGATCTCGCTTTTTCTGCTCTATTTTATTCTTAACCACTCTCTTAATTCTCTTATATTTATCTTCGATTCTATCAACTTCGTCATTCTCTATACACACATTCATTCGTTTACTAGCTTTGATTGCTAGTAAATCAAGCCAGGGTTTCTTCTTTTCATCCAACGCATGTTTCACATTTTTATATCACCAACTCCGTAATGGTCTATTTTCTCTTATGCTCAATCCACAACTTCCGCCGCACAATCAGGTTTGAGCACATTTCAAGCTTCAATTTCCACATCATCCGTCATTTCTACGCAAATTAGTCTTTCATCCAGTTTCTCAATATATTCATCTTCCATATTTTCATTATCTATCAAATTTCCTACTTTTATTCTGGTAAGTTTTAGTAGCTGACACTCTTGTCCTATGACGCTAATGCTTGATTCGAGCCCTTACTCGTGACACAACGAGGAAATGATCTGTTCCTACGTTGGCACCTCTATAAACAACTCTAGTGTCAACATACATACATGTAATCACGGCTATAAATCCCTAGAAAGGGTAGCAAGAGCCAAGGAGTTAGAATTTATTCAGCCACTTTCAGCCACTCTAGTGTCAATTACTTTTGATTTCAGCCTTTCATCCACAATCACAAAATCTATCATACTTCTCTCTCTTCCTCGCTGCTTTGTATACATGTGGATATCTTTGTCTTCAAACAAAGTGTCAGTTACACAAAAATTCCTCTCCGAACATACTTCAATCAATTTATCACCATTTGTCATTTACTCTAACTCCCCGAATTTACCTAATGCTCTTGCAAAACCGTTGCGTGTCACACCAACCCAACCATTAAAATCTTCGAACATCATTATCCTTTCATCAAATCAAACCTATTCACTACATCACCTAGTAAATTCCAGAACTCTTCCCTCTCGGTTAAAGATTTTGACATGTCCGGCACATAGACGCATATTACACGTTGCCGGACCAGCCCGACTTTTAACTTAACCCAGAGGAGCCTTGAACTCACACACTCATGCTCTGACATACATTGAACCATCATTTCAGACAAAAGAAGACCCACTTCTTGGCAAGCTCTGATATTAGGGTTGACCCCCGACCAGATGGCAGTAATTGATCCAAGTTTTAAGACATATTTTCCCTTACACTTTGTCTCATTTACACACAGTAAATATAAATTATTTTTCTTTTAAATTATTTCATTACCAGACATACTTCATCTAATTTTTCTTGCATCCCTCCGCAAACATTCAACGTACTAAAGCGGGTCTCGTCAGCCCACTTTTACCCAATGAGAATCTATGACGTGACAATTGGCGAGCGAAATTTAGATATTGATTTTTTAAAAGACAGGCGACTGAAATATTAAAAAAAAACCGACAAAGTGCGAGTCGGATGAACGAAGGGTTGCGTACTATCATCTATAATAGAAAGTTACTTTGGTATTTACTTTTAAAAAAACTAACAACAAAATGGCGTCTGACTCAGCGTTGTCGTTGTGAGTTTTACCTCACAATACTGATTACACTTTACTGTTACTTTTTACATTACCTTACATTACATTTATTATAACCATCTTTTCCCCATCAACTTCGAAAATTGGCTTAGGAACTTCTCATTCCAAAGCTCTGGCTACCCCGTTAAGGGATTTATAGCCGTGAGTATATGTATGTAAGTACACATCCGTGTAGGCCTGACTCGAGATTTGAACCCACGCCTCTCTGTATGGTAGTTGTATGATTATTTGAAATACAAAGTAAATCCAAGTTCTAGTTATCTACTAAAATTCTTAAATCTACATATTTGTAACATACATACATTTGTTAAGTTACACAACGTTAAGGGATTTATAGCCGTGAGTATATGTATGTATGTTACTTTTAAGTATTTGTTGTTAAAGGAACTACATCTAGGAACTAAATTTTAAAGTGAAATGTAATCACATTAGGTGTTTCATCTGTCAAGATTATATTTCGAATGTGTAAATAAATAAATAAAATAAATAAACATCATTAGCGAAAGTTTCAGCATTCTAGATATCACGGTTTATGAGATACATCCGGGAGACAGACAGACAGACAGACAACGAAGTCTTGGTAATAGGGTCTCGTTGGTACAGAACCCTTAAAAGAAAGACATGCATAAAAAGATTGACTGACGACTTCAAAATAGTAAAATGTGAATAAAATGTATTTTGGATTCAAGAGGTGAATATAAAGTAAGGAACAGAGTAAGTTATAAGAAATTTAATGAAAAAATACTTACCTAATTATACTCACGCCCACTGTTCCCATTGGGGTAGGCAGAGACTATCGATCGCCACTTTGTACGATCCAGGCAAATCTCTTTTGCTTCTGTTACGTTCATTCTTCTTCTCATCCATTAAAAAAATACCATATAAAGAAAAAAATTTTTGTGAAAAGGAATGTTTGTTGAAGATGGGCTCGTAGGTACGTTTTAAGAACTGATAGGTTGATTTTAAAAGCCTTCAATCCTAACTAAAGAGCTTAACCGCGTATGAGAATGTAAATGAAAGCAAGAAAAGTAAGTTTTTCAATCAGAATAAAAAGTTTTCGTCTTAGGAATAAAATAGAAGCGGGAGTTAAGTTGAGTAAGTATTACAGTAAAAATAAAACTAGGACTTCAATGTCTTCAATGCCAATTGCGATTATTATGAATTGAGCTGATCGTGTTAGGTAAACCTCATTCTTCTTACTATCTGTGCAGTCTTAAACTTTAATTTGCACTCTAAATATGAAACCATTAAATTTTATATAGTCGGTAATTATTCCTCAATGGTCAGTTTGATCACGACTTGCAACCCCTTACAACACTTAGCAATGACCACTTGATAAACTTTGCCAAATTTGGTTGAAATCGGTCGAGCCATTCCAGAGGACTTCGATCACAAAATCGTGGCCTACCCGCATATAAGAGCTTCCATCGACTTCGCTCACTAAGCTCAATAAAAATACGCCACAGATAAAATTTTCTTGAGCGAAATAAATCTTAACCTGCTTGCTTGCACTTTCTTGAACTCAAGATAACATCAAAGATTTTTTATATATTTATTTTCACCAAACAATAAAATTTATTAAACTATAAAAACCCGTAACTAATTTTTAGGATCACAGCCACCGCTTTTCAAATAAAATTGGCAGGGTTTCGCCTATAAAGTGGTTTTGCTAACGCATATTATTGTTTCTATGAGAATCTGCGTATTCTTGGCAACCCGACGAGCCCAAATTCATACGAATCTAAAGTTACAATAGTTACAATTTGGCTATGTTTCGGTATAACAGTATTTATTTATAACGCAGTAACTAACTCTCTCTATAACGGATAATATTTGTTGTAAGTCATTGAAAAAACTCTTCTTTACATCATGTTAACTACATTTTTGCTCACATAAAAATTGCACATTAAGTTAAAGAGTTCTATGTATATTTTAAACACATAGAATGAAACTTTAAAGTATTTGATATGCTTACATTACATACATATACATATCCTCACGGCTACAAACCACAAAAGGGTAAGCTAGAGCTACAGAGCTAGAAACTCCTTAGCTACATGTGGAAGTTAATAGGGGGCAAGATGTATAGTGTAGTGCAAATGCAAGTTAGCCATGTGAGTTTCCTGAATAAAAAAACCTTCAACTTTAAAAACCATTATGAAAAACCACATATTTGATTTTAGAAAAGACACATCCGTGCCGTGTAGTGTCGGCTTAGAATAACACTACCCCATTTCTACCCGTGGGTGATCGTAAGAGGCGACTAAGGGTATAGGGGCTTTTTAAGTGATTTTTGGGCGATGTGGTTGGAGACCCGTCACCAAAAACATTTATTATTACCATCAATCAACTTTCAAAAGTGGCTGAGGAATTCCTCATTCCAAAGCTCTGGCTACCCCGTTAAGGGATTTATAGCCGTGAGTATATGTATGTAAGTACACATCCGTGTAGGCCTGACTCGAGATTTGAACCCACGCCTCTCTGTATGGTAGTTGTATGATTATTTGAAATACAAAGTAAATCCAAGTTCTAGTTATCTACTAAAATTCTTAAATCTACATATTTGTAACATACATTTGCGGCTAAAAATACCTTACCCCTGTACCTCTAGTAGGGGTAGCCAGCGCTTCGGAACGACAAATTATACCATCTTTAATAAAACTATCTAATAACCCACATTAAATAACAAAAGTGCCGTGTAGTGTCGGCTTAGAATAACACTATTCCATTTCTACCCGTGGGTGATCGTAAGAGGCGACTAAGTGTAAAGGGGCTTTTAAAGTGATTTTTGGGCGAAGTGGTTAGAGACCCGTCACCAAAATAATTTTTTATTATTACCATCCCTTTCCCAATCAACTTCCAAAAGTGGCTGAGGAATTTCTCATTCCAAAGCTCTGGCTACCCCGTTAAGGGATTTATAGTCGTGAGTATATGTATGTATGTAAATTACAAAGAAAACTGAAACAAATAAACGAAAAAGAAACAATGTTTTAAATTTAAAACAACAATTTTAAAATAAGAACCTAGAATAAAATCCTGGCAACAGTCGGAATAACTTAAAATAAATGTTATTGTTAGTAGTCAAGTGAGTTTATTTTGACACTAATAGAGTCATTTAGGAAGGAATGATTGCTCTGTTATAAGTGACATGCAAGATTTAAAGTATCTCTTGTTTATTTCATTGTAGAGCCGAAGTCTTCTTAGGGAACTTAGACACAAACGTTTTATGGAATTAGAGGAGATAAAATGGTATGAATAGCTTATGAGTAAACTTAATTGGCTATGTTTAAAACACAAAATACTATTTTTAAGTTTAATGGTAGCACTGTGTAGACTGTGTAGTGTCGGCTTAGAATAGCACTACCCCATTTATTCCGGTGGGTGTACGTAAGAGGCGACTAACATACTTAGGGCTTTTTAAGGGATTTTTGGGCGATGCGGTTGGACAACCTTTGTACTACCATCTTTTCCCCACTCAATTTCCAAAAGTGGCTGAGGAATTTGTTATTTCTCAGCTCTGGCTACCCCTTTTAGGGATTTATAGCCGTGAGTATATGTATGTAAGTATGTATGTGGTAGCACACTTACATCAATTAGTTTATGTTTCAAAGAATTTTCTTTAGTTTTCCACTGCCGGGAAACTCAATAATACTCGCAAGTAACACATATGCATAATAAATTAAATTTTTAGTTCGACGTGGTAACTGATTTATTAGCTTTGTAGTTTCGGCTTAGAATAGAACTACCCAAACTCTTCCCCTGTGTGTGTAATAGGTAGCTAAGGGTAGTAAGAATTTAAGAGCTTATTCCATTTGTCTGAATGAAGACGTCTGAGAGCCACTGAATCTGAATTCAGACTAGTGGAATGGAATAACGTTCAGAACGCTAGGCTTCTGAAAAGTAGACAAATTTGTGTAGTGGAATAACAAGCGTCTGCGGCAGTAACTTCGAAGGACCTCTGAAGTCAGAAACGACGAAGTGTAATCGAATAAGCTCTTTAAGTACATTATATTTACGTTATTACATTTAAGTATGCGTTATTTACTGTCATCTTACGTGATATTATAGACTGATTTTTATTTAATTACAATTTGTAGAGATCACTTTACACAGTTTATAAAGTTAAGTCATAATTTTCAAAACCGTAGTACAAATTTTATCAAAAAAAAAATTTGACCAAAATTTAAACTAAATATATTTGTAAGGAATAAAAATGTAAGTACCGAGTTTCATGTCGCTTCTTTCAAAGAACTCCTTCGAAAGCAAAGGTAGTAATTTTAATTTGGAAGTAAAATCAATCGGTTTAGATTTCTTGATTTTATAGAAACCGGACCGTAAAGTCTTTCATTTCTTTAATTCATACGACAGATACATATACTCACGGCTTTTAATCCCTGAAAGGGGTTGCCAGAGCTCAGGAATTAGGAATTCCTCAGCCACTTTTGGAAAGTTAAGTGGGGTAGAGATGGTAAAATAAAGATCTCCAACCGCATCAGCCAAAAAGCCCTTAAAGCCCCAATACCATTAGTAGCCTCTTTCGAACACCCACCGGAAGCAATGGGGTAGTGATATTCTAAGCCGACACTACACAGCAGATTTACAGAACAGATACTCATTCAATTATGTATTTTTAATGTTCCATGTACGCCTGAAGTGTCTCACTTTTGAAGGTTAGTCAGTTTCTAATATAAAAAAACTTATGACTAGTAATAAACATTAATTATTTAAAAATTGTAATATTAAGGTTTACTAAAAAGTAAACAATATAATTGTACATAGATACTTTGTCTTGAAAAGTCATATTAAAAATAGCGTTTTACAGGAAAACGTAAAGGAAGAGGTTTCACGACTGTTCCGCTAATCGAGTGTGCCTCAGGTAGATACTCAGTTTGATCTATTTCTGTTGCGTTGTGGTCCAAATCATAAGCGATGCGATAACTGCTTGTAGGTTTTTTGTCATGTTTTTTTTAAATTCTGCTTTACAATGTTGTGCTGTGTAGTGTCGGCTTAGAATAGAACAACACCATTTCTACCCGCGGGTGGTCGTAAGAGGCGACTAAGGATAAAGATTGGAGATCCATCACTAACAAATTTTTATTATTACCATCTTTTCCCCACTCAACTTCCGAAAGTGGCTTAGGGATTTCTTATTCCAAAACTCTGGATACCCCTTTAAGTGAGTTATAGCCGTGAGTATATGTATGTATGTGATATTGTTTTATAGCTAATAATGTGCAGTAATGGATGAAATTTATAATACCGACTTATTGATGAAATGCTCTAGGGTCCACATTAGGAAGCTCTGAATAAGGATTTGGGGAAGTACTTATAATTTAATGTTTTTTGACATGAATTCCTCATGTGGGGATTATTACTCATGAATAAAAGATGTTATTAAAGGAAAGAAAAATTTCGACACTGGCGGGGTTCGAACCCGCGACCTTCGGGTATACGCCCCCGTCGCTCTACCAACTGAGCTACAGTGTCAGTTGGCATCCAGCGCGAAATTTCTCTATCCTTTGTTTCTTTTTTACACGTTCAAGTAGTGTTTGCGTTTCCTACCTCCGCAAAAGAAACAAAGGATAGAGAAATTTCGCGCTGGATGCCAACTGACACTGTAGCTCAGTTGGTAGAGCGACGGGGGCGTATACCCGAAGGTCGCGGGTTAAAACCCCGCCAGTGTCGAAATTTTTCTTTCCTTTAATAACATATTTTATTCATGAGTACTTATAATTCTCTAGATTCATAAACATGTGACAACGGTGAGGGAAAACATCGTGAGGAAACCCACATGGCTGAGTTGTACTTAGTCATGTGACAGTGTATTCGTACAAAACGGCGATAGGCCTGCCCCCTATCACGTGAGTACACTGTCCATGCAAAACGTGGGTAATCTGAACACCAGGTGACAAAGTCACGTTGATGTTCAGAAGTATTAGTACCTCTGCCAACCCCTTCGGGGATATTCGGCGTGAACGTTTATGTTATTAATATTATATGCTACATTTAAGCCGTATATCCCCGGAGTTTATCAGAGGTACTTATATTTTTGAACATACATGTGAACATGTGGGTTTCTCCACGATTTTTTCCCTCACCGTTATCAAACATAATAAATTGCATGAATATAAATGTACAATTTATAGTTTGAGAAAAAATATAGCTTAGAATAAATATTATAACATTCTTACAATTACAAACACTTGCAGTCTCAACTTGAAAGCAGACGTTAGTGCAAAACCATTACATATAATCATTTTCTATCTAAATCTTCTTTTCCCGCCTATTTTTGGTAATTCGTTTGCTCATTGCTTTTTTTTCTTTGTTTCGCTGTATAGCGGTCGCGTGCTAAACTAAGGACATATTGTACACAGGTCAACTAAATAAGACTTATATTCTGGGATACTAACTCAACTACTACTAATTTATGTTTAATATTATAAAAAAACAAATAACACCCATGAGTAAGTAACAATCATAGTGGAGATCGAACCTGCAGCCTTCGGACCGAGAAGCCACCTATCCACTCAGCCGTGGCTGTCGTCATATAATAATAATAAATCTTTATTTAAAACAACAGGGCTCATATTGTTAGTAACAAGACTTATCAACTATGTTAGACAGCTTAAAAATACTTAAAACTACTTTTACCTATTTTATTTACAATGAAGGCTAATACAATGGTTAATATAAGGTGAATCTACCCTATCCGCAATAGCTTGTAGCATGTTGTTGGAGCTGGCCCTTACCCTCTGCAGCAGAGAGCCGGCGGCGCGAGCGCGCATGGTGGAGCAGAAGCAAGCTCCTCGCACTTCGGCAAACATGCCTGATGCGCTGCAGAAGCGGGGCAGGCCCATCAACACCCTGAAAGCGTCGTTATACTGCACTCTAAGTGCATGATACTGCCGCTTCGTATGATAAGCCCATAGAGCGCACGTGTAAAGTGAAGTGCAGTAGGCCCTGAAAAGAGTTACTTTTACTGCACCTGTACATCGTGAGAACCTACGGGCAATCATGTTGGCTCTTACTGCCAGCGAGCGCCTCTCGCGTTCGATGTCTGCATCGTCCTTTAGGTCAGAGGTGACCTAAGTACTTAAATTGTTGCACCTGCTTTAAAACTACATGATTAAGTTTAATGGGGGAAAACGTAGCCTGACAAGTACCCTTGGCCTGAAAGACCATGCATTCACTCTTGTTCACATTGTATTACAGATCATCGGAGACCGAGTACCTTCCGCATATCTGGATAAGCGAAGCGAGACCTCCAGCCGAGGCGCTCAGCAGCACCGTGTCATCCGCGTAACTTATGTTATTAACAACTCTTCCGTCAATGTGACAACCCACACGAGTGCTGCTGCGCACTCATCATAAGGTACTGTTAAATGAAACACACACAATTACCAATTATTAGCTGTGTAGTGTTAGCTTAGAACAGCACTACCTCATTTCTTCCGGTGGGTGTACGTAAGAGGCGACTAACGGTATTGGGGCTTTTAAGGGATTTTTGGGCGATGCGGTTGGAGACCCATCACCAACAACCTTTATTTCACTATCTTTTCCCCACGCAACTTCCAAAAGTTGCTGAGGAATTTCTAATTCCCTAGCTCTGGCTACCTCTTCTAGGGATTAGCCGTGAGTATATGTATGTACAATAACCAACCGCCCGTTACTTAGACCACGCGCCCATAAAACCAACGCCCAGTGAGCAAGCAAGGCGCGGCATGCATACAATGAAAACAAATGGATTGACCACCATAACATCTATCTTTACAATATTAACTTAGGGGAGTTGTTAACAGGGTGAGGCAGCTACCATATTCCACGTACAAGCCGCACCTTTTAGTGTTTCGATTTGTTCTAGAACGTATTGGTAAGCAACTCGTATTTAGCTCAAAATGATGGGTATGGTCAGCTTAGAATAACACAGCATATATGATTATTTTCGTAGGCATCGTAAGGGAAATAAAATGTAAAGGATATTTAATTTCAATTACTAGGCGATGCGGCTAGAAACCTAGCATCAAGAATCTTTAATCTTTCAAAATTTAAATTTGTTTTTTTCCCTCAAATAGTTTACAAATAGCTGTAGAATCGCTTATTATAAGCTCTGGCAACCTTATTTTATACAGAAAGATCTTTATTTGTTGCCAACTATATATCAACATACCTACATACATGCATATACTCATAGCTATAAATCCCTAGAAGGGGTAGCCAGAGCTAAGGAATTAGAAATTCCTCAGCCACTTTTGGAAAGTTGAGTGGGGAGAAGATGGTAAAATAAAGGTTGTTGGTAATGAAAAATTTCCAATTCGTCTCCGCCGGAATGCACATACTCTGTCTCTCCTGTACTCTATCTTGTTTAATCCTGCCACCCCCTCCTACCTTAAAGAGCGTTTCCAATTCCTTCACTCTTCACATGACCTCAATCTGCGTTCTTACCACAATCTTTTGTTGAGTACCCCTTCCCATTCCACCAATTTTTACAGTTCCTCCTTTACCGTCCAGGCTGTACAACTATGGAACGGTCTTCCTGTAGAGGTGCGATTAGCCAAGTCTCTCCCTATTTTCAAGAAAATGGTAAAAAAACACTTCCTCTCCGAAACATTATAATATTATTTGTGTTGCATACAAAAGTTTATATATTCTATTATATATTATGTCGTAAAATGTATATATGTATTTTATTTAAAAATCTTTATATATATTGCATATGTATTGTATTTATTGAATATTATTTATTTTATGGAATACTATCTGTATCTGTAAATGTATTAGAACTTAATAAATATTTAGTAATACTTAAAATAGATAGATAATAGTTTGATGAATAATTTTAGTTTTTAAGCAAATCAGTTTAATTTATTGGACATCTACCGAACATGTTTTTAATCCAGCAAATCTTTCCATTAATGGGTTGTCTGGAAGAGATCGCTCTTAGTGATAAGACCGCCAGTTGTACTTTGGCTTTTATACCGATCTTTTTTGTAATTGTTGTTTTTATTTTGTAATGTGCAATAAAGAGTTTTATTATTATTATTATTATTAATGGGTATCCAACCGCATCGTCCAAAAATCCCTTTAAAGCCCCAATACCGTTAATCGCCTCTTACGTACATCCACTGGAAGAAACCTAAGCCGATACTACACAGCGAAGCCGTAACTAAACTATAAATCAACAATACAAAAATCACGATTAACAAAATTAATATTTATTCATACACAAAATAAAAGGACGTTTAGCTGTCTGTGTGTGTGCTTAACATAAACTTACGGAATAAGATAGTATTATTTCTAAATTTTGGTCATAGACAAAGCTACCTCCAAAGGCACAATAATAATTACTGGCATCAGACACTAAATACAAATTCCTCAAAACTCACAACATCAAGATTTCCTCTGGGGTAGACAGAAGCTATGGGGCCACTACGAACGATATTTTTAATAATTTATTTTCTCGTTTCTCTTTTATTTATATAGTTTTCCGATGTTTCTATCTTCCTTTATTATTTTCTGTTAAGACTCTCATCTTTTACACTTTGTTATTTTTACTAAGTTGGAAATAAAGTGTTATTAAAGAAAGGAACGTAATATTATTCTTGACAAACCTTTTCTGGACTCAAATATAAAAATGAGCGCCTAGATGAACTATTAGCAAAGCCACATAGATGACATAAGTAAATAGAGCGAAAACCATTCGTAGATCAGTACAAAAATTACTAAATAAATTCCGCTAAAAACTAATTGTCAAAATTCGCTGTTTCTACGCCCTGATTGGTTGATTCAATGTTCTGACTTTTGCTGTATAGCAAGCACGAGCGCTATTTTATCGACACGATAACGGTTAGAATGAGATGGCAGTATACGATACTAAGTGAGTGCGTAAGAGATGGCTGCTTTATCCCACGCGATAACTAGTTTAAACACGGCTCGTGCTTGCCCTTCAGGTCATACGTTTGCTTCGCTTAAATCAGTTAAAATACACTGATCATGAATCACTTATACATTCTTCGTTTCTTCTGTATTTACTTAAGTTCTTCTCTATGCAACCCATAATCTTTTTAAGTTACCAAATTCTTAATATGTGGGTTGTAATAAATTGTATCTAAGCTAGAAAGTATATCTGCTTTAAACTTTATGAAGCTATTAAGTTTAATTTGATCTATTAGATGACCTTGAAAAGTACACATGAAAGTCCGTTGCTTGGCAACCAAAATAACAGATTATGCAGGCTTCTCCAAAAATCAGTATTCCATATTCAAACGATAGACTTCGACGCATTTTGATCTAAAGAGAATTAAATATATACAGATTTATTTAATAAGAAGTTCCTTGTATATATTATTAAAATATAATATTCATTCAGTTATTATACCAATCATAAGAAGTGTAAACAAAGTTTCAAAACATAGAAGAGGCTTTTTATATAATCAAGGTAATGAAATATAAATTTAGTATTGCACATTCCAAAATGTCGTCACAGCATTTTTATATGTTGTAAAGATATCTTCTGCACCAAATTAGAACTATTTATTATTATATATTTTTTTGACCTTTAGAAATTACTTCTAAAGTATTTCATTATTTGATTCAACTTTTGCGGATAAGCCATTATTGTGTTATAATAGCTGATGATGAATTCATACCTTTTGAAACGAAAATTACAGACAGAGAGAAAGAGAATTGGGGATAAATTTGTGTAACATTCAATTTCTTCCAATGTGAAGTGTTAAAATTTGATTATTATAAAATTCAATCAATTCTTATACTACGCACTGAGCTAGTTACTAAAAATAGTGTGGTTTAGTCTAACCGAATTTCAAGGTGAAGAAACATCGATACAGCGAGTAGTAACTACTTAATAGGCCGCTCGAATAAAATCGATACTTGCCTTTGCATATTAAATGGTGCAGTATTGATTACAGCTTACGTCACGTGATTTGATTGTTTTAAGTTTAAGGTTTGCATTGCGTTTAATTTTATCTTCTATACATACGTACATATACTCACGGCTATAAATCCTAGAAAGGGGTAGCCAGAGCTTAGGAATTAAAATTTCTCGGCCAATTTCGGAAGTTACATGGGAAAAGGATTGTAAATGAAGGTTGTTGATGATAAGTCTCCAACCCGGCCTACAATCACTTAATGAACCTCAATACCCTAAGTCGCCTCATACGATAAACTACGGGTAGAAATGGGGTAGTGCTATTCTAAGCCAACACACATTTATTTACTGACACCCCACAAAATCTACAATGTTACAGAATATAGCCCTGACGTTTACAATGCAAAGTAGAATTTCATTTTCTGTAACATCCTGTGAGGTGTGGCTAAGACATACTTTTTACGACTGATGACAAGATGTTCCTAATGGTTACTAATTTGGAACTTGTTCTACTACAGGAGATCATGATCTGTCGGCTATTTTGTGATGTTAGGATATGTGAGAAATAAGTAAATAATAATAATTCGTGAAAGGTGCGGGTTGAAAGATGATATTATGCAAAAGATAGAAAAAGAAATGTTAAGATGGTTTGCGTACATAGAGAGGTAGTGTGGATGGTTATGTAAGTAGAAGACGACCTCAGAGGACACGTTTGGCCCATTAGCGAGTGTGCTCAAAAAATCAGGCTTCCGAAGTATGAAGAATGAAAGAACATGTATGAAAAGATTGATGGATATAAACGAATCTAGCGAAAATTGCAGGGATTGTACACGCGATACACAATGCCTACCCCAATGGAAAATAATGGCATGAGTATATGCATGTATGTTATTTATCTGGTTGTATGGATCCATTCAACAAAATCTTTTAATTATCCCTATCAAAAACTAAAATGTGACTCAAAACTGCTCCAAAAATGCGAAATTAATTATTACTCTTTTCTACATAAAGGTATAAAAGGCACCCAAGTAAACCATGGACGATAGAACAGTAGACCTAATTTTCGGGGGCTCCTTGAAGTCTCTCCCGTCTGTTAGTTCCAAGATTGTGAGGATTTTCACAAGCTCTACGTTCACAGGTAAGATATAGAATATATAAACAGCGAAATATAAATAATTATTTAATTTTAAGATTATGTCTTACAGCTAAAAAACAAAACGCTTATTCTATATGTTTTGGACAAATATAATAGTCCTGTTGTTATTAGACAAGGTCCAAGTCAAATAAATATTGATTTATGTTTAGGTGAGATAATTTATACTGGGAATATTTTTTCTTAAATCTATTTTTAAGTTTACTAACATTTGAACTACGTAACAAACCCATTATTCCCACGGCTTTAAATTCCAAGAAGGGGTAGCTAAAGCTTCGGGATCAGAAATTCCTTAGCCACATTTGGATGTACATACATACATACATACATATACTCACGGCTATAAATCCCTTGAAGGGGTAGCCAGAGCTAGGGAATTAGAAATTTCTCAGCCACTTTTGGAAGTTGCATGGGGAAAAGATGGTGAAATAAAGGTTGTTGGTAATGGGTCTCCAACCGCATCGCCCAAAGATCCCTTAAAAGCCCCAATACCGTTAGTCGCGTCTTACGTACACCCACCGGAAGAAATGGGGTAATGCTATTCTAAGCCGACACTACACAGCATAGCCGACACTACACAGAATATTATTAACATTTGGATGTAAAGTGGGGAAAAGCTTGTAAATAAAGGTTGCAGGTGACGGGTCTCCAACTGCATCGCCCAACAACTTCTTTAAAAGCCCCAATACCCTTAGTCGCCTCTTACGACACCCGTGGGTAGAACAGTGACATTCTAAGCCAAGACTATACAGCGACTATGTCCTAAAATAAATGATTATGATTACCACAACACAGCAAGCGTGTGGACACAACGCACTCTCAGAACGAAAAAGGCTCAAGTCAAAAATAGTGATATTGAGTAGCAACCATAGAGAGGCATAAAAAATATGTTCTAAAACAAAGGTACTTATTGTTATAGGGACAGAAAATTCGCTTTCCTCTTTTTTTTTAACAATAAGTGCCTTTGTTTTTCTATTCATCGGATATAACATACTTTTTTATGTCTCTCTATGGTTGCTACTCAATATCGCTATTTTTGACTTGAGCCTTTTTCGTTCTGAGAGTGCGAAAAATATGTAATCCATGTTTATATCCAAGCAACATTTGACGTCACAGGCTTACACCATGTCAGCTTAATACTTTACATGTTCAATTTTAACACGCAAAGATACGGCTAAATTGTGTTGGAGAAGATTAACTGGGTTACGCTGATTGTTTTAAATAATGTATAGTTAGAATACTCTTTGGAACTACTATTTCTAAGTTTACTGACATTTCATGGAACTATGATCTAACATTAATGCTCTAATGTATAGTTAGGAGTAATCTTTGGAACTACTATTTCTAAGTTTACTAACATTTGATGGAACTATGTTCTAACATTAATGCTTATTATTACGATTACCCATAGAGGAATTAACTTAATAGAGCGGAAGTTAAAAGTAGTACAAAAATTGCTAAAAACACCGCTAAAAAACTAATTGCCAAAATAGGTTGTCCCTTCTCCCTGATTGGTTGATTCAATGGTCTGATTTTGGTTGGCCATACATTTGCTTCGCTTAAGTCAGTTGAAATGTACCGATTCATACATACATACATACATATACTCACGGCTATAAATCCCTAGAAGGGGTAGCCAGAGCTAAGGAATTAGAAATTCCTCAGCAACATTTTGAAAATTGAGTGGGGAAAGGATGGTAAAGTAAAGGTTATTGGCGATGGGTCTCCAGCCGCATCGCCCAAAAATCCCTTAAAAGCCCCAATACCGTTAGTCGCCTCTTACGTACACCCATCGGTAGAAACGGGGTAGTGCTATTCTAAGCCGACACTACACAGCAATTAACTAAATAGAGCGGAAGTTAAAAGTAGTACAAAAATTACTAAAAACACCGCTAAAAAACTAATTGCCAAAATAGGTTGTCCCTTCTCCCTGATTGGTTGATTCTATGGTCTGATTTTGGTTGCCCATACATTTGCTTCGCTTAAGTCAGTTGAAATGTACCGGGGGCTGATTATGTATCTTTAGCGACCGCGATTGTGTAGCAAGTTGCAATATTGTCGCTGTCAAAAGTGTCAAATCGCATACAAATTTATGACATTGACAGCGACAATCGTGCAACTTGCGACACAATCGTCAGTCGCAAAAGATACGTAATAAAGGGGCCGATTCGTTTACGGAAATTGACATTCTTCATTTCTCCTCTATTTAGTTACATCCTCTATGTTATCACCACAACACAGCAAGCGAGTATTTACAAAAAATCTAATCCATGTTTATATTCAAGCAACAATTGACGTCGCAGGCTTACACCATGACAGCTTAATACTTTACATGTTCAATTTTAATACGTAACGATACGGCTAAATTGTGTTGGAGAAGATTAACTGGATTACTCAGAGTTTTCACGCAGATGACAGAAACATCGGGTGTAATATTTTTGATAAACTTTTTTTATTAATCATATCATGATATATGAATGTTGAGACGATTTGGGCACAAAGAGAGGTTAGATGACAGTAAATTGGTAAAGATCTGTATAGCCAATGTAGAGGACGACCACGGAGGACACAACTGGACCAAATAGAGAGTGTGCCTAAAAACAAGTAGGCGTCCGAAGTATGAAGAATTTGTATTCTTTCTTCTTTTGTGCATGTATGAAAAGATTGATGAATGTGTTGCCACCCTTAACTTAGGACGATTCTTTCGTGCTGTATCTAGTATAAATATTATCTGTATCATTCATTACAGATAAATACGTATTAGAAGATAAGATAAGTTATATGATAGATACGCACGTTTTACCTTAATATATAAGCTGTAACCTTTTATACAATAAAGCAGACTATAACCATCTTTCGAGTCTCATTATTCTTTCCTGCCAAGACTCATTGGCAAATTGGTGACCCCGAGAAAAGAATATACGCAACATGGCGCAGTCACCGTGCAAAACAAATGGAAGTCAACAAGAAACATTAGAAATAGCAGCTGGCACCTCAGTTTTATCCCGAATTCCGGAATTTTGGAAGGATCAACCGCGATTATGGTTCACGCAATTGGAAGCTACATTAGCACCACAAAAACAGGGAGACGATTACAAATACAATATGGTAATAGCCAAGCTGTCCAAAGAAGAAATACTACAGGTCAATGACCTAATTTCATCACCGCCAACCACAGAAAAATACAAATCCATTAAGGAGCGTCTAATTGATTGCTATGAAGAATCCGAACACCAACAATTTAATAAGTTACTAACAAACATGGAACTAGGCGATCAAAAACCATCACAATTGCTACGGAAAATGCGAGTCCTCGGCAGAAACAAAATCGGCGACGAAACCATTAAACTACTGTGGCTCAGACTTTTGCCACCAACAGTTACCACAGTACTAGCTGTCACCGAGGACATAGACATCGAGAAGATGAGCTACATCGCTGACAAAATAATTATGAACTCAAAAATTACCGAGGTATCAGCAGTCAGCAGAAATACAGATGACAGCGGAACGGCACTCATATTAGCACAGTTAGCAAAATTACAATTAGAAATAGACGCAATTCAACAAAATCGCGGAGGCCATCGGCGTGATAATTATAAACATCAACGTTCTACAACGAGACCAAGTTCAAGATCAACCAGTCAAGTAAGAAATCAATTTTGTTACTACCACAGCAAATATAGAAAATATGCAAGAAACTGTATTAAACCATGCAGTTGGAATCCAAATTTCTATTATAAAAATCAGGGAAACTGAGTGAAGCACAGACTACGGCGGATCTCTGTGCCATTCACCCATCTAACCGCCTTAAGATCACAGACAAAAAAACGGGCATTACATTTTTAATCGACACGGGAGCAAATATTTCGGTTATCAACAAGTCACACAGACAATCATTTAAAAAAACCGAACAATATACCCTCTACGCCGCCAATGGGACAAAAATCAAAACGTACGGTGAGAAAACAATGACTTTGAATCTCGGACTACGGAGATGTTTTACATGGAATTTCATCATCGCTGACGTCACACAACCCATCATTGGAGCGGATTTCTTAGAACACTATAAATTATTAGTGGATATAGCGGGTAAAAAAATTATTGACAGGGTTACGGAGCTGACGGTTCCGGCAAGCCTGAGCAAATCTACTCATCAAACAATTAGCACTATCAACATGAGGGCGAACGCGCGCATTAATCAACTTCTACACAGATACGAAGATATCACTAGACCCTCCTCCCTACGCACTAACCCAAAACATAAGGTTGAACATCATATTATCACTCAAGGACCACCCGTTGCCACGCGAGCCAGACCATTACCTCCAGGAAAATATCACATAGCAAAAAAAGAATTTCAAAATATGATGGAACTCGGTATTTGTCGACCTTCAGACAGCCCCTGGGCCAGCCCACTACACATGGTAAAGAAAAAGAACGGTGAATGGAGACCATGTGGAGATTACCGGATGCTCAATAACGCGACCATACCTGACAAATATCCACTGCCACGGTTAACCGATTTTACATATATCTTGGAAAACAAGAAAATACTCAGCAAAATTGATATACGGAAGGCCTATCATTGCATTCCGGTAAAAGATATAGAAAAAACCGCCATAATCACCCCGTTTGGACTTTTTGAATATTTAAGAATGCCTTTTGGACTACGCAATGCAGCACAAACATTTCAAAGATTTATGGACTCCCTATTCAGAGATTTGGACTTCATATTCGTATTTGTTGACGATTGTCTCATCGCATCAGAAAATGAAAATCAACACTATCAGCATTTAGAAATAGTTTTCAAACGTTTACAAGAAAACGGAATAAACATTAATCTCGAAAAATGTGAATTCCTCAAAGACGAATTGGATTTCCTAGGGTATCACATAACGAGCAAAGGAATACGCCCAACGGAAGAAAATTATAAGGCGATTATGGAATTTCCTAAACCGAAGACAATCAAGGAATTAAGGAAATTTTTGGGCATGATAAATTTTTACAGAAATAACCTTCCACACGCAGCTGAAAATCAAAAAATTCTCAACGCATATTTAAAAGGTACGAAAAAGAACGACAATTCACCTATTCTCTGGACAACGGAAGCGGAAAAAGCTTACAATAAATGCAAAGAAAGCATAATGAATTCAGTAGTAACGGCCCACCCTTCCCGCACAGCTTCACTGGCGCTTATGACAGATGCCAGTAACACCTGTATCGGCGCGGTCTTACAACAAAAATCCGGGACCAATTGGGAACCATTAGGATTTTACTCATGCAAATTGGACGAAACTCAACAAAAATACTCAACATTCGACAGAGAACTGCTCGGCGTATATTTAGCTGTCAAACATTTCCAAAGATTAGTTGAAGGAAGACAGTTCACAATCTTTACAGACCATCGACCCTTGACATACGCTTTTTCCAAAAAACCGTCATCAAACGACACACCGCGACGAGTACGACAATTAGATTTTATTTCACAATATTGTACTGATATTCAACACATAAGCGGACGTGACAATATCACTGCAGACGCTCTGTCACGTATAGAACAAATTGATATACCATCACCAATGAATTACGCCGATTTAGCAAAATATCAATCTACGGACAAAGAATTAATAAACTTGCGTAGCAACAAAAAATTAAAACTTCAAGATATCACGTTTCCAAACTCTTCTATAAGCATCACCTGCGATGTATCTACGGGAAAAAATCGCCCTTATTTACCACAAAAATTTCGCAAGCAAATATTTAACGTCATTCATGGATTAAGTCACCCAGGAAAAAGAGCTACCAGAAAAATGATAACTCAGAGGTACTTATGGTCAGGCATGAATAAAGACATCAATAACTGGTGTAAATTATGTATAGCCTGTCAGAAATCTAAGGTACAACGACATACAATATCACCTTTAGGCAATTTCATGCCCGCGCAGCGTTTCGAACACCTACATATGGACATTGTCGGACCATTACGCATTTCACAAGGAAAGAGATATATAATAACTATGATAGATCGATGTACGTCATGGCCCGAGGTATTCCCAGTAGAGGACATTACAGCAGAAACAGTGGCCAAAACACTATATGAGGGATGGATAACTCGTTTCGGATGTCCACTACGTGTCACCACCGATCAAGGCCGACAGTTTGAATCAAGAATATTCGAATCTCTTTCACAATTTCTAGGGGTACACAAAATTAGAACAACACCTTATCGTCCACAATCAAACGGGATGATCGAGAGATTTCATAGAACATTAAAAGCGGCACTGATGACTAGAGAAGCTAAGGATAATTGGGTTAAGGAAATTCCCCCAGTTCTGCTGGGACTACGGAGTTGTTTACGAGAAGACACGGGATATAGTGCAGCAGAGTTAACATACGGAACACCTTTAAGACTACCTGGAGGATTTTTTGAATCATCACCACATCAACTTTCTACTTACGAGGAGTTTGTAAAAAATATTCAGAAGGACATCACTCAGATGACATCAATACCTAAACGAAAAAAATATGATCAAGCAGTTTTTGTACACCCAGAGCTCAAAGAGTGCTCACATGTATTCGTGCGATGCGACAGACTTAGGAAAACTCTCACACCGCCCTACGAAGGACCATTCCCAGTGATAAGAAAAATGGATAAGACATACGTTATTAAAATGAAAGATAAGGAGACAACAATATCTATAGACAGATTAAAACCTGCATTTTTCATCAATAACGATTCTAACAACGTGCCAAGCACGACGAATAATTACAACCAAAATAGCACGTACATCACACAATCAGGGCGTAAGGTAAAAAAAACCGTAAGATATTGTAATCTGCTGACAACAAGAAGAAACAACCAGCATAGTTGCAACGGATAAATGTATTCAGCAATCCACACTAAGGTCAAGAGGGAAGCACTGACCTAATACACAACAGGCGTCAGCAAATCACCATAACAACAATCGTCAGCACATACATTCTTCGCGCCACAACAACATCAGCAAAAATCATATTACTTAAGAATGTCAAGTTCAATTCGTCATCGTAATATTGTACCATAACTATATTATTATAATATTATTTTCTTTCATTTTTTTTTAAAGGGGGGTGTATTGTTGCCACCCTTATCTTAGGACGATTCTTTCGTGCTGTATCTAGTATAAATATTATCTGTATCATTCATTACAGATAAATACGTGTTAGAAGATAAGATAAGTTATATGATAGATACGCACGTTTTACCTTAATATATAAGCTGTAACCTTTTATACAATAAAGCAGACTATAACCATCTTTCGAGTCTCATTATTCTTTCCTGCCAAAACTCATTGGCAAAAATGTGTACGAAGGTAGAGAGGATATGGATGTATGTTTCAAGAATTATCTCTTCTTTTTGGATACACGGGAGTTTTTGATTTTAGATCTTTGCAGAAGGCTCAAAGGATACAAGGATTACTTTTACTAGGAGAGAGAATATCGATAAAGATATGTTTTTTTTATTTTTTGTTTTAGTACGTGATGTTATAGTACGGAGTAACACAGGGGATTAGACACTCCGATTTTATTTATGTAGATATACTACCTATTATATATAAGTCCATTTCTTTTACAGCAAAGAACATCCTATTTCATCTACCTTTATAATGTGTTTTTTAAATGAAACAATTTTATTAAATTTAGACTACAACACTAGGCAAAAAACCCCTTCTATTTAATATCCTTACAATCATTCAGAAACAATGTACTTAATTCATTTAAAAAACGCGACCGAATGCTATCTTATTGACCTAAAAACGATAGAAACTTTTGGTGCGGCATCCATTGCGTGCCGCAGACGATGGTTTTGTTACGAGGCCATTTAGATACAGCGATCTAATAAAAGCAGCGATAAAATGCTCGCCTTATCTGCGATCGATGGAAACACTGGGTGAAGTGATTGGATTTTTATGAGTTCAGTTGAAAACTGTTGCAGTGATTGGATATGCCACTCCTCAAAGATATTTTCTTACTTACGTGTACTCATGGTTATAAATCCTTAAAGGTGTAGCCAGAGGCTTAGATTTAGAGAACCCTGAGCCACTTTCGGAGGTTAAATAGGGAACAAATTAAACGTTCTTACCCTAAACTATGTCCAAAAAAGTGTGACGAACATTCAATTCTAAAAACTCTGGCTGTTATATTTTTGAGATATTTTAGCCGTGATAGTATAAGATCCCGCTGCTAAATCTCTAAGTTCATAAGTCATAACGTATAGAGTCAAACACACATTTTAACATACGTTTATGAATAGGAGAATACTCTGACAAGACGCAGCCAGGCAAAAGTGGCCGCAAGTAATTTTAATTTTATTAATGTTTATTATTTTTAGAAGACAATTTTTTTTCACTTGTTTTCGAAATAAAATAACATCCCCATTGCAAATTTGGCCGCAACTTCCTCGCAGCCAGGTGTAAGTAGGTTATATTTTGGTGTGTTTTATACGTTCATAACTTATATGAAATTAAAGCTTTTTTTTTTCCTAATATGATAAATAATACATAGCTGCCTGAGAAAAAGTGGCCGCAAATTAGGGTTGCCATCTGTTAAAAACGCGATATATCCAAATATATTTCGCAAACTATGCTATTGTTTCTGTTTATATTTTATGACTTATATAATAACTATATTCATATTTTTTAAATACTTACTTACTTTCTTATATTCACGCCCGTTATTCCCATTGGGGTAGGCAGAGACAATCGATCACCACTTAGTACCATCTGGACAAACTTCTCTTGCTTCCCTCACATTAATTATTCTTCTCATACATGCTCTTTTATTCTTCTCACTTCAGACCCCCGCCTTGATAAGAACGTACGTAATTAACGTTTTACGAAAAATAATAAACATTAATTAAATTAAAATTACTTGCGGCCACTTTTGCCTGGCTGCGTCATGCCAGTGTATTCTCCTATTCATAAACTTATGTTAAAATGTGTGTTTGACTCAATACGTAATGAACGTAATCTCGTTTGCAATAGAATCCAACAATCATGTAAACAAACCAAATTGTCACGATTACTCCGTAATCACATACATTTGACGATCAATTATGAACATAGTCTGATTTCAACGAACGCACCATTGTTTTCACATTATCTTCAACACGATTTAACTCGTATTTATAAGTTAAATTTGTTAAAACATTTGCAACGTAAAAATTTCGAAGTATTTGACAAGCTGTCATCTTAGTTTTTTACTCATCGAACTCTATAAGTCATTGAAAAGTTAGTGTTGTTCGTAATCTGAAGTTATCTTTTATTTTTAATTTAATAAATTATTTTAATTTTATATTATTTGAATACAATATAATTTTTTTTCAAGAGCTTAATATAATTAACCAAAACGGATTGTATCCTAAGCCATAAAAATAATGGTTAGTTTTTAAAAATTGACAGGTGGCCATTTTGTTAGCATTGTCATTCACAATCATTCACTGTTCTGTGGGTTCGCTGTGCATTAGTATTTTCTGTTTCCGTTTTCTGTTTCCGATTTCTACGACTTTGCATTCTCATTTTGTATCTTTGTTTTGCTATACGATTTGGCTGGACATATATTTTTTGGAACGACGACCTTTGCACGGCATCACGGACTTTGATATAGCATGCGATTGGTATTTTTTCTCAAGGAGTAATCAGGAGGTAAGAATGAGTTAGATCTATTACCTACAACGGAAATCTATTAGACGCACTTAAATATTGTATTGCCCTCGTAACTTATTATTTGAATAGATCACAATTACTGAAATGTATGTGTGTAAAATTATATTTGTTTTTAAGGTTAGGCCATAGTCTATGACTTAAAATTAAAATAATTAGAAAAATAAATTTAATTAAAATAAATTAGAACACTATGACATCACTATGGGCATAAACAATACGCTGTCAATGTCAGTCCGCCATATTTGTTTACATGATTGTTGGATTCTATTGCAAACGATTTTAGAGATTTAGCAGCGGGATCTTATACTATAAGTAACGTTATAACGACAAAGGGCAGAAGGCCTTGAAGTAATTTATTATCAACAATCCTTTACTTTATTTTTATTCCTACATTTTTTTTAATTTCTATACAAATTGATGAATTATTGATTCTGAGGTTACTTTTATAGTTAATTGATGAAGGTTGGCTGTGTGTTTCGGCTTAGAATAACACTACCGCATTTCTACCCGTGGGTGATCGTAAGAGGCGACTAAGGGTATAGGGGCTTTTAAAGTGATTTTTGGGCGATGTGGTTGGAGACCCGTCCCCAAAAACATTTATTATTACCATCTTTTCCCCAATCAACTTCCAAAAGTGGCTGAGGAATTTCTCATTCCAAAGTTCTGGCTACCCCGTTCAGGGATTTATAGTGAGTATATGTATGTATGTATGATGTAGGTTATACAGGACAGTTATGCAATTTCTATATTGTACTGAGTTAAAATTGCGGCGCTTAATATTATATAGAATTGCACTTTTGTTAATGATGTGCAGACGCTTTTAATTCCCATTGAGTTAGGTAGAGACTATCGATTTCCACTTTGTGTAATCCTGGCAAATCTCTCGGGCATTGTACATACATACATACATATACTCACGGCTATGAATCCCTAGAAGGGGTAGCCAGAGCTTAGAAATTAGAATTCCTTCAGCCACTTTTGGAAGTTGAGTGGGGAAAAGATGGTAGAATAAAGGTTGTTGGTGATGGGAATAGCCCCTATACCGTTAGTCACCTCTTGCGTACACCCACCGGAAGAAATGGGGTAGTGCTATTCTAAGCCGACACTACACAGCACATCGGGCTTTGTCTACATTCATAAATATTTTCCAACATGAGTTTTGATTCTTCTCATTTCAGACACCTTTTTAAGCATACTTTCTATTTGATTTGTATCCGTGAATGTCTTCTACTAAAATTACTATCCACATGCCAGGTTTGACATTGACTCCATTACATAGTAAAATAAGTTACACGAGGATAATCTGACAACATTGCAACGTCACAATCCAAATCCAGTGCAATAAAATACAGTAAATACAGACTGTTTGCTGTGTAGAGTCGGCTTAGAATGTCACTACCGTTTTCTACCCTCGGGTGCTGTAAGAGGCGACTGAGGGTAGGGGACTTTTTCATGGATTTTCATGCGATGCGGTTGGAGACCCATCACCAACATTTATTTTACCATCTTTTCGCCATTTAACTGCCAAAAGCGGCTGAGGGATTCCTATGGCTACCCCTTTTAGGGATTTATAGCCGTGAGTATAAGTATGACAAAGTTAATTCAGTTAACTATATTATTTTCATTTATTACAGACACAACTATGGAAAGAAATACGTTAATGGCGAAATGTTACCCAAAAATCAAGGACTACTGTAGAGAGAAACATGGGTTAGAATTTCAGGTAAGAGAATTTCACTTTTGCACACACACAATCCCAAAAAGAGGTAGACAGAGCGTCAGAATAAGAAATAGTTGAGCTACTTTTGTAAGTAGAGCGGGGAAAGGGTTCTAAAATAAAGGTTGTTGAGGCTCTCCAACCGCATCGCCCAAAAACAACTTACAAAAGCCCCATACCCTTAGTCAACTCTTAGGACCCCGTGGGTAGAAAGGGGTAGTGACATTTTAAGCCGGCACAAGTAACCAGCAAATATAGATTAATTACAAACCCTCTACGCAATCTTTAGGCATGAATCGTGAAACATAATTTTAACCCACTATCAATAGGAAACATACTATTCATAACAAACGCCAAATGGCTAAGGTATTTTAATAATAGTACAACCCGCAGCCACCCAGCGCATGCGCACGTGCGTAAAGCACTTCCGTCGAACGAAAATAAAACAAACGCTTGAGTTGAGCAGCTTTTTCTAAACGTTTACAAGTGTAAGCGTAGACCGGTAGGGTTGCCAGCAGAGGGTGGGGAGTTTTAACCGAGTTTCGGGGAATGGTTTTTACGTTATGGTTTTTGTTGTTTTTAATTGCAATTAAAAACATATATATTTTAGAAAATGAAATACTAAGCTGGATACGAAATGAAACAGTCACCATAGCTCAGTGGGACGAACCACCACCTTTAAGGCCACTAGCAACGTGACTTTTCTAAAATAATTTATGTGGTTAGTTTATCATGGTTGTTAACGGTGAGGGAAAAATTGTATGTGGCTAAAATAAACCACCACAGCTGAATTGAACTTAGTCATGCGACAGTGTATTTGTACAAAATCGATGATGGTCCTACCCCCATCACGTGATTATACTTCCCTAGCAAAATGTAGGGTACTCTGAACACCAGGTGTCAATTATGTCACATGCAATATATTAAATATTAAATGCTCCGCCAACCTCTTCAGGGATACACGGCATAAACATTTCAGTCTTGAGTTTTTTTTTATTCATTATAAAAGTGAAAGTTATCTTATGCAAGTGTGTAAAGTAATTCATTTTTCAAAGGAAATCGATTTTTATCTTAAGAATAAGAAGTATTCGAAAGATGAAGAATATTTATGGACGTGGCAAGATATGGTTTTTTAATCATTTCCACAAAAATATTTAGATATTTTCTAAGATCCAAAGAATCACATCTGTACTAATATTATAACTATGCTAAAAGGCAAAGGGGGTGAGCACCCAATAAATTTGTTAGTATTAGCCACATTAATGGTTCAAAGGGGTTTAGTTCAAAGTTTTAACTTTAAACATATAATATTAAAAAATGTTAAAAAATAAAACAAATTTATGTGCAAACAAGCAAAATTTCAAACTAGGCTCTGGCAACCCCGTAAAAACAGTCCAGTCGGATGTAGACTATTAATAAAGACGTACTCATATTAGTACTACGTTCATATTACTGATTGGTGCGGGCTTAACATGCTCTGTAGTCGTCATTGTTTTCTCGTCATCATTCTTCATACATACATACATACATACAAATACTCACGGCTATAAATCCTTTAACGGGGTAGCCAGAGCTTTGGAATGACAAATTCCTCAGCCACTTTCGGAAGTTGATTGGGGAAAAAATAATAAACGTTTTTGGTTACGTTAACGGGTCTCCAACCACATCGCCCAAAAATCACTTAAAAAGCCCCTATACCCTTAGTCGCCTCTTACGATCACCCACGGGTAGAAATGGGGTAGTGTTATTCTAAGCCGACACCACACGGCGATCATTCTTCGTCATCAGATTACTGTCAGATCAAGGAAACCTTCGTTACTGAAAACTTAATAATTGATAATAATGTGCAAGCATAGCCAATAATGTTAATTTGGCTTAGAATAGCTCTGTCTGTCCAACTGACGACGTCCTTGGATGAGTAGATATGTGACTAACTTCTGGGTCCAAAGGTTTAGGTTCAAATCTCATAATGCAAGTCATTAAGTTGTACTTAGTTTTGGGCTAACTTGCTATATTTTTATAATTGAAGACGACATGATAGTCTAGTGGGTAGAACACCCGCCCGAAAAACAGAAGGGCGTGAGTTCCAATCCTGGGTCGGGCCTACACCAATTTGTCTTTTCTAAAGTCATATGTGTGGTTAATTTATCATGGTTGTTAACGGTGAGGGAAAACATCGTGAGGAAACCCACATGGCTGAGTTATACTTAGTCATGTGACAGTGTATTCGTACAAAACGGCGATAGGCCTGCCCCCTATCACGTGAGTACACTGTCTAAGCAAAACGTGGGTACCTTTCTCTGGACAGTAGATGGCGCGGCCATGTGAGTTCAGAAGTATTGGTACCTCTGCCAACCCCTTCGGGGATAAACGGCGTGAACGTTTATGTTATGTTATGTTTTATAATTCGAAATTTACAGGGGGTGTCTTACGAGATTTTTAAGGGATTAATTATTTTAAATTTTTCGTCGAAATATAAATCACTGCATTGAAAATGAACTTCGTCTTTCAATTATTATGTTTTTCATTTACAGAATTAATTATTAAAATGATGACAAATATGACGTTGACTCTACGTACAAATTAAAAGTGATTTTATTTATGTAATATATTTACATAAATAAGAATACTAAGGCCGGCGTCCAAAGTATGAAGAATAAACGAGCATGTATAAAAAGATTGATGGATGTAAACCGTAAAGGTTTGCCAGGATCGTACAAAGTGACGTCCAATAGTCTCTGCCTATCCCAATGGGAAATAATGGCGTGAGTATATGTATGTATGTATGTAAGAATAAGATCCGTACTAGGAAATGATAGTGTTTATAATAATTTGATGTTGGTTTCTCAGCAACTTTCTGAGATTGACATTGATATCCTGTCATCACCCACGATAGGCAGAGAAATAGATAGCAGGAAAGGTATTTCTACAGTTTGATAAATCACTTATCCCGTAAAGTTTTTCTAACCATAGAACATAGATATTGTAATATTACTATAACCATATGTGGAGGGTAATGTGAGTAGAGGACGATCACGGAGGACTCACCTGGACCAAATATAAAGTGTGCTCAAAAAGGCAGGCGTCCCAAGTATGAAAAATATAAGAGCATGTATGAAAAGATTTATGTTTGTAAACGTAGCAAAGAGAGGTTTGTCAGGATCGTACAAAGCGGCGATCAATAGTCTCTGCCTACCCCAATGGGAAATAATGGCGTGAGTATATGTATGCATGTATGTATGATTCAATTGCCCAGCAGAAAATGCTCGAGACTATATCTGAAAATCATCATCATCAGGCAACATAACCCTATGCTTAGTTTCATTGGCTTCTTTTCAATTTATTAATTTCTCTACCAAATTATACTATTACAGCGTCTTTGGTAACATTAAAGTAGCAATTTTTAATTATATGCATACAAACATATATTCACGGCTATAAATCCCTCAAAGAGGTTGCCATAGCATGAGAACCAGTAAATTCTTCAGCCAAGTTAAGAAGTTTAGTGGGGAAAAGATTGAAAAATATGTGTTTTTGATGATGGGAAGCCCTGATACCCTTGATCACCTATTACGATCACCCATCCATGGGAAGAAATATATGATTATAATATGCATATGTATTTTTACATGGCACATATCACAAAACAAAATTTTTGAAAATCCGACTCTGTTTTTCAGTTTGTTTTCCTGTCTGACTTTATTTTGACTAAATTGCTAAACCTATTTCAAAGGATCTTTCAGTCACAGATATGTAGCTCTTATCCAGTTTTTTTAATTTTAATTTCCGTGCAACGCCGGGGCAGTACCCTTGTATTTTCATAAAATCTAATGACTTGTATCAAAAAGTTTAAAAAGATCCTTCGTTGATTTTAAATGAATGAAAACTCAAAAGAATGTCTTTTTGTGAGCTCGCGATATTGAAAGATTACAGATAGGCGACTTACTTAAGGCCAAGTTCCTTGAGGCCTGATATTTAATATTCACATTTTACTTACATTTTTCGGGTTTTTTTGCGTAGTAATCTGAAAATATAGTTTTATTCACCTTGTAGTTTTCGACATGTTTGGGTGTTCATACAAACTTACCAGACAAGTGTGATTTTTGCTAATACACGTAAATAAATGATGAATTTAAATTTTATGGTTAATATTTTATAATAAAAATAGTAAATGTATTTAAAAATAAACTAAAATCCCATTTTTTTTAAAACCTTAGGTTGGTAGATTTTATAAAGTTAGGTATATGTATATATTTGTATTTATTATATTATATAAGTATGTATATACAAGTATATTTATTCAAATATTGTATAGTATATTTGATATGATAATTATTATATCTATAATTTAAAATACGGGTTGTAAATAAGTTGTGCTTAATTAAGTCCTATTTAAATTGCATGTATACTTGACCATAATGTTTTAAAGCGTTGCCTATTTGTTCCTCACCGAAAAGGTTGACTGGAAGAAATCGCGTTAAGGCGATAAGTCCGCCTTTGTGTACATATACGGTTGTGCTTTATCTGTTATATACTGTTTGTGTGTTGTTTTGTATACAATAAAGTGTATAAATAATTGTATAAAATAAAAAAACATAAAAATATTCACATAATGTTACATTCGAAAGAAACGTACACATGTCAATTGACAACGGATGGTACATTTTTTGAAACATTGTGGGAGATATCTCCTTCATTAAGGAACCATAAATTTATGTACCATGATATTGATTACATCACATCAAAATCGTGCAAATTGTAAAACAGTAGAAAATAAAATTAAAAGTAAAGTTAGAATGTTAGTTTGAGCAAACATGTTATTTCCTGTGTCTGTGTATGTGTATCTTACTTAATTTATACTTCAATTTCGCTGCAAGTAGTTCTGTATGGCACATTGAGAGGATAGATAGAAGTATGCTAAGCTAGTGTGAATAGAGAACCACGGAGAAAACATCAAAATTAAAAATGTTTAGTGTGAGGAATGGAAATGTAATTTATGAAAATAAATGACTGTAAATGTAGCTGGAGGTTTGCCAGGATCCTACAAAGTCACGATCGATTATCACTACCTACCCCAATGTGAAGAAAAGGCGTGATTATATTTAATTATGTATGTTTTACTGGAAGAACGTAATGCTACTTTGCGACTCTGCATAGCTAGAACGACCAACATTTATATAGGTACACTAGGCATAAAACAGCCATTTCTTTCACAATAGGCTATTTGACTAAGTTTTGAAAACTATCTTACTTAAAAAATATTTTTCTGCCTTCATTTTAGCTATTTTATTAAAAAAATTGAAAAAGAAAATGCAGTATTCAAATGTGCCGCGAAAACGCGACTTTAAGTAATATGGCGGCTGTAGCACAAATGACGTCAATTCCGCATTAAACACCAATGAGCGAAGCGAAACACAGTCTGTTTATGTGCAATCTACGTCATTATAGAAATAGCCAATCACGGTCGTTTTTAGTCACGTGACAGTTGCATCAAACATACTTATTTTAGAAGACGGATTATAGTGAAATAATGTAATATTTTTATCTCGCATTATAACATATTGCTCCAAAAAAGAAATATTAAGACTAATGAAATAAAAGAAATGTATATTTATATTACAGTCAAATAGCCTATTGCTTAGTATAGTATACTTTCATCTGAAATGAGTGTCATCTGAATCAAAAAAAGATGTGTGTTGACGAGTTTCTTACGGGTTCTTCTCTCAACAAAACACCTTTCGAATCCGAAGTAAACTTAGTATTAAGTTAAAATTTGACGTTCAAAAAACAAAGATTTATCTTTTTATTTTGAAATAAATGATTATTTTATTTTCTATTTTATCTCATTCTAACAGATATCGTGACGTAAAATAACGCCGGTGCTAGTCTTCCTGTTATACAAGTCTTCCTTTCAATGCCGTATATATATTTAAAGTTCTTCCCCTTAAGAACAGGAAGATTTAAAATAACGACTTAGAAGATATTAAAATTAATAAGACCGAAAGTGACAAGTTTGAAGGGTGCATTATAAATATATTTTTATTGCCTCTTCTTTCAGCATTCTCATTATAAATTATAATTATCAATTTCATATAATTATTGTCATATATTTCCTTTAACCATAACTGTCACATAAAACTGCACTTAAAATTACTAAGTGAGTAACAAATTTTGATTTATTGTAATGAGAAATCTTAATTGCAACATTTCATAGATATTATTTACCGAGTAGTGTCGGCTTAGAATGTCACTACCTTGGAGTAAGATGTAAGTACTCTACCACTCGTCACCATACCTATCGTTACTACCACTCTCTATCCACGGCTGTCGTAAGAAGTGACTAAGGGTATGGGGCTTTTTAAGTGGTGTTGGGTGATGCGTTCAGAGACCCGTTACCAACCATACTTTAATTATACCATCTTGTCCCCTATAAACTTCCAAATGTGGCTAAGGAATTTCTAGCTTTGAAGCTCTAGACATACATACCTCACGGCCATAAATCCCAAAAAAGGGGTGGTCAGATCTTCAGACCTCCTTAGCCACATTTGCATAGGGGAGAAGATGCTAGCAATAAAGTACCGTTGGTAATGGGTCTGCGATAATGGATTTCAACTCTAACCTTTCCATTTCAAAGCCGATCTTTTATAACTAATATACGTTTCAGGTTGTCGATATGCGTTGGGGTGTACGAGACGAGGCGACAGATGACCACATGACAACTGAACTCTGTATGAGGGAAATCAAGAATTGCCAGCGATTGTCTATGGGACCGAATTTTGTGGTGTTTCTTGGTCAAAAGTATGGATACAGGTACGATTATAAACTAAGATCAATATCAAATTTCAATCAATTTCTTCCGCTGGGTGTACGAAGAAGGTGACTAACGGTATTGGGGCTTTTAAGGGATTTTTGGGCGATGCGGTTGGAGACCCATCACCAGCAACCTTTATTTTACCGTGGAAAACCCACGCAACTTCCAAAAGTGGCTGAGGAATTACTGATTCCTTATCTCTGGCTACCCCTTTTAGGGATTTATAGCCGTGAGTATATGTATGTATGTATCAATATCATAAATACACAATATTAACACTGAACCAGTGGGTATCTAGTAAAGCACAATATATTCATGTCGTAGTGTGTATTGCGCATTATTTATGATTGCATGTCGTATGTATGTAAAATGTGATGTTTCAGTTTTCATATGATTGTAAATCACCACCAGGTGAAAATGTCTAGTGATGCTCAGAGGTATAAGAACCTCTGCCAACTCCTTCGGGGATATACTGCGTAAACGTTTGAGTTTAAGAGTTTTAAGTTGAGTTATTGTATAAAACAACTGTATTTATGTAGGAACAGTCTAATGGTTTCATACATACATACATATACTCACGGCTATAAATCCCTTAAAGGGGTAGCCAGAACTAGGGAATTAGAAATTCCTCAGCCACTTTTGGAAAATTGCGTGGGGAAAAGATGGTAAAATAAAGGTTGTTGGTGATGGGTCTCCAACCGCATCGCCCAAAAATCCCTTAAAAGCTCCCAATACCGCTAGTCGCCTCTTACGTAAACCCACCGGAAGAAATGGGGTAGTGCTATTCTAAGCCGACACTACACAGCAATCTAATGGTTTCATTATCTGTATTATTATAAATTTGTATGTTATTTTGTATTGTATTGGCTGAGGATTGGCCTCGCGGCTATGAATTGTTATTATATACATACATACATAAACTCACGGCTATGAATCCCTTAAAGAGGTAGCCAGAGCATTAGAAATTCCTAAGCCACTTTTGGAATCCTTCTTCTCAGGCATTCTCTTGTAATGTTTTATTATGAATTTAATCTGGTCTTCAAAAATGTGCCGTCCTCCACTAAACATGACTCCTTAATTTGATATATATATATATATTACTTATATATATATAGTGTGCCCGACCCCCTTAAATTCCTTTTTCTGTAATGGACACTAGGTCATATTTCAAGAATTTAAGGGCCGTTTTTTCCATCCTCAGTTAAAAGAGCAAATAGATAACAGACGAGTAAGGGTTGTTCATCTGACAGAATCTTTCTATCGCTCAGAACTGCCATTTGCTAGACCGAGACAGAAAGCATTATGCGACAGAAAGAGACAGGGCGACGGAAAAATGAGATTACGGGCTGTCAGATGAGGTCCAACCCTAAAGTTACTCGCTTAAGGCCTCCTACGCACTGGCGACCATGGTCGCCGCGACCTGGCCGATTACATAGAACGGTGGCCGCTGCGCTGGTCGCTGGCCGCTAAGTGCGTAGGGGCTATATAGCGATTGCTATAAAAGTCCAGAATTCACTGGCCGCCGCGGCCAGGTCGCGGCGACCATGGTCGCCAGTGCGTAGGCGGCCTTAAACAACCAGATCGCAGGGTGTCATTTTCAATTATTTTATGACAGGGATGACTACCTGAGGAATAAAACAGTACTGGCAACTTTTAAAACTAGAAATGAATACAAAATACAAGTGTATACAAAGATGTACTAATAAAAAACCGTAGATAAGTTATATGCGCTCATAAGTGGAACTTAAAAATAGGCTAAATGGCTCATCTGACTTTAGTTGCACACTAGATGCCGTCGCAATCGTTCACCTGTTTTGGCGTGTTTGTTTTTATCAAAATAATCGAGAATGCCGTCGTGTGGGATGAGATTTTGCACAAACTATAGTAGAAAAACTACTAAAATGATTGGATTACTTATCATCCGTAAGTGTTATAAATTTACAACATTTTAATTATAATTTATAATAAATCGTGCGTATAGATCTAAATTATTCTTTGTCAAACGGTCGTCTTAGTGTCACATTTCAAGTCGGTACAGAGAAAATATGTTTATCTCTTTTAAGCGCTTGATATAAGATGTGCTATCTCGCCTACATTTCAAATGTATTTCTTGGTGTGTTGTTTGGATATATTTCTAGTGCGTTCATCTGCCGCGATCGGTGCTACTCGTAAGCGCCGGTTTGCTCGTAAATAACCTATCTAAAGTTTTTTAGTACATCTATGAGTGTATATTATTAAAGTAGGTAAGAGCGAAACAGACACGTAGCTTATTCCATTTGACTGCATGTAAACGTCTGCAAGTCACAGCATCTTCATGCAGACTAGTGGAATAACCAGTACCGTCTTTACCATAAGGGCACAAGGGGCCAGTGCCCAGGGCCCCCAATCCCAGGGGGGCCTCGAAGGACCGACAACTTGTCTCACACATTTATTCTCAGAATATTTTTGTGGGGCACATTACACTTGTTTCACAAATCAGTAATTTAATCTAGGTATATTATACTACGCCATTATATCGATGACTGCGCCTGTTCCTGCTGCAATAATTTATAATATTTTCGAACGTGTCCTAATTTACTGAGTACACCATATGGCGATAACTCACGCAGCAACTTAGCAGAATTTTATTATTAAGACATTAATGCAGATGAGCTTAAGACATAATTTCATTTAAGCCAATATTAAAAAAAACATATTCATAAAGCAATCAGTGGATTTAAATATCTCTCCCTTACATAACCTAATAGAATCAGATAAATTGAAAAAAACTTTTCCTAACATAGAAATTGCTACAAGAATATTCCTTTACCTAATGGTTACCAATTATTATTGGAGCAGAGAATAAATCATCAAAAAATTTACTTTAAGGATGTATTAAAAAATTTTGCTCAACAGAAATCCTGAAAGAAATCGAAATCGTCACAAAATAAATATAGTAAAAAAATGTGAAAAACACGATTTTGAAGCACATTTAACTAAAAATTAAAGAAGAATTCCCAATATAAGGTTAAAATCATGAAAAAGCGTGGGGCGCACTGCGCCATATTTACTGTTCTGTGTTTTTCAGATTGTTAAACTACATTTATTTCTAACTTTTTAGTACTAAATACGTGTGACGCAGTGTGGGTAGGCCTCCCACAAGGCGGACCGACGACTTGGTCAAGGTCGTGGGTAGCCGATGGATGAGGGCGATGGAGGAGGCTTACGTCCAGCATTGGACGTCTATAGGCTGATGATGGTGATGATGATGTACAAATTTTTAATGAAATAGGTTCGTTTAAAGTGGGTCAAAATCGAAATTAAAGTAGTCGGTTACATACCTACATACAGGTGAAGCTAATATAAACGTGTTAAAAACCAGCAACATTGCAATATCATTAATGATGTATTATTTTATAAAGTTCTGCTAGGAGAGAACTTTTGGCCTAAGGGAATAGTGTTCCGGCGCTACAGAGCTGCGCATCAGAAACCAAAGCCTCTGCCCACTACATTGTAAATTACTAACATAGGTTAAGTTTTACTAATATTATATGGGCCTTGTAGCCTGTAAATATGTGATTTATTATTATTGGGCATGACTTTTAGTTCCTCGCCTCTCTCATGGCCGAAAAAGAAAATATAAATTTTAAATGGGAGAACGGTACTCCCCGACAAAAGAACAGTCGGTCGGGGTCAGGGACTCAGGTTCAAGAACCGACGAACGATCCGAGCCGTATCGAGCAGCACCGCTTTCTGCATTCGTGCTGGAACCGACACATTGTTATTATTATTATATTATACTATATTAGATTACCTGTAATAAATTGTCATACTCATACTTATTTGTAAAAAAAGATATTATATTTCGCATTTTTTACTTTCCAAAAGGGCCCCCAATTCTTGTGTGCCCAGCGGCCCCAGCCTCGTTAAAGACGGCCCTGGGAATAACGTTCAGAACGTTAGGCTTCTGAAAATCAGAGGAAGTTTGGCTCCTAGCTCACTAAATTTTTAGTAGCTCCGTCTCAGGAAGGTGGAATAACGTTCATCAGTCGCTTCAGTCGCCCGCCTCGCGCCCGCCACTGCGAGAGGTCGTGCCAAAATTTTACATGCCTATGATTGCAAATTACGTAAACAAAAAAAAATTATATCAGATATACATATGCTCACGCCATTACTTCATATAGTGGTAGGCAGATAAGTTTAATTACATACATATATATATACATATACTCTCGCTATTATTTCCGATTGAGGTAGGCAAATACGTTTTATCACATACATGCAAATAATATTATAGTATAAATATTCACGCCATTACTTTCCATCGGAGTAGGCAGATACGTTTAATTACATACATACACACATATACTCACGCCATTACTTCCCATTGTGGTAGGCGGATAATTTTAATTACATACATACATATTTAAACTCCCGCCATTATTTCCCTTTGGGGTAGGCAGATACGTATTGTTTCAAATATGCATACATATACTCACGCCATCACTTCCCGTGGGGGTAGGCACAGGCGTATAATTACATACATGCATACATATACCCACGCCATTATTTCCCATGGGGGTAGGCAAATACTTTTAATCACATATACGATTAATTACATATAAATACTCACGTCATTATTTCTCATTGGGGTAGGCTGAAACTATCGATCGCCACTTCGTACGACCCTGGCACACTTTTTAATAAATATGCTTTTCTTTTTATATCATATAGGAGTTCCCGCTTATTTAATATTTTGTGTGAAATATGACGTTAAAAATATTTGGAAAAGGTGTACATGAATAGGATATTATGTAAGTATAGTGGCGAAAGGGATATATAGACGCAGTGTGTCGTCGTTTATTGCATGAGAGTGGGATAGTCCATAAGAGAGTCCGATATAGAATGATTTAAAAAAGGCGGGAGCAATTTCGTACGAACGCCCGCAATCATCGTGCGCTCCCGAATGATTCACCAACTGAATGTTTTGTAGTGGAATAATAAGCGTCTGCGGTAGTAACTGTGAAGGACGTCTGAATTCAGCAACGACAGAGTGTAATGGCATAAGCTCTTAAGCAAAAACATCTGTAAGTGTCAAACATAATAATATGGTCATTTCTGTTTACTCAATAATCTATAGTCATGATTTATACTCGTTAGCCAGGCCTCGAATGTTTGAATCTTGGAAATTGCTTTGGCTCCAGTCAAAATCTTTACACACACACACACACACATACACATACTCACGGCTATAAATCCCTAAAAGTGGTAGCCAGAGCTGAAGAATTGAAAATGCCTCAGCCACTTTTGGAAGTTGAGAGGGGAAAAGATGGTAAAATAAAGGTGTTTGGTGATGGGTCTCCAACCGCATCGTCCAAAAATCCCTTAAAAAGCCCCAATACCCTTAGTCGCCTCTTACGTACACCCACGGGAAGAAATGGGGTAGTGCTATTCTAAGCCGACACTACACAGCAAATCTTTAAAAGGTAAATATTACGGTGATATCCAAGGTGACGACATTCAAATGTAAATCTGCTGAAAAATGGGTAGAATCCAGTTCACCTTGCTAGAATAAGGATAAGGGACAGTTCGATTTGCGAGTGTGGATTAGATGAAGGAACAGTTGACCATATTTTTTCTCATGTCGTAATTTATCATTTTCTTTATACGATGTTTTGCCTCCTTTTATCCCTCTTCCTACGAATTTTAAATGTTTACTTTGTTTTGTATATACCCCCTTCATAAAACTTTGTGTCATTTCATCAAGGTTCAAAACATAAAATTATAATACATTCTTCATGTTTATATCGTTAATTGTATAGTAAATATTTTGTTTTTAATATTTAGTTTATTTTTCAACCATGAATGTACCTACAATGATCACTGACCTCCATTATACTATATAAGTACGCTGGACTAATGATACGTATCAAAATGACAGCTATTTACTGTGCCAATTTGAAGCGCCCCCAATGAAGGAACGAGGAACTAAATATGACGTAAACTGCAAAATGGCCAGTGTTTTTTTTACCATAAAGCATAATATATCTATGGTTTTTAGAAACAATTATAAATCAATAGTGCTGTAAAGTTTCGTTTCGATAAAACTTAGCCTTTCCTTTAAGCAGAAACATTTTATCGATATATTTTATCTTCCTGTCCCATCTCTTTTATTAGTTCCTTGTTCCTTCACTGCTGCCGTAAGCGCCAAAATGGCGAAAATCAAATCGCCTCACTGTCACCCGGCCTATAATTAGTCCAGCGTACTTATATAGTATAATGGAGGTCAGTGACAATGATTGTCTGTTAATCAGTTTCAAAATTTTCTTAACTTTACAATTATGTGTTTTCTTTTCACTGGACGTTGGCAAAATTACTCTGTTGTAACACGGTCAAAGGCCATTGAAGAAAAATTTAATTGAAGTGAAGTTGACAACACATCACATTTTGTTTTGTTTGTGTAAGTTAAGTTAAGTTAAGTTTGAATTGTGCATTATTGTATTCTTGTGATTAGTCTTCACTGTGAAATAATAACATTATAATGGAATCAAAAAAGAGAGAACGTTCAGCAAACTTTACTTCTTCTGAAGTTGAGATGCTTATATCATTAGTTGAGAAACATAAAACAATAATAGAGAATAAAAACATCAACGCAGTAACGAACGAAGAGAAGAAAGCAGCTTGGCGCAAAATAGAATTATCTTTCAATTCATGTGGCATTGCAACAATCAAATGTTCGTGGTACAGCTTAAAGTTAAAATATGAAGGGCTGAAGAAAGCAAAGAAAAAGAAGTCCTCTATAATAAGACAAGAACTTGATAAAACCGAGGAACGATCGTCTAATGCTTCTGATATCGATGAAATTGAAGAAAAGGTTTTTAGTCGATGTAACAATATCGAGGGTCTGGCAAGCTATGACAGTGATGTTACAGATATTGTAGAACGTAAGTGAAATCTAGTTAGAATGTTCATGAAAACCTCACGTGGGGATTATTACTCATAAATAAAGGCAAGAAATAATTCACACTTGTACCCACTTGACTTGTCAATTGGCATAGCGAGACGAGGGCGTATACCCTGAGTTCGTGGGTTCGATTCCCGCTAGTGTCAAAATTTTTCTTTGATTTAATTATTAGTAAGTAAAATCTCATTCTTAACAAATTTTAACACTTACTTATTTTACAATATAGTTCTAAATTCTGTATTTTTTTCACCAGCTATACCAATTAAATTAGATGACTTGGGTGCAGCTCGGGTGGAATTGGTCCATCTACAAATGGAGTCAATAAGAGAGGAGCAAAAATTTAGAGAAGAGGAGCATAAATTAAAAATGGAACATTTAATTAATGATGAAACAAGAAAAAAAGAAATACATGCATTGCTCATGAAAAAACTTACATCTGGCACAATCAGTTTGATATGATTAAAGGATTATACATAGTGTTAGGATAATTAGCTTTATTTTAGGTATTCATGTATATATTTGCATTAAGAGTAGTAAATATTGTGAGTCTAACTAATAATGTCTGTTTAATAATTTAGATAGAATATCTCCAACTGAAGTTGAGGCGTGTATCAATTTGGTTTGATAATAATTTGATTCATATTGTTATTGTATTTTTGAGAGGATATGTAACCGTTTTCATAATATATTTTATCTCAGACCAACTTATTAGTTGTTAACTCGAACTGATGTTGTATTATTTTGGTATTGATGTGGGGATTGAGAAAAAGATGGAGGACCGAACTACAGAGTGAGTGGCGGGCAAGAAGGGATAAATGTAGGGAAGACAATTCATCGGAATGTGATTGGAATATAATGTTAAAAGTAAAAGGATATCGACGTTTTATTTACTAATGACCACCACACAATACTAGTTATTGTTTTTTTGTGTATGTTTTTTCTTTTTTATATTTAAAATATTGATTGATATAAAATAAATGTTTGGAAATATTTTGTTTTTTAAAAGATTATGTGAAGTGATGTAATACAAATATGAATACATATATTTGCACACCACTATTTCCCATTGGAGTAAAATAGCCAGAGACTATTAATCGCCTCTATGATAATAGGCAATAAAAAATATGTTTTTTTTTTAATAAAATATATATATATATGGTAAAAAAATTATAATTAAATAAAAGTATTAATTTGAAATAAAAGCATTTATTTCTTTTCAACAGTTCAAAGAATACTATTTTGGAGTATTTTAAACATAATTTAATACATTAAAAATAAATCACCTTGTTAACTCAGTGAATAGAACACCACTTATCGTTCAGACTAGTGTTCAAATCCCGTGTCAGGCCTACACCAATTTGTCTTTTCTAAAGACATATGGGTGGTTAATTTATCATGATTGTTAATGGTGAGGGAAAAAATCATCGTGAGGAAACCCACATCGCTAAGTTGTTCTTAGTGATGTGACTGTGTATTCGGTGATACGGTGATAGGCCTGCTCCCTATTATGTGAGAACACTGTCCAAGCAAAACGTGGGGACTCTCAACACCAGGTGACAATGCCACGTGATGTTCAGAAGTATTAGTGCCCCTGCCAACAACTTCGGGGACATTAAGTTTAAACAGTTGAGTATTATTATTATTAGATGGGCGGTAAACGCCACGGGTTTCCGTACTGAGCCCGGCATGGCAGGCCATTGTGCGTGGACCAAGTGGTCATTTAATTCTCCCAACCTAATTCCGTCCAGAAGGCGAGTAGCTTATCCAGGTCAGCTGCCGCCTCTGGGAGCGACTTGATGGTTCCTATCGTGTTATAGCGGATATCGGCTACCCCTGAGCATTCCTGAAGCACGTGAGCGACCGTTTCGTCAGCTTCCATGCACGCTCGGCACATGGGGCTGTCGGTGATGCCTATAGTGTATAAGTGTTTATTTAGTGTGGTATGTCCTGTAAGTACTCCAGTCACTATCCGCAGATCTTTCCTGCTTAGTCGCAGGGCGCGCCCGGTCAGCTTCCTGTCAAGGGATGGCATGATTTCCTTCGACTGTCTGCAACCGGGCTCTTCCTGCCAGTGTGTCTTGGAGAGGGAGTGAGTGCGTTCTTTTAGCCATGCGTGGAGCTGACCGTAGGGTAGGGGTATGATCGGTTCAGGACCATGTGGGTCCCTTGCCGAACCCCCCCTAGCCAGTTCGTCAGCAGCGTCGTTACCTAAGGAGCCGCTGTGGCCCCTTATCCATTGTAGGGTTAAAGTGTTGTTCCGAGCTGCCTCTTCAAGAGCTCTGTGGCACTCCAGGACTAGCCCTGAAGTGGATTCACAGCGGTCCAGAGCCTGCAGCACCGATGCACTGTCCGAGATGATTTTGATATGCATATCGGACACTGCTCGGGCTTTAATTGCCATGGCCGCCTCGGTTATTCCAAGACACTCTGCTTGGAATACCGTGTTGTGTTGACCTAGGCTTTTGGAAATTTTAATATTGAGGTCTTGTGAATATACGCCGGCTCCAGTCCCTTGGTTGGTCTTAGAGCCGTCTGTGTATACACGCACCTCTTTAATATTGGAGTAGTCTGCTGTTCCTCTTCGAGTATAACAGTGTAATTGTGTTTGGTAATTATAGTTTTAGTTATCCTATCACAGGGCGCAGCAAGCAAAGGCTGATATTGGATCGCCGTTGTGTGTATACTGGTGTGTAGGATTCTGGAGTCATTTCTAAGGTGCCCTGCATTTTTCAGCCTGAGTGAGGATATCGCCGCCTCTTGCTGTATGTGTAGGTGTAGGGGTAGCAGGTTCAGTAACGCCTGAAGAGCTGCAGTAGGTGCGGTTCTCATACAGCCTGTAATGGCCAGGCAGGCAAGCCGTTGCATCTTTTCCAGGTCATTTTGGGCTGTTATTAATTTGGTTCTTGGCCACCAGACCAGTGAGCCGTAGGTTATTACTGGTCTGATAATGATGGTATAAAGCCAGTGTACGATCTTAGGTTTGAGTCCCCAGTTTTTACCTAGTACCCTATTGCACTGCCATAGCATAGCGCTGGCTTTCTTAATTATGTTATCTAGATGAGGTTTCCAGCTAAGCTTATCATCTAGGGTTATTCCTAGATACTTAACTGTTTTTGAGAGAGTGAGTTCAGTTCCAAAAAGTTTTGGAAGTTCAAAAGGGGGGAGTTTCCTTTTGTGAGTGAAAAGTATAAGTTCAGTCTTTTTGGGATTTACTTTTAGGTCGTATTCGTTGCACCATGTCTCCACAACTCTCAATGCTTGACCCATTTTTTTGCAGAGCATGTTTACATGGTTTCCATTTAAGAGAATTGTGAGATCGTCAGCATAGTCTACCGTTAGGTAGGATAAGTCATTGAGTCTCTTAAGTAGGGAGTCGACCACCATGTTCCATAAGAGTGGGGAGAGGACCCCCCCTTGGGGGCAGCCTCTCGTCACAATGGCACTGGTGGTGTCATTTTCAGTTACTTGCACCGCTCTAAGTCTCAACATGTTAACAATCCAACCCCTGAGTGTGGAATTGACACGGAAATCTTTCAGAGTTTTGTCGCTGGTTTTATCGAAGGCACCTTCAATGTCTATGAAGGTGCCTAGTGTGGACAACTTTGAGTTGAGTGCACATTCTATTTTAGATATTACATTGTGTAACGCAGTCTCAGTTGATTTATCTTTGGTATAGGCATGTTGATTTGTATGGAGGGGTTTTTTCGTAAGTGATTTTTCTCCTATACATCTGTCACAGAGTCTTTCCAGAGTTTTTAAGAGAAAGGATGTAAGGCTAATGGGTCTAAAGGATTTCGGGTCGGTATAGTCCGACTTACCAGGTTTAGGTATGAAAGTTACTTTAACTTCACGCCATGCTATCGGTACGTATCTGTATGCGATGCATGATTGGTAGATTTTGACCAGCCAGGGAGACAGGATGTCTCTCGCCCACTGTAGTAAAGCAGGGAAGATCCCATCTAGGCCTGGTGATTTGAAAGGGTTGAAAGACTTTATCGCCCATTCAATCTGGTCTTTAGTGACAAGCTCTTGTGCGAAGAGCCAGTCCGCTTCATTGGGGTAGATGTTCTGCTCCTCATTCCAGTTTGCATCATCTGTATGATGATAATCTGGGAAGTGGCAGTCTAGGAGCATTTTATGTGTTTCTGTATCTGTCGTAGTATATGTGTTATCAGGTTTTTTAAGCGGGCCTACAGCGGGGTTACTATCGTTAGACAGAATTTTCCGTACCCTCGCCGCTTTATTGTTCGATTCAATTGATCCACAAAACTTTCGCCAGGCTTGCCTTTTGCGAGATCGAATACGTTTTTTGTAGGTGGCTAACATGAATTTATAGTTGTCCCAGTCCATAGGTAGTCTGGAGTTTTTTGCTTTATTAAAGAGTCTGCGTAGTTCACCGCGCATTTTTTCCAACTCAGGGTTCCACCACCTACTTGTTTCTTTCCCTGGAATTGTTGGTTGTTTAAGCGGTTCAAAAGAGTCCATTATAGTTGCGGTTACCATTTTTAGATTGCCTTCGATTTGTGTTGGGCCATCCGCGTTTTCATTGGTGAGTGTATTAAGTTTAGTCTTTAAGAGAGATCTGTAAGAGAGTACGTTTGTGACTCGTGGGTTACGTTTTGGGGGGGGTAGTGTGTAGTCGCTAGCTAGGTTGAAGCAGATCCGCCGATGGTCAGCGCAACTTAGCTCCTTTGACACATGCCAATTGGAGACTAAGTGTGAGGCTCCAGTGCTAACTAGAGTGATATCGACTATAGTTTGGCCTCTGGATGTGACCCAGGTGGGTTCTGATCCGATATTCGCTATGTTAAGGTTAGTAGAGAATAAATAGGTTGATAGTACCTTTCCTCTTTGGTTGGCCGCGTGGCAGCCCCACAGCGGGTGATGCGCATTCGCATCAGCTCCGATGATGAGCTCAGTACCGGACTGCTCACAGAATGACCAGCTCGGTCATTTCTTTGGGTGGGCAGTCGTCGTCACCAGGCATGTAGCAGGACGCTAGGACAACATCTTGGGTCTCCTTGCTAGCTGTGGTGATCTTGGTAGCTATCAGGTCTCTAGAACAGTATTGGATTAGTGGCATGCTTTGAACACATTTAGGAAGATAGATGCATGCTCTGGGGTTAGTGCATGAGGTGTCGTATAACAACTTACCTCCGATGTTGCTGAGACCACATATGCGGTTTGCCCTGATGTTGAGTTGAGTATTAAAAATGTCTATACAATATTTAAATATAGAATGCACATTTAAATAAAGTAAGAAATAAACAACATCAAGGCTATCACACACATACATTACAAATTTTACAGCAAACTGTTCGCTTTACGCGAAATTCTTCCTTCCTTTGTTTGTTTTACACTTTTTAAGTAGCACCTCCGAAATTTTACATAAAGTGTAAAAGAAACAAAGGAATTCCGCACTAGTAGCCACTTGACACTATAGATTAATCCACTTTTGGAAGTGTAATGGGGAAAAGATTTTTAAATAAAGTTTTTTAGTGAGGGATCCTCAACCGCATCGCCCAAAAATCAATTAAAAGGCTCCAATACCCTTGGTTGTCTCTTACGGACACCCACGGGAAGATATGGGTTTTTTGGCATAGAAATGCCGACACAAATTATTGCTTCATGGTTTGGGTGTTTTTTATATGTGTATTATATAATATGCTATAGCTGTGTAGTGTCGGCTTAGAATAGCACTACCCCATTTCTTCCGGTGGGTGTACGTAAGAGGCGACTAACGGACTTGGGGCTTTTTAAGGGATTTTTGGGCGATGCGGTTGGATCCCCATCACCAACAACCTTTGTACTACCATCTTTTCCCCACTCAACTTCCAAAAGTGGCTGAGGAATTTGTTATTTCTCAGCTCTGACTACCCCTTTTAGGGATTTATAGCCGTGAGTATATATATGTATGTATATAATATGTTCAGAACACTGAGATTAGTGCGGGCGAAAGAGGGGCGAACAAGGCGCGCGGGGCAGTTCATGGAGTGACTAAGCCACTACTTAAGATTAGCGAACATCGAACGCATCGCAACCGCGTAGATTATAGTTTCCATATTTCTTGTAAATTATTCATTATAGTGTTATACAGTCCACTCTCTTTCATTTGGTGTAGAAATTCCGTATTCCTATCATCGAATAGGACATTAGCGCCAACATATGGTCCTTCGAGCCGGATGAGAGAGACGGAAGGCATTAGCGCCAACAAATATTAATAAAAAATCCTTGCGTTAGTATCCCATTATACAAGTCTTATTTAGTTTGGGGCTAACTTGATCTGTGAATAGTATTGTCCATTTTTTTTTAAACTGTTTGTGCATCGTAAATGTGGGAACGACAATCCAAGTCAACAAAGCCTACTACATTGCATTATCTCTTTTGATTATGCGATTTTAAAATATTAACAATTGATATTAAAATATATTTTCAAATGAGAACACATAATTAAAAAACCGCGGTGCATTGGTAAAATAACTCTGCTTTTAAAATGGTAGTACTTATCACGTAAGAACTGAGGAAACCCACATGGCTGAGTTGTACTTAGTCATGTGACAGTGTATTCGTACAAAACGGCGATAGGCCTGCCCCCTATCACGTGATTACACTGTCCATGCAAAACGTGGGTACTCTGAACACCAGGTGACAAAGTCACGTGATGTTCAGAAGTATTAGTACCTCTGCCAATCCCTTCGGGGATATTCGGCGTGAACGTTTATGTTATGTTATGTTATCACGTAAGTACACAGTGTACTTGCAAAACATGGGTCGTCCGAACACCCGGTGACAATGTCACGTGATGTTCAGAAGCATTAGTACCAGCGCCATTCTTTTCGGGGATATACGGCGTGAAAGTTTGAGATTTTTGAGTTCCAGCTAACACATACCCCTTTTTCTACTGGCTTTACATACATACATACATATACTCACGGCTATAAATCCCTAGAAGGGGTAGCCAGAGCTAAGGAATTAGAAATTCCTCAGCCACTTTTACAAGTTGCGTGGGGAAAAGATGGTGAAATAAAGGTTGTTGGTGATGGGTCTCCAATCGCATCGCCCAAAAATCCCTCAAAAGCCCCAATACCGTTAGTCGCCTCTTACGTACACCCACCGAAAGAAATGGGGTAGTGCTATTCTAAGCCGACTCTACACAGCACTACTGGCTTTATTTATAAAATATTGATTTATGAGAAGAGCTAAGTTTAAAATAAGCTACTTTTAGTCCATTATTGGTGTTCATTTTTATCCTTTGAGAACTGTTTGCCAAGGGATCTATTTCGATTTTTCAATATTTCTTTATCTAATACAGTAGTGTCAGACTATTTTTCTCATATAATTTTCTTAACTCCCTCGGGACCTCATTTTCACAGGATTTAGAAACCAAAAGTGCATTATGCACTGCCATTTGAGCCTTCTCAGACCAAAAACAGAATTGCTAACATACTAAATATTAAATTTCTTCCTTCCAGACCAATACCAACATACGTATTATCATCAGAACTGCTGATGTTAAGAGAAGAGTTAGCAGCAGGTGGAGTGGACGTTATTCTTTTAGACACCTGGTACAAGAAAGACTCGAATGCTGTACCCCCTGTATCGGTTCTGCAGCCCATTTCGTCGATATTAGTGAATTTTAATAATAAAGTAAGAACCCTCATTAGACCAGATAAAGAGTGTGCTCAAATGAGCAGGCATCCGAAGAATAAAAGAGCATGTATGAAAATATTGATGGATGTAAACGAAGCAAAAGAGGTTTGCCAGGATCGTGAAAAGTGGCGATCGATAGTCTCTGCCTACCCCAATAGGAAATAATAGATTTGGTATAGGTATCAGTGTATGTATGTTTAATAATAAAGATAGTAATCGTATTTTGAAAGGTTTGGAGTTTTGATGGATGAGTCTGAGTGACATCTAAGCAGGTCTTAAAGTATTTTTACGATAATACGTATTTTAAAGATTGCTTTCTTTAGTTATGTTTGGTTAATGAGTCGATAAATCAATGCAAAAAATACTTTATTTTGTATCTTCCCTTTTCTCCACTCAAATTCCGAAATTGGTGACACAAATTCTTTATCCAGAAACTTTAGCTTCTTTTTTTTCGGTTTCATAGCCGTAAGGTCTGATTCAATTTATGAATGGCATAAAGGGTGCTTGTCAAGAGTAAGTAAAACTAATTTTATTTATAATCATTCCAGCGTGTACCAAAATTGCAAGCAGAAGACCAGGCCGTGTGGTGGGATACATTAACAAAAATGCAAAAACTATTCCGAAAAGCTGCATTACAACTTTATACCGCAGGAAAGTTTGACAAAGATACGATGCACAACTATTTTATGTCAGGTAAGAATAGAAAAACTCGACAGCACCAAAAAAATGTAAAAGACACAAACCAAAAAAGGATTTCGCACTAGTAGGCACTTGACACTATAGCTCAATTGGCAGAGCGACGACGGGGGCGTATGCTCGGAGGTCATAGGTTCGATCCCCGATGGTGTCGAAATTTTTCTTTCCTTTATGAACAAAAACATTCTAATTATACATAACATATAACATAAACGTTCACGCCGAATATCCCCGAAGGGGTTGGCAGAGGTACTAATACTTCTGAACATCACGTGACTTTGTCACCTGGTGTTCAGAGTACCCACGTTTTGCATGGACAGTGTACTCACGTGATAGGGGGCAGGCCTATCGCCGTTTTGTACGAATACACTGTCACATGACTAAGTACAACTCAGCCATGCGGGTTTCCTCACGATGTTTTCCCTCACCGTTAACAACCATGATAAATTAACCACACATATGTCTTTAGAAAAGACAAATTGGTGTAGGCCCGACCCAGGATTTGAACACTAGTCGTTTGCACGAAAACCGAGTGTTCTACCCACTGGGCTATCACGGTTGCACGGCTGCACTTGACACTATAGCTCAATTGGCAGAGCGACGACGGGGGTGTATGCTCGGAGGTCATAGGTTCGATCCCCGATGGTGTCGAAATTTTTCTTTCATTTATTTATTAGTAAGTAATCGACATGAGGTTTTCATGAACAAAAATATTCTAATTATACACCAATCAATACGTCTTCCAGGCATTAAAATTCTGGAATCCAAATACGAATTTTTAATCCACAAATATTTCTAATTCTTAAACAAGGAATCATACGTAAGTATATATATTTGCTCATAAAGATGATGAATGTTTAATATTTGAATTTAATTCCAGTAACTGAAAGAGAAGTCATTAACGGAGTACTGAATGTAAAGAACACTAAAAATCACTGTTTGGCATACGTCCGATACATCAATAACATTAATCTACAGAATCTCAAGAAGGCCAGTAATTTTGTGGATATATTAAACAGGAATTTAGATACAGAAGCTTCAAAATTGTTGGCAGACTTGAGAGATGTGCGATTACCAAATAAAATTGAAACTACTAATATTCAAAAGTAAGTATATCCTGTATATGCTGTGTAGTGTCGGCTTAGAATAGCACTATCCCATTTCTTCCGGTGGGTGTACGTAAGAGGCGACTAATGGTATTGGGGCTATTAAGGGATTTTTGGGCGATGTGGTTGCAGACCAGTTAACAAAAACATTAATTATTACCATCTTTTCCCCAATCAACTTCCAAAAGTGGCTGAGGAATTGCTGATTCCTTAGCTCTGGCTACCCCTTCTAGGGATTTATAGCCCTGAGTATATGTATGTAGGTCAAAAGTAAGTAAGTTCGTTATAAGTTAAATGTTAAGGGCCATCCAGAATTTTGCAGTTATTGCGCTCACTCTTACGACAAATATACTGAGAATGACAGGACTGGACTTTAATCAACAAAGTTACCTACAATTTATTTGAGATGGACTATTTTTACTGGGGGTAAAAATGAGATCTTTTTGTACGAACTTTAATTTTCTGAACTCCTTTGTAAAGACACAATGTAATAAGTGATTTACAGATTTTTATTTCTTCTCGTGGGTATTTAGAAGCCACTACGAGAATATAAGATGGATAAAGTACTTGGTTAGCGTTGTAACAACAAAAATAATTAAATTAGTGTCGGCTCAAAATAGCACTACCTTTACAAGGGATTTTTGGGCAATGCTGTTGCACCAACAACCTTTATTTTACTATCTTTTCCCCACTGAACTTCCAAAAGCGGTTAGGGAATTTCTAATTCCTTAGCTCTGGCCACCTCTCCTAGGGATTTATAGCCGTGAGTATAATTATGTATGTATGAATGCATTTTTTTAAAACTACTTTATTCTTAATAATGACCGGTTGAAAAGCTTTGGCTTCTGGCCCAAGAAGAGATGGAATGGTGCTATTCTAACCTCAGACTAACTTTATTATAAATATTAAATTTTCAGGTATACTGTTGAATGGATTGGCCGTGAAGGATTGGATCCAGAGCCTCATGCAGATTATCTGAATCACTTTATCGCCCATTTTTACAAAAATATCATTAAACTTGTGGACAGGTACACATTTTACTAATTATTTATATAGCAGAGTAATGTAAAAAGTTCCGTAGGAAGAAAGAAAGAAAATGTTTAAATGGTTTGGACAAAAAGCAGGTGGATGTAAGTAAACTAATCTCTGACCCCCCTGTCACCTGAATACACTGTCTAAGCATACATTCATACATACATATTCTCACGGCTATAAATCCCTTAACGGGGTAGCTAGAGGTTTGGAATGAGAAATTCCTTAGCCACTTTTGAAAGTTGATTGGGGAAAAGATGGTAATAATAAATGTTTTTGGTGACGGGTCTCCAACCGCATCGCCCAAAAACCACTTAAAAAGCCCCTATACCCTTAGTCGCCTCTTACGATCACCCACGGGTAGAAAGGGGTAGTGTTATTCTAAGCCGACACTACACGGCAAAGCAACACGTGAGTATTCTGAAATCTAGGTGAGATACACCTTCGAGGATAAACGACACGAGCGTTTGAGTTTGTTGGAGTTTGAATACCTTAACATGCCTAATTCTAAACGTTTAAGTGTAATACTTAGTGAAGTGTAATTTACCGTGTAGTGCCGGCTTAGAATGCCACTACCCCTTTCTGCCCACGGGTGTCGTAAGAGACGACTAAGGGTATGGGGCTTTGTTAAGTGGGTTTGGGTGATGCGGTTAGAGACTCATCACCAACGATACTTTATTTCTACAATCTTGTCCCCTATCAACTTTCAAATGTGGCTGAGGAGTTTCTAGCTCTAAAGTTCTGGCTACTCCTTTTTGGGATTTATGGCCGTGAGTATATGTATTATGTATGTATGTAAACACATTAAAAAAATTCATCTTATGAGTGCTAGATTGGAAATTGGAATAATAAGACTCTACACACTAACCTATTATAAATAAAGCTATATATATGTGTGAAATGAAATATACTTGCACTTTCGTGAGTGTGTTAACTTCCAACAATAAGATTAAACGGGATTCGTTTACCAAGACTTTTTTTGTCTCTCTGCCACAAATCTAAATAAATAACAAGATTAAAATTTTAAAAAAATGATCCAGGAGACTTCTAGAATAGAATAAAATAGAATAGAATAACTCTTTATTGCACATCAAACACAAATTAATAAAAATAACAATATGATCAAACTGTTTACAGTGAGGTGCAATTGGCGTTCTTATCGCTAAAAGCGATCTCTTCCAGACAACCTTTGGAAGCTGAGATCGATAAATTAATTATTTGGGTAGATGCACAAAAAAAGGCCAAAAAAAACATAATAATCTATTAAGCTTACTTAAAACTAACTTGTTTAATTTAAATAACAATATCAATATTAATCATACAAAATAATATAGATATTTAACGAATATGAACACATACATATATAACTAACTACATACTTTTATATATACAAGCAATACAAATACCTAAATAAAATACAAATATACGTTTTAGAAATATAATTACAGCGCTTCAGTGAGATAGTGTTGTTTCACCAGATCTTTGAACACATTCAGTGATTTAGCCAATCGCACCTCGTGCGTTCCACAATTGCACAGCCTGTACAGAAAAAGAAGATCCATAGAAATTGGTTGTATAAGAGGGAATAGATAATTGAAGATTATGGTCTGAATGTAAATTAAGGTTATGGGAAGAAGAGATGAATTGAAAACTTCTATACAGCAAACCTGTTTATTTCTGTTTTTATAGATTATTCCGCGGAACCCTAAGTACTTGAGCCGGACTCGCACATAGCTGGTTTAAGTAAAACACTATCAAGATAGATTTATATTTTTTTAATTCTTTATTTCAGAGCCATGAGGAAGGAAGACAGCAGTGCTCAAGGTCAAATAGTCACCGAAATTCTTCAACATTTGCATGCTTGCAACAACTCAGTTAAGGTAGAGTATAATTAAATTGATAAGTTGTTAACGATCTCTCTATTATTCAAGCCTTCATTCCTGGAAGGAAAGCCAAAGGTACTGTAGCGACGCGCTATCAGTGCACAATGATGCGCACTACATAGAAACGCTGACAGTGCAAGAAGTATCATTCCCACAGCAACATGTGTATCCCAGCAGTATAGGTTTCACTCGTTACAAAGACTCACCATACAAATCCTACATCGTGGTATCGAAATTTTTAAAAATGCTTAGCATAGAATTAAGAAAATGTATAGATATATATATAAAATATAAATATATAGAAAAAACGACTTGATAGTCCAATGGGTAGAACACCCGCCCGAAAACAGAAGGGCGTGAGTTCCAATCCTGGGTCGGGCCTACACCAATTTGTCTTTTCTAAAGACATATGTGTGGTTAATTTATCATGGTTGTTAACGGTGAGGGAAAACATCGTGAGGAAACCCACATAGCTGAGTTGTACTTAGTCATGTGACAGTGTATTCGTACAAAACGGCGATAGGCCTGCCCCCTATCACGTGAGTACACTGTCCATGCAAAACGTGGGTACTCTGAACACCAGGTGACAAAGTCACGTGATGTTCAGAAGTATTAGTACCTCTGCCAACCCCTTCGGGGATATTCGGCGTGAATGTTTATGCATTTATGCATTTATTATGCATTATACTTAGCATATATAGAATTTCCAACTTAATACAGTTGGACCGCCCAGGCACACAATCGCCTGGCGGCAGATCTTGCCTTTTCCTATACACTATATAGTACACAGGTTCCAATACTTCTAAACATCACGTAATGATAAACATGATAATTTTCATTAATGTCACCTAACATTCAGAGTATTTCAGAGTACCTACGTTTTGCTTGGGTACAGTGCTAGGGGGTGGACGTGATAGGGGGAAGGCCTATCGCCAATTCGGTATGCAAAATTTTACTAAAGTGATGCTGATTACAAAACCATTTCGAGATATTATGGTTATAAACAATATTTTCTTGAAAATATTTTAATTGAAGCTAAGATGACTGTTATTTTATCTAAAAACTGGTACCGTACAAAACGTACCCACATGGTATGACATAGAAAAGGCACATTAATGTAGGACCGGATGTAGGAACTTCGGCGTAAGAACAGGTGTTTTCTCGAATCAAAATTGTAAAAATCCAATTGTCTTTCAGCATTATTTGGAGATAATGACATGGAGGCGTAGCACGAGCGTAATTTTATCGTGACTCTGTCGCTTAAATTGAGATGACAGCATACGATACTATGTAAGTGCGAAAGAGACGGCTGTTTTATATCACGCGATATTTAGTTGAAAGGTCGCTCGTGCTAGCCATGCTGATTGTGATGTTACAAAACTATCGAATAATTTAAGGTTCATTATAAAATATTTGGTAATAGTATTTTAAATTGGGCATATTAATTTGTTTTCAGGTGTTTCACGGCAGAGAGGACGATCTTAATTTCATAGAAAACCATATGAAGAATATGTCAGATAAACCTCTGGTTTTGTATGGAGAAGGTAAATATATGCTTTTACCGCTAGTACCAAACCTTCTAACTTATGTTAGAAAGGTTAAAACGAGTCTTTTGTTATTTTTCTCTATATATCTATAACGATACTTTCTCATAGAAATACTTGTCTAAACCGACACTATAACTAATTTTTCCTTAAATTATACCTAACCTAAAGTCACGCCCATAAATCCCAAAAAGGGGTAGCCAGAGCTTCATAGCTAGAAACTATTCAGCCACATTTGGAAGTCGATAGGGGAGAAGATAGTAGAAGTAAAATATCATTGGATATTGTCTCCAGTCGCATCGCCTAAAAACGACTTGAATAGCCCAATACCCTTAGTCGCCAATTATGACATTCGTGGGTAGAAAGAGATAATGGTATTTAAAATCAACATAACACAGCTTAAAATTATACATACATGCATACATATACTCACGGCTATATATCCCTCAACGGGGTAGCCAGAGCTGTGGAAAAAAAAAACCTCAGCCACTTTTTGAAGTTATGGGGGAAGAGATGGTAATAATAAATAATTATTGGTGACGGGTCTCCAACCACATCGCCCAAAAGTTACTTAAAAAGCCCCTAACCCTTAGTCGCCTCTTACGATCACCCATGGGTAGAAATGGGGTAGTGCTATTCTAAGCCGACACTACACAGCTAACTATATTTATAAAATTTCAGGAGGATGTGGCAAAACAAGTTTACTAGCAAAAAGTGCAGCCATGTGCCTAGACGTTTGGTTCGCAGAATCAAAACCAACAAATATAATACGATTTCTGGGAACCACTCCTGATTCGAGTGCTTTGACGCCCACACTCATATCTATTTGTCAGCAGGTTTGTCTGTCTGTTTGTGTTATTGAATTAAGCCGAATGCCTGATTGATTTGTTGATATGGAAATCGTAAGTAGGTTTTATATGCAGTTGATATATAGACGATGTGATTGCTCAGTGGGTAGAACACCGGTTGACGTACAAGCGACTAGTGTTCAAATCCCGGGTCGGGCCTACACCAATTTGTCTTTTTTAAAGACAGATGTGTGGTTAATTTATCATGGTTGTTAACGGTGAGGGAAAACATCGTGAGGAAACCCACATGGCTGAGTTGTACTTAGTCATGTAACAGTGTATCACGTGAGTACACTGTCTATGCAAAACGTGTGTACTCTGAACACCAGGTGACAATGTCACGTGATGTTCAGAAGTATTAGTACCTCTGCCAACCCCTTCGGGGATATTCGGCGTGAACGTTTGTGTTATGTTATGTTATTTGATATATAGTCAATTTATTAAGTTAATTAATGGTGAGGCTAAACATTTAAGTATAATCTAAGCTAAGTTTCATTCATTCACGTGACTGTCCGCTAGCAACCGTGATAGCTCAGTGGGTAGAACACCGTTTATTGTGCAGACGATAAGGGTTCAAAACTCCGGGTTGGGTCTACACCAACTTGTCGTTTCTAAAGACATATGTGTGGTTATTTATTATGGTTGTTAACGGTGAGTACAAAAATTTAAGGAAACATGGCTAAGTTGTACTTAGTCCTGTGACAGTGTATTCGTACAAAACAGCGATAAGCCTGCCTCCAATCACGTAAGTACATTTCCAAGCAAAACGTAGCTACTCAGAGCATCAGGTGACAATGTAACGTGATGTTCAGAAGTATTAGCACCTCTGCCAACTCCTTCGGGGATATGCGGAGTGAAAATTTGAGTATTATGTAGACGTTCCTATGTATTAGTATAAGTCAATGAAAATCCTACTGTCTTATAAACTCACTGATCTGGCCAAAGAAGGTACTTTCTAAGTGAATGATAAAACTTGATGTCTAGAAGTATTAGTATCTCTGCCATACTTACGGAAATTAACGGAATAGAAGATACATGATAAAGATGTGCGTGTTTGAACTGAACGCCCTCTGTCGGAAAGCGTCGGAAACGATTCGGGGGAGTTTTCAACTGAAACCGCCGCGCCGATCAAAACTTTGCAATCATGCAGTCGTTCTAAGATATCTTTTTGTACTAGGTAATTAATTGTTACAAATATATTATATGAATCATAATATTGATAACACATTCTACAATCGAAGATCTGTTAAAGCCACTATTTGCCCCAGCCATTTAGTATTGGTTTCTAATTAATGACGGGGAAGTGAACAATAATTATGGAAATAAAGATATATTTAAATGCGACATTACATAAACTATTAAGGCTGTTAGGGAATTATTTTTGGCTGTGTAGTGTCGAGGGGGATGACCTTAGGGTTTGGACTCTCTTTGTCCTATTTACTTAGGTGACTCACAAACCTTCAAACTCACAGACCGCAGCTCCAGCAGGAAACTACTCAACTCAAACGTTCATCCCTTATATACCGGAAAGGGTTGTTAATACTTCTGAACATCACATGACATCGTCATTGCATTGTGGTGTTAACTGCAATAAAAAAAACTTATTTTAGATTTCCTACAACTTCGCTTTACCATTTGAAAGCATCCCCGACGACTTAGTGCCTCTGACTGCCCATTTCAAACAACTCCTCACGATGGCTACAGAACAACAGCCATTATTACTGTTCATGGATTCGGTAGACCAGCTGACTGGTATTGGAACGGAGAACAATAAGGTGTCATGGTTGCCGACGAGATTGCCGCCGCACTGTAAGGTAGTTAACTTTTTGTTTGATTTACAAAAAAATACATACATATACTCACGGCTATAAATCCCTAGAAGGGGTAGCCAGAGCTAAGGGTTCAGAAATTCCTCAGCCACTTTTGGAAAGTTAAGTTAGGAAAAAATGGTAAAATAAAGGTTGTTGGTGATGGGTCTCCAACCGCATCGCCCAAAAATCCCTTAAAAGCCCCAATACCGTTAGATGCCTCTTACATACACCCACCGGAAAAATAGGGTAGTGCTATTCTAAGCCGACACTACACAGCATAAGAAATACATACATACATACATATACTCACGGCTATAAATCCCTAGAAGGGGTAGCCAGAGCTAAGGAACTAGAAGTTCCTCAGCCACTTTTGGAAAGTTGAGTGGGGAAAGATGGCAAAATAAAGGTGATGGTGGTGGGTTGGATTGGTGATGGGTCTCCAACCGCATCGCCCAAAAATCCCTTAAAAGCCCCATACCGTTAGTCGCCTCTTACATACACCCACCGGAAGAAATAAGGTAGTGCTATTCTAAGGTGACACTACACAGCATAAAAAATACATACACATGTACATATTACATGGTCATAAATCACAAATAGGGGTAGCCGTAGAGCTTCAGAGCTAGAAGCCCCGCAGCCACATTTGGAACTTGATAGGGGAGAACATACATACATACATACATATACTCACGGCTATAATTCCCTAGAAGGGGTAGCCAGAGCTAAGGAATTATAAATTCCTCAGCCACTTTTGGAAGTTGAGTGGGGAAAAGATCGTAAAATAAAGGTTTTTGGTGATGCGTCTCCAACCGCATCGCCCAAAAATCCAATAAAAATCCCAATACCCTTAGTCGCCTCTTACGACACCCGTGGGTAGAAAGGGGTAGCGACACTCTAAGCCGGCACTACACGACAGAAGGAAGGAAGAAGAAGGGGAGAAGATGGTGGAAATAAAGTATTGTTGGTGATGGGTCTGCAACCGCATCGCCAAAAACCACTTACGAAGCCCCATACCCTTAGTCGTCTCTTACGAGACCCGTGGGTAGAAAGGAGTAGTGAAATTATAAGCGTTTAGGCTTCTACACGGCAAAAAATAAATTTGTGATTTAGTTTTCGAACTACCATAACAATTGACGCCATTATACTTTCACAAAACGGCGATAGGCCTGCCCCCTATCACGTGAGTACACTGTCTAAGCAAAATGTGGGTACCTTCTCTGGACACTAGATGGCGCTGCCATGCGAGTTCAGAAGTATTGGTACCTCTGCCAACCCCTTCGGGGATAAACGGCGTAAACGTTTATGTTATGTATGTTATACTTTCACAGCTGAACATTTCACTCTACTGGGTGGCTTTATCAGTCTCTTTAGATATCAGTCCTTCTTGACCGTACAAAACGTCTCATACAAAGGGTTCAGAACGCATGTATTAGGTTTTGCTACGATATTGGTTCCAGATCGCACATAACACCAATTTTAATTAGCAACAATATACTGAATCTGGAATCAAGGCGTAAATTACACCTGGCTACACTCCTCTTTGGAACCATCAAACGGGCAAGCCCATCCTATTTATATGAAAAACTAACTTGGTCAGAAAATGTCAACACATACACTACGCGTGGTAATAGCACTTTATTAATAACACCTCTTCACCGCACAACAGCATTCTGTGGCAGTTTTCGTTTTGCTGCCACAAAGTGCTGGAATGATTTGCCCCCACCCTTAAAAACTCTGAACTCTTTACCTTTGTTTAAACTTAAATTGAATTTACTCCTGCGGAACTTACCTAATGCATAACAAATTGTTTTCAATTTATTTATTTATTTATTCATTCATTGTATAATTTGTATATCAATCTTATATATATGTAATGTATGTAGCTATTTACATTTTCCGTATCTTTTCATTTATATTTTATGTAATATTTGTATTCATGTTTATGTACAAATATGTGTATATATATGTTTGATTATATATATTTATAAGTCTATATGTTTTAGTATCGTACGTATACTCTGGGGAAATAAGTGACATTTGGTGCTTGGTTGGTTGCTGACAAATTATTGTTTTTCTTTACTTTTGTTTTAAATTCTTTACTTTTGTTGTTAAGTTTCTGTTTTAGCAATTGTTTGTATATTAGATTAAGTATTTTTTAATTAGTTAGTTAGTTTTACTTAAGTTAGGTTATAGTATAAATATAAAATTCTGGGCGCCAACTGAAAACCAGCGTATGGGAGATTCATCAGCCTGGCTGCTTGTTTCTTCCATACACATGCTGAGTTGGAGCCTATTTGGTACAAATCTTGTCATTTTCCGCTTGTTAATTTTTAAATTGTGTGTTGTAAAAAATTTGTTCCAAATAAACAATTTTTCTTCTTTTCTTTCTTCTCATTTGAAATAATTTTTATTTTCAGATAATTGTCACCTGTGCATGTGAAGAAACAAATCCGGAAGTTTCCAAAGAATATGATGTGCTAAGAAGAATGATAGATTCGGAAGAAAACTTTTTAGAAGTGAAAGCTTTGGGAGAAGATTTGGCAATGCAAGTGTTGAAGTAAGTTAGATTTTTTTTTTAATTGTTTTATAGTATTTTTTTATGTAGGGATATGTCCGTGTGTGATAGGTTGTTGTATTGACTTTTTCTTGTGTGTCCTAATGAGGATAATTAAGATTTTTCTTTCTATCATTCTTAATTGGGTATTTTTCTATTTTACATACATATATATACTCGCGGCTATAAATCCCTAGAAGGGGTAGCCAGAGCTAAGGAATTAGAAATTTCTCAGCCACTTTTGGAAAATTGAGTGGGGAAAAGATGTTAAAGTAAAGGTTGTTGGTGATGGGTCTCCAACCGCATCGCCCAAAAATCCCTTAAAAGCCCCAATGCCGTTAGTCGCCTCTTACGTACACCCATCGGTAGAAACGGGGAAGTGCTATTCTATGCCGACACTACACGGCGTCTATTTTATTCTTATAATACTAATACTTGGTAAAGTTTGTGAGGGTTAGAGATTAAAAACTTGTTTTTCTTCAGTTGGAATGAACGTAACACCCCGACATCTAAGTGAAGTTAGGAGTTTTATATATGTTACTTTACAATAAAGCTCAATTGGCAGAGCGACGGAGCGTATACCCGGAGGTCGTGTGTTCGATCCACGCTGGTGTCAAAATTTATCTTTCCTTTATTTATTAGCAATAATCACCACATTGCTGTGTAGTGTCGGCTTAGAACAGCACTACCCTATTTCTTCCGGTGGGCGTACGTAAGAGGCGAGTAATGGTATTGAAGCTTTCAAGGGATTTTTGGGCGATGCGCTTGGAGACCCATAACCAACAACCTTTATTTTACCATCTTTTCCCCACGCAACTTCCAAAAGGGGCTGGGGAATGTCTGATTCCATAGCCCTGGCTACCCCTTTAAGGGATTTATAGCCGTGAGTATATGTATGTATGTATGTACGGTACGTAATCCACACATGAGGTTTTCATGAATAAAAACCTTCTAATTATCGTACACAAAATAACAAAATTTCACGTAATTGTGAAAATTATGTGGAAAAATAAATAATAGCCAATTTACCAGACGCCATTTATCCAAAAATACAGTGATTTTTGTACTTACTGTCCTAGTACCCCTAAGAAAAAACCTTGTTATTATATATATATAAGGCAATAGTAATAATATTTATGGTATTTTTCAGATTATGGATGGCCTCAGCTGCTAGAGATTTGTCGAACTACCAATGGAGGCTGGTCTCCAACGCTATAGCACAATGCTCACTACCTATATTCGTTAAATTGGTGTTTGCTGAGGTAAATATTTTATTCGAAGAGTCTGTTTTTTGCAAGGTCTATTTATTAATGGAGGGGAGTCAAATAATTACATTCTTCATATGATTTCACAAAGTATTTATTATTTGTGTAGGCTCGACCCAGGATTCAAACACACATCTCCTGCATAAGAAGCGGTGGTACTCTTTATGAAAATATATCCAAAATAACTCAAATATTCTTACATATAATAACAGCCATAAATCCCGAAAAGGGGAGCCAGAGCTTCAGAGCTAGAAACTCCTCAGCCATATTTGGAAATTGATAGGGGACAAGATGGTAGAAATAAAGTATCATTGGTGATTGGTCCAACCGCATCGCTCTCAATCACTTAAAAAAACTCCTTAAGAGCTTATTCCATTACACTTTTTCGTTGCTGAATTCAGACGTCCTTCGAAGTTACTGCCGCAGACGCTTGTTATTCCACTACACAAATTTCAGTTTGAACGTTATTCCACTAGTCTGAATTCAGATTCTGTGGCTTTCAGACGTCTTCATTCAGACAAATGGAATAAGCTCTTAAGCCTTAGTTGATCTTACGACACCACTATGAACGGGAGGAGCACTTGTGCGTCTGCTCCACGTCCACAAAGTTGGTTCCGCCTTGTAGTGCCTCTCGAAGATGGGTGATGTGGTTGCAGTTGAAATAATAACAGATCTTGTTCAGACAAATGGAATAAGCTCTTAAGCCTTAGTTGAACTTACGACACCACGTCTTCTTGTCTTCTCCGTGTCTTTTATTGTAAATGATATGAAAAAAGGGTACAGGGTATAAAGGGGTAGTGACATTCCAAGCCGGCAGTACAAGGCTATGAAATATTTACCTTCAAATAATTTAAAATTATGTCTCAAATAGGTTTGCAGATGGCGAAGCTATACGAAACCCCAAGATACTCATCTAGCTTCAACCGTAATGGATTCTATAATGATGCTTTTTGAAAGGATCGAAAAACAGGTATGACGGAAAGATGAATATTATACACAAATATAATATTTTTTTAAATGCAACTTAACTATATCAAATTCAATATAATAAGTATATCAAATCCACAGGAACTAGTACTCTGAAGCTTATTCTATTCTTACACATGTAATTTATTTATATATTTTTTGTATTTTCTACATTCTATGGTTTAGTAAAACACTGAACAATATTTCAAGTGCCATTATTATTTTTTGGTATTGGCGCCAATTATTTTATTTGTAACTAGTGGATCGTCCCAGCTTCGCACGGGTAGCGTTGTTTTTTTAAATATCTGAGGTTTTTTTCTTCAGTCACTGCTCAAGCATTGTGAAATTCAGCGTAATGTTTTCAATTTATTAAATTTATAGCACTCCCTTAACAGTGTAGTTTGGTGATTTTGAATGCGCTTTAATGAACGGTTCAGTATTTCCGTTTAATAGCAAATTTTGGAATAAAACGCCATGAAGTATTTATAACAATCTAAAAAATAAATCATTACGTTATGTAGGATGCAACTACTGGCGCCATCTAGTATGTTATATGTAAATTAGTAAAGATTTGGTTTCGATCACGGGCGCGATGGCTTATTTTATAAATAATTTCGGTGTTTGTCTACCGATTTCTATGATTCTTTTTTTATTAAATAGGTGATAATGTTACCTTTTTTAAATTAGGGATGAGTGAGAGGTTTGCAAACGTAAGAGATAACAAATATAATCAGGATGTTCCGAACTGCTAAGCTATCAGGAATTACACGTGTTATTGTGAGTCAACTGTAAAAGATAGACATATACTATTGAGGATTTTTTTTAAGTAATTTTATGAAGAATAATTCCGCCACACATAATTTCTATGTAAGTTTAACCATTAAGGCTGCACACGCGACGGAAGCTTAAAAAATGGAGTAACTTCTCCCGTTTTCCCAAAATTTCCCAAAATTCCCCTTTACTTCTCTGCTGGAAAGTATACAAAAACCTGCGCAGGAGTATGAAGAATAATTGCACCAAGTTTCGTTAAAATCCGTCGAGTAGTTTTTGTTTCCATAAGGAACATACAAACCGACAGACAGACAGACAGACAGACAGACAGACAGACAGACAAAAATTTTACTGATTGCATTTTTGGCATCAGTATCGATCCCTAATCACTACCTGATAGTTATTTTTAAAATATATTTCATGTACAGAATTGACTTCTCTACAGATTTATTATAAGTATAGATTAATATTTTTTCAGCACGGTCGTCTTCTAGTGTTTCACGCATTAGCATACATAACAGCATCTAAAAGTGGTCTTTCAGAAACGGAACTAGAAGACCTAATATCCTTAGATGATAAAGTGTTGGATGACGTGTATCAGTACCATTTGCCACCCACGAGACGAATTCCTCCGCTTCTTTGGACACGGTGAGTATATGAAATACAAGTGGTTTGCCCCGGCTTCGCACGGATGGTGTTAAATATTTTTACTGCTTACCCCCTGCGATATTGTCCTTTTCCTAGTTCTAAGCTACCTCTCCAATAATTTTCAGCCAGATCAATTCATCCGTTCTTGAGTTATAAATAGTGTAACTAACACCATTTTCGTTGTTTTGCTATATACATTACTAGTAGTACGCCCGGCGCTGGTTCGCACGGATGTTGTATTTTTTTTACAGCTTATCCCTACGATGTTTAGCGTGATGATATATATCCTATATTCTTTTCCTGGTTCTAAGCTACCTCTCCAACAATTTTCAGCCAGACCAGTTTATGAATCAGAATCAGAATCAGAATCAGAATTTATTTGCCACATGTTGTATGTACAATGGTGTTTTAAATTATATAGAGTATCAAACATGCGCCCTGCTAGGGCATTGCAACAACTTATAAATTTTTAAATACCTAATTAATTACTATTACATTATTTACAATTATTCACAATTTATATACAACATTAAATTATTTATTAAAACACGATCAAGTTAAATTATTATTACATTTATACAAATTATACAGCATTAAATTATTTATTAATTGAGTTAAAACAATAGCACATTTACAAACACAAATTAAATTTTATTAGATTATATAGAGTAGTTAATAAAAAAAAACAATTAAGGAGAATGCGTGAAAAACTCTTGCAAGTCATAAAACGTATTAATAATGAGGAATTTTTTTAAATGGATTTGAATTTAGGGAAAATGTCAATGGATTTTATTGTGGGTGGTAATTTGTTATATATCTTAACACACATGTTATAGGGGCCTGACGCTATTAGCTCTAAACGTGTGTCTATCGCGGCGAGTCTCGTGCGCGGTCGGAGGTTTGCGGGCCGCTCTCGATTGCGGAACAGATGTTGGTTTTTCCGCACGAACAGTGAGCACTCAAGTATATAGATCGAAGTGAGCGTCAGAATTTTTAGGCTTTTAAAGTATGATCGGCAGCTGGTCTCTTGATCTATATGGGCAAGTATTCGTACACATTTTTTTTGCAGGACAAAAATTCTATGTACCTCAGAGGAATTACCCCACAGCACGATGCCATATTGAAGCCTGGAGTGGGCATACGCATAATAAGCCTTCTTCGCCGTAGCTAGATCTGTATTTGTTTTAATTTCGTACAAGGCGTAGGTAAAACTAGATAACTTCTTACTTTAGTTACCGATCTGCTGTTTCCAGTTTAGGTTGCTATCTATGTCGATTCCTAACAGGCAATATGAGTCTACGCATTCAATTTTGATATTGTTAAAGGTGAAATCTATTTTTAATGGTGTTCTTTGGTACGGATGAAATTGAATCAATTTTGTTTTGTTGAAATTAAGAACTAGATTGTGATCTTCGAGCCAGTTTACAATGGTGTCAAATGTAGAGTTGAGTTGGTTGGTTAATGTGAGGCTATCACTGGTGGGAATAAGAACCGAGGTGTCGTCGGCGAAGAGGGTGCTGGAGTATTCAATTACTTTAGGGAGGTCATTTATATACAACGAAAACAGCAAACATCCTATAGAGCTTCCTTGTGGAATGGATCTCAGTACGGCTACTGTGTCTGATTTGACTTTAGAAACTTCTCCCGATGAGAAATTATAATGCTCGATTTCTACGTGTTGCGTGCGGTTTTCTAGATAGGATTCGAACCATTTTAAGGCCGTTCCTCGTACACCTATACCCGAAAGTTTCATAAGCATTATTTTGTACAGTACGCGATCATAAGCTTTGCTCAAGTCCAGCACAATGCCAACTGCATGCTTTTTCTCATTAATTGTGCCAAGAACATTATTAATGTATTCAAATACAGCTGATGTTGTTGACCTGCTCTTTCTGAAACCGTACTGACTATCATCGAAAATTGAGAATTTTTCACAAAACGAATATAATCGGTTATACATGGCAGTTTCAAATATTTTTGCGAATGAGGACAAGAGGGCAATCGGGCGATAGTTATCTGTATTCTTCTTCGATCCTTTTTTATGTAGTGGTCTAATGATTGATTTTTTCAAGAGTTCGGGAAAACAGCCTTCTTTAAATGACTGATTAATGAGGAATGTTAATGGCTCTACAAGATATTGTGTACATTTTTTTACTAAAGAAGTGGGGAGATTGTCAAAACCTGCGCTATTTTTATTTTTTAACTTTTTAATTATTTTAAATATTTCTCTTTCGGTAACAGGATAAAGGTAAAACGAGTTTTCAAGGGGCGATAGTACTGACCGTCCAGATGGCATGGATTTGCATGAGCTTTCCCCTACTGAAATAAAATAATTGTTGAAAGTGTTAGCAATTTTTTGAGGTTCTGTAATTGTGTTATTGTTTTCCTGCAATTCAATATTAGTTTTACTAGTGCTACGTAGTTTGTTTGTCGTTTCTTTTACTATTTGCCAAATGGTTTTTATAATGTTATTTGAGTTTGCCAATCTAGTTTTAAAGTCCAGCTTTCTGGCCTTTATGATGATATGTTTTAATATTTTTGCGTATTTTCTATAATGTTCTTTTATTATTGTGCTTCTTGTTTGGGACTTCAGGATTCTGAGAAGTCTTTTGTGTTGGCATGATTTTTTTATGCCGAAAGATATCCATGTTTTGTTTAGTTGATTGTAGAGTTTACATTTAATTTTTGGTATGCACTGATCTAGTATATTTTTTATTGTGTTATGAAATTCTCCAAAGTTTTCATTAAGGTTCTTTGTATTGGCGATAACAAGTCCCCAATTAGTTTCATTAAGTTTCGAGATGAATTTGTGGGTATTGTTTTCGTTAAACTTTCTTTTATAAGTGAACCACGTTTTTTGTTTCAGTATTGGGGTGTTGGCGCCGGGAACAGTCGTAATGACTCCCTTATGGTCTGAAAGACCAAATTCTTGTACCTTTACAGCTGAGGTCGGGAGGTTGAAATTCGAAAACACGAGATCTATGCACGTACTTGTTTCGGATGTTATTCTAGTAGGTTCGCAGACGTGTTGATGGAAGTTGTAGCTTTTGAAGAGATTTGATCATCTAGAACGAGAAGGGGAAGAAACTAGCATATTAACGTTAAAATCACCACCCACTATGACATTTCTTTTCTTGAATTTTTTGTGTAACGACTGTAAGAGCTTTTCTAAAGATTCGTGAAAAAGATCAGGCATTCTTGATGAATTAGGCCAATAAATTAGTACTATTATTAGGTTATAATTAGGAACAACGATACCGCAAACTTCAAAGACCATTTCAGTGGACATAATAGGAACATCTTCCATTTCTATGAAATCAATATTGTCTCTAACGTAAATTCCCACACCGCCCCGTATGTGGTTTTTTCTGCAAAAATATGAAGCCAATTTAAACCCATGAATTTTTTTCAAATCAATTTCCCCCTCTGATAACCATGTTTCGCTTAGACATAATATATTGATTGTTTCAAGGTTTGGGTCTGTATCTAATAGAGGTATATTATGCTGTAAGCCGCCGATATTTTGATACAATATGTTAGAGCTAGAATCGAAAATTATTATTACTGGCGCTTAATGAGTCTTGAATGGCAGAAGCATGTTCATCATTTTTTTGTGAAGTGTTGTTATAGGCGTGAAGGCTAACTGGTTCAGAACTTGAAGATGTGGTGGCAGTGGTCAAGTCTATCGTGGCCGCATTGTCGTATGAGACCCTCCTGGGGGAAGATGGGCTGCGATATAACTTTCCGTTGATCAGTAGCTGGTTGTCACGTATGACAGCGTGTTTTCCTTCACTACGTGCTTGGCGAAGGATACTAATTAAGTCTTTTCTTCGTTTTAGTGAGTCCTCATCTAGATAGTAGGAAAGACTTAGACCTGCCCTCCTAAAGTGTTGTTTGTTGTCCATAATATACTTCGCCATCCTCTTGCTTATCAGCTCAATCGCTACTGGCTGTCTATTGCCTCTGCGACCCAACCTTCGTAGAACTTCTATGTAGCCGTCTATGTTTACGTCAAGGATGTCGCGGAATATACAGCTGATCCGCATATAGAGCTCGTTTTCGTCTTCCCAGTTTGGACGGTCTAAACCATATATGATTATACGCTTAAATTGTTGTTCTTCTTTCTTGGGAAACATTTTTGCTGTGTACGGTGTAGAGCGGAGCTGTTTAACATTTTTTTTTAGGGTTGACAGTTCGCCCTCTAAATTTAGAATTTGTCTGTTTAATTTTTCAATTTCTGTTTTTGATGAGCCTTGTTCTTTTTCTATAGTGCTAATATTGTTGTAGAACTCAGTTTTTATAGTTTTTACTGCTATCTCTATTTCTTGGTGGATGAGGGATTTTATTTCTGTTTTTATATCTCTTATTATTCTTAAGTTATTGGTCTCTAGTTTCGAGTCGAAAAGGTCGCTAATTTGACGAATCAGAGCAGCATTTTCCTGCTTAGAATCCAATATGGTGTCTCCAAACAAATTTTCATCCATTGTCCGTTCACAGTTGGATTCACTGGTATCATTCAGGAAACCCGGAAAACTCATGTCTTGATTTTTTGTCTTAGATGGCCGGTGCATAGTTACGTTCGAGCTTTCTGGATGTGTTACCGTAGCATGCTGCGCGGACGGCCTTATTGGTGTATTGTCATTGTTGTTTTTAGGCCGTTTGCAGGTACAACTTGGGCAATTCCATTCTTTTGTTTCTTGATTGCAAGGGTGATAAAAAAGGTAAAATATTTTCTCTGAAACATTTGCGCATGTCAGGTCATATTCACTTTGTCATTTTCGGCATTTCATTCGCTGGTCTTTTATATCTTGATGGCACCCTGCACATTTTGCCATTTTCGGATAATGTTAAATCAGATCAAACGATTGTAGTGCCACCAGTGAGTGGCAGAGATTAGATTGCCAAAGCACCTATGCTTTCTTGAGTTATAAATAGTGTGACTAACACCACTTTCTTTTATATATATCGATTTCTGGTACCGACGTTTTGCTTGGACTGTGTACTCACTTGATAGGGGGCAGGCCTGTCGCCGGTTTGTACAAATGTACATACATATATATACTCACGGCTATAAATCCCTAGAAGGGGTAACCAAAGCTTCGGAATAAGTAATTCCTCAGCCACTTTTGGAAGTTGAGTGGGGAAAAGATGATTAAATAAATGTTGTTGGTTATGGGTCTCCAACCGCATCGCCCAAAAACCCCTTAAAAGCCCCAATACCGTTAGTCGCCTTTTACGTACACCCACCGGAAGAAATGAGGTAGTGTTATTCTAAGCCGACACTACACAGCTACTGTCACTGTACTGTAAATGTACTGTCACATAATAGTATAAGATCCCGCTGCTAAATCTCTACGTTCATAGCGTATAGAGTCAAACACACATTTTAACATAAGTTTATGAATAGGAACATACACTGACAAGACGCAGCCAGGCAAAAGTGGCCGCAAGTAATTTTAATTTAATTAATGTTTATTTTTTTTCGAAGACAAATTTCGTTCACTCGTTTTCGAAATATAATAACATCCCCATCATAGCAATGTATATAAAGAACATAAAAATCCATAGGTGCCGTTGCAAATTCGGCCGCAACTACCTCGCAGCCAGGTGTAAGTAGGCTATCTTTTGGTGTGTTTTATACGTTCGAGATTTGAACTCTGATCGTCTGCACGATAAGCGGTGTTCTATCCACTGAGCTATCACGGTCGGTTGTTACTATAGCGAAAAAATATTATTACTGTGTCATGTATCGATAGTCCACTGGTATGTCCCAAAGTAGTCGTCAGACTTATTAAAACTACTTATAAAAACAGTTGATTTATTTATTTAATAATAATTCTGCAGTGAAGTGTTGACTTGGAAAAGCACTAAATCATTCGATAGAGTTGTAAGAGGCTTAGACTGAGATTTTTGTTTGTGAAGCGTTTTTAGTATTATTGTATGTAGCTGGAAAGCTTTCACCAACAAACTTTTTGTTTATACAATTATTGATCTTTTTATATATGTTTCAAATTTAAAATTTTCAGTATCCGCAATGATTTACCAAACTATCTCTCAGAACGGGAAGCCGATGGTGTGTCCGTAATGAATTGGTATCACAGACAATTCCGAGACACGGCCAGAGAAAGATACTTCAAGAATATGAACATGGCTATGTACTTTCATTCTATGATAGCCGATTATTATTCTGGTAAGCAGTTTGCCGAGTATGTCACGACCCATTTCTACCCACGGGTGTCGTAAGAGACGACTTGTGGGGCTTTTTCAAGTGATTTTAGGCGATGAGGTTGGAAACCCATCACCAACAATACTTACAATTTCTACGATCTTGTCCCCTATTTACTTCCAAAATTGGCTTAGAAGTTTCTAGCTCTGAAGCTCTGGTGTTTGGGATTTGTGGCCGTCAGAATATGTATGTATGTAAGTATCAAGAATGTATGTTAACAATTTGGAGACAACCGGAACAATCCGAAAAACGTTGGGTACGACGTTTGGTGACTAATCTATATTTTGTAATATTTGATATATAAATTGTTAAGTAATTAGGAAATAATATTGTCTGCAAAATGTTATTCTTAATCTGTGAAAAAGTAATTTTATTTCGTTCAGTTTCATTCTAGTAGTCGGCAATGGGGCTGAAAATGTTCTAGCAATTATATTTTATTTTAAAACTTTTCCTCCTGAGACATACATACATACATACATATTCGCACGGTTGTAAAACCCTAGAAAGGGTAGCCAGAGCTAAGGAATTAGAAATTCCTCAGCCACTTTTGGAAAATTGAGTAAGGAAAATGTGGTAAAATAAAGGTTGTTGGTGATGGGTCTCCAACCACATAGCCCAAAAATGCCTTAATAACCACAATACCGTTAGTTGCCTCTTACGTACACCAACCGGAAGAAATGGGGTAGTGCTATTCTAAGCTTACTCTACACAGCAACTTTTCCTCTTCGGTACTTCCAAAAGTCGATAACTTGAAAATTCCGTAGTTTTTGAAACTATGTGATTTTTTCAGGTATTTGGGGTGGTGGAAATCCAAAACCGTTTAAATATACAGAAATTCAACGTCATAGATTCAATCTAGCTGATAAGGAGGGTGTGGCTGATAGGAAGGTTCCAATGCAGCCACTTGTTTTCACATCTGCCGACGGTTCTTCAAAGAGATACAATTTAAGAAAGGTAAACTGTTACAAAAAATATTTTTTAATATATTCATAGTTTAGCCGTTGCCTAGTGGATAGGTGACTAGTTTCACGGTCCGGAGGTTGCTGGTTCAATCCTCACTGTGTGCAACAATTATACATACATATACTTACGGCTATAAATCCCTAGAAGGGGTAGCCACAGCTAAGGAACTAGAAATTCCTCAGCCACTTTTGGAAAGTTGAGTGGGAACACGATGGCAAAATAAAGGTTGTTGGTGATGGGTCTCCAACCGCATCGCCCAAATATCCCTTAAAAGCCTCAATACCGTTAGTCGCCTCTTACGTACATCCACCGGCAGAAATGGGGTAGTGTTATTCAAAGCCTATTCTACACAGCATCAGCAATTATGTGATGAGCATTAATGTTTATTTCTTAGTCTGGGATTTAATTTAATATATTGCTGAATTACTACCCCATAATACAAGTGTTACTTAGTTTGGGGATAGCTTGATCTGTTTGTTTATATTTTTGTATATAACCACGTGATAGCTCAATGGGTAGAACACCGGTTAACGTGCAAGCGACTAGTGTTCAAATCCCGGGTCGGGCCTATACCAATTCGTCTTTTCTAAAGACATATGTGTGGTTAATTAATCATGGTTGTTAACGGTGAGGGAAAACATCGTGAGGAAACCCACATGACTGAGTTGTACTTAGTCATGTGACAGTGTATTCGTACAAAACGGCGATGGGCCTGACCCCTATCACAGTGTCCATGCAAAACGTGGTTACTCTGAACACCAGGTGACAAAGTCACGTGATGTTCAGAAGTATTAAGTACGTCTGCCAACCCCTTCGGGGATATTCGGCGTGAACGTTTATGTTATGTTATATTTTTGTACTTTTTAAGTGATTTTTGGGTTTTAATAACATAAGTATTAACGAATATAATTAACTCGCTATTATACTTTAGCAATCCCATAATGATTTAGCTTTGCATAACATAATTTTGCAGTTCGGTGAGCTACCATTTCACCTAGTTAGATCCAAGAGGTTCACTGATTTGTATGCAGAAGTGTTATTTAACTACGAATGGCTTCACGCTAAATTGAACAGCTGTCCGTTGCAAGCTGTTTTAGCAGATTTTGAGGACGCGAAACTGCACGTGCATAAGGATGCTGTGAGGTAAAACTTTAGATTTATTATGTTATAGTTACGTATACATACATACATATACTCACGGCTATAAATCCCTAGAAGGGGTAGCCAGAGCTAAGGAACTAGAAATTCCTTAGCCACTTTTGGAAAGTTGAGTGGGGAAAAGACGGTAAAATAAAGGTTGTTGGTGATGGGTCTCCAACCGCATCGCCCAAAAATCCCTTAAAAGCACCAATACCGTTAGTCGCCTCTTACGTACACCCACCGGAAGAAATGGGGTAGTGCTATTCTAAGCCGACACTACACAGCTAATGTAATACTTCATCATCAATTTTCGCCTCTTGTTTTCTTATCACTATTGCTTAAAGAGACTGATGAATTGGTGATTATGTTACACCTGGCAACCAACCATCACTTATTTTTGTTATCTTTTCACCTTCGTTCGGTTCAAAAAAGTCTGAAAAATAATCATAATCTGATGTCGAATTTAAGGGAGTATTATCTTCCGTGTGTTCAAGTTGGCTAAGAAATGTTTCACATTCGATATCTGGCCTCAATTTTTGGAAATATTGCCCGAATGCCATTTATAAATATTGATTATTATTTCTTGAATAATATTGAAATTGACAAATCCATCTTTCCTACGTAGCGCTTTGCAGTCAGCTCTTATCCGTCACCCATCTCTTACCAATGATCACTTATTATGCCATTTTTTCGTCATTTCAAAGTGGCCAAAAATTACACATAATCGAAATTTTGTATTCGATTATTTAAGAGAACAGCCTTGAGAATACCAATACATCTTAATGATTATATTTAAAAACCTGGTTATATGATTTTCAAGGGAATAATGTTAGTAGCAGATGCTCTGTGTCTAGGAGGCGCAATATTAGGAACATATCCAGACATGTTAGCACCGCAGCTAAAAGGGCCAGAGGCTCCTTGTAATAATGCAGTAAATTGGCAAAATAGGAGCCAGTATTTCAGAATTTATAGAACTCAGCCACTTTTGAAACTTGTTTTGACTAATCAGTGATTCTGTTACGCTTTGCATTCAGGAACCCATCACTTACCAATGGTCACTTATTTTGCTATTTTTTTCTTCATTTCAAAGTGACCAAAAATTATACACATTCGAAATCTTGTATTAGATTTTTGAGAATACGGTCCCGAGAATACCAATACATATTTTTAACAACGCCCATAGAAATTCAATGAAATCAATAATATCATCTGATGACCTAATTTTAATTGACATGTTGTGAGAAATAATCTTAGTATTAGACGCTCTACGTCTAGGGGGCGCCATCTTAGGAACATACCCATAAATGTTAGCGCCGCAGCTAATAGGGCGGTTATTGCCAGAGGTTCATTGTAATAATGCTGTAAATTACCAAAATAGGAGCCAGAATTTCAGAATTCAAAAGACCACAGCCACTTATGTAACTTATTTTGACAATGTATAACTTTTATGCCTTTATATTTGCCCTTGCCCTTTTATTTTATATATTTTACATACATGCATACATATAATCACGGCTATGAATCCTAGGAAGGGGTAGCCAGAGCTAAAGAATTCCTCAGCCACTTTTGGAAATTTGAGTGGGGAAAAGATAGTAAAAATAAAGGTTGTTGGTGATGAGTCTCCAACCACATCGCCCAAAAATCCCTTAACAGCCCCATACCGTTAGTCGCCTCTTACGTACACCCACCGGAAGAAATGGGGTAGTGCTATTCTAAACCGACACTACACGGTTGATGACCCAAATTATAACATAGGATACTTTTTATTCCGGAGATATTTAATCATATAATATTCACGCCTGATTGAACTCAGAGTACTTGCAAAAAACCCCTAAAGTTCGGCATAAGTAAATTTACAGTACGAAGTCTGTCGGGTCAGCTAGTTATACATAATCGAAATTTTGTATAGAATTTTTGAGAGCACAGCCTTGAAAATACCAATATATCCGAATGAGTATATCTTGAAAACTGGTTATCTCAATTTCAGGGAAATAATGTTAGTAGCAGACGCTCTACGTCTAGGAGGCGCCATCTTAGGAACATACCCAGACATGTTAGCGCCGCAGCTAATAGGGCGGTTACTGCCAGAGGCTCCTTGTAATAATGCAGTTGCGTCTTTGCTGAACCAGTGTGTGGAACGAGGGAAGGCCCATTGCGCTTTGCTGCCTGGACATCATTGTTTGCATACGCCTGGTGGACCTTTGAAAGTAAGTATAGATACATTTACTTACGGCTGTTAATACTATAAAGAGATAGCTATAGTTAAAGAAGTGGAAATTTATCAGCCATCATTGCTAGTTGTGTGAGAAAAAGATTGCAAAATAAAAATTTGTACTGTTCTCAGCCGACACTGTACAGCCTGAACAAGAGAGTCCATGTTTAAATGACGGTAAATTCTGTCTGTCTTACAGACTCTTTACTCTTAAATTAAATGTTTAGACCGGAGTGATTATTAAAATGTAAGATTCGTGAATAACTTCTAGTTAAATTCTCAAATAACTTTTTATCCATTTATATATTCATATATTTAAGTTGCCTAGTCACGAAGTTGAAAGAAACAAATATTGTTAGTCTCAATGAAATCTTTTTTCAGTATTCACTGGAAGGCCACCAATTTGCAGTATTTGCGTTTCGTATGAGCTCTGATAAACGCTATGTGGTATCAATATCAAGCAGAGTCATATCCTGGGATCTATCAACATCTGATTTGGCGCGAGATCTCTGCCCACAACTTGAGGGAATTATGCAGAACTTAGAACTCTCTCCGGACAATAAATGGGCTGCAGCTTCTACTAATAATTCTGTTGTAAGTTTGAGCCCATTTTAATGTAATAAATAGTAAAGGAAAAATCTTCCGTCAAGTTGTAGTGTTACTTGTTGCTGAAACGGGGTAATACATCTTTTACATACAAACATATACTCACGGCTATAAATCCCGAGATGGGGTAGCCAGAGCTAAGGAATTCGAAATTCCTCAGCCACTTTTGCAAAGGTAAGTGGGAAAAAATGGTAAAATAAAGGTTGCTGGTGATGGGTCTCCAACCCCATCGCCCAAAAATCCCTTAAAAGCCCCAATACCGTTAGTCGCCTCTTACGTTCACCTACCGGAAGAAATGGGGTATTGCTATTCTAAGCCAACACTACACAACTATTACATACATACATATACTGACGGCCATAAATCACAATAAAGGGAATCCAGAGAGAGTTATAAACTTCTCAGCCACATTTGGAAGTTGATATGGGACAGGATGGTAGAAAAAAGTACCGTTGAACCGAAAAATTTCTTAAAAAAAGCCCCATACCCTTAGTCACCTCTTACGACAACCGTGGGCAGAAAGGGATGGTGACATTCTAAGCCAGCACTACATGGAAATTTATTAATGCTACCTTAATATTTTGCAAATCTTGAAAATGTTATCGTTTACTGCTTAGAGTATTATTAGGTAGAGTACCCACAGTAACTAAAAAGAAATGAATCAGTCAAACGCTTAAATAAAAAAACATTGCCTTTTACGGTATACATAATACACTCATTCGTATAATTTACTTTCAGTCTATGCTTCTGAATATGCTGACAAGTGAATATATTACCATCAACAATCCATTGAGCGGAGGTAAGGATATTAAAAAGAATTGTTGTTCTATTTTTTGTTTCCATGTATTTGTGTGTATGTATATGTATGTATTTTGTTCCACTCCCTCACTGGGAGCATTAACATGTACTGCAATCCTATAGATTCGGCTTTGAGTATTATAATTATAGTTATTATAACATTTTAATTGCGCATTGTAATGCTCGGTTTTTTTACTCCACTGATGTAATGCTCAAATCTGTAACGGTGAAGATGTTTGTTTTTGTTAATTTCAGAAGACACAGTTCGTGGAGTATATGTACTAAATCATAATCTCTTTATATATGGTCCAAGTACCTGGGTACAGTTTACTATGAGAGGAGAACAACAAGATGTCTTCAATGTGCCTGATAATGCTCCGTATGATGACCTGACTTGGGAAATATTGTGTAAGTTCATTTATGTATTTGACTTTTGAGTTTGTATTAGGGTTTTCTAATGTAGTTTTTATTTTAATTTGCGTAATCCGACAATAATTTAAGAGACAAAGTGACTACCATTTAAAATTAACACTTCGATGAAAAAATAATAAGTATTAAAAACTTAAGAAAAAAAACACATGCCATAATTTACAAATAAACAATAACATAAACATAAACGTTCACGCCGAATATCCCCGAAGGGGTTGGCAGAGGTACCAATACTTCTGAACTCACATGGCAAGCGCCATCTAGTGTCCAGAGAAAGTACCCACGTTTTACTTAGACAGTGAACTCACGTAAAAGGGGCAGGCCTATCGCCGTTTTGTACAAATACACTGTCATATGACTAAGTACAACTCAGTAATGTGGGTTTCCTCACGATGTTTTCCCTCACCGTAAACAACCATGATAAATTATATATAAAGGAAAGAAAGAAAAATTTCGATACAGTCGGAAATCGAACCCGCGACCTCGGGTATACGCCCCCGTCGCTCTGCCATTTGAGCTACCGTGTCTATGGTTTTTATTCTTTACTAGCTTTTTGCACGCGACTACGTCTGCGTGGACTACATTTTTCGCATCCAGTTTACATCCAAAATACCAAAACACTATCTAACTACACTAACTTCTGTTTTTTTGTATTTATATTCCCGTGGGCGTTGTAATAGATAAAAAGGACATTGAGACTTTTTAAGTGATTATTGGGCGATGCAGTTGGACGGTTGGACGGACCCCATTCAACTTCCAAAAGTGGATAAAGAATTACTATCTCTGGAGCTGTGGCTACCCTTTTTTGGGATTTATAGCCGTTAGTATATTCTCATGATTAATTGATGGATGAATTTCATACATTCCTTTTTGTAGTTGTTATATCAGTCAATCGCATCAAGATTCAAATTTCTAGTTTATTGTATTTATAGATCAAAAATCTGTATTTCAATCTCTTAGGGGATGAGTTCCAAAAAACCTTTTTAATTGTTCATAAGAAACATGAATCAAACCATTTTGTAACCAAGTTTCTATGTTCAAAAATGAAAATATCTTGAGTAAGTATGGATAGCAGTTTGGCGACCCGGTGCTGCCCCCTACACCGACTGTTGGTGATGTGTGAGAGATTGCAATTATCGGTCAACAGATGGCGTTACTGAATTAACATTGAGATATTTACTATTATTTACAAACTATGCATTCTGAGGCTTAAACAGAATGTTAATTTATGCGTAAGTAAAACATAATATATCTATGAGAATAGTAGTTAAAAATAGTTAAAAAAACAAAAGCTATAAACATATTCTCTAACCTACCAAATGAATACGCAAAATTAATACAATATACTTTCAATTATCTTTATTCATACATATTCGCATAGTTGAATGTGAAAAAGAAGGATTAGTGCATCCTATTATTCTAACCTAACACAAAAGCAAAAAAATCTCAAAAATACTTTAATCACCCGGGTTTTGAACCTGGGTCATCCGTTGGTTTAATTTATACCAATCGGTATACAGCTACGCCACAACAACATTAATAATGATGTCAAATTTGTGATATGGTATATATCTAGTAGCCATAGTATTGACAAACAATTAAATACATACATATACTCACGGCTATAAATCCCTAGAAGGGGTAGCCAGAGCTAAGGAACTTGAAGTTCCTCAGCCACTTTTGGATGTTGCGTCGGGAAAAGATAGTGAAATAAAGGTTGTTGGTGATGGGGTCTCCAACCACATCGCCCAAAAATCCCTTAAAAGCCCCAATACCGTTAGTCGCCTCTTACATACACCCACCGGAAGAAATGGGGTAGTGTTATTCTAAGCCGACACTATACAGCAATTCATTAAATGGACATTTATTTTGATGAAAATGGATTAAACTCTTATTTTTTTCAAAAACACTATTAATGAAGAGTCTGATAAAGTCGGTCGATGAAAAAATTTATCGTATAAATATGGGGAGCAATAAGTTGGTGATGTGAGAGAGATTGCAATTATTGGCTAATAGATGGCAGTAGTGAATTAAAATTGAGATATTTACTGCAAACTATGCATTCTGACGCTTAAACAGAATATTAATTTATGCGTAAGTAAAGTATAATATATCTATGAGAATATTAGTTAAATAAACAAAAGTTATAAACATATTCTCAAACCTACCAAATGAATACGCAAAATTCATACAATATACTTTCAATTATCTTTATTCATACATATTTGCATTGTTGAATGTGAAAAAGAAGGATTAGTGCATCCTATTATTCTAACCTAACACAAAAGCAAAAAAAATACGCAAAAAGACTTTGACTATCCGGGATTCGAACCTGGGTCTTTCGAACTGAGTGTTTATCAAACGGTATACCGCTACGCCACGCAGACATTTGTGTGAGTCTCAAATTTGTGATATGCTATATAATCTAGTAGTCATACTATTGACAAACAATTAAATGGACAATTATTTTGATGAAAATGGATGAAACCCTTATTTTTTTCAAAAGACTATTAATGAAGAGTCTGATAAAGTCGGTCGATGAAAAAATTATTCGTGTAAATATGGGGAACCATATAAAAGTTATGTTTTTTTATGCTCCTGTGGGAACCCTTGAAAAATCCCGGATAAATTATATCCTATATGTTGACCAGGTGTATAACCTACATTCATGCCAAATTTGATCAAGATCGGTCCGGTAGAATTAACGTGATGAACGGACATACAGACAGACAGACATTTTTTTCAAAAATAGCAAATTTGGCTTCAGGATCGAAAATAAAACATATTCCACCGGTTTTTATTTTTTTTTCTTCAATGTACAGTTTTGACCTTGTTACCGTCTTATTATAGTAAGATTTATTTCATGAACAAAAACATTAACAATAAAACGAAAAGGTTCAGTACTTTTGTGCTAATGTAACAGCGATTAGGCACCTACTCAGCACTACGTTAGTAGTGTGAAAGACACAAAAGACTGATTGACTGATTGTTAGTAAGTGTCTACTTTAATTAAATAATTATGGTGCAATAAAACGATAGCAATTTTGTTTTAGGTGCAGGCTTTATCTGTTTGTGATCACTATATAATAAATATTTAGAAAATAATTAAGTTTTTATTTTTGTGTTGAAAAACCTTTGAGCACTGTGTTCCTCTGCGGAGCGAATGAATCTTTTCTTCTTGTATTATTTCTTGTAGCTATGTAGTGTCAGCTTAGAATAGCACTACCCCATTTCTTCGTAAGAGGCGATTAACGGTATTGAGGCTTTAAAGGGATTTTGGGGCGATGCGGTTGGACACCCATCACCAACAACCTTTATTTTACCATCTTTTCCCCACTTAACTTTCCAAAGGTGGCTGAGGAATTTCTCATTCCTTAGCTCTGGCTACCCCATCTAGGGATTTATAGCCGTGATTATATGTATGTGTGTATTTCTTTAACTGTTCTGAAAGAGAGAAAGAGTTAACACCTAAAGTTCCTTTTAAAACTTTGAATTATTTTTTTTTCAGCCATGGAGTTCCGAGACTTAGAAACATTCTTTGTGATAATGTGGAGTGGAGATCTTGACGATGACAGACTGTTGGTACACTTTTGTAAAGACAACACCTGGATTGCCCCTCTGAAATGTAGAGGAGCCGTCACATTTAACAAGAGCTGGATGAAGTGCTACAGTTGTGAACCTGATAGAGGATATCAAGTAACTAAATTCCACATTCTGTACGCATTTAATTAAGTTGTTGAACAAAAAACATCAGATGTTAGAACTTCATTTAAAGTTAATATTTTTGTTAGTAGTGATCTGGTTACACACTTATTTAAGATCGTAAAGGATTTTCGGCCGTTTGTAGTATTGGTTAAAAGTTTAAGAATCCATCGAAACCATTTGAAAACATTTTATTGTCGTGATTGTAGATACAACGACAATTATTACACGATATATTAACAGTGACTGTCACAATCTACTCTTTCGAGTGAACGACATCAGTACATAGTATTACAACGTAATAAATAATTAAATAACAAAATTCTTAAAATCATTGTAATGCAATAAGTTGAGTAAATATACCTTAAAAGCTTATATAATATTGTGATCCCTTTACTCTGAAACTATTTCAGGTTACAGTATACTCCTTGAAAATTGACGAGAAACGTTGGACCAAATTTGAAGAAATACATCATCAAGAAACAGATACAGCTGAAGCAATGTTACAACTTAAACGCGGGAAAAAAGATAGAATGCTTTTGGGTATGTTCAAAATATTTCAAATTTTGTAATTATAATACAGTAGTGAAAGACTTCCTTTAGAAAGTGCACCCACTTTGACTAAATTGCAGAAAATAGAAAAGGAAAGCGTCTATAATAATACAAACGATTCTTCTATTTAGATAATTTCTGACAAAGTTGTCAAAAATGTGATATGTATTGTAGAAAATTAAATATCTTTCCATTTCAAGTAATAAATTTCAAAAAAGACTTTTGTTGATCGTTTGCGACCATCACTGTTAATGTTAACCTTATGACTTTATTGATGGTTCGTGGGTTTGAGTCTAGCTGTATTTCCATGGTAAAATATTTAGTGTGATGCATTTTAAATATTCTGATTCAAACGATGGGATGTATAACTCGCGCAACATAGTTACAAACTTCGGTTTTTTTCCGTCAATTATCAATCTTACCGCACACAACTTTTAATTTTCGATAGTATATTTTAGTCACTTTCCTTTTGTTAATCGTTTAGCACAACTTGTTAATCGTAGCTATAATCAGCCAAACTCTGAATTCTAGTTTGGTACTTGAAAGAATGGATATTGTTAAGGAAAGAACGCTTGGTTTTTACCACCACCTAAATTATTATTATTTCAGCAACAACAACTTACAGTTTTGTAGTTTGGGATTTTGAAGAAGCCATACCTAGAGATAAACAAATAATTATAAAGAAAAAAAAACCTGGCGACGATGATGATGAAGATAAAGAAAAAGAAGAGGTATATGAAACAAGTGAATTTAAATCTACAAATTCAATCACGTATCCTAAATATTACTTTATTCATTATGACAAAAAATCTAGCTTGAAGAAAACTTGGTTTTTTATCGCTTTTTACTATTAAGTATATCTTTTTATTTTACACATTATTTTTTAAATATACATGTTTAATATATTTTAGGAAGACAAAATAGACGAACCAAAAAAAGATAACCGTGTTGAAGGAATAGTGCTGAAGTTACCGCACACCATCAGAAATATATCTACAAAAATGACACAATCTAACTCTTTCATGATCAGCAAAAACAACGTATATGCTGTAGCTGGAGTCAGGTAAGATAAAATAACTCTTCTTGATAAATTAGCTCCTGAAAAAGTCAAAATATGTATGCGAAATCAATGCTTTTCCATTTATTCACAGTAGTACCTAAAAAGTTTATTCATTATCTTATTTAAAAAATACGAAGAAATTTATTAACATTTTCTACACAGCACTCTAAAAACTTTCTATTGCATTCTTATGCAAGAAATCTAGTGTTTACTACTTGTATATAATAGTATTGCTACTGTTTGTTTATATGGGTGTTTTAAGAGTAGACTGAGCAATCTACGCCTTTTCACTAAAAGGCGTAGATTGCTCAGTCAACTCTTAAAACGTTTAAAAAAAATATAAAGTTTAAACGTATAAAGTTTGATAACCATTAACAAAAAAGTCTCTATTATTTTCACACAAATATTTAACGATAACACTTGGGATAAAATCATCAGCATTATCAGCATTATAATTTAAGGCATCAACAGTAACACTAGTTATGAACTAACTTCATTTATTTTAATACCATATTTCGTGCAATTGTAGAAAAAACCTCTACGTCTGGAGTTTAGAAACGACACAACTGATAAAAATACTCGACGCTCATTTCGGGAGAATAGTGCAGTTGGAACCATTAACTGTTGGCAACTGGAATAACGTGATAACTTCATCTATCGATCGGACTGTCAAAATTTGGAACATTGACAACATATTCGAGCAAGTTCACAAGATCGATCGGCAGGAGTTACCTATTGATTCTATCAGGTAAGAAATAGATTGTTTTATAGTTTTTAGGCTATTTGACTGTAATAAAAATATACATTTCTTTTATTTCATTAGTCTTAATATTTCTTTTTTGGAGCAATATGTAATAATGCGAGATGAAAATATTGCATTATTTCACTGACTAAAAACGACCGTGATTGGCTATTTCTATAATGACGTAGATCGCGCATAAAAAGACTGTGTATCGCTTCGCTCATTGGACCAGCCGCCATATTACTTAAAGTCGCGTTTTCGCGGCATATTTGAATATTGCATTTTCTTTTTCGATTTTTTAATAAAATTGCTAAAATGAAGACAGAAAATTATTTTTTTAGGGCTCCTTTTAAACAAATTAACACCGTAAGATAGTTTTCAAAACTTAGTCAAATAGCCTATTATGTATAGAAGGCCTAATATCACACAAGATAAAAATTTCTACATATATGTAAATAACTGTAACACAACAAGAAAATCACATCCATTCACACGTACATACACAATAAAACATGCCAACCTAAAGTATACACAGTACTTCTATACACACACGCGCCCACTAGATACATGTCAGGTAATTTTATTTTAAACTTTAATAAATGTTTAATTAAATAAACCGTTAATTTGTCGAGCAAGACAAGCTGTCACAATCATAATTAGCAAGTCTCGCTATATATTATACTTATTGAAAAACATTCTTGACTTTTCTTTGTGTTGAGAAAAAGAAGTTAATTGTATCACTTTATTCATTTAAATATAATGTGTTAATTATTGTGGAAAATGATTTAAATTAATTACTATCAGAGTTGTAAACCTTCACCCGCATGAAAGTAAAATTTTGCTTTGCATACATAAACTTGTCTTTTCGTTAGATATTATAAATATCGTAAAAAAATATTTACTTTTTAGGAGGTATAAGAAAGTTCCCTTAAACAGTACTTAAAACGCTAAAGCGTCAATTAACTAACGAACTAGAGAATAAAGTAGGACTCAAAATTATTAATAGGAAAATATAGGTGCCGCGGATCAAAAATTTTTTTTAACACATATAATTTAACAGATTATAAGAACCTTAAAATACGAGTACATGGACATGAATTGTTTTATTTCCAGTCTAGCTCGAGACAAACCGTTAGCAGTAACAGTAACAAGAAGCTGCTGGGGTCTCTGGGACACGAGCACGGGGAGACTACTCACCCAGTTAGCTGAAACTCCTCTCGGTGCGATTGTGACGCAAGCGAAAATAACACCCAATGGAGAAATTGTTATTACTGCGGAATCGGGAAATGTGGTGATTTGGGATCTTGTTGAAGATACGGTATTTAATTTTATTGTATACAATTGTTATATAATTCTACATTAGTGTTTATCAACATCAGTTTTGTGTCTATCAACCGTGATAGCCCAGTCGGTTATCGTGCAAACGACAAGTGTTTTAATCCTGGGTCGGGTCTACACCAATTTGTCATTTCTAAAGACATATGTGTGGTTAATTTATCATGGTTATTAACGGTGAGGGAAAACATCGTGAGGAAACCCATATGGCTGAGTTGTACTTAGTCATGTGACAGTGTATTCGTACAAAACGGCGATAGGCCTGCCCCCTATCACGTGAGTACACTGTCCATGCAAAACGTGGGTACTCTGAACACCAGGTGACAAAGTCACGTGATGTTCAGAAGTATTAGTACCTCTGCCAACCCCTCTGGGGATATTCGGCGTGAACTTAACATAACATAACATAAACGTTCACGCCTGGTGTACAGAGTACCCACGTTTTGCATGGACAGTGTACTCACGTGATAGGGGGCAGGCCTATCACCGTTTTGTACGAATACACTGTCACATGACTAAGTACAACTCAGCCATGTGGGTTTCCTCACGATGTTTTCCCTCACCGTTAGCAACCATGATAAATTAATTAGGCGTGAAAGTTTATGTTTATGTTATATGTTATTATGTTTATGGACTAGTGGCTACTGGATTAGTGTATAAAAATATCTTATTAGTAAATACATTCATAGTATTAGTAGTACCTATTTATTTTTGTTTCCGTAAAATAGCTATATGGATGGATTTAGAAGAGCGGTTACCTATTTCTTCTCGCGGGTGTCATAAAAGACAACGATTTTTGGACGATGTGGTAAACCATCACTAAACATCTTTTATATTATAATCTTTTGCTCGTCCGCTGAGGATTTTCCAAATCTGAAACCCTGGTTACTCCTTTTTTGGGGTTTATAGCGGTAAGAAGTATATGTATTATGTATGTATGTTTTTTAATATTTTTTACAAATAGTTTTGCTGCTGTGTAGTGTCGGCTTATAATGGCACTACCCCATTTCTATCCGTGGGTGTACGTAAGAGGCGACTAAGGATATTGGGGCTTTTCAAGGGATTTTTGGGCGATGCGGTAGGAGACTCATCACCAGCAACCTTTATTTTACCATCTTTTCCCCTATCAACTTCCGCAAGTAGCTGAGGAATTTCTTATTCTGAAGCTCTGGCTACCCCTTCTAGGGATTTATAGCCGTGAATATATGTATGTTTACTAATTAGCTTTATTATTTCGAATTTATACACCCAATAAATCAATATCTATCTCCGTTTACATACAAATTTAATCCTGTAAGTCTAGTACATAAGCAAATTACTTTGCAAATTAAAAAGAGGCTGCACGATATTATTGAGTCAAGTCTTGAGTATTCAGAAGAAGAAGAAGCGGAGACTATTATTTATTACATCCGAGGTATAAAAATGAGCTTATGGCCATTATATATTGACTCTTTTGTCGGCGAAAACGCGAAGTGCGCCGTATTCATAGATAATAGGCTTTAATTTCATATAGCCGTGTAGTGCCGGCTTAGAATGTCGCTACCCCTTTCTAACCACGGGTGTCGTAAGGCGACTAAGGGTATTGGGGCTTTGTATTGGATTTTTGGGCGATGCGGTTGGAGACCCATCACCAAAAACCTTTATTTTTACCATCTTTTCCCCACTCAACTTCCAAAAGTGGCTGAGGAATTTATAATTCCTTAGGTCTGGTTACCCCTTCTAGGCAAATATAGCCGTGAGTATATGTATGTATGTATGTAGGTATAAAAACGAGATTATGGCCATTATATTGACTATTTTGTCGGAGAAATCGCGAAGTGCGCCGTATTCATAGAATAGGCTTTAATTTCATATTTATGTTCTGAATGGAATTTTGTTTTATCACATGAATAACCAGGTGTAGTGCTTGATTGAAATGTTACTACCCCTTTCTACCCACGGGTGTCGTAAGAGACGACTAAGGGTATGGGGCTTGTGTAAGTGTTTTTTGCGCGATACTTTATTTCTACCATCTTGTCCCTTATCAACTTCCAAATGTGGCTGAGGAGTTTCTTGCTCTGAAGCTTTGGCTACCTCTCTTTGTGATTAATGACCGTGAGTATATTTATGTATGAACATAAACATAAACATATACTCACGGCTATAAATCCCAAGAAGGGGTAGCCAGAGCTAAGGAACTAGAAATTCCTCAGCCACTTTTGGAAAGTTGAGTGGGGTAAAGATGGCAAAATAAAGGTTGTTGGTGATGGGTCTCCAACCGCATCGCCCAATAAAAAAGAAAAACAAAAACTTCAAATTAAAAACTAAACAGAAAAATTTAATATTATTATTTTTTATTTAAAAAAGAACCGCCTTCAAAAATCCAACTGAAAAGTATAAAATAATTTTTATTTATTTTATTATGTACAACTCTATTCAACTTCTTCTTTTTGAAGTCGGTGCCAAACCAATTTTCATGACAAAGAAGAACGAATATTAGTGGCCCGCCCAAGTTGAGTGAGTTCTCCACCCCATCAGCGTATGTCATCCTTATAAACCTTCCTTTTTAATCAATTAATAAAAAAAATCGCATTAAAATTCATTTCGTAGTTTTACAGATTAAAGTATACATAAGTCTGGGATACCAGACAGGGAAAGAGAAAGCGACTTTGTTTTATACTATGTAGTGATTTAGATTCTCGATCGTCTTTTTACAAAGTGTTAGAAGTATTGGTTGTGCCAACTCGGTGCATGCATGTCTCTGTCGAATTGTTAATTCCGTTAGTTTGAAATCTGATAATCTTACATAACCTAACCTAACGTTAGTTTACTATCTCGCTATCTATCTAAAATTATAATTTACTATTAATTACAGTTTTACGGTGACATGTATATTATGATAATTTCTCTGCGGAGTGCGACGCATGCACACCAGGCTAAGCACCGCTCACTGTCCCCCAATTCCATCCTTTATAAAGAAACGTCTTTGCGAGCGGAAGAAATTTCTTGATTTTTGAGCGCGATTGTGTTACCTACTGTTGTTGAGGCACTATCGATTGATTTATTATTCGTATGGTTTCTCTATGTAGCAATTTTCATTTTGGATTTGTCTGTTTGGCACCGACTTCAAAAAGAAGAAGTTGAATAGAGTTGTACATAATAAAATAAATAAAAATTATTTTATACTTTTCAGTTGGATTTTTGAAGGCGGTTCTTTTTTAAATAAAAAATAATAATATTAAATTTTTCTGTTTAGTTTTTAATTTGAAGTTTTTGTTTTTCTTTTTTATTTTATACTTTTTAGTGATAAGTTCTTTAATCACTCTGAGTTTTTTTAGTGAAT